>CM053622.1:635510420-635546419 GCA_028646595.1 Phalanger gymnotis | reverse complement strand
ATTACTGGAAATACCTCAACTCCCTCAGTTGCCTCTTCCCTCTGATTAGAGGGCTAGAGGATGATACAATAAACTCTTCCTAAAGCCTTCCTTTATAGAAGCCTCAGATGAGGACTTTCCATAGAACTCTCTGTTTTCTATCAGCAGTTCTTTTTGATTTTGACTCAAGGGAACATCATTCCCCTCCGTTGCCCTGGGTACTGCCTGGTGCTTTCTTCCCCACCCTTTTCAGCTTCTTCTTGTCTGTGGTCTTCCCCCATTAGATTTTAAACCCCTTGAAGATATACGTATACGTGTGTGTCCTACATATATATGATTGTCGATATAGCTATAAAATGACTCAACTAATTTTGCTTCCATTTGCTCTACTCAGGAGAATAATCTTCAGAAGGATTTTTAAAAAATAGTTAACAGAAGGTAGAAATCCGTGATTAGTGAGGAGAAGGAAAATGAGATGCCCTCAGTGAGTTCTAAGACATCAGATTTTGATAATCTGTATCCCAAGGTATAGAAAGAACTGGTGGATATGACTGTTAAGCTATGATCAATGAGCTCTTAAAAAATAATGGAGAATGGCTGGGGTACTGTAGGAAAAAAACATTCTGATGTCTCAATTTAAAAAAAAAACCAACAAACCAACAGAAGAGCGCAGATAATTTAAAACTGTAGACTGGTGGGCTTAACTTGAAGGGCTAATGTGGCACATTGGATAGAGTGCTAGTCTTGGAGTTAAGAATACCTGAGTTCAAATCCCCCCTCGCTCCCCAGCTCTGTGACCTTAGAAAACACTCAGTTAATTGTCAGATAGAACTTTTGACTCATATTCCTCAACTATACAATAAGACACCTACTTTACTTGATTGTTACAAGGGACAAATATTATAATGCATCATCAATTATCTTTTCCTGAAAAATTCTCAAATACATTTTTAAGAGCATGGTCTATTAGCATTTAGAAGGGGAAGTGGTGAATACTAAGAGCCAGTACAGGTTTCTTGAGAATGTGCAGTACCTGACTGTTTTGACTTGATTACTAAATCAGTGGAATATCATGAACTTAGTAACTTGGATTTTCAACAAGGTTTTTGACAGTACTTATTATGACATTATGGTGCACAAGATCTAAGGATTTCCTTGGATGACTGGTTGCTAGCAAGGGGATCCATGATGCAGAAGATAGGGTTAGATTTCTTTCACGCCCACGCCCGGAACGTCTTTGGAGTTCTTTCATCCACTCTCCACAGGATTTCTTCAGGCTGCTGTAGGATTATGCTTTTGCTTGTATTGTTCCAATGAGGCTATATTATTCCCTTTAGATCAGTTCATAGTAAATCAGGTTCATTTATTTCCTCTTTCCCCCAATGGGCAGTGTCCCTTCCTAGCATAATAGTTAGCACAGTGTTTAACTGGAAGTCAGAAAACTTGGGTTGAAATCCCTCTTGTTATTGCTGAATTGTTTCAGTCATGAATTCTCTGTGACCCCATTTGGGGTTTTCTTGGTAAAGATACTGGAGTGGTTTAGCTATTTCCTTCTCCAGTTCATTTTACAGATGAGGAAACTGGGCAAGCAGGGTTAAGTGACTTGCCCAGGGTCACACAGTTAGTAAGGTCTGAGGCTGCATTGAACTCAGGAAGAGGAGTCTTCCTAACTCCAGGCCCTGTACCCTATCCACTAAGCTACCTAGCTTTCCCCAAATCTCTCTATTACCTATTAGACCATGAGAAAGATTCTTAATTTCTTTGAGCTTCAATTCACCACATGTAAAAGGAGGGAGTCGGATTAAGTGGCCTCCAAAGTCTTTTTTAACTTTTAAATTTATGATCTTATGAGTCTGTGAACCTTCCACTTAGTTTTGGGGTAAAGGGAAGGGTTTTTTTCTGTTTCCTTTCCCTGCTTATATTCTGTTTCCCCATCTTCATTTTGAGGGAGGAGCCGGTATTGCAAATTAGCATGGGATTGTCCTCTGAAAAGTCATAGAGATCTATGATAAGAAGGAAGGGCATCCAACAGTTTTCAGTGTCTACTCCTAGCACATGGGCCTGTGACTCAGCATGCCACCATTATACATCATTTCTTATTCAATGCATCGCTGAAACTGTCAGCAAATATAGAAAATTTCAGTGATGAGTACAAATTGTCAATAACATAGGTAGAATGATCATTTAAGCAAGGCAGGCAGATAGGCCTGCCAGATATGCCCATCAACACTCATTTGTCTATCTTAGTGAAATATGGTCATGCAAATTTTTTAAAATCCCATGTATAATCAAATTAAAATCATAAAATATATTAGAATTAATTTTTTTGTAAGGATCCTGTATTCACCCAAGGGGGAAAAAAGCAATTTTAAAAAGTTTCTGAATGAAGAATCAATATGTTTGAAGGAAACATGCCATATTTCATCATAAGAATGGGAAATAAAAAACGCAACTTCCATTCCCAGGATATTTATTGAATGCCATATAAAGAATGAGAACTCTATGAGATGTTGTTACTGAACTCCTCCTTCCTGGGGGAGTCTGTAAGCACAGAACTTCAAATCAAAAAAGAAAGGAGGGTGGAGGAAAACACTTTTAGAACTAGAGATGTAATTAAATTCTTTTTTTTTCAAGAAGGGCTCAATTAGGAGGGAGCAAATGAGTCAGCACAAAATTTAAGCAGTGAAATGGTGCTATGGGTGTTTTTCTCACATTTTTGCTTACTTTGGGAAAGCATGATACCTTATTCAAAGAACACCTTGAATCTGTAAATAAAGTTGTGAGAGAAAATTTGAAATGTAGTGCGGAGCGGGGGGGGGGAGGGGGGAGACAGTCAAACTCCATTGTAATAGAGTATTATTTCAGTAAATGCCCATTTTTCTACAATATAACCTACCAGAAGGCTCAGAGAATATTTTCCCCCTCAATTTATACATTGCTTTTATAAGAATGAGAAAACAAATAAAATGTAAACAAGCTGTCAGGAATTTATTGACAAGATCAATTTTTGGGGACAGACCTGGCATCAGTTTATTTCATCGTAGTCTACTGCATTGAATAACAGATATTTATAATGATGATCCTGAGGCCCAGCATGATTCTGAAGTGCCTTTAGAATAATCAGAAAAAAACCAGATTAAATTATCTTCCAAACATTTTTACTGTTAAATATTTTCACATTAGTCTAATTCCATGAAAATTAATAATTCATATATTTTATATATAGAACATTCATTCAATCAAAATCTTCTGCTAAGCAGAAAGCCCAGAATTCTCTAGCCATTCAAGATTAAAAAAAAACCCAAAATAACAAAAAACCAAAATAACCACTTTTTTGTATAGATGGAATCATAGAAGCTCAGAGATCATATAATGCAACCCATACCTGAACAGGTATATCCTCTAGCCCACTTAGTCTCTTATTTGAAAACCAGTAGTGCTAGAGAACTCAGTACCCCTTGAAGCAGCTCATTTCACTTTTAGACAGTTCTAATCATGATTATATTTTTCCTTGCCTGGAGCTGAAATCTGCCTCTCTCTAATTTCTATTCATTATATCGCATCTTCTCTCTAGAATCAAGCACAACAAGTTCCACCTGTCTTCCATTTAACAGCCCTTCAGACACTTACATGCCGTTCTCATGTGCCCTTAGGTCTTCTCTTATCTTAGCTAAACATTTCCTTCAACCAAAATTGCATGGTTCCCACTTTTCTATCATCCTGGTTGCCCTCCAGCTTGTCAATATCCTTCCTAAGTGTGGTGGCCAAGAAGAAACATGATACTCCAGACATGGAACATTATGTGGCTTTGACCAAGGCAGAATACAATGGGACAATCATATCCCCAATCAATGTAGCTGAAGGTTGTTTTAGCACCAGCGCCCATCGTGACACCTCATATTACTGATTCATAGTGAGCTTGTAGGGCTCCAAAACACATGGATCCTATTCACATGTGATTTGACATGTAAGTTCACTGGCCATACTACCCCCACTCTGTAATTTTACAGTTAATTTTTAAAATGCAAGTGTAAAGTATACAGTTAACTTCAATATTGGGGCAGATGTGTGATCTCCTCTGCGTGGGCAGCATCAACAATGATGCATGTGATGATTACTCACATCCACCCATGCCCATACATACCCATACTCAATTCTTGTCCATGTTCTCCCATAAATTCTCCAGCCAATATGCTGGAGGCCTTAATTGAGGAATCTCTCTCTCTCTGTCTTTTTCTTTCTCTGTTTCTCTCCTCTATTTGTCTCTATCTATTATGTCTGTGTATATATACATTACCCCCCACCCCCAATATTCATAGCAGTATTTTTATGGTAGCATAATAGAAACATTGATTTGAGAAAGGCTGATAAAAACTGTTATATGAACTTAGGATATTATTGCACTATAAAAAATTTTGAATCTAAGGAATTCAGAGAAACATAGGGAGACTTATATTAACTAGTATAGAATGAAGTAAATCGACCCAAAAGAACAACTATAATGGTGTACAAAGACTACAATAGTGTAAATGAAAAGTACACTAAAAATCAAGGCAAAAATTGTATCACTGTAATGAATAATCTTGTCCCTAGAGAAGAGAAAAGCAAGTATCCTCTACCTTTCCATATAGATCTGGATGCCTGGGAGAAAATACTGGCTATGTTGGCAGATGCATTCATTATGTCTGTGGATTTTACTTAACTTTTTCTTTTTCAAAGGGAGAGCTTTTTTGGAGGGTGGAATATCTGTCACTATTTAATTGTGGCTTGGACTGCCATGTTGGTTAGAAGCGAAGAACAGTGACAGTGCCTGGACAGAACCATGATGATCTCTAGGAACAGATGCCAATGACAGCAGAGTGATGGAATGAGTGCCTATAAAGAAGGAGCCAGTGAGAAAACAATATGACAAGGAGTCTGAGCAAAGGAAAGTTTAATAAATGAACAGTTTCTGAGGAGCAACTACCAAAATGATTATAGGTCAAGGTTTAAAGAGGCACAGTGCTCTGATCTAGAGGAGTGAACCCTGAACCTTCCCCAGAGGAGCAATATAAATAATGGAGATTCTATCAATGCCTTCACCATCAAAGAATCTCATTAGTCTTTAATGACACCTGAGTCCTTTATCTTGCTAGAGGTCCCACTTAGAGTAATACTGTATATTACAATGACTGTATAGAGCTCTAGGTATGCCAAATGCCTAGCATAATATCTTATACATATTATGTACATTTAATATATATTTGTTAAGTTGAATTATTGAGTTGTTGAAATAATATGATTTTGATTTCAACCTTCTGCATGAGGTCTTTCTTCATAGTCCTGGCCAGCATTAATCTCTCTTTCTGATTATCCATAGCACTTACTATGGCATTTAATTATACTTAATTCAATATTCTGTTGTATACTCTCTTAATTTTTTTCTCATATTGTTTCCCTACTCATCCCTCAAAGGCCCAGCTTAAAGTCCCACCTTTACCATGAAGCCTTTAAGTAAAGTCAAGGTAGCCAAGTGAACAAGCGATTGCTTATTTATTAAGTGCTTACTATGTGCTAAGTGAATGTGACAAAGAAAGAGGAAAAAAAAACCAATCTATAGTTCCCATACTCATGGAGTTTACATTCTAATGGAGGAGACAACAGGTAAATAAGTAGGTAGATGCAAGACATATGTAGAGTAGATGGAGAGGACTCTACAAGATGAGGAACCAGGGGTTGTGGAGCCAAGAAAGGCCTCCTAGAGAAGGAAAGATTTGAATTGCGTCTTGAAGGAAGTCAGGGTATTGAGAAATTGCAAGTAGGCCAGTAGTGCTGAAGCATGGTGTACATGGAGGAGAGAAGAGTAAGGAGCCTAAAAACGTTGATCAATAAATCAACATTATTAAGCACCTGTTATGTGCTAGTTACTGTGCTAAGTAAGAGCTGGTTTATGAAGAGTTTAAATGCCAAATAAGACAGGTAAAAGGGAGATTCAGGGACTCTCTGTGCTCTTTTCCTTCCCTAAAGTCCTGTTGCACTTGCAGTTTTGTATGTTATTATACAGTATCTTATAGTAATCTCTATATCTTGTCTGTCATATCCTTTGAGCTCATTTGTAAGCTCTTCAATCAATTAATCAGTCTGTGTTTATTTAGAGCCTACTATGTGCCAATCACTGTGCTAGCTATGGAGAATTCAAAGGCGAAACAATCTTCACCCTCAATGAATTTACAGAGAGACAACATGCATATGTACAAATATATGCAAAACGTATACAAAGCAGATACGAGGTAACCTGACTGGGGGAAGGGAAGACACTAGCAATAGCACTAATACCAATATTCTTCTAAAGGAGAGGAGTTGTGCTTTATGTGTTTTTCATATCACTCAAAGTGCTTAGCATAGTGTTAGGCACCTAATAGGTCTCTGTATGTATTTGTTGAATTGAACTAATGATGAACATTAACTAAAATTATTACTAGCTTACTACGACCAGGTAGGGTTTATATCAGAAACACAGAGTTCTTTTAGCCTAAAAAACCTATAACTATAATAAGCCATGTTAATAATACAATAAAAATCTAGTGATTATGTCAATAGATGAGAAAGGCTTTTGACAAAATTCAACACTAATTTCTATGAAAAGCTTTAGAAACCATTGGAATAAATGTGCCTTTCTTTCCACAGAAAATAATGTTTTTCTAAATCTAAGAGCAAACAGTATGTATAATAGAGGGAAGTTAGAGGCTTTTCCAATAAGATCAGGGGTAAAGGAAGCATGCCCATTATCACTACTACTACTTAACACAGTGCTAGAAATGCTCAGACACTAGCCATGTGACCCTGGGCAAGTCACGTAACCCTGTTTGCCTCAAGTTTCCTCATCTGTAAAATAAGCTGGAGAAGGTAATGGCAAACTATTCCAATTATCTTTGCCAAGAAACCCCAAATGTGGCCATGAAGAGTTAGACACAACTGAAAACCACCAAATGACAATAGCAGCAGCAGCAGCAGCAGAAATGCTAAACTTTGCAATTAGACGAGAAGAAGAAATTGAGGGCATAAATATAAGCAAAGAGGTAACAAAATCGTCACTTTTTGAAGATAATATGTTAGTGTATTTAGAAAACCCTAGAGAGTCAATTAAAATAATTGAAATAATTAATAACTTTAACAAAATTATAGGATGTAAGGTAAATCCACATAAATCACCAGCATTTATGTATAAAACCAGCAGGAAAGCTAGATAGAGAAATTTCATAGAATAATTACATAAGCCATAAAATATTTAGGAATGTATCTTCTAAGATTTACTAGAGACTATGTGAATCTAACAAAAAAAAAACCTCCTATGTGCAAAAATAAAGATAGACCTAAATAATTAGACAAACATTAATTGCTCATAAATAGGTCAAGTTAATATGACAAAATGACAATTCTACCTAAATTAGTTTACTTATTCAGTGCAGTACCAATCAAAAAAAGGTATTCTATAGAGCTAGAAAAATTATAATGAGATTTACATCAAGAGGAAGAAGGCAGGAATCTCAGAGGTAATACTGAAAAAAAAGTGGGAAGAAAGGAGATCTATCAGTACTACAAAGTAGAGATCATTAAAACAATAGAGACAAACAGAAATACAGAAAGAGAGAGATAGAAAGTGATAGGAAGGCAGAGAGAGACAGGCAGAAAAAGACAGAGACAGAAATAGAGAATCAGAGAGACAGAGAAATTAATCAGTGGAACAGAGTAGGAACACAACAAACAGAAGAAAAGGAACACAGTAACAGTGTTTGACAAATCTAAAGGCTGTAGTTGAGGGATGCGGAACCTGCAGCCTTGAGGCCAACATGTCGCCTTCTAGGTCCTTGGGGGAGGCCTTTCGACTGAGTCTAAATTTTACATAACAAATCCTTTTATTAAGGGGATTTGTTCTGTGAAGTTTGGAGACAATCAAAGGGCCACACTTGAGGACCTAGAGGACCACATGTGGCTCGAGGCCACAGGTTCCTCACCCCTGGTTTAGACCAACACCACACTCCAACACCACAACACCACAACGAAATAATCTCCAAATGGATACACGACCTAGATATAAAAGATCATAACATAAACAAGTTAGAGGAACAAGAAAGACATTACCTTTTGTATTTGTGAAGAAGGGAAATCTGCTAAAGAAGTGACAGAGGTAATTGGGAAATATCTTCATAACAAGTTTTTAGGGTAAAGATCTAATTTCCAAGATATGTAAGACACTGATTCAAATTTATAAGAATAAGATCCATTCCCTAACAGATAAATAGTCAAAGAACATGAACAGTTTTCAAAGGACGAAATCCAAGCTATCCGTAATCATATGAAAAAATGTTCTAAAGCACTAAAAATTAGAGAAAAATCAAAGCAACTTTGAGACTCCACCTCACCCCTATCAGCCTGACAAAGATGGCGAAAGAGGAAATGACAAATGTTGGGGAGGCTATGGGAAAAATAGGTATGATAGAGTACCGTTGGTGGAGCTGTAAACTGATCCAGCCATATGAAAAGGCAATCACTGCACGGGAAGATCTTCCTGCCCATTGGGTCCTGGGGGGAGTGGCCAGAACTGGAGCCAATGGAAGCCTGAGGTGGGAGGAGCTTGCTGAAGGGTTGGAGCAGAGCTAAGAGGCAGTTGGAGAGGCAGTTGGTGAGAACAGTTAAGAGCTGAAGGAGAGAGGAAGCAGTCGGCTACCTGGAACGCAGCTAGGAGATTGTGGTGGAAGCGGCAGCGATGGTGGCTGGCACTACAAAAAAGCAGGACTGACCCTTGTGGAGACCGGAGAGTGCTGAGCAGGGGCTTGAGGCCAGTGGGTGTCTTCTTGCTGGAGGGCCCTGGCATTGGAGGGGAAGCACCAGTATGGCTTGGCTTGCTGCCATGATGTTTTTCTGTGGCTTCCTGGTCACTATTGTGAGATGGGCATACTGGTCTTGGAAGGTTCTTGCCAGAATGTCGAACTGGGGACACTGGTCTATGGATCTGCTACTTTTGAGTTTCAATAAATGCTTTAACTCCTCTGCCTTCTACTTAGAGAATTCCTTATATCCTGCAATTCTGGACCATCCAGGCATATTCATGGTGATCTTTGAAGTCATGAATTCTGCCTTAATGATACACCATTCTAGGAAGCAATTTGGAACTCTGCACAGAAAGTTATCAAACTCTGCATACCCTTTGACCCAGCTATACCACTACGAAGCCTATGTCAGAAATCAGAGGAAAAGGATCTCTGTATACAAAAATGCTTTTAGGAACTCTTTTCATAATAACCAAAAAGTGGAACTAAGTGGATGAGGTATCCTCCTATTTGGGAATAGTTTAACAAATTGTGAGATATCTATCTATATCTACATCTATATCTATATATATGTATATATGCATATATGTGTGTATATATGCACATCCGTATAAATGCACACACACACATATATACACACATATATACATATATAAAATATATATTTGATATAGCAAATAAATTATATATAATATAATATAATTATATATAATATTGTATATACATATATGATGGGAATATAACAAGAGATGGAGAAATGGATAATTTCAGAGGAAAGTGGGAAGACTATTTTTGAACCAATGCAGGATAAAATGAATGGAAGCAGGAGAGCACTTAATAAAAACGTAAGAGAAAACCAAATTTGAAAGACTTTAGAATTCTTATCAGTGCAATGACAAACCACAAATCCCCCCAAAATGAAGATGAAACATCATCATTATCATAATAGCCAACATTTACATAGTGTCAATTGTGTTCCAGGCACTGTGCTAAGCTCTATATAAAAATTATCTCATTCGATCCTCCCAATGACTCTGGGAGGTATGTGCTATTAATTTTCCCATTTTAAAGATGAGGAAACTGAGGCAAATAAAAATTAAATGACTTGTCCAAGGTCATCCAGCTCAGGCTGGACAGGTCTTCCTCTCTCCAGGCCCAGCACCTTATCCACTTTTCCACCTTATGTAGTCTTGCTCCATTTTCTAACAGAGCTGAACTTAAATTGCAGAAAGAGACATACATTTCAAAAGGCATGTCTCGAAATTAGAATTTGAGTTCAAATCCTAGATCTCCTACTTACTACGTTATATGACCTTGAGTGCATCCTTTTGCCACCATGCTCACCCCATAGGCCTTACTTTTTATTTGTGAAATAAGAGATTAGACTTGGTGATCTCTGAGATCTCTTCCAACTTTTAGTGGATAAGCCTATGAGCCTGTCACCTGAGAAGGACATTGAAAAACTTCACTTTGCACAAAACATAGTACTCTGTTTAAAGCGAGGCATCAAAGAACAGCTGCTTCTATGTCCCATAGACTGAACGGCCTCCCTATTTCCTTTGAGGCAAAATATAAGGTATCAGTTTTGGTCCATGAAAACTCATATGTGTGGAGACTTTGCTATATTTCAGCAGCGGAGTTCTGAAACACTTCTGTACCCTAGGGAGATGATATGGATGAGGAGGGGTACTCGGGGACAAGAAAACGTTACCAGAAATAGATGACGAAGAGCAAGGCTAGGGGAAGGTGAGAGGGTTGTGGGATGAAATTAATATCACAACAGGACACCCTTTGGGTAAAGGAGCACAGTTTGGTCATTACATATTTAGGTTTAGGTTTAAGTTTTCATATTCATTTCAGTGATTTCCTAGCCCACTCCCCACCTTAGATGTTCCAAACCCCAAGCCTTCATTACACCCTCTCAGAGGCAAGCTGGGCGACACAGTAGATAGAACACTGGACCTGGAGTCAGTGGGACCTAATTTCTAATTCAACTTCAGGCACTCACTAGCTGTGTGAATACCAGGTAAGTGACTAAACCTCTGCTTGCTGCTCTGTAAAGTGGGCATAGAAATAGCACCTTCCTCTCAGGACTGTTGTGAGGATCAAATGAGGTGATATCTGAAAAGTAACTTTGCAAATCTTAGAACACTATATAAGTGCTTCTATTACTATTTATCCTCATCATTCTTTGTTGTCGTTCAGTCATTTCAATTGTGTCTGACTCTTTGTTACCCCATTTGGGGTTTTCTTAGCAAAGATTCCTTCTCCACCTCATTTTACAGGTAAGAAAAGTGAGGCAAACAGAGTTAAGTGATTTGCTCAGGGTCACACAGCTAGTGTCTGAGGCCAGATTTGAACTCAAGATGTCTTCCAGGTTTCCAGCTGTGTCGGTAAGCAAAATGGGCTCCTTAGCACTTAGTTCAACAATTGCCCTTGAAGAGTTTGGCTTTTGTTTTTGTTGAGTAATTCAGTGTATTTCATTGAATCTTACTAAGTGCTAAGCCCCGGGCCCAAACCCCTATTGGGTGTAAAGCCTATGTGGGTGTGGATTGGCAAGTAGGGTGGGGCCCAAGGTGGGGCTAACTCCAGGGAGGGCCTAGTTTACATGACTGGGACAGCAGAGGCTTTTAGACCACGTGGGTTTAAGTCGGCCTCTTTGTGACTATTCTAGGTCACATGGGTGAGTCGCATGTGTGACTCACCCCTGATGCTGAAAAAGATATAAAACCAGGGCTTGGCTTCCTCTTCCTTGGAGCTCATTCCCGAAGCAGTGGTGGCACTCGTGACTCTGGGCCAGCCCTTGTTCTGAGCTCCCAGGCTGAACCTAGATGTTGGTAACTGTGAATCTGTATTGGGTCTGTCTGCTGATGTTTGTACTTTGTTTGTAATTTGCTCTGAAGTTCAGGGTGCTGGCTTTTTTCCCTGAACTAAGTGAATGGTATTTGTGTGCTAAATTAAAGTAAGCTTGTCAGCCCCTTCACCTTGTTTTCCTTAGTTAAGCAGATCAAAAGAATATGTGCTTTCTGGGTGCTGGCAACTTTCTGGGTGCTGGTTGTTGGTGGATCTCGCACCCCCACAGAAGCTGCTAGCTGGATTGTTGAAACGCCAGCCCAGTGCTTTTTCCACTGTGCCACCTAGCACTTGACCTTATCATTATTTACTCTTGGCAGATAACCTTGCCATCTATCAGTTAGATTAAGATCCCTCATTCATTCAATCAGCATTTATTAAATGCCTACTATGTGCATGGAATACAAAGGCCAAAAGGAAATAGTCCCTGCCTTCAATGAGCTTACATTCTACTGTGTAAAACATATATGCAGAAAAAGAAACATAAAGCCTAATGCATTCATTTTAGTTTTTGTGGGTAGAACACTGAGGAGTAGAGGGATCACAAAAAACCTCACATAGAAGGTGGCACCTGAGTTGAGGTTTAAGAGTAGCTGGGGATTCCAAGGGAGCAGAAGTAGGAAGAGAAAGCATTCCGGGCTTGGGGTACAGACTTGCCTAAGTTAAGCGAGAGGTGAATCAGCCTGGCAGTTTGGCTGGACTAAAGAGCACTTGAGGGCAGAACACAGTTCAGTCACACTTTAACAAGGGGTTAGGTTCTAAAGTCACTAAGGTGACTTATCTCATATAATCAGTTAAGTGGGACTTGAAACTTACCTCATAGTCTCAATGTTCATGGAAGTTAGTGAATTTTTCTTCATGGCCATTTGCACAAGACTGCTTATTGTTTCAGACTGATTATTCAGTGTTCTAGATCTGAGTAAAGGATTGAGTTGGCAAGAGCCTGGGCGAGAAGAAAGATACTGCTTGTCTGACTTCTAGTTTCAAGAGAAAAATTCCAGACCAGTCCAGATCCTCTTCAGTTCCATGAAGGGAGAAAAAGACTCTGGAAGTATTCAATTTAATTTTGGATTCAACAAACATTTATTAAGCACTTACTGTATTCTGAGTACTATGTTAAGCACTGGAGATACAAATGAGAAAGTCCTTGCCCTGAAGGAGCTTATAACATAACAGAGGAAGACAACACACAAAGAAAGATGCAAATGGAGGGAGGGGAAGGACTTAAGGAGAATGTGGCTGATGTTCTGTGAAGTTGAAACCAAGTAGAGTTGCTTATGTAAAATCGAGAGTTACCAAATTGGAAGAAGCCAACATCTTGAGACTTGAAGAAAATATGGAACCCTCTGTCTTCTCTCGAATCTGGAAGTTAGACAAACAGGATCTCTATTCTCCCTCAAGCTCTTTCCAACTCAACCCTTCATGTCCCTCTGATAGGCCTGGAGTATCAATCTTCACCAGTGAAGTGAGTCTTACACAAACAACTTTTGAACCTCAGGTTATGATAAAATAGAATTCTGCTTTAATCATGAAATTAGCTGGTCACCAAACTGGTAATGGTAATAACATTTTAAAGGTTGGCAAATTTTTTGAATCCTGAATTTTTTTTCTTCATTTCTAGGGACTTTAAGCATTTTTATAACATGTTGTTGATTTTATAGGGTCTTGCGGGAAGGAGGAAAGGAAGGAAAAATAAACATTGAGGGAAAGAACAGAAAAGTTTAAATCTGGTAAATATGTTAAAGGTCAATGAGATGTACACATTTCAAAGATTATAGAAAAAGAGCTTCGGTTTGGAGTTGAAGAAGAAATGTGATTTAGCAGAGAGAGCCCTTGAGACATACCTCAGTTCTGGTCTGCTGTATGACCTTGGCCTCTCCAGCCTCAGTTTTTCCATTTATAAAATAATGGGCCTTGATCAGGTGATCTTTAACACCCTTGCTAGCTCTAATCTTTCATGAACCAGTTCTGGAAAACACTACCAAAAGGAAGTGTCTTTGTTAGTATACACTGAGTTGTGGTTTTTGTGAAAAAAGAAAATGCTGCCGGTGAGATGATTTTTATCAGACTAAAGATAAAAATGCTTTTTTGAGGGGATGAGGGGGCGATGCATTTTGTTTCTAGCACTTTTTCCAAGAGCGACCTTCTAATGTTGTTAGAGGTAATATTAACAAGACTGAGACAAGAATCCAGAATCAGCATAAAATCTTCTCAGCCTTCTTTTATTGATTCGAATGCAAATAAGATTAGTTCCATTTTTTGAGACAGCGGCTCTATTCCCTTGGTCAAGAAGAGGATATCGCTGAAATGATGTCATCATTTAAATTTACAATCCATCTTGATTATTGGCTTAAAGCCCAGTCCCTCATATTGCGATGGCAAAACCCCCTCACTGATATCAATTAGAGTTTTGCCTGCATTCACAGAGTGGGACAAAGAACTTCATAGAAATTCCACACCTGAGACCAGAATACAAGAGCTAAGTTGAAGTACATTCGTGTGAACAGTAGGTCTTTGACTGGCCATCTCTCCATGTGTATATATACTTACTCATGGATAACATACTACATTCAACACCTGGGCCATATATGCTAGTAATATATGTATATGTATGTATGCATGCATGTTTATATGTCTATATATGAGCCCTCTTAAAACAAAGATATTAGAATGACTTCTTTACTCCAGCATTCCAAGCACCATGGTACAGAGTACTTAGGGTACTAATGAGTACCAAAGCTGACATATCTATATCTAATCTATATTTATATATACATATATGTGTGACATAATAGATATGCATGTATAACAAATATCTTACATAACACAAAAGTGACATGTAGCATCTATGATATTTTGGCATCTAACATGCATATAACATGCATTTATTGTACATAACATGTGATATATAATGTAAGCATACTCAATGACATTGTCTATGTATAATAAGTGACATATCATACTTGTGTATCTAGTAATTTATTACACATGGGTAATATGCTACATACAAAGCACAGCTGATAGATGTAAGCAATATGTATGTGTATACATATACACATATACCTACATGTGTGTATACAGGTATGTATGTACATATGTATATGAAGAGATGGCTGGCCTGGGAGCCCTCTTAAAATTAAAACTTTAGAACAAGTTCTTTACTCTAGCTCTCCAATGAGGTAGATAGTACTGAGGGTTCTAATGCGATGTGAGTACCAAAGCTAACATGTGTGTATATATGCATATTTATATTCATATGTATATGCACATGCATATTCATATCTCTATATGTCTACACTTGTACCCACATATATTTGTCTACAGACATACTTGTGTACATAGACATGTATGATATATAACAAATATGTATATGTAACATATGTCAATATAATATGCAGTTTGTGTTTTACATGATACATATAACACACATATAATATATGGTAGACATATTTAACACTCACAGCACATTAACATATATAGCACATCTTTAACTTATGCAGCAATACTATAAATGATGCAAGAAAATCAGTGACCTATTGAGCAGGTATATTAAATGAGATACCACAAAATGATTGTGTCATTTATTCCTCGTGGGTACTATATACTACATGTGATACATAGGTGAGATATGTAAGCAATATACCTGGCCTGAAAGTCCCCTTCAAATGCTGGCTTTGGAAGTTCTTTGCTCCACACTTCTGATGAGATGCGAGTTCCAAAACTGCTATAACATAGAAGGATGATGAATTTCCTAATGATGGGGTTTCTTGGGGACATGATGGAGTAGAATAAAAGGAGTAAACCTGGTGAGACATGATGAGATGCCAGTCCTGGCAGTCATCTTTGAAAGGAACATTTGGAAGGACTTTTTTACTCTGCCCTCTAGCCTAGCAGCCTTCCAATTAGGGAGCCAGAGAGTGCTACCCTAGTGGTGTTCTTCAGCAGCACCCTATAAGGATTACTTCAGCAATTAAAAAAATGAATCCATTTCTCAATGTGTGTATTTTTCCCACAGATGCAGATTGTAATGCTCTCCATGCCTTCCATAATGTGTTTCATGATCTGCTGGGGACAAAATAACTCATTTATTGGCTGACTTTCTCATGAGAAGCTTTTCTGAAATTAGCTTTACTGGTCCTCATTATGGAAGCATTTCCAGCTTCATCAGCTCTGTCAGAGCCTCTGAGGTCCCCCCATACCAGGGTATGGCTTTATAGCAGTTTACTTAATGAATCTTCTAGCAAAATTCTAGGGTATGCATATTGCATTCAACTCATTGTAGTCTACCTAGGCACTGTTTGAAACATTTGAATAGATGGAGTTCCTGATATATGGTTTTGAATGATTTCAGCCAGGCTTGATGAAATTTGTAAGGTCTCTGTTTTTCAGGAGTGATTAGCTGTTGACACAGCATAGTCCTCCTGGCGTTGGGCTACCTGTCTGGCTCAGGATATTGATTCATGATTTCATTATCAGTAATTCCTCAATGGTCCCAACTCCAACCAAAAAGTAGTGTCACCTGCTATTGTTCAACCATTTAAGAAAGAAAAACATTTTAATAAAAATACATCAGTACAGAACCACAACAGCATTTGGAATGGTTGCATTGTACGGGTTTATAGATATAACTCTTCCACAAGGTAATTGACACCATGCTTTCACTGACCGTCCTCAGTACCTAGAATGTTCTTTCTCCTTGTGTCTATATACTGGCTTCTTGAAGGTCTCAGCTCAAATCTCCTCTTCTACAAGAGGCTTTTCTGTCTCCTCAAAACTAGTGCCTTTCCTCTGAGATTACCTCTAATTTACCCTGTATTTATCCTATATATACATAGTTGTCTGCATATTATCTCCTCCATTAGTATGTGAACTTCTTGAGGGCAGGAGCTGTTTTTGTCTTTCTTTGTATCTCCAGTTCTCAGCCTAGTACCTGGACTACAGTGAGTGTTTAATAAATAAATGCTTGTTGATGTGACTTCTCTTGACCAGTTTTTACCCATTCTCATTACCCTGTATAATGTTGTTGATGACATTGTCAAGATTTTGTTAGATTATTTCTTTTCTTTGGATCCAATATTTCTGAGGGGTCTTGGTGCTGAAAGAACTCAATCTATATAAAAAGACAATACATTTCAAAACTATCTAGTATTAAAATATTAAGTAAATAATAATTAAATTATATGAATAATTAAAATTAATAATAATTAAAATAGCATTCTCTTTAAAAGTAAAATATTTTACTTATATTTACCTTTTTTTGAGGAAACCCTGGGAGTCATCCATTTGACTACAATGTCTTTATGCTGTCTGGTTTTATTTATAGTTAGAATGTCACTATGGCTAAGGTTCATTTCCTTCAGTAATGTATTGTTTCATTGGTCACTGGACAAGGAGTTCAAGTTCAAAGTACCAATAGTGAAATTAATGTTTCTAAGTGCTCTAAAAATTGCGTTATCCTTCACATCCTCTGACTTTCTGTCATTCTGCTACTATTGATGTGGAAGTAGAAAAGGACCACACAATATTCATTTTAGTTTATATTTGTTATTTTTTATGTTATATTTGTTTTTGTCTCCTTCCCCCTTAATTTATGCATATAAATATAATGCACCCTTCAGAACTTTGAAGACTTGGAGGCTGTCCATTGTCAGCCTACCCCAAAGTTCTACTTAAAAATGTCATGGAGGTGACTCTTGTTTCTTAAAAATTATACAGTGGAGTATAAATTCTAGCAGGTTCTATCAAGCTAGAATAGCTTAAAGTCTCAGAGGAACTCTCTGCCTCTTGTGTGAGGACCAGCCCTGTGAAACACCATCAAGTTAAAAAAAAACCCAAATTGGAAGAAAAGATAAAGTTGAGATCATACTTCATACAATTACGATGGCTATGACTTGATCTATTTAAACAAGCTATTGACTCTGAAAAAAGCGAGAAGTGGATAAGAGTAAGGAGATTGGCTTTGATTATTGCCATTTCTTAGACACAAAAGACAACAGGAAGACATAAGTTGGTTATTCATAATCTTCAAGGTTTTATCAATGGTGATTTGCAAGTAGGTAGTAGCATCAAACACATTAAAGAAATGTAGTACAGGAAAAAAGATGTGGGTCAGTCATGTATCCATAAATACAGATGAATGGCCTAAGTGTTCAAATGATATTCGTGAAATATTAAAAGACCCAGAGGAAGGCCTCCAGGGCATTGCATGGTGCCTCTACAAAAGATTTATGGAAGAGGTCAAGATGTGCACAGAAAGAGAAGGCCAATGATTTGCACCAGTGGAGGGAGTCACCACACTTAATAAGAGAATGTGCCCATCAAAGGGTTCACGTTCCTTCAAATATCTAAGTAGGATTGAGAAGATTTACAATGAGCACACAGTGAAGTTCACAGGTCATGGGTTGAGAACTAGAAGGGACCTTACAGATCATCTAGTTCCATTTTCTTGATGAAAAAACTGAGGCTTGGAGAGGGGAAGGGGGTGACTTGCCAAGAGTATCAACATGATCCTTTAACTAGCTCTAGGGGCTACACATGAATAAAAATGCAATGCAGTGTAAGCACTCATATAATCAAAGCTTTTCACCTCAGATAAATCATTATGGTCATTCCAAAGAATAAGCTGCGGTGTCATAATTTCTCACTTTAAAGGACACTGGACAGGTCATGATATTAGATTGCATTAATAATATCCCTGTGTAAATCCCCCAAATGTATAGTTCATACCCTCTCATGCTAATATTATATTTACTTCGAAGTGTCTCCCACCAAAAAAAAGCTAAGGTTGCACATCAGAGCATATGTCAGAGTTACACCAAGGCAGTGTTGTGCCAGAAAACAAGGGCCCGAAGTTCAAAATTGCACCATATTGATTTTCTCCTTTGAGTCAGAGCATCAATAAGATTACATATTAAAAGAACTACACTTACACCGAAGGGTAATAAAAGTACATCACTTGGCAAACCTGATTTTGGATTGATCAGAGGTACGATCCACATGGATATGTCTGGGGACAAGAAAATGAGAAACACATAGTCATCAATTATTTATTTATGTTGCACTTAGCACAGTGGCATCTAAGCCATTAAGGAATTAACTGCTAAGACGCAGGGCTGCATAGTCTTGAGTATATGGAGGGTTTGTTACATTAAACATGTCACTATGCATCTTCACCAAAGGCAGAAAAAAAGGAGCAAACAGGTTTAAATTGGATCAGGAAACACCTTTTAAAGACATAAGGAAATCTTCCAGACTGTAGGAATGAGACATGAAAGCAAGTTCTCAAGGGAAGTATTGTAATCCTTTCCTCATCTAGCAGAGAAGCTGTAGCTGAGCCTTCTTTAAAAGCAGCAGTTTTATGTAAGCCTGGAAGCCATGAGTCAGGGAGAACAAATACACCCAGGTTACATTTGTTTTCTACTGTCCATAGATTTAAAAAAATCTTTATTTTATTATAACTACCACAAACTTTGAGGGGCTAATAGATCTGGAGAGGGTGGAATAAGAAAGCATGAAGGTGGATGAGTTAGGGGGAGGGGTTTCAAGAACGTTCTTCATGAATCACAACAGGGAAGGAGATTGGTGGAATAATAATAGAACTTAAAGAGAAATAAGCACCACTGCTGCCAAACTCCTACATGCAGATCCATAAAGTGAATTTCCTGAAATTGGTTAGCTACCTCTGGAGTGGCAAATTCTTCACCTTTCAGTGATATAACAAGTTCAGGCAAGTCCAGGCATTTCACAGCTAACAAAGGTTATAATTAGCGGCCATCGACACTTCCAGGGGGTTTGTGACATTCCTTACTTCCAACTTGGATGGTTTGTTACCTTGGGCTGAGTGTCCACCAGAGGGGGAAAAATCCATAGCCACCTTCAGGAAACTGAAAAATCCCTCCCACTTTATTCTTCTCAACAAGAACTTAGCTCTTAAGCAAAGATATAAAAATAGGATCATAGAGAGTGCATTAGCATCAATAAAAATGGTTTTATGAAAATAAGATTTGATGGAACAGATTGAAATGCTATTAAAGTAATTAGTAAAAGTAACTTTCCCCACATCACCTTCACACTTCCCTTCATCCAGACCAAGATCTTCATTACTCAGCCTAGTGGTCTGAGCAAAATAATTTTTTTTTGTTTTAGGCACTTTTTATTTTTCAAAAAAAATCATCATAATATATAAACATTTCATTCTTTCAAAAGAAATTCTACAACTACACAGCCGTTTGCTCCATTATTTCGAGCAAAATAATTCTAACAGACCTACTGATCTTGTGACTTTTTTCAGAGACATTTGATCTGCTTATCAGCACTGGCTTTATTAAAGACTATTTGTCATCACTATTGGTGGTAGCTCTGTAAATAGCAGATGAAAATCAAGGAGACAAGGGGGAAAAGTGATCTAAATGGAAGAAAAAACTTGCAGAAAATTTTCTTAAATATGAAGGAAAAATAACAGGTCTGGGAAAGTAGTGGAACGAGAAGTCACAAGGGAGGCTGGCCTCTCATGATCCCATTGAAAAAACTAATAATGAAAATCATGAAAAGAAACAAAATTGCTATAAATCCCCACGAGAAAATTAAAACTCGTTGAAAAAGCCAACCTAAGAAACACACATGCTTAAAAAAACTTTAAAGAGAAACAAGGTGAAAAACTACTAGAAGGCATCTCAAAATAGTATTAAAAACTGCACCAGAAACAAAGTGAGAATCATAAAAGATAAAAACAAATAAATAATAGGTACAATCAAGAAATTAAGTGAAAACCAAAATCAGCAAATAATAAGAGAAATAAAAATAAATAAGAACTGAATGTGACTAAAAAGTCCCAGGAATAATTAGACAAAGAAGTAAAAGCAGTTTCAAAGAGTCCAGGAGGAAATTAATGACAAAATGGAACAAAAAATAAAGAATTTGAAAACATCCATGAAAGTAAATAGAGCAATTAAGTGGCATAGTGGATAGGGTACTAGTTCTGGAGTCAGGAAGACTCATATTTCTGAGTTCACATCTGGCCTCAGACACTTACTAACTGTGTGACCCTGGACAAGTCACTTAACTCTGTTTGCCTCAATTTCCTTATCTGTAAAATGAGCAAGAGAAGGAAATGGCAAATCACTCCAATATCTTTGCCAAGAAACCCCTAAATGAGGTCATGAAGAGTTGGACATGACTGAAAAATGACTGAACCAGCAACAAATATTCTTGGCTTGTACAATGCAAACAAACTAACTTCCTTTCTGTTCTTCACACACCACATTCTATCACTTGCCATTATGCTGGATATTCCCCATACCTGGAGCACGCTTTCTCCTCATCGCTACCTCATTAAATCTTTCTTCCCTCATGACACAGCTTCTATTCAGCCTTTCCATTCACCTCAATTGCTAATGTTTTCCTTCCATAGCTACTTTGCATTTTATTTTTGTTACTGTTCAATCAATTCAGTTGTGTCCAACTCTTCATGTCACCATTCAGGGTTTTTTGGCAAAAATACCAGAGTGGTTTGTCATTTCCTTCTCCAGCTCATTTTACAGATAAAGAGACTGAGGTAAAGAGGGTAAAGTGATTTGCCCAGGGTCACACAGATAGTGTCTAAGGCTAGATTTGAACTCAGGAAGAGTAGTCTTCCTGGCTCCAGGACCCAGCACCCTATCGATTGCACCACCTAATGTGCTTTACCACCCTTTATTTGTTTTGTATTCAAGAAATAGGGACCAGAACTGGGATTTCATTCATATGAAGAACTCAAAGGTGAGAAAACTTCTTCTACCAAGGCAGGCAGACAGATAGCTTTTTTTTTTTTTTTTTGCAAATAACTTAGAGAATTGCCTAGAATAATGAGAGGTGAAATGATTTCCCTAGTGTCACAAGCCAGTATATGCCAGAGGAAGGACTTAAAGCCTGGCTTTCCACTAAGCCACATTTCTGTCTATTTTGTATTAACTCTACATTTACTTATAAAAGTGCTCGTCTCCTTCATTAGAATGTAAGCATCTTGAGGGCAAAGATTTTTTTCTCCCTAGCGGCTAGCACAAGGCCTCTTCATAATAGGTACTTAATGCTTGTTAATCGTTTGAAAGAGAAATTTTTAAAGATCCAGCACACCAGACAATTTGTCAAACTTCATAATTGTAATGAAGGAAAATCCTTCAAGTCACTAGGAGAGAGGTGTCAATTAACAACAACAACACAAAATCCATCAGAATTTCAAATGATTGTGTTGGAAATACTAAAAATAATTGAAATTGGAATTTGGCATGTATGCAATTTAAGATCCAAAGCTACAAACCCTGAATCAATTTCCCAGAAAATTTAAGCATTCTATTTAAAAATAAAGATGAACATTTTAAAAAATGAAAGAATTCTTGAAGAAAAATAACTTATTTCAAGAGAGCTTCTAAAATGAACTGGAAAAACAACCAAAGAATTAAACATATTGAAGAAGAAATTCTTTTTCACTGAGACCTACTAGTTACTTTAGTATGAGAGCCTCCTTCTGGTGACAAAAATAACTGAAGTATTGTGTTGGCTTAACTCCTGAATAATGTTAAGAGCGGAAGATTGAGAAGATAAACAGAAAAAGCAGAAAAAAGAAAGGAAATAGGATCATATGATTTAAAGTACTTTACAGGTAAATGAAGAAGAAAAGACACGTGAATGAAATTGGAGAGGGAAGGAGATGGTGGACACCGGAATTCCATTTAGTGTTCTTTTGTTGCATTTGGTTTAGTAATAGAATTAATAAAATAAAATTGTGTGGCCTATTATCAAGTTAATGGTAAAACAAGCTAAAATGAGCAATTTTTATATTAAATGTTAATGTTTTGTAGTCCTTTTAAGAATATAGAGAATGTGTTAAGAAAAAACAGCATGTTGTCAATAAGAAACATCCTAAGAGCATTTTAAACAATTTGCTTACTTTCAAGAAAGAAAAATAGTCAAACATATAATACAAGGGATACAGTGTGTGATATTCTTTTATTTAAAAAAAAAAACAACATAGAGCCAAATAGATTAATGGAAAACAAATGGGAAATCATTTTCTCTGTCGAGGTTCTATTACTTTTGCTTTGTATATTGCTATATTCAATTATTTTAAAATATATTTTAATATTAATACATTAATTATATATTAATGAATTTAATATATTTTAAATATTAAATAAAATTAATAAAATTTTAAATTTACATTTAACAAATCTAGGATTTAAATTTAAATTACATTTTTGATATTAAATTTAATTACTTAAATGAATACATTTAATATATTTTTAAAAATTAAAATAATGTATTTGCTATATCCAATGTGAATATAGTTCTGGTTTTATCAGTATTCCTTTATGGCATTAGCATAGGCCTTTCCATAGTCCTTGTGTGCATATTTATATTTGGGCAGAATTATTTTTCTGTTACATTGAAAAACTATAAATTATTCAGTCTGTCTTTGGAGTAAATGTTTTCATGGTTTTTGCTACTACAAATAAATATGTCAAATGAATATCATGTATAACATAATTTTTTTGTACAGATAGTTTCCTCCCTCCCACTTTTCCTTGCTATGATATTTTTATGGTACAGGCTCATGAAGAAATCGCTAGGTCAAAAGTGTGATGGGTGAAAGATGAAATGACTGAAATAACAAAAGTCTGAGCTTCCAAGCATATCTATTTATTAAACAATGCATGCCAATTGCATAACAAATTGGGACCAGACATCCTCAGCTTGGCACTGGACCTCAAACAGAGGGAGAGGCAGATTTTTATGCATTAAAAGAAAACAACTGCATCTAAACCAAGATACAAGATTAAGTAATCTTATTTTTAACCAGAAGAAAGATTAGAGGTTTTCTGAGTTGGAACGGGGAGAGGCAAGAGGTCCAATTCCTTAAAATCAGAAAAAGAGGTATCCTAACCACCCCTACCCCAACCTCTATCAAAGGAACAAGGAAACTTCAACAGATCAACCAATATGGACAAAATATAAGTTTTCAGATAAGACATATGGGTTGCTTGGGATGTGCGATTATGAGAAATCTCCTTGCATCAATCTTTGCATCTTCCTAAGTTTCTGATCAGCATAACCTAGGTCCTTAGTTAAGGGTCTCTAAGTAACAGGTAGAGGTGGTCCAGCTTCCCAGCCTTGTAAGGCAGGGTACAAACAATGTAATAATTTTTTTCTCATAATTCCCACAATTGAATAAAGTTTTTTCACAAGACAGAAATTGGATTAGGTCCATAATTAAATAAAAAGAAAGCTAAACTAGATCCAGACTTGAGTCATAAGATGGAGTCAGTGTGGTTTACTCAATTCCCACAATTCCCATAAAAGACGCGATCAATTTTGTGACTCATGTGTTGCCAGGTTGCTGTGAAATTGATTGTCTTACCAAAACGTTGTCAGTAAGCTTATTTCTTCACAGCCTGATCAACATGACATTTTATTATTTTTTCTATTTTAGTGGATTTTCATGGTATCAGGGAATTCGTTTTGATTGGCATCTCTCTGGTCAATAAAGAACTTGAGCACCTTTTCCCGTTTTTGTCCATTGACCACCATACCAGTGAGAAGTCATTATTAATTAGTTTTATAGATATATAATAGTTCTTGATAAATTCTGAGTTCCAGCTCTTTACTTGGTATAACTGTCAATATTCTCCCAAATCTTTTCCCATTCTTTAAAATTTTAAGATAATCCTTTTTATTGTGCAAAATCTTTTTGTGTGTGTGTAAAATCAAACATCTATTTTATCTGTAATAATATTTTTCCATTTATTTGATTGATAGAAATATAACTTCTCTTCATACATGGGACAAATATATTATTCTTTTTTCTTCCAGTTTTTAGTTTTTCTTTAATCACTTTATCAGAAAGGAACATATATTTTCTTCTTGTTATTATTGTTTTCATTATTAACTTAACCTTAGCAAAACAAAGGTCCTATATCTCATGTTAATGATTATGTAGGCATCTTCAACTTGGAGGTCACTTTATTAACGATTGGATCTGTTTCACTTTGGAAATGACTTGCTGTTATCCCCTCTTTCATTTTTGTACCCCACTCTACCCTACTTTTGTTTATTTTCTGAAACATTAAATGATTTAGTTAATACACTACTCTCAAGGTTCTGGTATTTTTAGGCATTAATTTATATTTATTTAAGAAGTACGGATTATGTTGAGTATTTTTATCTTTTTGTATGGACAGTTTGGTTGTTGCTATATTTCCTTAAAATAGATATAGTTTTCAGTAATTTTTTTGTAGTCAAATTGCTTTTCAAATATCAATTTTCACCTTGAAAAAGAATACTGGGCTTTATTGGGTAAGTAATTCTTGGGTTCATTGCCCATACTCCTTCATACACATACATGAATATATATATATATATATATACATATATATATATGTGTGTGTGTGTGTGTGTTTGTATATGTATATATATGTATATATATATATACGCATATATATATACATATATACACATGCACACATATACCCATATAGATCACAATTTCTCTTTGTCCTTCAGAGATCTGCTGTGATGCTCATTAAT
Organism: Phalanger gymnotis; assembly: GCA_028646595.1. NCBI lineage: Eukaryota > Metazoa > Chordata > Mammalia > Diprotodontia > Phalangeridae > Phalanger > Phalanger gymnotis. The sequence goes on along the minus strand of CM053622.1, from coordinate 635,521,220 downwards.
ATTTCTTGGTAGGTTATTTATGTCCTCAGAGAGCTGGAATTTTTTTTCCCTATCCTGGTCAAGTTAGCCATAATATATAGAGGAATGCTTAATATTGCCTTCTGCCTTGTTGGGGTTCTGTAGATTCTTGCTATGTGTGTTGGGGTCATCTCCGGTTGTCTTGACCTATGTCTTTCCACTGGACTCTGATGACTCTGGAGGAGTGGGGCTGGTGACTTTGTACAGCTCTGCCTCACTTTAAATCCAATTGACTTGTAAGTCAAGAAAACACCCTCCTGATGTCATTGGTCTTCTTGGAGAATGAAAGATGAATGACAACAACTATATATACAATTTCTGTTTGCTACTTCTGGGAAGTTTTCTTCAATGATTTCTAGAAAAATCATGTTCAAATTATTTTTTCTAAATTTTCAGGGATTTAAGTGATTCTGAGTTTTCTATATCATAATATAATTTGCATATTTTCTGGTTCTTCAGATAATCCAATTATTTTCTGCAACTTTATGTTTTATAGTGAATATATTTTGGCTATAATCTTGTTTTCCACTGCAGTGAGTTTGTTTTTAGTTCATTGTTTTCTATTATGTCCTTCCACTGGTAATTTTCTTCATTGTTTCCTCTCAATTATTTTTTAGCTTTTTAAAATTCTAACTAGATTTCTTCCCATAATTTTTTATTTTCCCCAAGCTCTTTTCTCAGTTGATCTTATGATTTTCTTACTTCACTCTTGCTCATTTTCTTTGAATATGTCATTTAGCCATTTGAGGAGATTATTTGGGATTTAATGCGTAAGTTCTTCTTTCCATCTATACTGCTTCAGGTATTTTAGTTTCTTCAACAATTCAGTAATATTTGTTATTACATGTGTTCTGTTTTACTCTGCTTATTTAAAAATTTTAGTTTTCCCAGGATTAAAAAAAAGACATTTTCTGTCTCTTTAGTGTTTCAATTTGTTGTTTCTTGAGGGGTACATGATAAGATTGACTTCCTTTGAACCTTTTACCCTGCCATCTTGACTGCAGAATCCATTGGAAAAACAACTAACATAAAAAGATGTATACATTTAAAGTGAAGTGGTGTACTAAAATTAATCATACTATAGTGCTCTCAAGAAACCTTGATGAGATCACAGATCCTTTGAAAAATTGGAATATCTTTAAAGTTCATTTCAGACAAAAAAACTGTTTCATGTTTAGAGTTGCAGTTAAAAATAAAAACATAACCTCCCTTCCTTGCAAAGGTGGCAGGACTGTGGGTAGGAATATTAATTACATGTGTCATACATGGTATATGTGATATTATATAACCTCATTCTCCTTTAAGACTAGGACAATTATCTGAATGACAGCTTTGCATGTGCTGTGTAAGGGGCAAGACATGACTCCTGACTGGTTGGGAAATTTCAGAAGTTCAGATACTGCATATCTGCCTGAGTGAAGAAAGGAATTCTACAGATTTGGGGAATCTCTAGATGCTGCAAGGTGGTCTCTCAATAACTGCTCCAGGCTTGGTTGGAATTGGATTACCTGCTGTTTCTTTCTGAATTGCCTGTTTTTCTTTGTTTTTTTTTTTAATCTTTTTTTAACATAAGGGAGAAAACTCTCTAGGTGGGTGTGGGGTGGGGTGGGGAGAGAAGTTTTTTCTTTCGAAGGCGATTGGGGTTAAGCGACTCATCCAGGATCACACAGCTTGGAAGTGTCTGATGTAGATTTGAACTCAGATCCTCCTGACTTCAGGGCCAGCATTCTATCCACTGTGCCATCTAACTGCCCCAAGAGATATAGTCTTAAATGGATGTAATACAGAAACAAAAAGTATCATCTTAAAAAAGAAAAGGAAATTAAATTATGACACAAAAAAGGAAATGTCAAAAAAAATGATACTATCTTAGACAATTACCTTTTAAAAATGAAGATTAATATACATCAATAACCACAACAAGAACAAAAGAATATAGAAATAGCCTTAGGTAGCAAACACTTGATCTCCTTGCTACTAGAAAGACATGGCAGCCCACGGATGTTTAGAATATAAACTCATGGTAAAAATTTACATAAGACAATGGTGAAAAATTATGAGCAGTATTGCCTCATAAATGAGTGAAAAACTCTGAATGGAAAGACAATTTTATAGACAAGCTTGGTGTTATATCCAACTAAACCAGATCATCTTTTGCACATTTGAGGCTAAAACTAGAAGGAAGAAAATGAACATAGGGAGAGCGGATGGAAAATATAAAGGTTTTTGTAAAAAACTTTTTTCTCTATCAATTACAGTGGAGCCACCGTACTTGGAGTCCAATATCATAGTGCCCAATAAAGAAGTGGAAATAACACTAAATTAAACAAAAATAAGAATGCCATTTTTTTGTGACCATCCCATCTTCTTTTTCTATTGCACATTGCCTTCATGATATCTTTTACTTCTGTTCTTTGCTGTTCCACATTTATTTTCTGTTCTAGCCTCTCAGCTCATCTCTCTATTGCTCTCTTTTATTCATTTCAATTTTCAGGAGAACATTGTGTTCCTTTTTTCACATCCATTTATAAATACCAGTGGAATATTGGTATTAAAAAGATGAGACTTTTTGTTTCTAGAGGTTTGGAGTCATTAAAAAAAGCCTTGGAAATTTCCTGAAGGAAATAAAAAGAACAATCCTATTTAACTATAGATCAAGGGAAAAAATATAGAATCAATAAAAAGAACCAATTGAATATAAAAGACTAATGTTTTCTAAGAAGAATATAAGCTGCTAGAGGAGAGGGACAGACTTGCTCTGGTATTTATGGTCTCATTACTCTACACAGTTCCTAACATATTGAAGATAATAAATAAATGCTTGTTGGTTGATTGAGGAAAGGACTTCAATAAAAATTGTTGCAAAAATTAGATAACAGAATAGCTAAAATGAACTCAGATCTACTCCCCACACTATATATTAAAATGAATTCCAATCATATCAAGAACATATTATTTTGAATTTTGATATTTTATTTTTTTCCAATTACAAGTAAAAACAATTTTTAATTTTCATTTTTTTACAATTTTAAGTTCAAAATTCTCTCTCCCATTTTCACCTCTCCCATGATTGATAAGGCAAGAAATTTGATAAAGGTTATACATGTGCAATCATGCAAAACATATTTTCATATTAATCATGGTGGGAAAGAAAACACAGGCAAAAATCCTCAAGAAAAATAAAGTTAAAAAAACCCAGTATGCTTCAATCTGCATTCAAATCTCATCAGTTTTTTCTTTGAAGGTGGATAGTATTTTTCATTATAGGTCTTTGAGAATTGTCTTGGATCTTCATATTGCTGAGAATAGCTAAGTTATTCACAGTTGATCATTGTACAATATTGCTGTTACTGTGTACAGTGTTCTCTTGGTTCTGCTCACTTCACTTTGCATCATGCATCAGTTCATGTAAGTCTTTCCAGGTTTTCTGAAAGTATACTGTTCATCATTTCCTATAGTCCAATAGTATTCCACCACAATTATATACCGCAAATTTATTCAGCCATTCTCCAACTAATGGGCATGCCCTCAATTTCAAATTCTTTGATACCACAGAAAGAGCCACTATAAATATTTTTGTACATACATGTCTTTTTTAAAAAAATTATGTTTGGGCTACAGACCTAGTACTGTATCAAAGGGTATGCACAGTTTTAAAGCCCTTTGTGCATAGTTTCAAATTGCTATCCAGAATGGTTGGATCAGTTCACAACTTCATCAACGGTGTATGAGGGTCCCAATTTTTCCACATGTGTTTCAACAGTTGCCCTTTCCCTTTTCTGTCATATTAGTCAATCTGATAGGTGTGAGTTATTTTAATTTGCATTTCTCTAGTCAATAGTGATTTAGAAATTTTTTTTCATTTGAATATAGATAGTTTCGATTTCTTCATCTGAAAACTGCTTGTTCATATCCTTTGATCATTTGTCAATTGGGGAATGACTTGTCTTATTATAAATTTGGTTTAGTTCTCCATATATTTGACAAATGAGGCCTCTGTTAGAGAAACTTGCTATGAAAATTATTTTTTAGTTTCGTGCTTTCCTTCTAATCTTGACTGCATTAGTTTTGTTTGTGCAAAACCTTTTTAACTAATGTAATTAAAATTATCCATTTTATATGCTGTAATGCTCATTTCTTGTTTAGTAATAAATTCTTCCCTTATCCACAGATTTCATAGGTAAACTATTCCATGCTCCCCTAATTTGCTTATTGTGTTACTCTTTATGTGTAACTCATGTACTCATTTTGACCTTATCTTGATACACCATGTGAGGTGTTAGTCTATACTAGTTTCTGTCAAATTGCTCTTTAGCTTTCCCATCAGTATTTGTAAAATAATGAATTTTTGTCCCCGAAGTTTTTGTGTTTAACAAACTCTAGATCATTATCGTCACTGATCCATCACTCTATTTCTTAGCCAGAATCCCATATTCTTTTGATGATTACCACTTAGCAATAATACACTTTGAGATCTAGTATAGCTAGGCCACCTTCCTTCCTTTTTTTTTTTTCATTAACTCTCTTGGTATTCTTGACCTTTCATTCTTCCAGATGGATTTTATTATTTTTTTTCTAGCTCTATGAACTAATTTTTGGTAATTTGATTTTTATGTCACTGAAGGAATATATTATTTTAGGTAGAATTGTCATTTTTATTATATTGGCTCAGCCTATCCATGCATAATTAACATTTTTCCTGTTGTTTAGATCTGACTTAATTTGTATGAAAAGTGTTTTCTAATTGCATTCGTATAGTTCCTTGGGTTTGTTTCGGCAGTTAAACTCCAGAGTATTTTATACTGTCTACCGTTATTTTAAATAGAATTTCTTTATATCTTGCTGATGAACTTTATTAATAATATATAGAAATGCTGATGATTTATGTGGGTTTATTTTAGGTCCTACAACTGCTAAAATTGTTAATCATATAAGCTAGTTTTTTAGTTGATTCTCTGGGATTCTTCAAGTATACCATCATATTAACTACAAAGAATGATAGTTTCGTTTCTCATTGCCAATTTTAATTCCTTCAATTTCTTTTTCTTGTCTTATTGCTATATGTAGAATTTCTAGTGCAATATTGAATAATAATGGTGATTAATGGGTTTCCTTGCTTCACCTCGATCTTATTGGGAAGGCTCCTAGCTTATCCCTATTATAGATAATACTTTCTATTGGTTTTAGATATATGTTACTCATCATTTTAAGGAAAACCCCATGTATTCCTATACTTTCTATAGTTTTTAATAGGAATGAGTGTTGTATTTTGTCAAAAGCTTTTCTACTTCTATTGAGATAATTCTACAATTTTTGTTGGTTTTGTTATTGATATGGTCAATTGTGCTGATAGTTTTTCTAATATTGAACTAGCCCTGAATTCCTGGTGTAAATCCCAGGGCATGATCTTTGTGATATATTGCTTTAATCTCCTTGCTAGCATTTTATTTAAAATTTTTGCATCAATATTCATCAGGGAAATTGGTCTATAATTTTCTTTCTCTGTTTTGGCACTTTCTGGTTTAGGCATCAGCAACATATTTGTGTCATAAAAGGAATTTGGTAGAACTATTCTGCCTATTTTTCCAAATAGTTTACGTAGTATTGAGATTAATTATTCTTTAAATGTTTGGTAGAATTCACTTGTGAATCCATCTGGTACTGACAATTTTTTCTTAGGGAGTTAATTGATGTCTTGTTAATCTGGGCAATTTATATTCTTGTAAATATTCATTTATTTCACTTAGATTGTCAGATTTATTGACATAAAAATGGGCAAAATAGCTCCTAATTATTGCTTTAATTTTCTCTTAATTGGTGGGTAATTCACCTTTTCATTTTTGATACTCATCATTTGTTTTTTTTTCTTTCTTTTTAAAAATCAAATCAACTAATGATTTATTTTTTAATTTTTTTTCCTATAAAACCAGCTCTTAGTTTGATTTATTAGTTCAATGGTTTTCTTAACTTACAAGTTTACAAAAAAAACCTGAATTGGCTTTCAGGATTTCTAATTTATTGTTCAATTAGGGATTTTTTATTTGTTCCTTTTCTAGCTTTTTTAGTTGAATGCCCAATTCATCGATCTGTTCTTTTTCTACTTTATGGATTTAGAGGTATAAACTTTCACCTACATATTGCTTTGGCTGCATCCCATAAATTTCGGTATGTTGACTAATTGTTGTCATTCCCTCTGATGAAATTACTGTTTCTATGATTTATTCTTTGACCTGCTCATTCCTTAGTTTCCAATTAATTTTTAATCTATGTTTCCATGGCTCTTTATTGAATGTTATTTTTATTGCAGTATGATCTGAAAATGATGCATTTAAGATTTCTGCTTTTTTGCATTTTGGTTTATATGCCTTAATACATGGTCAATTTTGTGGAGGTTCTAGTTACTGCTGAGAAAAAGACATATTCTATTCTATTTCCATTCAATTTCTTTCTCCAGAGGTCAGTCATATCTAACTTTTCTAAAATTCTATTCATATCCTTAACTTTTTTTGTTTATTTTTTGGTTAGATTTATTTAGTTCCAAGAAGGGAATTTGAGGTCCCCCAGTAGAATAGTTTTGTTGTCTATTTCCTCCTCATTTAACTTTTTTTTTTAAAAGAATTTGGCTGCTATACCATTTGGTGCATATATGTTTAGTATTGGTATTTCTTCATTGTGTATGATATCTTTTAGCAACATGTTGTTTCCTTCTTTGTCTCTTTTAGTTAGATCTATTTATTCTTTGCTTTGTCTGAGGTCATGGTCACTACTTTTGCTTTTATTTCAGCTAAAGCATAATATATTCTGCTTCAGCCTCTTACCTTTACTCTGTGTGTCTCTCTGCTTAAAGTGTGTTTCTTGTAAATAACATATTGTAGGATTCTGGTTTTTAATCCACTCTTCTGTCTTATCCATTTCTGTTTTATGGGTGAGCTCATCACATTCACATTCATAGCTATGATTACCAACTGTGTTATTTCTCTCCATCTTATTTTCCCCCTTTAAATCCTTCTCTCTCTCCTTTCATCCTGTCTCTCCTTCAAAACAATTTTGCTTTTGACCACTTCTCCCAATCCACCTTCTTTTCTATAAGCCCCACCCACTTCTCTTATCTATTTCCCTTTCTACTTCCCTGAAGCATAAGATGGACTTCTATACCCGACTGAGTGTGTATGTCATTTCCTCCTTCAGCCAATTCCAATGAAAGTAAGGTTCAAGTGTTGTTCTCTACCTCCATCTTCTTCTCCGTTGTAAAAGCTCTTTCATGCCTCTTTTATGTGAGATAATTTACTCCTTTCTACCTCTCTCTTCCTCTTTCTCCCAGTGCATCACTTTTGCTTACCCCTTAATTTTTTTGTATCATCCCATCATAAACAGCTCACATCCCTCTGTCTTTGTATATTCCTTCTAATTCCTCTAATAATGATAACATTCCAATGCATTGCATGTTTCATCTTCCCATGTAGTAATGTAAGCATTTTAACCTTATTAAATCCTTTATGATTTATCTTTACCTCTTCATGCTTCTCTTGAATCTTGTATTTGAAAATTAAATTTTTTATCCAGCTCTGGTCTTTTAATCAGGAATGCTTGAAAGTCCTCTATTTCATTAAATATCCATTTTCCCCCCTAAAGGATTATACTTTTTTCTGGGTAGGTGAATTTTGGTTGTGCTTCTAGCTGTTTTGCTTTCTAGATTATCCTATCTCAAGTTGTCTGAGCCTTTCATATAGAATCTGCTAAATCTTGTGTTATCTTGACTGTGGTTCCATGATACTTGAATTGTTTCATTCTGGCTCCTTGCAGTATTTCCTTCTTGACTTGCAGTATTTCTTTCTGGAATTTGACTCTAATATTCCTGGGACTTTGCATTTTGACATCTCTTTCAGGAGGTAAGTGGTGGATTCTTTTGATTTCTATTTTCCCTCCAGTTCTAGGATATCAGGAAAGTTTTCTTCAGTAGTTTCTTAAAATATGATGTGAAGGTTCTTTTTTTTTTATTATTATGGCTTTTAGGTAGTCCAATAATTCTTTTGTTGTTTTTGTTGAGGTAATCAGGGTTAAATGACTTACAGGATCACATAGAAAGTCTGAGGCTGGATTTGAATTTAGGTCCTCCTGATTTTAGTACCCATGTTTTATGCATTGAGCCACCTAGTTGCTTCTAGTCCAATAATTCTTAAATTATCTCTCCTCAACTTATTTTCCAGGTCAGTTGTTTTTCTAATGAGATATTTCAATTTTTTCCACCTTTTAAGTTTTTAAAATTTTGTTCTTTTGCTTTTCGATGTTTCATGGAGTCACTGGTTTTCACTTGCCCAATTTTAATCTTTAAAGAATAATTTTCTTCAGTGAGGTCTTGCACCTTCTTTTCTATTTGGCCAATTTTACTTTTTAAAGAGTTGGGAGTTTTTTGAGGAATTTTTGTATATTTTTTTCCATTTGGCCAATTGTGCTTTTTTTTTTTTTTAAAGAGCTCTTTTCTTCCATGGATTTGTGTGCCTCTTTTACCATTTGGCCTATTTTGTTTTTTAAGGTGCCATTTTGTCTTGCATCACTCTCATTTCTTTTCCCAATTTTCCCCTACTTCTCTTATTTGAGTTTTAAAATTCTTTATGAGCTCTTTCATGAGTTCTTTTTGGGCCTGAGACCAAATCACATTTTTCTTTCATTCTTTTCATGTAGCTGTTTTTTTGCATTGTTGTCCTCTTCTGAGTTTGTGTTTTGATCTTCCTTGTTGCCATAGTCACTTTCTATCTTAAGGTTCTTTTTGTTGCTTGCTCATTTTTCCAGCTTATTTTTTTGACTTTTAACTTTATTTTAAAGTTGGCCTTTGCTCTGGTGATAGAGAGGGCAACTGTCTGAAGCTTTAGCTTTTTTGTTCTGTTGTTTTCAGAGCTGGTTCTGGAGGTCTTCAGTTCTTCCAGGGTTGTATAATCTAAAGAGAGGTGTGGTCACTGCTCTCCTGGCCCGCTCTCCTCTCTTGTTTGTGAGCTACCACAACTACTGTTTTCTGCCCTGAAACTGTGACCAGGGTCCCTGCTCCCTTGCAGCTGGGAGCACTAGTGTGCTCTTGTGTACTCCTCTTTGCTGTGGGACTGTGACCAAGAACTCAGTATGGGCAATGCAACAGAGTCCTGCACTCTGTGTGACAGCAAAAGGTCTCTTGTAATCTCTTTCTGACTAGTTGTGCAACTCACTTAACATTTGTGGGCTGAGGTGCCCACTGCAGAGTCAGTTGCCCCTAAGGCCTGCCGCTGACTTGCATTGGATTGCTACTGGTTGTCTTGTGCAATGGCCTGGGGCCTCTCTGCTGGCTTTGACTGGGGCTCCAGCCTTGCTGCTGGCCTGAGCCCAGGCCTCACTGCTAGCTTGACAGATGCAGTGTGCACTGGACTGTGCTCCCTTCCTACCCCAGTAAGACAGGCTTTTTCTGTTGACCTTCTAGGTTATCTTGGGCTGGAACATTGTTTCACACCATCCTTCCATTGCTTTTGCCACACCAGAATTCATTTTGAAGCATTATTTTAAAGTTGTTGGGAGAGGTCAGGTGAGTCCCTGACTTTACTCCACCATCTTAGCTCCAAACACCCTCATTGATGTTATTTTTAAAGAATATAAATTTTAAAAAATAAATTAATCCATGCTTAGGAACTATCATGGACTGAACTCAGAGTAATGGACAAATATTGCAAATGGGCAGTTTGCCATGGCTATAATCCAGTAATATTATCAACGAGAAGACAAAGCACTGTGGAGTTTTTAACCAATGAGCCAGCATCTATTAACCACTTATTATATCCAGGGAATTGTGTTTCAAGTAAGTATGAAGAGCAAGAAAAAAAATTTTGGCTGTCTATGGAGAACATGCACTGGTTGTGTTTCTGAAAATACGAAGTAACATCCTTGGATGCAAAATGTCCAAGGTCATCTTGACCTTAAAAGAGAAAGTAAAGAGCTGAAGGAGTCAATTCTTGTCTCTAGGTTTTTGGAGAGACTGTCATGTTCTTTGAAAGAATGGAAGATGTTCAAGGAGAAAATTAAGAAACCCTCAATTTTACTTTTGGATAGTTCTAATTGTTAGAAAGTATTGTGTTAGGGAATGATCAAGAGTCCCTTCACCATTTTTGGCACTTTCCAGTTTATCAATGCTCTTCCTAAGGGATGCTGCTTAGAAATAAACTCAGTTTTCCAAATATGATCAGATCAGGCCAGATTATAGAAGGACCATCATTTCACTTTTGGTCATTGATGAGAGAAGTGCCTCAGAACCAGGGAAAGAAAAATGTTCTGATTTTAAAAAAACAAGTAATTGTCAGAGTCTGCAAACCATAGACCAGTGAGCTTGACTTCTACTTCCAGCAAAATTCTAAGACACACTGTTAAGGGGATAGATGGTGAGCACTTTGAAGGGAAAGCAGCAATCACTAAAACTTCTTTAAGAATAGCCCATAATGGGGGCGGAGCCAAGATGGTGGCTGGAAAGCAGTGACTGGCGTGAGCTCCCCACCAAGTCCCTCCAAAAACCTATTAAAAAATGGCTCTGAACCAATTATAGAACTGCAGAACCCACAAAGTGGCAGAGGGAAGCAGGGCTCCAGCCCAGGACAGCCTGGATGGTCTCTGGGTAAGGTCTGTCCCGCATGGAGCTCCCAGCTCCCAGCTGAGGGGAGCGGAGCTGAGCCGAGCAGAGCCCAGTGTGCGCATTGCGGACCGACCAGACCGTGGGCTGACCAGACCAGGAGCTGAGCAGAGTGTGCCCTAGCGCCCTGAATTACTGAGCTG
>CM053622.1:635493115-635509920 GCA_028646595.1 Phalanger gymnotis | reverse complement strand
GATCCTCTTTTCTTACTTTTTTCTTTTCCTTGTCTTCTTTTTTCCTATTAATTTATTTTTAGTTTTCAACATTCACTTCCACAAGATTATGAGTTCCAAATTTTCTCCCCATCTCTCCCCTCTCCCCACTCTAAGACATCATGCATTCTGATTACCCCTTCCCAAAATCTGCACTCCCTTCTCTCACCCCCTCCATCTCCTTTCCTTCTATGTTCCTGTAGGGCAAGATAGAGTTCTATACTCCATTGTCTGTATATCTTATTTCCCAGTTGCAGGTAAAAATAATTTTTAACATTTGTTTTAAAAACTTTGAGTTCCACATTCTCTCCCTTCCTCCCTCCCCATCACCCTCATTGAGAAGGCAAACAATTCACTACAGGATATACGACATATGTGTGTGTGTATATTTATGTATATATGTATATACACGTATATGTGTATGTATATATGTATATGTATGTGTGTATATACATATATGTGTGTATACATACATACATAAATAGTTCTTAAAGAAAACAGTCTAATCCTGTCACTTTCTCAAAATTTACTATTCATTTACTAAAACATTACATCTTGATTTTATTACTTAGTCTAATTCCCTCTTTAGGAGGATATCATCCCTATTTATAACAAATTATAATAAATTTGACCATAAATACACATTAAAATTGTAGGATTTTTCATACTTGCATCCTACTGTAGTAACTCAGAGATATTTCAGTATCAATCTATTAGTAGATTTCGTATTGTAGTTATAAAATTTCTACCGTTCAGCTGCCCTGTTTGTACAAATTTACCATAAAAGGAAAAAGAGGGACATAGCTATAACGTCAAGACTCATCCCCTTGAGGGCACAGACTAACCTGACATATACGACAGAGGAAAAAATCCCTCCCTTACTTCTTTGATTCCAGGCATGAATCATATCTGTCAGCCAATCATATAGTCACAGGGTATCAAAACCAAAGCTCAGGATTAACCAGGTGGAGAAATTTCCTGTTCAGAGAGGAAATAGCACAATGGGGAAACTGTGTTAAGAAGATTCAACCTTAGGTCATACCAAGGTTGCCCCCTCAAATTTTCCCAGGGACAGAGTTCCATCTGTACTTCTTAGAATGTGGGACATGCCATTTCCTGTTAATGGTTTCATGACCATTCAGACAACTATCCCTGCAATCAAAACTCAAAACAATAGTAAATTGAAGTCCCAAGAGTTTTTTTTTTACCTCAAATAGCAAAATTTAACTAACTATAACTTAGGGCTTGAATATTAATTTCTCATGTTTACCTAACAGTTACATTTCACTTATCCTTTACTTTTATATTAAAACTAACAATATCCTGGGGTTACAAATATGCAGCAAATACTTGATAGTTGACTCATATTGATGTATTGAAGTTACATTTTTAAACCATCCTATACATTTTTATAATTTTTATAAGCTATAGCCAAACATTTTCAAATAAAAACTCATTCTTTATCATAGTAAACTTCTTCTTCTTCTTCTTCTTCTTCTTCTTCTTCTTCTTCTTCTTCTTCTTCTCCTCCTCCTCCTCCTCCTTCTCCTTCTTCTCTTCCTCCTCCTCTTCTTCCTTTTTCTTCTTCTCTTTCATTTTCTTCTTCTTTCTTTTCAAACAAAACACATCCATTAAATACTGAGCAATGTGTATGTGGGGAGAATTTATGATTATAGCCTGAAGTGTTAACTTTTCAAGCTGCATTAAGTGTTTGCTTCTACACCTTCCTTTCCTTTTTAAAGAAATCTTCCAGGAAAGAGTACATTAATTATCTCTAGGTAATGCACTTAGGTCATTAATAACATGACAATGTATTACAAAATAATTGCTTTTCACCCTAATTACCCAACTGTTCAGAGCAGAAATTATGCAATTCTTGGATCACAGATTTAGAGCTGGAAGGGATCTTAGAGGTCATCAAGTCCAGGGGTTCGTATTCTTTTTTCTGTCATGGATCCCTTTTGCCGTCTAGTGAGGCTTATGGACTTTTCAGAATAATGTTTTTTAAATGAATAAAATAAAATATGTAAGATAACCAAAGAAACCAAACATGTTAAAGTATAGCTATAAATTTTTTAAAAGTTCCTGACTCCAGGTTGAGAACCTCTGATAATCCAACCTTATTTTACAGATGGGAAAAATGAGGCTCACAGAGAAGAAATGACTTGTACAAGTTCATACACTATAATAGCAGAGCTGTATTTCCAGTTCCAAATGCATCCATCCTCTTTTCTCCTGCACCACACTACCTCCCCACAAAACTACCTCTAAAACACTGCCATCCCTAAAAAACTGACTCATCTTTTCTTTTTCCTTATTCCAGACTACAAACCAATTCAAAATTGTATTGATTACCTAACGGTTTTTTGAAGGATCTTCTTATTAAGATATTATAAGAAAATAATCCATAATCCCTGCCCTCAACTTTAAGTGCAAAGCCCCCCACAAAAATCAGTTATAAGCCTCATGAAGTTCACACACCCCAAACTCCCTTTGAAGAAGCAGACAGTTTAGCATCTGGCATGACATTAAATCACATCTTCCTTATCCTTGTTTGTCTAATACATATGTGAAGATACTTAACTGAAGTGAACATAACTGACATGATTTTCATTACCTAAACTCACCATTTTAAATTTCTAAATATCTGTAAGGAGGTTCAAGGTTGCACATATGATGTGAAAGGAGAGTACTCTCTGACAATTCCTGTAAACCTATCAGGAACTAGAAAGAAAATAAAAGACCCCTTGGGTTCTCTGAAAAGCCTTTTCTCTGTGGTGGATAGCAAGAGGGACCTTAATGTCCTCCCCATCCCCCCTCTGCATCTGTTGCTACAGCTGTGATTCTTCATTTCATGAAATATGAATTTATCTGAGGAGGTGACTACTAGCTAATTGACCTTCACACCAGTTCACACTAAACATCTTTGGTTCAGAAATAATTTGCTGCCGTTGGACATCTACATGAAGAGTCTGATCTTCTTCCTCAACCAGTATTTATTTAGGACTCAGAGTGGATTTGCAATGCTGGATGAGAGTCTAAAGGGAAGGAAGTTTGTGACTATTGGTTCAGAGAGGGGGAGGGAGTTCCATTAGCCATCATTTATTTCCATTGGAGATTAAGCCAAACAAATGCCAAATAAAAATATTCATTAAGCTCCTGAATACTGGGCACTTCACTGGTAAAATAGGGCAGTATCTCTCAGCTGATATCCATAAATGAACACCAGTATGTGGCAAAATTTTGTTGGTATACAAAGCTTTTTACCTTTCTTCCAACTCTTAAATCTTTTAAATTTAGGGGAAAAACCCATATCCTGGCATTTCCTCTTTCTAATTCCTGAATTTTACTCCTTCCATACCTGACACTCTCCTTCCCCCCAGCTTTCTCCCCCTTCCCACCCCCATCTCTTGTGGCATACAGAGATAAGAGCACTGAGGTTGCAGAGACCTTATGGTCATAAAGATAATTTAGATGCCAGTCTCTAATATAGTTTCGTTTGGGGAAAAATGCTGTAAAGGATAAAAAGACACATATGATGCAGTTTCTATCCTCAAATAGATCTCAGTCCAATCAGGAAATCAAAATATAACCTGTGAAAAATTAAATAACAATAAAAAAATAAGTAGTAACAGTGTGATGCAATAATAGAGGAGATATCAAAAAGCGGTATACAATTAACTAACAAATAAATGGTACAGGCAATGATTGCTACAGGAGTTCAGAGGAAGGGGAGATCACTTCAAGCTGAGATGGTCAGGGAAGGCTTCACAGAAGAGATGAATTTGAGCTGGGTATTGAAGAATAGGCAAAATTTGAAAGGGATGTTGGGAGTCATGTTTAGTTTATTCAAACACACGTTTATTTAGCACCTACTATATACGACACACCTCTGTCTCATATGTTAGAATGATGAGGGAGGATTAACAAACACTTCCAAGGAATTTAAGATTAAAGGATTATAAATTTTGAGTTGGAGTTTACCTCAAAGATCATCTAATCCAGATGAAGATAAGGAAATCAGGTTATAGAGAAGCAAGCAATTCAACAAGTGATCTCATTGAATCCTTTCTTCTTCAATAGATTGCGCCCTTTCTCATCTCCATTTAGTCACTTGTCTTCAATCTCTTCCACACTACTGGCTGCTTCCCTGCTTCCTACAAACATGTCCATGTCACCTTCGTGCTCAAAAGCCTCTCACTTGATTGCTTCATTCCTGGTAGTGATTGCCTCATATCTTTCTTCCCTTGTGTGAGAAGGCTATTTACATTAGGTACCTCCACTTCCTTCTCACTCTCTTAAGTCTCCTTGTCTTTTAACTTCACCATTCAATTGCAACTGCTCTCTCTAAAGTTACTAATTATCTTTCAATTGCCAAATATAATGGCATTTTTTCAATATGCATTATTCTTGACCTCTGCAGCCTTAGACATCATCAATTACCATCTTCCCCTTGATGCCCTCTTTTTTGGTCAATAAGAATGCTCAGTGGTTATTTAAATATATCCTCTATGGCTGAGAGCTTTCTAACATGCTGTCTTTTTTTTTTATTGATTCATTAATTTAGTTTTAGTTTTAGTTTACAACACTCAGTTCTTCAAGTTTTTGAGTGTCAAATTTTCTCCCCTTCCCTCTCCTCTGTCCTCCCCACCCAAGATGGCATGCAATCCAATATACATATGCCTTCACACTAAACATATTTTCACAATAGTCAAGTTGTAAAGAAGAACTATAACCAATGGAATGAACCATGAGGGAGAAGAAACAAAACAAAAACAAAAACAAACAAACAATAAAAGAGAGAGCAAATAATTTGCTTCAATCTTCATTCAGACTCCATAATTCTTTGTGTGAATGTGAATTGCTTTTTCCATCATGAGTCTTTTGGAGTTGTCTTAGAACCTTGCATTGCTGAGAAGAGCCAAGTCTATCAAAGTTAGTCATCAGGGATACTGTGTGTCTGCAATTGTGTATAATGTTCTTTGTGTTTTGCTCACCTCACTTAGCATCAGATCATGTAAGTTTTTTCAGGTTATTATGAAGTCCGTCTGGTCCTCATTTCTTATAGCACAATAGTATTCCGCTACATTCATATACTACAACTTGTTTAGCCATTCCTCAATTGATGGGCATCCCCTCGATTTCCAGTTCTTTGCCACCACAGAAAGAACTGCTATAAACATATTTGGACACACGAGTCCTTTTGCTACTTGTATGATTTCTTTGGCATACAGCCCTAGAAGTGCTATTGCTGGGTCAAAGGGCATACACATTTTTATAGCCCTTTGGGCAAAGTTCCAAATTGCTCTCCAGAAAGGTTGGATCAGTTCACAACTCCACCAACAATGCATTAGTGTTCCAATTTTGCCACATCCTCTCCAGCATTTATGATTTTCCTGTTTTGTCATGTTAGCCACTCTGACAGGTGAGATGTAATACCTAAGAGTTGTTTTGATTTGCATTTCTCTAACCAATAGTGATTTAGAGCATTTTTTTCCATTTGACTATAGATATCTTTAATTTCTTCCTCTGAGAACTGCCTGTTCATATCCTTTGACCATTTATCAATTGGAGAATGACTGATATTCTTATAAATTTAACTCAATTCTCTATACATTTTAGAAACGAGGCCTTTTATCAGAGACACTAGTTGCAAAAATTCTTTCCCAATTTTCTGTTTCTCTCCTAATCTTGGTTGCATTGGCTTTGTTTGTACAAAAAAAACTTTTCAATTTAATGTAATCAAAATTATTCATTTTGCATTTCATAACACTGTCTATCTCTTATTTGGTCATAAATTTTTCCATTCTCCATAAATCTGACAGGTGAGCTATTCCTTGTCCTCCCAGATTGCTTATAGTACCAGCCTTTATAGCTAAATCATGAACCCATTTTGACTTTATTTTGGCATATAGTGTGAGCTATTTGTCTATGCCCAGTTTCCACCATACTATTTTATAGTTTTCCCAGCAGTTTTTGTCAAGTAGTGAGTTTTTATCCCAGAAGTTGGAGTCTTTGGGTTTATCAAGTAGTAGATTAAATTGTAATTAACTACTGTGTCTTGTGTACCTAACCTATTCCACTGATCTACCACTATATTTCTTAACCAGTAGCAAGTAGTTTTAATGACTGCTGCTTTTTAATACAGTTCAAGATCTGGTATGGCTAGGCCACCTTCCCTAGCATTTCTTTTTATTAATTCCCTTGGTATTCTAGACCGTTTTGTTCTTCCAGATGAATTTGGTTATTTTTGCTAGCTCTATAAAACAATTTTTTGGTAGTTTAATTGGTATGGCACTAAACAAGTAAATTAATTTAGGTAAGATTGTCATTTTTATTATATTAGCTCAGCCTAACCATAAGCAGTTGATGTTTTTCCAATTATTTAGATCGGACTTTATTGGTGTGAAAAGTGTTTTGTAATTGTATTCATATAGTTCCTGGGTTTGTTTTGGTAGACGGATTCATTTTATAATATGTACAGTAATTTTAAATGGAATTTCTCTTTCTATCTCTTGCTGTTGGGCTGATGCCCTCTTTTCTTTAGGTGTTTCTTCTACCTATTTGACCTTTCCTCAGTCCCTTTTGCTGGATTTTCATCCATGTCTACGTCCTGAGCCCTCTTCTGCTCTCCCCCTATAACATTTCGCATCTGCCTCCACTGATTCAAAGATCATCTCTATGCTGATGATTCTCAAATGTACTCCAGTTGCCTACTGTATATGTTAAAACTGGTTGTCTCATAGACATCTTAAAATCAACGTGTCCAAAATTTAACTCATTATTTTTCTTTTCAAACCCTCTCTTCTTCCTAACTTACCTTTTACTATAAAGGGTAGTTTGATCTTCCCAGTTACCTTCTCACTCCCCCTCCTCATACCCCATCCAATTTTCGCCAAGGCCTGTCAATTTTTCCTTTTAACATTTCTAGAATACTCTCTCTTTCTCTCCTCTGTCACTGCCATCACTATGGTGCAAACCCTCATCACCCCACTCCTGTACTATCCCAATAATCTGCTGGTTTCTCCTGCTATTAATCTGTCTACCCTTTAGTCCATTCTCCACTCAGCTGTCAAAGTGACCTTCCTAAAGTACAGGTTTGACCATGCCACTTCCCCTCCCCATGCAACAAACTTCCCTATCACTTTTAGGAGCTAACATAAAATCCTCAGTTTGGCTTTCAAAGCCCTTCATAAACTGGCTTCCCCCATCTTTCCAGTCTTCTTATACCTTGCACCCTCACACATACACTGGCTTATTAGCTATTCCTTGAACAAGACACTTCATTTTCCGATTCTGGGCATTTTTACTGGCTGTTGCTGGTGCCTAGAATGCTCTTCCTCATCATCTCTCCCTTCTGGCTTTCCTGGTTTCCTTCAGGTCCCAGCTAAAATCCCACATTCTACAGGAAGTCTTTCCCAAACCCCCTTCATTCTAGTATCTTCCCTCTTTTGAATAGTTGTTTGCATAATATTTCCCCTATTAGACTATGAGCCCCTTGAGATCTACGACTATCTTTTTCCTTTCATTGTAACCCCAGAACTTAGCACAAGGCTTGACGTATAGTAAATGCTTAATAATTATTTATTGACTGACAGTTTACAAAAGCAGTAAGTAGTAGATATGGGGTTCAGACTTAGGTCTATAAAACTATTCTTAGCTGGAACAGAGGATATGCTTAGTTGAACACTGGAAGATGAATTATTCAACAAGTAATTATTGAGGACCTAAAATTTGTTACACACTGTGCTAGGTGCCAGAGATTCAAGTACAAATAATGAAACCATCTCTGTCTTATTTTTTATGTTTTATTTTACTCTTATTTATTTTATTAAATTTTACAAATTACATTTAAAATATTTTATTTTTAATTTATGGACTAAAACAAGCATTTTCATAGCATAGTATAATAAAAAAAAGATGATTCCTCACAAAACTGCAAATCTATTATGTACAACTTCCTACTCCTTTCATATATATAATAAAGTTGTCATGTAAATTTCTTTTTTCTCCCTCTCCTCCTCCACTCTAGAAATGGCTACCATTAGACACAAATAGACAAATAGGTGTATGTATATATGTATGCATATATATATATATGTAAAATTATTCTATTCATAGTTTTATTTATCAGTTCTTTCTCTGGATGCAGAGAGTGTCTTTCTTCAGATGCACTTTATTTTTAATTTGTGTATTTATAGTAGTCAAAATAACTTATTTTCTCAAAGTTGTTCCTCAAACAATATTGCTGTTACTGCATACAATGTTCTCTTGGTTCTGCACATTTTGCTCTTCATTATTTCATGAAAATCTTTCCATTTTTAAAAGAGCACTGAGCTCATCATTTCTTACAGCACAGTAGTATTCCATTACAATCATATACCACAACTTGTGTAGCCACTCCTCAATTGATGGAGATCACTGCAATTTCCAGTTCTTTGCCACCACAAAGAGAGCTGCTATAAACATTCTATTCACATTCAAAGTTATAATTACTATTTGCGAATTTCCCTCCATCTTATTTTTTCTCACGATTTTCTTTCTCAGCCTCCCTTTTTACCCTATCCCTATTACCTTATTTCCTCCCCCTATTCTCCTACCCTTCCAAGAATCCCTCTCCATCCCCTCCTCCCACCTTCCGAATCTGAAAATTAGCTTATATTCTAAGGGGGGAGATAATGGGAACACATACGTATATACATATGTGTAAGTATAAAGTTAATATATACACGCACACACACACATATATATGCAAAAAGTATTTAAATACAAAGTAGTTTTGGGAGGGAAGGCCACTAGCAATTGGCTGGAGGGTGACAGGGTGGGAGGGAGTGGGGGGATGGGGGAAGGATAAGGAAAGATTCCAGTTAGAAGGTAGTGCCTAAGCTGATTCCTAAAGATAGAAAGAGACCCTACAAGACAAAGGTAAAGAGGTAATGCATTCCAGATATGGGAAATGCCAGTGCAAAGGCATGTAGAAGGGGAATAGTATGTCTTGAGTGATGAAAAATGAGAAGGCCAGTTTGGCAGGATGGTGGAATGGAGAATAAAGAGTAATAATGATTCTGGAAAGATAGGTTGGGGCCAGGTTGTATAGAACTTTAAAAGCTAAAGGAGTTTATGTTTTATTCTAGAGGCAATGGGATGCCATTGGAATTGGTTGAGTAAAGGAGTCACATGATCAGCTCTGTGTTTAAGGAAAACTAGCTTGCATTAGTGCATAGGTTGGACTGTAGTAGGGAGACACTTGAGTTACAGAGACCAATTAGGAGATTGTAGCAATAATCCAAGTGAGAGGTGATGAAGGCCTGGGTAGTCATGTGAGAAGAAAGAAAGGATCAAATTTGAAAGATATGTAGGTAGAAATAGCAAGGTTTGGCAACTGATTGGATATATGAGATGAGGGAGAGTGAGGAGTGAAGATAAGGCTGAAATTCCAAATGTTAGACACTGGAAGAACAGTGAAGAATGGCTTAGACAGAAAAAGAGGAGTTTAGAAGTTTAGAAAGGGGAGAAGGCTGGGATGAACATAAATTCACTTTTGGCCATCTTGTATTTGAGATGTCTCCAGGGCATCCAGTTTAAAATGTCCAATAGGCATATGGTAATCTGGGAATGAAGCTTTAGAAAAAATGAGGGCTGGATATGAAGATCTGAGCCATCTATATAGAGATGATGAACCCATGGGAGATAAAAATAGAGTGGGAAAATTAAATTGATGCCAGAGTATGGAAGGCTTTGAATGCTTTGCTAAAAGGGTATGATGGAAGTGATGTTTTAAAAGAGATTAATCTGACAATACTATAGATAGATTAGCGGGCAAAAGACTAGAGTTAGGATAGCCTTAGTATTAGCCCAGATGTGCAGATACAGGGTGTTCCTAAAGTCTTAATGGTGTTAAGCTTTAACCCCAAGGAGAGAATACTCTGCTTAAGGGCTTGGATTGGAATGACAAAATTTCTAGATTTAGAGCTGAAAAGGACCTTTGATACTATTTAGTTCAACCTCATCCTTTGCATAAATTAGAAAAAACGTGAGAAGTAATGTGATCTTCCCAAGGTTGCCGCTGTGCTAAGAAGAAAAGCTAGGATTTGAACCTAAAGCCAGTTATTTTCTCCCTTTGCCACACTGTTTAAGATATGAAGTAATGATGGATTCTATTCTGCTTAGGTCCTGATGATGAATGGTGGCAGAGGGAATGGAAAAGAACAGATGGATTGAAGAGATGGTGCAAAAAAAGAAATCCTGCTTTCACTTCAATATCAAGGACATATACTTAGTTTCTTTAAAAACATTTTTTGTAATGTCTAAAAATGCATTGCAGAAAAGTTCTCAAGATTGCTTCTTTGGTGGGGGTGTTCCAAACTCCACAGTCATATGGTTAAACTTTTCATTTCTCACCTGGCTGCACTACCTTTAAATTTCCAACCATGCTGCAGAAACTCATCAGTGGGAAACCTCATCACCCTGCAAGATCTCATCCACCTTGGCATTCCATCCCGTCAGGACCCTCTGTCTCTTTGATCTCTTCATTTCCTCCCTGGCTGTACTACTTTAGGACTTCTGACTTTTCCACTATGCCCCTATGGCAGGTACCCACCACCTACTCCCTTTCAGTTTCCTTTTGTATATTGTCTTCCCCTATTAGATTGTACGCTCCTTGAGGGTAGAGACTGTCTTTTTTTTCATATTTATAGCTCCAGTGATTAACCAGTACCTGGCACATAGTAAGCACTAAATGAATATTGATGACTGACTGGTTGAAGAATCTACATGTTTAAAGTGGTTTTCAATGTAATTGTCCTCAATTTGAGGGTTGCATGGCTTACAACAAAGACAGCCACACAGCAGTGATTTTCAAGGGCTCCTAGGTGCAAATAAAAGCAGGATGCAAATATCCCTTCATATGATCATTTGAAAACATAACTACTGCCAATGACCTCAGCCATTGTAGTTGAGATATCCTATGGTAGCAAGGGAACTATGGTCTGACTAGACTCGAATCTAATCTAATATGGATTTGATTAAGGTTCTGCTGTGTGCCAGTCACTGAACTAGGTGATAGAGAGCCATATTCAAAACAAAAATAAGTCCTGGCTCTCAAGGAACTTTTACACTACTGAAAATAGAGGAGACAGTATAACATGTAAATAAAAGTATATACAGGATTATTTGAGGAGAGAGTCTCCTGAATGGCAGGGATGGTGAGCTTTCTTCATTTTTTATAGGAACAATTTATCAAGAGCTTAGAGATATGATCTCGTTTGATTCTTTCCTCTGTGTTAACTTAGTTGTTAACATGATTTCTTTCCCTGTTTGCTTCCAGAGTTAGTCAGAATGTAATTATTATTCCCGGCATGATTCATTATCTCTGATGCAGTTGGTTAATTTTCTATTATTTGCTGAAATCTCTCTTGCTGTGACATGGTATTTCATGAAAAATGACTGGTCTAGATTAGAAAATAAAATAATCAGTCCATATTATAAGGAAGTTTATTTTGTTAATTCTTTTGATACTTTATGCCAAAGCAGACTCCTGCCTTTCTTGCTTAGCCCTTTAAAAATAATCTTATTTTGGGTGTTTCGTCTCTCTTGGGACTTCAGTAGGCTTGAACTGTCTTCAGTATCACAGATTACATGTTCCTGGGATTTCCAAGAAGCAGAGTGTGCTATAAATTTAAATCCAGTGAAGTCACAAAGAAAGCCAAATCTCAATTGAGAAATGGTATTAATTCCAACAAATATTAGAAATATATGCACAGTATGACAATCACTATGTGAAAAAACAGGAAAGATACAGTTTCTGCTTTCAAGGGGCTTATCATTTAATAATAATGGACAAATACAAAAAAAGTATGAGATCTTACTCAAAAACAAAACCAATAAGAAGACAATTTATGACTATAATGAGACTGATTTTTTAATAGATAAATCAGAACCTAGGTGTGTGTTGTGATTTGTAAATGCTAGAAAACACTGTTATTGTCACCAAAGAAGTCTCCTTGGAATGTCATTCGCTTATTTCAGACTCAAAATGTTTTTTGAACTTTCCTTGTGAAGTGTCTGTAGAGTCTGCGTCAATTCCTCCCCCTCAAATGTCCCTCAAAGTGATGGATTTTCATCCTTTGTGGGTAAACTTGAATTTTGGAAGCAGGGACAAATCATTTGGAGTCAATTCTGGGTAATAATAACAAGTTGGATAATAGCTTTTTGGTAAAAAAAAGTTAGAAGCAATAAAATAATGAAACTGCTTCCATTAAGTGCCTCTCAAGTCAATCTCAAAAAGGATTTTGAGTAATAGTAGCATCACTGGAATATGATCATAACTTTTCAGAATGATTGAGACAGCATTCATTGTATGCTCACTCTTACAAATCAGTGTCATTACTTTATCATACCATGTACATTTCCCACAGGCTAGCTTTCCCAGAAAGCTCCTGGAATAGGGAATACATGATTCCTGAGAGTGACATCCCAAAAGCTTACATAAGACAACTGAATAACATTACTGATAATGGACTTTGAAGGTGAAGGCTGAAGAAACAGAGGATGGGATATTGGTAAGGTTGCAGGCTTGGGAATGATTTTTCCCCCAGAGCAGAGAAGAGCAATAACTAATCATTCTTATTCCTGAACAAGTACAGAGATGAACTAGACCTTCAAATTTGTAGCTAGGATGAGAGTACCTATGTAGTTGAGTCAATGATGGAACAGTGTAGAGAACTACATTGTAAAGGTAGTAGGTGAGAGAGTAAGGAGTTTTGCACTAAGCACACTAAGCACCTCTTCTCTTTTTCCTGCAGGGAATAAGGTTTCATGAGACAGGATGGGGACTATGGGGAAGGGAGATGTTGTTGCATTTGTCAGGGCTGTTTGTATTTAATTATCCTATTATCTAATCCATTTAAATTGTATATTAAATATAATGATCATTTGCACTTTTAGTTGATACAAAAGCTAGGAAGAAGAAGACAACATTGCAAATAGGTAGGGGCAGAGTCAAAGATTGAATAATTCCTACTCATATATTGTGTTGGGCTGAATTGTTAGGCTGATTAGTAACCTACCAATGATCCTTGACTAAAATTTGTTTCTTTATTTTGGGGAGTTTGGGATTGTTTTGTGAGTATTAAGTATTGAGACAGCCCAGGTATATTTACTTCTCAGTGAAGAACATTTCCCACCCCTCATCCCCATTAGCCTGCATTGACAACTCAAAATGTTGTCGCTCCTAATGGAATTATCTTCCCAAACAGCTGTGCTTCAGTATTGTTGTTTTTTAATCACTGATCACTATTGCTTAGTTGGGTGAATAAGTATTCATATTTGTTCATAGGTTCACAGATTTAGACGTAGAAGGGACCATAGGGAACATCTTTGCAACTATTTATTTTATAGGTGAGAGAACTGAGGCCCAGAAAGGTCTCAGAGTCACAATAGTTGTAAGTGACAGAGGATGGCCCCAGGGCCTCTGATTCCAATGCCAGAACTCTTTCCATTGTACCTCTTGGAATATGTCTGTGTGTGCATGTGTGCTTGTGTGTGATACAAGCTAAAATAGGCAAAATAACTGTTAATTCTGTGGTACAGTGGTGTGAAGCATTGAACTCCCATGCTCATAGGTGTGTTCTAGTTAGAATTTTAGGGATGAGTGGTAGCTGTGTCTGTGCGGTTCTCTATGAGTAGTCAGGACCAAGGACAAGGGACTCAGTGTATCTATTCTCTGCTCCTCACTGCCACTTCACTGTCCCAAAGTCCTCTCTTATCTTTCTAGTCTAGGTATATGACTTATTCATTCTCTGGCTTGATATCCACCTAGCTGCCCCTGTTGCTTCTTTTTATAATGTTTTGTCAGTCAAAAGCTTCAGTACATAGGATCATTACCTTTAGAAAGTAGTTTAATTGTATAAAAGACCAATAAAATGCAAGCTATAGACATGTGCATCTCATAAACTCAGCCTTTTCAATTACCCTTGCACCTGTTCTTGAAGCCTCACTCCTTCTGGGTCCCATTTACATTATGGGAAAAAGCTCAGATGCTTAATATAAATCTTCCAATTCCACAGCAACACACATGGAGAAGGAGGTGTCAATCACTCACAACAGTCTACCCTGCCTTGGATCTGAATTTTTCCCCATTGCTCACACACAGTTGCAAACATCTTACCTGTCACCCCACTGTCCCTACACATAACTTACTTTTCAGCTCAGCTAGACAGGAACTTTTTGACTTCACTGCACATGTCAAGGTCTGGCTCACTTTCACACTACTCACTCAAACATGGGGCTTAGGGGTGTGACAGCGTAGCGGAAAGATAATCACCTTGTTTGTAACCTTCCTATTGCTCTATGTTTCTTGGACTCTTTCACTTGAATGCTTGAAGTCCATGCCCAGTGACACCTGTTGTCCTGTTTTACCCACCTGAGGAGTTCACATACTCCCTGCCTTAAAGGCATCTGGGAATTATTTAAGGGGAAAAGTCTGTAAGCATCAAGACACAGCTTCCTTAGTACAACTTCGTAGTTTTGTATGCAATAGGTAGAGGGCATTAAGTAGAAGGGATGTCTGGGAAAAAATCTGGATAAAATATGTCATGGAAAGCTATAAGCAACAGGCTCCATCTTAATCAATTCTGAGGAAAGGGATGTTTTTCTGCAACTGTGCCTCTGTTACACTGTTCCCTATTCTCATAGTGATGTACCTCTTCCTCCACCAAACTTGTTGGATTACCACCGATCCTTCAAAGCCTAACTCAAACAGTAGCTTTTCTATGAAGCATTATTTGATTCTTCCTTGCCAGTAATGACATTCTCCCTCAAATCTCACATATCACTTTGTTTTGTACCTTTTTATTCTCTTGGATTCTGTGACATTACTCTATCTTGGTTTTCTTCTACCTGATGCAATATTCTTTCTCAGTCTCCTTTAGTGAATTGTAATCCATTTCCTACCTATCAAATGTGGATCCCCCCCTAAGATCTGTCCTTGGCTTTCTTCTCTGTCTCTCTGTCTCACTTTCTATCTCTCTCTTCTCTCTGTCTGTCTCAGTTTCTCTCACTTCATTGACTTTTTGGTTCACTTTATATCTCTAAGCAGATAACTTGCAAATTCATATAACCAATTTTTGCCTTTATATAAAGTTAATACTGTTTTATTGCTTGATGCAACACCCTGTAGGGGATAGAGATGTAAAATTATTGTATTTGCCAGAGTGAGATTTCTGGCTAGGGGCTCACATTCAAAGGAGAGAGAGAATTATTGATTGTGAATGATTTTTTTAATGCTTCAAGTTTACTTTATTGATTTATTTTAATGACTTCCCAGAGTAGAAAGAATACATCTACCATCTCTGGGCAGCAAGTGAGTCAGTAACAATGTAGGAAACTAGCTGGTTGTCAGCAAGTCAAACATCCAACATTTCTCTTTCCTTGCCGTATGGTTGGTTTGAAAAGGAAACTACTCTCCCAGAAAAGGGACAGGAGGATAGAAGGAGTGGCTAGAGAGAAGGTCACTCTTCAAGCCCACAAAAAGTGTCAGGAAGTAAAATGACTAACAGCTTCGCCTTCCTGCTTCTCACAATTTGCCAGTATGCATTGCTAAATATGCAAAGAACCTCAGACAAATGTTAGCTATGGGCATCTAGGTGGCACAATGGTTAGAACCCCTGACATGGAGTCATGAAAACTCTTCCTGAGTTCAAATCTGGCCTCATACACTTACTAGCTGTGTGACCCTGGGCAAGTCATTAATCCTGCTTGCCTCAGTTTTCTCAGCTGTAAAATGAGCTGGTGAAGGAAATGGCAAACCGCTCCTGTATCTTTGCCAAGAAAACCCCAGATGGGAACACAAAAAAATTGGACATGACCGAGCAACAACTGAACATTCATCATTTATCAGATAAATAACAATAATACCTTACATTTAAATAGCATCTCAAGGTTTACAGAATACTGTGCATACATTATCTCCTTCGTTACTGACTATAGCCTTAAGAGGTAAATAGTATAGGTATTTTCCCTCTATTTATAAATAAAGAAACTGAGGCTCTCAGATGTACATTGGTTCTTCCATGATCACACAGCTAGTAAAATTGTTGAGGCACGATTTAGACTCAGATCTCTCCAAGTGCAACTCTAGTCCTTATTCTGCTGCCCCCATAATTCTCAGCTGGAGGCCTTTAAAAATGAGATGAATTTTCGTCTGTTTAAAGGAATCTCACCGTTATCCTGCTTGAAGTTGGAGGTGGAGTCAAGCAGACTAGATGACTTCATTGAGTTTCACAACTTGATTCATGAGGCAAATGGTAAAATATAGTGTTTGGAAGAGCAGGATTAAACTCCAAGGTTCTTGAGTCACTCAGCACTTGGCAGCAATCCCTCTGTAAAAATAACTGAATTGATTGGGGACTTCAGACTGGTGAGGTAACTGTTATAAAATGGAAATATGAATGGTAAGAATGTTAATGCTCCAAGGGAAAAGATCAGACTTGAACACTTTGTGTGAACTGAATTAAGCTTTTTAACATGCTAATGTGTTAGGCAGATGATAGAACTATACAACTCCTGTAAGTTGGTGACACTGGGGGAGAATTAGAAAGAATACTGGGAATTTTTAAAGACACCGAAGGCTGGGGGACTCAAGGAACTCAAGGAAGTGTGCTGGTGAGGATTAGAAGCTTAGCTCATGAGCACTTAGCAAGGTGCCAGTGCTTGGAGCAGAAAAAAAGACTTTTCAGGGAATTTATGCACCCAGAAGCCAGAGATACTGGTTAAATTCAATAGGTACC
>CM053622.1:635475345-635492615 GCA_028646595.1 Phalanger gymnotis | reverse complement strand
AAAGGGTAGATGGGATATAGTAATTTAATGCCTGCACCACATTAACTGAATAATGTTAGACTAAGTTCTATAGAGTTTATACCCTGAGAAACATTCAAAATGAACTAAGAATAACAGCTTTACACTGGAAAACATGTGTTCAGTTTTGCTGAATGGTTTTTCCCCAACTCTTTTTTTTTATTCTCCATGATATTCTCCATTCTCTAATGATAGCTAGCATTTATATAGCACTTTAAAGTTTGCAAAGCACTTAACAAATGTTATCTCATTTTATTCTCATAACAATCCCTGGGGTGGGGGTGGGAAGGAAGGTAGCTGGTCTCTCATCATCAATGTATAGATGAGGAAATTGAGGCAAACAGAGTTAAGTGACTTGCTCAGGGTGATACAGCTAATAAGGGTCTGAGGCTGAATTCAAACTCAGGCTTGATTCTGGTAGAGAGAAAGAGAACATATATGCATTTGGAGGTAAACGTAGGTGACGCTACCACAAAAATATCAGTACAATTTACTTTTTAAAAAAGAAAAAAATGCCTCTGTGTATAGCTCTGCAACAGAGACTGCTGGAGTAGAGAGAGGGATAAAGGCCATGGATCCCATGTGTTTAGTGTTATAGAAGGTATCATTTATTTCCAAGTTGATGAGAACAGGCTTCTTGTCTCACTCGATGACATAAGTTGATCCCACTCATGAAGCTTCTGGGAGTAGGCACATTCATTAAGTCAACACTTCACAAGAAGTAGGACAGCTGGAGGTAGAAATGAGAGACAAGGCAGCAAAGGTGGCTAGTGCTACTGAGACATGAAAGAACACAGAGGAAGGAAGAAGAGGGGAGGGTAAAAGATGGCCGTAAGGACTGAGTTCTTCCTTGCCAGTGCCTATATCCTTTGATTTAGGCATCCGTGTCCTCCATTGATCTCCTTCCTCCTTTCCTCCATTCTAACCAATGTATCAGTTACAGGAACAGACCTTGACACAAGTGCAATGATGTAATGCCTACTGGACTACTTTATGAAAATTTGTCAGAGAGGGAGCATGATGCATCGGAAGGAATATTGGATTTGGAGTCAGCTGAGTTGGTTTTGCATCCCAGTTCTGTTACTTGAAGGCTAAATCATAAGCCCTGGGGGCTATCAGTTTCCCTATTTAGATGATGGGTTAAATTAGGTAAGGGATTCTTAACCTGGAGTCCATGGATCCACAAGGGGTTTATGTATAGATTTCAGGGGATTTGTGAACTTGGACGGGGAATATACACACACACACACACACACACACACACACACACACAAAATCTTGGATGGGGAATACACACACACATCTTTATTTTCACTCACTTTTAATTACAATTTATCATTTCCTTCAATTATTTAAAAACTTTATGGGGAGTCTACAGACTTTACCAGACTGCTAAACGAATCCATGACACACAAAAAAGTTAAGACTCCTGGGACTATATGTTTTCCAAGGTTACTTCCAGCTCTAAATCTATGAACTTATGATAGTTGGATTGCCCTGAATCACTAGTGTTCTCATCTGACTAAACTTTGTTCCTTGTGAAGCATGACTTGAGCGATACTTGGGAGTGGCTGCTCATTCCTGGTAGAAGGGACAGAGAATGGGCCTGGGTTTGCAGAACATTTATAGGATGTCAGGGTAGTTCAGGGCCTGGGAAAGTGATTTTATTATGTATTTTGGTCTTATTCGTTTCATTGACAAGATTACATTGCCTTACTGCAAGACAACAGAAGGAGAATGGAATTTTCCCTATGCTTGTGGCTTAGATAGCAAAGATTATGACTAGATAAATCCAAGCTGTCCACACCCCCTTAGGCTAATGTTATGTGAAGCTGCTACTCATAAAGAGGTGGGGTCAGGGATAGAGGCAATAGCTGTCTGAGAATCATAGGGAGCTCAGTAACCTTGCCCAAGTGTGTTCTGATATAGGATGAGTATGGGGAAGAATGCAGAAATACCAGGGTGAACATGAGAGTGCCCATTGACTCGGTTTTCCTGTGAGCTGGATCGAGATAGTGGCTAACTACACCACCCAATGATGAAATTAGACTCCAGAAGAAAAGTTTTCCCTGTTGCCCTAGAAGTATCATTGGAAAGTTACTCAAGACAAATGGTTACATGAAGCAATTCAGGAGAACCTTTGATGATAGCCAGCAGTGCTTGCCACATCATAAGCTGTTGTCTAACACTGGTCAATTCTTCCCAGGAAGGAAAAGTGACTTTCTAGTGATGTTGCATGCCATCAAGACACGGAGTATCATGAAGAATTACATTTAAGTATTATCAAAAAGATCAATGGGGCAGCTGTAACATATTATAAATGAGAAATTACAGATAAATACTGGCTTAAAGGATGTCACCAGAAATATGGATAACCAAAACAAAAGATAGGTGGGTAACATGAGAGTAAGAGATAAAAAAAAGAGATAATGTATGTGCTCTCTTGGTATCCATGCAACATCAGGAGAAGTGGAAAAGTCCTTGTACATTGTGCATACTCCCATGATGGATTCATATGAGGATATGGATAAAGGTCACACATGATGGGCAGTCATGGACAGGTTGAGATCTGCCCCACTAGAGAGTTCTTGTGTGGATGACATTGTAGGTTTCTTTAAGAAGTAAAGAAAGGTACCTGATGGTCATTGCTCCTATAATTACCATAATTTTCACTAACTTGGATATGTACACAGTTATTCGTAGCATACAATAGCCCTATACACACCTTCTGTTTGCAGCACAAATCTCATTCTGGGCTGTCTCTGTGAAGCATCCCTAATGGACCCAGCTCTCACCTGGGCTGATTTGTCTCTATGTCTCATGCCTAAACTCTATAATCAAGACAAGAGGACTGTGGAAGAGGAGAGAAGGGCTCTGGTGTGTTGACAAGCAAAATGGTCTTTGTTTTCTTTGAGTAATTCAGTGTATTTCGTTGAGCCTTGCTAAGGCTAAGCCCCAGGCCCAGAGCCCTGTGGAGTGTGGAACCTATGTGGATGTGAGCCTCCCAGGATCCTGGGGGGAGTGGCTAAGACTGGAGCCAATGGAAGCCTGTGGTGGGAGGAGCTTGCTGAACAGTTGGAGCAGAGCTAAGAGGCAGTAAAGAGGCAATTGGAGAGGCAGTTGGTGACAGCAGTTAAGAGCTGAAGGAGAGAGGAAGCAGTCAGCTAGCTGGAACACAGCTGGGAGAGTGTGGCAGAAGTGGCAGTGATGGTGGCAGAGACAGCTACAGCCGAAGCTGAAGCAGGAGCTGTGGAAGCAGAGCCGACCCAAAAGTAGAGCCGACCTGTGTGTGGACCTAGGAGTGCCAAGCAAGGACTTGAGGGCAGTTTGTGATCTTCTTACTGGTAGCATGAATATGATTTGGTTTAATGCCATTATGCTTTTCTGTGGCCTCCTGGATACTCTTGTGAGGCCGACTTATTGGGCCTGGAAGCTTGTGATCAAAGTGTCGAAATGGGGAAGCTGGTTCGTGAATCTATTACTATGGAGCCTAAATAAATGTTTTAATCCTTCTGCCTTCTACTGGAGAATTCCTTATATCTAACGATTCTGAACCGTTCAGACATATGTATGATTCTCTTTGAGATCATAAATTCGGCTTTCCTACTACACCTGGCTACAGTTAAACGGTAGCTTGGCTGTTGAATTCTTTCTGAGGGGAATAAATTTATGCAAAATTTATAAAGAAATTGAAAGTCAGTAAAATTTGCCTTTGAGGCACCTACACCTCTCTCTCCACACCTCTACCCTTTTCTCTTCCTCCCTGACATCTCCTGTCTCCTACCCTCTAGGTGCTCAAAGTACTCATGCCATCCTTTTAACTCATGAGATCATAAGATTTAAAGTTATCAGGGACCTAGTTAGGCTCTCTTTTTATAGATTAAGAGACCAAAGAACAGCGCTCATTTATAGAGGATCAGATGTGTGGCTCTAGGCCAAGTCTTTAGGCGGTGTTATTGTTACCATGATCTCCCGTGTCTAGTATGTGTCCTGCATAAAGCCAACTCATGGATCCATGCTCAGAAACCTGGGGGTGTGGTGGGGATACACACAGGTGTGCTACAGGGAATCCTGGCTGCTTCTCCCAGAGGATCAACATGCAGAATTAAAGAGAAGGAAGACTGATGGAAGGAAGGAGGAAGATCAAACCCCAGCTGAGCTGCCAAGGCCCTCAAGAACCCTTACCTGGTGCTTTACTCCCACTCCTCCATACCCCGCATCATGGACCTCACAAAGATGGACTGGATTGAGTTTTGAAAACTGTGTGCCAGCACTGATCTCAACCGGAACCTTGTTCAAATACTTTCTCTTCTATAATCCAGGTGTAGGCAGAGGCTTTAGAATTTACCTCTGTTGTGTGGCCCACCTAGGTACTGCTGTACCCCACCCACTCACCTGTTGCTAACAGGTTATATTCTAAAGTATGCATTATTAATTACCACATAACTTGGATAAACAAATCTATGCTTGCCCTTTAGCTACCAGGTTTTACTGCCAGACAAATATTCCATTTTTAAACTGGCAAATGCAGGAAAGTTTAACTGAGTAAATACAGTGAGGTTGGGTCACAGAGTAGACAAAATGAAGAATGACTTGATTCTTTCCCCCTATCTGAGACAGAAAAGCCACATTGATTCTCCTAGTTATCTGGGAGTGGAGGAAGGAGGGAGCAGATGCAATAGGACTGGCATAGATATACTTCAACTTTTGCTACTTTGCAGCCTCAAATAAGTAATCTACTAGGTGAACAACTGTGATAGATAATCTCCTGAAATAATACAGCAGTATTATTTCATTTCTCTAGCCTGGGGGATAGGGGAGAAGCATTTATATAGTACTTTCTGTGTCAGACACCATGCTAAGGGCTTTTAGAAATATTATCTCAATTGATACTCCAACAACCCTATAGGTACTAGTATTATCCTCATTTTACAATTGAGGAAACAGAGATTAAACGAATTGCCCAGGATCACACAGCTAGTAGCTCTCTGACGCCATATTTGAATACAAGTTTTCCTGATTCCAAGCACAGAGCATTATCTATTGCAACACCAGCTGCCTCTAACCTCAAAATGAAAATGCTGGCTTTTTCTCTTCCGTGGCTTTCGAGTTTGCACTCGGTGCCTCAGCCTCCGACATGCAGAACGACGCCGGAGATTTCGTGGATCTACAGGTGCCGCGGAAATGCTCTCCGAGCAACAGGATCATCGGGGCCAAGGACCACGCGTCCATCCAGATGAACTTGGACGAGGTTGACAAAGTTACAGGCAGCTTCAATGGCCAGTTTAAAACCTATGCAATCTGTGGAGCAATTCGTAGAATGGGGGAATCTGATGACTCTATTCTCTGACTGGCAAAAAATGATAGTATTGTTTCAGAGAACTTCTAATTGAAGAAATCTTGTGAAAAATGTCTTAATAAATCAGAAAAACAGCAAAAAAAAAAATTAAAATGCTGACCACTTGTTCAACTACTCAAATATTTACTCTGCCTACGGGGGCAGGAGTTACTCTTTTCTCCCTCAACCCCCTTTAATGACCTCTAACCATTATAAGGAGTATTTACTAAGAACCTATCTATACCAGTCATAGTTACATTTAATGACTTAGACAGGGCCCCAGCTCTTCTCAGACTTGTAATCTTTCTTTTGAAAATTATTTATTTTTATTCTGATATTAACAAACCTCAAATAAAAAGGGCATTTCCATATACATAAGTTAGAACTAGAGTATTGTTCACAAAACTTAATTTCTAAAATGTATAGTTTACTTTTCAACTATAATATAAATTCAATATATGACTTCAAAGATGCCCGCTTAAATGTGATTCTTTCTGGCCTTCCTTCTGTTCTCTTCTGTACATCTAAAAAAATTCCTCCAATGATCTTTTCTTTCTTTTTTTTTCTTTTCCTGGGACTACTCTTGTAACAAATACACAAAATCAAGCAAAACAGATTCCCAAATTGTCTGAGTCTAAACATGTATGTCTTATTCTGTACCTTGAGTTCACCAGCACTTTGTTAGGAGATGAGCAGTACACTTCTTTATTGGTCCTCTGGAATGCGGGTTGGTCATGGCACTGATAAAATTTCTTCAGCCTTTCAAAGTTGTTTTTCTTTATAATGTTGTTGTTTATTGTTGAGATTATTCGCCTGATTCAGTTAATTCTTTCAGAGTTGTAATCTAAACCAGTTGATGTTACAGAACAGTCGTATGAAGACTGTGTACAAGGATATAGAGAATAAATAAACAAATTATAATGTTTAGATAGCCTGAAATAAATGAAAAATCACTGCCTTGCCAATGCTTCTTTCCTTGAGATGATAGATTTCAAGGTTAATTTACACGAACTTTTTCATAATCCATGGGGGAAGGGCAGGGGGAAGAATACTCACAAATCCCTAAGAGAGTCTCAGGTAAAAAGTTGTATTTACCAGTTAATACCATTTTGCTTGAGAAGCCTCCTTGTTCGATTTCAGGGGCATTTACAGAACATTCGGAGCATAGCAAGGCAACTAGATTATTCTATGGCAATTTACTCAAGTTGAATCTGACTACAAGCATTAATAAATACTTATTTGAGTATTTATTATTATTGAGTATTCATAAATTAATAGGAAATGGCAAATGGCAAAACAAAGTTTTTTTTTCTTTTCGTAGAGTATTAGTGTGACTTTGAAAATGATATGTTCTAATGATCAGAAATGAGGAAGCTTAGACAAAAATTTCAGCAAGTGTCTTTTCTCACATACACACACACACAATTAGAATTAGAGAGAGAACATGGATGGCATAGTAATAATATAATATAATATAATATATATTATAATATAATACGGTAATAAAGTTT
Source organism: Phalanger gymnotis (assembly GCA_028646595.1). Lineage (NCBI taxonomy): Eukaryota > Metazoa > Chordata > Mammalia > Diprotodontia > Phalangeridae > Phalanger > Phalanger gymnotis. The sequence continues at coordinate 635,485,748 of CM053622.1, read as the reverse complement.
TGGAAAACATGGGCATGCAATGTTTTATTATTCCAGCAGGGGGCAGGCCTCTCAAAGTTATTTAGACTAGAGCTGCCTTCTGGTATAAAGTATCTTGCTTTTTAGAAGTACACTTCTTCCCCTTTGGGAAGCAAAGAAATGTATGACACAGTACTTTTAGGGTTTTGGCATGTGGTGTTGTAGTGGTTCTCTGTCACCTGCCAATAGGCTTGGTTTTATTTAAAATTGTGAAATATGCAAAATTTGTCATCAGTGGACCTGGTTTTTCTTTTTGTCCTTTTTCTGACAATGCATTCCTTTTCCCTTAACATTCCACCACTTTTTGTCCTATGAAATCCTTATCTTACCAAATAGATTTAATATAAACTATTTTTTACCTGTATGAAAAAGTGTTGCATTTTTTTCCTGTGCTGGAAAGATCTGTGAATTTGTTAGCACAGGTTATTTCCATTTCATTTTGGTCCTCTTTGAGGACAAAGGACAGCAACCGCCATTTCCATTGTAGGAATTCACTCCATCAACACAGATCCCAGTGACCTATGACCTTAGTAGATAAATCCCTAGGAGTTACCTAAGGTGGTATACAAGTTGTAGGATAAGTGATTTGTCCAGTGTCACATAACCAGTGTTAAAGGCAAGATTTGAACAAGGTCTTCTTGAATTCAATTCCAGGACTTGTCACAGTGCCTCTTTCTCCCAAATATATTGGCATCTTAATATTCATCTCTAATGATAGAGTGAAAAAAAGTGTTCTGTCTCATGTTAAAAGGATCTTAGGAATCAATGAAAAATAAATAGTATGTGGGAGAACTGTTTTGGTAGGGTGGGGTATTATTGTAAAGCTATGAAAAGTGCATTGCAAACCTCAACGCATGATATAAATGTTTGTTACCATCATTATTACACAAATATGTAGAAATATATATCAGTCGGCTAGCCTTTATAAAATGTCTTCTATGTACCAGGCCCTATGCTAGGTGCTGAGTTGTATTAGCAAGCACCCTAGAGCACCCAGGAGGGTCTACTAGCACAGATTCTTTGATCTGTGTTTCTAAAGGAAGGACAGCTTCAAAGATGTCAACAATCTTACTTCAATTACAGATCAGCAGAAAGAAGTGAGCATCCAAGAAAGAATCTGACAGACAGGGCTCCAACTGTCTAAACAAAGTCATGTATACATAGTCACCAGACCAGGGAGCACCAACATCTGGGTTCACAAAGCAGGGCAGGGGGTGAGGAATCAGGAAAGACCTCGTGGCTTAGAAACAAGGTAAGGATTCAAAAGAGAGAAAGAATACTTTAAATTCTACTCCCATCCCCCGCCCACCCACCAAAAAAAGAATCTAGCTTAATCATAGTCCACTGGTATGCATCTTTTCAGTGAGTTTCTGTAGTTAGGCACATCGGGAAGATACAGGATCATTGGCTTAGATTGCTGCTAATTAAGCTCCTTGAGAGAGGAACTGTTTCATTTTTGCCTTTATATCCAATCCAGTGACTAGAAAAGCACCTGTCGCATAGCTGGTGCATAATCAATTCTTGATGATTGAATGGTTTTTTAGTTTGTCTTGCCAAATGTGTAGCTCATCTTACTATTGGAAGGGGGCAGCACTTCCCTCCATAATGGTGCTCACAGAGCTCTGCCCCTGGGCACCACAGCCCATCGTGGCCAGGTTGTCATTCCTATGGTGACTCAGGTAAACAGATCTACGAGAGCTCCCCTCTGCTTCAAGTCATCCTGGAGCTGCTGGAGTATTTAAATATTATTACATTTCCCCCGTTAAAATCAGTTTTTGTTCCAAATTTGTAAAGCTCTAGTAGAGGTTTGTTTCCTGAGAGAGGTGAAAGCAGGTGTCCTAGACTTGCAGTTTGAAACATTAGACCAAGACACCTAAGGCCACCTGGTAGTTGTCTCTTGAACTGAAGGCCAAGTATCTGTGATGAGAAAAAAAGCTGCAGTATCTTGAGGCTTGAACTGCAAACCTGAATAAGTAAAGGAACAATAGTCAGCATCCTAACATATCGAGATGATTTAAAAATACAATCAAAATGTGCCATTAGTTGTAGGTTCTTAGAGTACTTCTCTAGCAGGCTAATTCACTTTTATCTCCTACCTCCCCCCCATTCCATTGTAATTTTTGAAACAATATTATAATAATGAATTGGCTCATAAATATTCATTACACACATCAGAGAGTAGGTATGTCTGAATTAGGGAAAAATCTGAATTGTAGAATGTTTGTGGCATAAATGTAGCTATAGTAATTCCAAGTACGTATGGTATCTGGAACTAGGCTAGAACCAGAGGCAGTGGTCAGTCTTATCTCTGCCATTATTTGATTATAAGACCTTGAATAAGCTAGTTAACCTCACTGCATTTCACCTTTCTCACTTGTAAATTGAGGGAGTTGGATTAAGTTACCTCTAAGGTTCCCACCAGGTATAAAATTTTTTAAAATAATTGATTGAATAAAAATAATATTAAATATATTGGGAGGACTAGCCAAGGAGGCCTAATCCTTAGGATTATTTCCCCTTCTTGGTGGGTTATACTGAGCTTTGACAATGATTAGATGTTAGTCCATCCTAGGACTAAAGGTAGTCTGGGCTACGTGTCTTCCAAGTAGAGCAGCCCCACAAGGAGAGAGTGTGAGTATCGCACCCCAGCCTCTTGGTCCCAATTATAGTTCTTATTCTTAGATTAAAAGACATGTATAGAAGATGGAAACAAGGGCAGGTAATAGAAGAGGACTATAAATTGTTGCATGGCCTTGTAAAAAGAATGTCAGAAATATTAAAACTGAATATGCTAAGATGCGAGCTCCTTAAAGGCTTCTCCTTTCTTTGAATCCCTAGCATTTAGCGCAACCCTTAGCACATAGTGGGTAATTAAATGCTCATTTACTTGACTTGTTGGCATCAAAAAGGGTTGTGGAGTTTTTTGTTTTTGTTTTTTGCAACCTGGGGGAAAAAGAGAAGAGAATTTAAATTTTTTTTACAAATTACAGCATATTAATGCAATGGAAAATTATAGCACTGCAAAAAATTATGTAAGGGATATTTTCAGACAGATCTGAAAAATCTGTATGCACTGATGCAGAGTAAAGTGAGCAGAGCCAGGATAGATAGATACATAGATACATGATAGATATAGCATTTATTAAACATTTTCTATGTTACATGAAGGCAGCTAGGTGATGCAGTGATAGAGTGCTGGGCCTGGAGTCAGGAAGACTCATCTTTTGAAGAGTTCTAATCTGCTCTCAGATACTTATTAGCCGTGTGACCCTGGGCAAGTCACTTAACCCTGTTTGCCTCAGTTTTCTCATCTGTAAAATGATCTAGAGAAGGAAATGGCAAATCACTTCAGTATCTTTGACAAGAAAATCTCAAATGGGGTCACAAAGAGATGGACATGACTGAAAAATAACAACAAAAATGTTACACTCACTGTGCTAAATATTAGGACTATAAATACAAGCAAAAACAATATTACCTACACTCAAAGAGCATGCCATTTAATAGCAGAAGACAACATAAAAAAGGGAACTGGAAAGCAGGGGTCAGGCTCCTGGCAAGGAGGTGGAAAGGTCCAAAGATAGGAGTTGATCTGAGAGAACAACGAGCATGGGTGCAAAGTGATGGTTCCAGTTACGTATTTACTAGTCAGAGGAGAGAGCTCAGAGGTGGAGGCTCTCACTTCTCTAAAGTGAGAAGATTATTGGCAAGGAGGTGGAAAAGCCCACAGAGTCAGGAGTGGAGGCAGAAGAGAAATAAGTATGAATGGCTTGTGCAATTCATGAAATGGTGGTTCTGGTCACTCAGTAATCAGAGAAGGCTCAGGGGTAGAGGCATCTCCAAGGTGAAAGTAAATTCTCCTTGACAGGGACTGTCAATCTATCACTTTCCGGGACCCTAGGCTTCTCTGTTGGTTTTCTTAGGCTGCTGAACCTTAGGGTATTGTCCTGGGCTACTGCTTTCTAGGAAAGGAAAACTCCAGGTGTAGAACTATTTATGCTACAACAGTGTAAAGAAAATGACTTTGAAAGACTAGATAACTTAATAACTCAGTGACTAATCGGGGTTCCAGAGAACTGATGAAACATGCTACTCACCTCTTGACGTTGATGATCAACTCAATGTATAGAATAAGATATATTTTCAGACACGGCTACTATGGAGATTTGTTTTGCATGAATTTGCATATTTGGCAGGAGGATTTTGGTTTTCCTTCTTTCATTTTGGAAGAGGTTACTTGGGTAAAGAAGGAGATTATCCATAAAGGTTACTGACTTTTTTTTCTAAAGAAGAAAAGAAAGAAAAGTGAGTCTTTGAAGCCTTTTTAAATGTGTGGAAGAAAACAGAAAAGTCAATATGAAATAGAGAAGCAGAATATCTTTGAAAACAACAGTTTGAATTTGTTGTATTTTTGGAGGGAGAAACACCCTGTAACTGGTACAGACAAGGCTGTATATGCAATCCTCTTTTTCTGTATTGTTTTGTACATGGAAATGCTCATCCTACTTGGTGTTTGTTGTGTTCAGAGTAAAAAAAAGTTTTAAAAAATTCCTTGGGGGAAAGAGTTTTCAGTTTTGTTTCTTATATCTCTAGCATTCAGAACAGAGCATTGAATGTGGCAGATCCTTTAAAGTGTTTGTTTTTATTAAAATCTGGTTAAGCATTAAAGGTCGTGATGCTCCTAGAAAATATACGTCACTCTGTACTTGTGACAATCTAGTGAGGGCAAAACTATGAAACATTAGGCTGATCCAGACACAAGTTGGGGTGGTTTTTTTTTAAAGAATTATGACACAAGAATTCTGTCCTGAAGGTGAATTGGGGTAGAAAGGGATATTGGGTCAAAATCAAGCAAGTAAGAGTACAAAGAACATGAATAAGGAACAGGTGCCAAAGAGTTCCAGAAACAGGGAAGGTAATCACAGGAAGAATTAGAAATTCAGGTTGCTCAAGAGAAAATGTCAAGAGTAGAGAATGGAGAGGCAGCCAAGCTGAAATGTCAAATGCAAGGGAGTCATTTACAGAAGGACTCAAGATGTGGATTCTGGTATTGTTAGCAAAGGCCAATTTGCATGCCAAGCATCTCACAGTGTACAGGCTGTTCTTCTGCTAAGGCACTGACCCCAGTACCTCTGCAATCTGTTGTACCTGGCAGTGGTGGAGCCTGGGCAGTATTCCTAGAAGCAATGTTTGATATCACCATACAAATGGGGGAAAACTCATAGTCTAGAAAAATTTAGACCAAAGAGTACTTTGCACAACTGCTTTCTTAGACCCAGCTCTTGTAAAATTATCCTGTTTCTCAATGAAAAAAAGAGCATCATTTAATGCTATCATTAAAATGTTAGAAAATTGTGGGGTATAGGGAGGAAGCGTGGAGGGAAAAGAGTAAAGTGAGGCCATTAAAAATTTTATTTTTTTCAAGGCAATGATGTATAGTGGAATGAACATTGGCTTTGGAAAGTAAGGGACTCAGATGCTTACAACAGACAAGTCACAACCTCCTTGGGCCTCAGTCTTCTAATCTGAAAAGGGAGGTGGTTAGATTCAGTAGGTGCTAAGAACCACTCCCGATTTCTTGCTCACGATAGCTTTAAGATCCTATTCAAGATAATGTTTTTCCCTTTTCTGTGATTTCATTGACATAAAGAACCTCAGATGAGGGAATCATCTAGACCTAGAGCTGAAAGGGACCCCAGAGTCTACCTCTCCTACCCTTCAACTTTACAGCTAAGAAAACCGAGGCCCAGGAAGTTAAATGACTGTCTCAAAGTAAATAACTTGTCAAAAGCAGGATTTGAACCCCAAACCTCTTTTCACTTATCAAGCTGCCTCCCTTTGTCAATAAAGATCCACACCTATTCTGCACCTTTAAGTCTTGGATACCAAGAACATTGAGAGGTTAAGAGGCTGCCCCTCTTCAAGGTGGCACTTCACCTGAGTTGGCATCTATCCCTGAAGTAGACTGGAGAAGAACAGGGAACCTAGCATTAAGCCTCTGAGGTTTAAAATTTTTTAAAGTGCTTCTGTTTACTCCTAATCAAGTGTGGTTAGAAAATACTTTTTGAAAAATCTAAGTAACAATGTAAAAGTTAGATTGAGATGAACCCCCTGTGTCTTAAGACTGTTCAACAAGAGTGAGGGGACACCAATAAAAATTGACAAGGCACCATCCCCTGTTGAAAGGTGGGAACTTCTACAGAGGTCTTGTAAACTGTTAATATCATTAAAGTTAGGGAAAGAGAATTGTTCATTAGCTTAAAAACTCAGAATAAATAAATAATAAATAACTAAGCACCAGGGCAAAGACAATATTGGTCTCATCTGTGTTTTGTAAACTTCTGCACAGGGAACTCAAACACTCTCAGCCTTCTTAGAATCAGGTCCCATTAAATTGCCTTTCATAGCTAGGTTTGAAAAAAATAAAAACACACGTCCGTGGATGAACATTAGCTTTTTTTTGTACTTTTCAGTCAGGAAGCTTTGTAACATGCAGATGCGGGCTGGCTCATTTTGCTCTGTGGGAGAGAAATGACTAGATGATCCAAAATGGAATGAATAAACAACCTTTTAGCTGGTTTGTTTATGAAGCTACCCAGATGTTGCCAAATATGGCTTTAAAAAGAGATATTGAAGAGGAAACTCAGAAAGTCAATTCAAATAGGCCACCTGAGGCCATTTGTTACAACCTTTTCATTCATTTTCATAATTTTTTCTCCTTAAACCACAGGGGTGTTTCTAGCATTCTGTTTTTGGACAATTATAATTGTTCCTTCTTAGACTGATCTGGCCTATCTCCCTATAATCTCCACCAAGTGCTTAAGAGTTCTGAAGATACTTTGGAGCTACACAGATTGAATCCCTCTTCTAGACCATAGACATAGTACCAAGACTTATAAACAGAAGGAAATTTAAATATTTAATTGTATAAAAATAATGATAACAAAAATTACTGTCAAAATTCAACCCATCAACCACGCCCTGAAAGGTGCAATAGCAAAATAGAGGCATGCCAGCCAGGGTAAGTGATACCAGACACAACAGATTTATGTACCCTAAACACAGCTATAGCGGCTATAGAGATAAGAGAGGAATCTTGAAAAGCTGACCAAGGCTTTGAAGCACCACTGGTTGGGTTATCAGTCCAGTTAGTGTGGTATAAGTGCTCCTAGAAATCAAAGAAATACAGGTAGTATAGACTAGACTTAACTATCAAAACCGTGGAGGATAGTTAAGCAATTGGTGCTTCCAGAAACACTACTCTAATGCTTTTATTTAAGTATAAGAGCAGTTATTTTTATTCATTTATGCAATATTCTGAAGAAGAATGGATAGAAAGAAATGATAGCAGGATGGTGACTTGTCCCAAAATTGATAATTACTATCTCAATCTCAGTGAAAAAAGATGAAATGATAATGATGATGATGATGATGATGATTCCTCAAAGTCCATGCCATGGGGGTGTGGAAGTGGGAGGGCAATGGCAAAGTAAGAGAATCCCAGGCGATCTGATGTGAATTCATGCGCTGCTATGGAGACTGTGAAGGCATATAACTAATTATAACTAAAATTCAAGATTTCCAAAGTGCTTTATACCTATTATCTTGATTGATCTGCATAACAATCTGACAAGGTAGGCATTACAGGTAGTATTAACTCTAGTTGATAAATAAGAAAACAGGCTCAGAGAGGTTGTGATCAGCTCATAAGTACATAGGTAGCATTCACCAGAGATAGGATTCAAACACGAGTCCCTCCAATAGTCTTTCCATTATGCAATGTTGCCTTTTGTACACTCTAGTTGCCTTCTATATCCCTTAGGGTAGTATTGGTGCAAATATTTTGTTGCTATTACCATATCTACACCATTTTAAATGTTATATAATTGTTATCATAGGACTCTGAAAATTCACACTCCTTGGGAGAACAGCTGAAAGATAATTTTCTTCACTGATTTAAATGTTCCTGCCCTCAAGGAACTTACATTCTTATATTTTTTTAAGATTGTTAACCTTTGGTTTTTATATCACCAGTTTTCAGATATAGCTTTCCCCTATTCCTAGCTTTGATCCTTTCTTGTAAAAATGAATGAATGAACAAACAAATAAATGCAGTGGCTGGGACTGGTATTACTTGCAACACTTTATCCCAAAGTTTCCCATCTATCGGCCCAGAGGAGAAAGATGGGTTGTGGGATGAAGATTCATTATTATAATTACTTAATGTTTGGCTTCTTCTTAATGTTTATTGTGTGTATATTATTCTTTTGGTTCTGCTCCTCTTCACATAAGGTTCTCTGTATTTCTTAGAATTTCTCACACTTCTCATCACTTATATAGTACGACAATATTCCATAAAGTCCATTTACCATAGTTGTTCAGCCATTCCCCAAATGATAACTACCCACTTGTTTTCAGTCCTTTGATATCACAAAAATAATGCCATTAATATTTGGTAAATAGGGTAGCTTTCTTTTTGACTTTGAGTTCATTGGGGTATATTCCCAAGGGTATGAATAATTCAGCACTTTAATGAACTTAAATTCTATTGTATTCTACAGCTATATATATATAGATATATATCTATATATAGATATATAGGTATATATCTATATATATATATCTATATATCTATATCTATATCTATCTATCTATCTATCTATCTATCTATCTATCTATCTATCTATCTATCTATCTATATAACTTGAGGCCGACAGCATGAACAACTAGAGAATGAGGAAAGGTTTCCCATTGGAAATAATCCATGAACTGAAATTTGAAAGAAGTTAGGGAGGAAAACTAACAGAGAAAGCTTGTGTAATAATCTAGGTTAGAGGTGGAGAACCTGCAGCTTTGAGGTAACATGTGACTCTCCAGGCCCTCAAGTAGGGCCCTTTGACTGAATCCAAACTTCACAGAAAAAATCCCCTTAATAAAAGGATTTGTTCTGTAAAACTTGGACGCAGTCAAAAGGTCCCACTCAAGGACCTAGAAGGTCATGTGGAGCCTCAAGGCCATAGGTTTCCCACTCCTGACCTAGGCAATAGATAACAAAAGCCAGATTTCAGCCCACACAGTTGCTGAGTGTGTGGGTGAAGAAAAGGGAATGGATGCGAAGAAGTTGGGGACACAGAAAAGACAATGCTTGGCAACTAGTTATATATAGGGTCAAGGGAAAGTAAAGAAAAAGGATGATTTGGAGAAAGCCAAGCAGGCAGTTGGTGAGATTTCAGGGTAGTAGAGATATAGATCTGGGAGTCTTTTACATAGTGATAATAATTGAACCCATAGGAGAGGAGAAAATTGAAAGAGGACTTCAGGGGAGAAGAGGACACAGGAAGGGCAAGTAATGAGGATAAGTAAAAGAATGATATTTAGGATCATATTTCAAAATGGGCTAAGACTGATGGGGAAAGTTAAGAATAAAAAAAAGGAGTGGGGGAGGATGCTGTTCCAATAATAAGTTACATACTGGGTCTTGGTTTCTATGAAGAGCTTGAACTCCATGGCTTCCATGGTCCCTTCAGCTCCTTATGATCTTAAGAGGAAAGGTACCATTTATCCAGGAAACAAAAAAAAACATTTGATTTGATTTTCACAAGGCTTTTCTCCAAAACTAAGAAAAACCAGCTCAAACTGCAGTTGGGTTTAGTGCAAGGTATTAGGTAGGTTGATGTTCAACCTAGGCAGGAAGAAGCCCCTTAACTTCTCTGGGCCTCAGTTTCCTCATCTTTAAAATGATGCGGTACCTCAAGACCCTTCCAACTCAACATCTATAAACTTAAGAAGGCACTTTTTTTCTTTTAAAGATGGTTTAATTTTCACAAGAGTTTTCTCCAAAGAGAAGAAAAAACATCAAACTGTAGTCGGCTTTAGTGAAAGGTACTGGATATATAACACATCTATATTATAAATAAAAGTACTAGATAGGATGCTGACCCAGGTGGCCAACAGGGCCTCCAAAATCATAGAGGCCTGGGAGGACTGAGCAGACTGGAGTGTCCTCCCTGGTCCACTTCGGGGCTGACCCCTCCCAACCCCCACCCCGGGGAGCCGTTGCTTTAGAGACCAGCCAAGGGGCCAGCCACGTGCCCCTTCCCCTCGGGGCGATCCCGGCCAGCGCCTCAGGATGAGTCTCCAGTGGATGGCCGTGGCCACCTTCTTCTACGCCGAAGTCCTGGCCGTGCTGCTGCTCTGCAGCCCCTTCATCTCTCCGCAGAAGTGGCAGAAGATCTTCAGCTCCCGCCTGGCGCTCGGGCTGCTGAGCCACGGGCAGCTTCTTCGAGGCCCTGCTGCTCATCCTGACGCTGCTCTTCCTGGCCGCCATGTGCGAGGTGAGGAAGTTTGACAGCGTGGGGAAGGCGAGCCTGCTGGGCTGCCCCGCG
>CM053622.1:635455859-635474845 GCA_028646595.1 Phalanger gymnotis | reverse complement strand
TTCTATTTTTTTATTCTTTACATTTTGTTTGACGACTTCTTGATGCCTCATAGAGTCATTAGCTTCCCCTTGCTCAATTCTAATTTTTAGTGAATTGTGGTCTTCATTTTGCTTTTGAGTTTCCTTTTCCAGTTGGTTGATTTTACCTCTCAGGGTGTCATTTTCTCTCTTTAGATTCTGAATCTCCTTAGCCATTTCTCCAATTTTACTTTTTAAAAATTTGTTCTCATCAGTGATTTTTTTCCCATTTTTTTTACCTCCTTAATTTGGTTTTAAAAATCCTCCTTTAGCTCTTCCAGTAATGCTTTTTGGGCTTGAGACCAGTTCACATTCCCTTTTGAGGTATCAGATATGGGTATAGTGTCAATGCTATCCTCTTCCAAATTGGTATTTTGATCTTCCCTGTCTCCATAAAAAGAATCAATAGTCCTCAGTTTCCTAGAGTTCTTCTTTATGTTGGTTAACTTTTTTCTGGCTTTAAAGTGGATTTCTGCTTTTGGGGTTCAGGGAGCTCTGTCCCAGGTTCCTTGTTCTGGAAATTGTGAGCCTAGTTACTGGCTTTGTGTGCTATGACCTCAGGTGTCCTGAGGAGTGCGGGAGGGGTCGTCTAGCTGCTGAAAGTCTCCTCTTCCCCTGGGGCTGATTTCCGGCATAGGTGGTCTCAGCTGTTGTCTCTGCTGGTGTCTGCCACTTCCCCTGGCTGTGCAAAGGCACATCTAGGACCCTTGCTGGTTCCACCCTTCTGGGACTTAAGAACTCCTACTGTTTGGCTACTGAAGCCCCACTTCTGTCTCCTCTATTCCAGGGGTTTTCCTGAGGTATTCTCTGGGTCAGGGAGGGATGGATGAGAGCCATTTACCTGGCCATTATGACTCCTGGAAGTTCAGACAGGCAAGTTTCAAACCTTTGGGCTGCCAGCCTCCCGTCATTTTGACAGACTCCCATCCTGTGCTGGGATGCCTGGGGATCTCTGTTAGTTTCATGTGCCTTGGTTCTTTATCTGTAAAATGAGCTGGAGAGGAAATGGCAAACTACTCCAGTATCCTTGCCAAGAAAACTCCAAATGGGGTCGCAAAGAGTCTAACACGACTGCAAAATAACTGAGCAATAACAACAGGTATTCACAAAGACACATATACACAATATGTGTAGTTAAATGCATATTGTCTCCCCCATTAGAATGTGAGCTCTTTGAGGTCAAGAATCATATTTTTGTCTTTCTTTTTATCTCCATTACTTAGTACAGTACTTGACAGTGTGGGCTTAAAAATGTTTATAGATAGGGATGGATAAAGGAGAAGACAATAGTCGTTAAGTCAGGTGGGTGTTATATGAATCCTCCTTGTTGTGTCTTTTTTTACACTATAATTTGGTGGCCACATATACTGATATGGATTTAATCAACCCGAATCCTACCTTACCTAAAGAAAACATTTTTCTATTACAAATCCTTTTATAAATTCTATGTACTAAGAGTTTAAAAAAAATTCCTATTTGTTTCCTGAAATGCAGAATTTCTTTGGGGTTACATAGCCACATATAACTTCTGCCTAGAAACCAAAGAAAAAAGAAATTCAAATGTCACTTTTGATATTGCAGTTGAGATAGGAACTGGTACAGTAGTTTAAAAAAATAATACCAAGATTGACAGGTAATACATAGATGGCAACAAGATCTAATCGAGAGAATTAGATTCATTAAGTGGTTTGTGGGGGTCCTTCAATTTTCCATTTCTTAGTTTACAGTGCCAGCCAAATTGCTGACCTTTCTGTGCCTGTTTTTACTAATGTGAAAGGAGAGTAATAAACCTGTCACCAGTCTAGTCTATTCAAGGTAGACAGTTTGTAGGCTGCTCTATGAAGCTTTGAGGAAAGGTGACTAGGATAGAAAAAGAGCTGGTTCTATTGGCTGAGGATAGCCTAGACTTTAAATTTCTTTCAAGCTTACAATAGCTTTTTAGGTCTTCTGTACTAGCATATGAAACTCAGTCAAGGATGATTCAGAGGAAAAGTAGACATCTACAGAGTCCTTAAAACTAGGAACATAAACTATCCTCTATCAATCCCAAAATATCCTCTTTCAGGACAGTCCTGAAACTCAGATTAAAATTTCCACCCCCTCCCCCAAACATTTTCATTTGAAATGGTTTAGTTAGCTCCTTTGTGTATATTTTCTTAAAATTATTTTCAGAGTCATTATAAATGGAGTCATTTATGAATATAAATATAATATGATTTTGTCTAGATGGGAAGACAGAAAACATGTAATTTGGGCAGCACACTCTTATTAAGGGAAAAAAAGGATTTGGGGTGATCTGAGTTATCCTGTGGGTCTGTTTCTATAACCCCTTATGTGTAGACAAATGATATTTTAAACTTCTTAGAGGATAAATTGATATATAGAGATAGGGTCTTACATCTTGAGGTCTAGAAGAGATTTCCCTAATATAAATCAATCATCTACAAGCAAACTCACACTTGAGTACTTTAGTGGATGCATGAAGTGGATAGGAACCATGCCACTATGCCTGGTGATCTCCACTGACTGGTGCAGATTACTTCCTATCCATTTCTTTGATTCCATATGATTCTTCTGCATGTCTTATAAATCTTCCACAGAAGATCCACATCCAGTGCCTTTGACTGTTCTTTTGAAGAAAATATTCATGCTCTACAGACATATACAGACTGTGAGCAGTTGACATGTTTGGGCCTCTTTCACTTTATATTGAACAATATTTTCTTGTTTTTGGATTTACAAGTTAGTTTTATCAAATATTCAAAGAATTCTGATAATACATAAACTATAAAAAGAAGGATCCTACCAAATTTCTTCTTAAGATGTAAGTATGATCTTGATACCTAAATAAGAGAGAGTCAAAATACAGAAAGACATCTATAGACCCAATATGCCTAATGAACATCGATATAAAAATTTTATTGGCAAAGAGGCTATAACAAAATATCAATCACAAAGATTGTACAAAGGTTGCTCTTCCCATCTTAAGTCTCTTTCTACTCTAGTTCCTCTTCCACTCAGTTGACAAAGTGATCTCCCTAAAGTTCAGATAATGGCTATATCATTCCCCTACTCAGTAAATTCCAGTGGCTCCCTATTAACTCCAAGATTAAACATAAAATCCTCTGGTCTTTAAAGCCCTTCACAACCTGGTCCCTTCATGTGTGGTTAAACTCTCTGAGAGGACCTTAAAGCTTTTCTTTCCTTTTCAGTCATACTTTTCTTAACTCTGTAGTCTGGTTTCTGATCTTTTCAGTCAACCAAAGCAGCTATTTCCAAAAGTATTAATAATCTCTTAATTGCCAAATCAGATGACTTTTAAAAATATTTTATTTGCTTTAATGAGGCAAGATCCACCATCTAGACTCTCTCCACACCCTCCCCATTGAGAAAAAAAGAAAAACAAAAACCATTATAAATATGTATAGCCAATCAAGATAAACTTCCACTCAAATTCTCATTCTTTGCCACTTCAAAAAGAGACATATTTTTGTATATCTTTAGAGTATATTTGACTCAAGTTAATCTCTCCTTTATTCTAATAGTTCCCTCTCTCCTTTTCCCTTTCTCTTCTGTTTTCCTGTTGAGTGCATTTCTGTGCCCAAGCTGTGTTTTTCTCTGAGGTATTTATTGTAGATGTTTTGGAGTCATTCTCATCTTCTATGTTTGAGTCTGAAACTTCTCTAACATCATAATAGCTCATTATAGTGGGATTCTTTTTTTGTTTGTCAATTCTTCCAGTCTACGTCCTGATTTTTGAACTTGATGTTAGGGCCAGGCTCTCCCATGCTTTGGAAAATACCCTGATGTTGGGAAAGATTGAAGGAAAAGAGGGACAACAGAGAATGAGATGGATGGACAGTATCATGGAAACAATGAACATGAACTTGGGACAGACTTCAACAGATAGTGAAAGATAGAAGGATCTGGTATGCTATGGTCTATGAGGTCACAAAGAGTTGGACACAACTGAACAGCTGCCTCGCTGCTATAGGGAAGGTATGTGATAGTGCTGTTGCTACTTTCTTGGGTTATTGAGTGTTGTATTATTCCAAGATTTTAGGGACATAATGGGAACTTGTAAGCTTTCAGTGTTCCCACCATGGTCTAATCCTGGGCATCCGATTGATGCCCTCTGGGTCTGAGCTCTGCAAGTTCCTGACCTTGGTTTGGGTCTGAACAAGTGTAGACTGCTGCTAGATTCTCCCTGTCAGCCAGCTAGAAAGCTGTTGGCTCAGCAGCAAAATTTTGGCCTAGGATTCTCACCCTAGTCTTCCTCTGTAGGCTGGAATAGACATTGGAAAGAAGATCCTGCTTTGCACCTGAGGTCTGCTGCTGCTGCTGGCTTCTGAACTTCCTCCTTTTTCCATACACTACCCAGGACCACCCTATCCAGGCTATTTCAGTGTGCAGGTTCCTTCTCAGTCCAACTGGAATCTGTGACTTGGATCAGGGTAATGGGCGACAAAAATGAAAATTCTCATCTGTCTGTTAACAGTGCTTTGCACTCTCACAAGAGGCTATTTTTTTCCCCCCAAGTTCTACATTGATCAAGTGTATAAGAGCAAACACAGATCATTGAAGGATAGAAAAGGCTAACAATTTAAGAAGGATCAAAGAATCAGGAGAAAGGAAATAAAATGACTATAATTACTAATACATGGACTAAAATCCATGTTACTTCCTAAATGAAACAGTTTTTATTTCAGCATTCATACTAAGATAGAAATAGCTAAAGAAGGGAGAAGGGAGACAAGTGATAGGAGGCAGTTGGTGATAATTCTCATCACATCTGACTTTGAGAGGGGAGTGGGAAGTGATATTTCTAGTTCCTTGGCCTACTTGGGGGAACATGGTACAGTAATAGCAGTAAGAAAACAGGGGAAGAGGAAATGGGGCTCATAATAATGGGGAAAACATTGAAAAAGTCCCTTAAATTATGAGTTCTTCAATTAATTTCTTAGTGTCTGGTTGTGGTTTTGTGACTTTTTTTTTTTATAGAATCAGCTTAGTGTGGTCAAAAGGGCACTAACTCTGGAGACAGAGGATCTGAGTTGAAATTTTACCTTTGAAACCACCTATGTAACCTCAGACAAACAGACAAATTAGCTTCAGTTTCCTCATCTATAAAATTGAGGAGGTGAAATGAGGTCTCTTCAGCTCCAGATCTGTGATCTTCTATCATATGTACAAAGTTTGGTTTGCTATTTAAAATTTTGCAATCACAATTGCCATCTTTCCTCTGGCAAATACAAATTAATTGATATTGCTTGCTAGAGCATACATGCATAAATACATCTTTACACAGTTATATTAATAATTAAGACCTTTTCTTCCTTGTTAGGCTTTTTTTTTCTATTGGAAATTTATTATCCTTTAATTTCAAAATTTGAGTTAGCATTCATACACAGAATCTGAAGGGGAAAACATAGAATAAGCCCCTCCCTCAGACTATCTTTTCTGAGAAGACGATCCACGGCCATCCTCCAGCCACTGGCTAGGCACCTTAGAAACAGAACTATGTGGGGTTGTTCATAGTGATATTATTTATTTACTATACTATACTTCTTTGTAGTTTTAATTGCTTCTTGCTTTCTTTTGTTTTTCCCCCCTAAAACCAGCTGAGAAAGTCTCCCCAGTTATAATTTCTTTTTTGTTTTTGGAGGGGGGAAGGCAGGGCAATTGGAGTTAAGTGATTTGCCCAAGGTCACGCAGCTAGAGGCTGGATTTGAACTCAAGTCCTCCTGACTCCAGGGCTAGTGTTCTATTTACTGTGCCACCTAGCTGCCCCCTCCCTAGTTATAATTTCACAGGAAATAATCTAACTGGGCCCCAGTGGTCCCAAAGGACTTGGTGCCACAGATAATACTCTCCATATCCTCTTTGTTAGCCAAGCTTTAGTAAGCTGAGAAGTATTTCAGTCCTATAGTTTCATACCCTCATATCCCCAATCAATAACTCCAAGGTCTCAAAATATAGATCTGAAAGCAGAGGTCAAAAGTTATACCTTGTAGAACACCAGTCACCATCCAGGAGCTACCCCAAAGGAGGAAGTATTTTTAACAATCATCAGAGACAGACTTTTCCTATAGGCTTCCCAGCTGCCAGCTGTACGATATACCATTTCCACCCTGGTAATCAGCCCTACTTCCTTCCCACAGGAACCTTGAACTCTGCTCCTAGAACCACCCTGGGCCATCATAGGTAAATTTTTGTCTCAATTTGCCTGGAACAAGGCCTCTTGACTTCCCAGCCAAGTCATGCCTTTGTGTGTGTGCCCTACAGGTGTCCCAACTTTCTAGCTCACCTTTATGTGTTAACTTCCCCTGTTAGAATATAATGTCCTAGAGGGCAGGAACTATCTTGCCTTCTTGTACTGACATCACTAGTGTTTAGCACAGTGCCTGGCATGTAATAAGCACTGAACAAAAGCTCTTTGTCTCTGTCTCTCCCTCCAAAAAAGAAAAGCTGAGCAGGAACCTCAATTTGGACACGGTTTTGTAGGATAGCAGCCATCCTCTCTTATATCCAACTTGTAAAGGATATCATCTAATCTTTTGGAGATAGGTGTCTTTTTCAGAGTTTTCCTCATTTTCCCTAGTGCAGACACTGTTACCACATAACAACTATTCGAATGGATTAAATCAAATGAATTAAATGGAGGAAAACACAAGCCTAAGATTATAATCTTAATGACAAATGAATTAAACTCCCCAATGAAAAGATGAATAGTAGAATAAGCAAGAAAATAAAACCCAACAATGTGTTGCATATACGGAAAACACTTAAAAAATAAAGACAGGTACAAAATGAAAATGATGAACTGGAAGATCATTTACTATGCATCATGTGATTCTAAAAACAAACAAACAAGAGTTGCAATCACAATTACAGTTAAGGCAACAATAAAAATTCATAATGACTAGATAAACAGGGGAAGTACTTTATATTTAAAGGTACTACAGATAATAAAAATATCCTCAAAAATATATGTCCAAAATTGTATTGTGTCTAAATTCATAATGAAAAAGACATGGATAGCAACATCATAATTACATGAGACTTTCATTTTCTACTTTCAGAGTTTTATGCATCTAAAAGAAATATAAAAATGAAACCATAAAGCTAAACAGACTAAATTTAAATGACTTATAGCATCTTCTGATTAGGAATATTAAAGAATAGATACTTTTCAGCATCCCATAATTCTTTTACAAATGTTGATCACAATTTAGGAAATCAATCAATTAATCAAATATTTATTGTTAGGTCCTGTACTAAGCATTGAGGATAAAAATACAAAAATATTATAATCTCAGGCCTCAGAGACCTGAGAGATGGACTGTCTCATTCAGTGAACGTCATGGAAGCCAATGTAACTGGATCACAGAGTACATGGTAGGCGGATGTAAGGTATAAGAAAACTGGAAAGGTAGAGGCGCAGGTTACATAAAGGGTTTTGAGTGTCAAATAGGATTTTACGTTTGCTCCTGAAAATGATAGGAAGCCAATGAAGTTTATCGTGTGTGTGTTTATAGGGAAGTAATATGGTTAGGACTTGCTTTTTAGGAAGATCATTTTGACAGTTGAATGGCGGATGGATTGGAGTAGGGAGTTCAATCAGCAGGGCATTGCAATAGTGTGGGATAATGAGGGCCTACAGCAAGATGGTGGCAGTGTCAGAGGAAAGTAGTGGGCATATTCAAGAGATGTTATAAAGGTAAGAACAAAAGATATTGCAACAGATTGGATATAGGGGGTGGGAGAGAGTAAGGAGTTGAGATTTTGAATCTGGGTCATTGGGAGAATGATCATTAATAAGGAAGTTAGGAAGTGGAGAGGGTTTGAGGGAAAAGATAATGAGATAAGTTCTGGACATGTTAAATTTAAAGTGTCTATGGTACATCTGTCTTGAGCTGTCTAATAGGCAGTTGGAGATATGAGTCTTGAGGTCAATAGAGAGGGACTGAATAAGTAAATATGAGAATGATCAGCATAGAGATCATAATTAAATCTATGAGAGCTTATGAGAACAACAAGTGAAATAGTATAGAAGGAGAAGAGAGGCCAAAATAGAGCCCTGGGGTCACCTATGGTTATGGGATATGACCTGAATGAAGGCCCAATAAAGGAAACTAAAAAGGAGTGGCCAGATAGGGAGAAGGAGAACTAGGAGAAAGCAATGTTCCGAAAACCTAGAGAGAAGAGATTATCAAGGAGAAGTGCGTGACTGATAACATCTGCGGCTACAGAGAGCTCGGGAAGGATAAGGGTTGAGAAAAGACCATTATATCTGAAAATTAAAAGATCATTAGAAACTTTGGAGAGATCCATTTCAATTGAATGATAATGTTGGAAAAGCCAGACTATAGAGATTTAAGGAGAGAGTGAGAGGAAAGGAAGTGGAAACACCTATTGTAGATAGCCTTTTCAAGGAGTTTAGCTACATAAGAAAGGAGAAATAAGGAACAATAATGAATAGGAATGGATGGATAAAGTAAGGTTTTTTTTGAGGATGAGGGAGAAATGGGTACCTTTGTAGGCAGTAGTGAAGTAACCAGTAGATAGAGAGAGATTGAACATGAGTGAGAAATTAGAGATAATAGGAGGGTCAATTTGCTGTAAAAGACAAGATGGAATGGGATCACTTGTGCATGTAAAGGGGTTTGCCTTGATAAGGAAAAGGTCCACCTCATATGTGAGATAGGTATTAAGGATAGATGAAGAGGAAGGAAGAGGGAGCTTTTGATGAACATTCTTTAGCTTTTCCAGTGTAATATGAAGCAAGGTTTTAAGCTGAGAAGATGAGATAAGGGGAGCCATGGGAGGTTTGAGGAGAGATAGGGTTTGAAAGAACATATATAGTGAATGGGATAGTGAATAAATTAGTGATATAGCAGTGGTGAACCAGTTGAGGTTCTGTAACATAAATTTGTCATGGAACTAATCAAAAAGTTTTCATGATTTTCTCTAGCTTCATTCATCATCCTGTGTATAGTATAAAGGCAGTGGATGGTGAGAGTGATCTGAGGCTGAGGCTTGGCAGTGAGATTGAAGATAGACTAAGAGGGAAGGGACTCAAAAGAAGAAGAAGATATAAAATTGAACTGGTTCACCAAGGGGTTGAGATGCGGAGGAGAGGAAAGTGTAGCTAGTCCAAGGGTTGATGGCCTGGGAAAGAATTGAGAGGTCAAGGAATTGTAGGTGTAGACTAAGAACAGAATTTGACTGACAAGGCAGAGAGAGAATTAGGACGACAATAGATATGATTAGATAAGGGAATCTTAGAGTTCATAAACATGGAAGTAGTGCATTTGTGGGTAATGGCAAGATCAAGGGTATGACCATCTTTGTTGGGGTGTAGGGGTGAAGGAGTGGGTCATGTGAAATGAATAAGCTGAGGAACTATGAGGTTAGTATGGTTGAGGGAATATCAATGTGTATGTTGAAGTCTCCTAGTATGAGGGTAGGAGTTGAGGAGGAAAGACTGTGCCAGTCACAGAACTCATAGAGGAAAGAATGGAGTATCCTGGAGATTGATAGCCAGTAGCTACCAGAATTTTGATTGGGTGATAGGAATGGATTGAGCAAATCTCAAAGGAAGAGAGGTTATTAAATGATTATGGTAGAGAGAGAACTCAGAAGTGGCAGAGGGGAACAAAGAGTATTTCAACTTCCCCTCCATGACCAGTAAATTGGGAAAAATGAGTGAAAGTGCAGCCAGTGCTGGAAGGGGAGGCCAGGAATTCTGTACCATCAGGAGGGAGCCAAGTCTTGGTGAGAGGCAGGAAATGGGAGAAATAGGAAAGGATATAATCTGAAATGAAAGCAAGTTTGTTACCTACAGCATGTATTAATTAGTATGGGGAATACAAGCAAAAGATAGTGACATAAATGGAGGCTATCACCAATCATAGCAATTGCAACCAACAATATTCTGAACAATAAATGGTTTGCAGAACAAATCACAGGGAAAAATGAATAAATATGTGAAATAGAATACACCAGTAAAACGACATACAAAAATCTGGGTGATATGGCTATTGTAGTCCTCTAAAGAAAACTTACACCACTGAAAACATTTAGAACCTAGAAAAAGCAATGATTCATGAATTGATCATGCAATTAAAAATTGGATAATCAACAAAATAACAACATACCTCAAAAACAAAAAAAATCATGAAAATAAGAGGACAAGTAGACAAAATTGAAAAGACTTTAAAAAGTGACTATAAAAACAAGTACAGTAAACTCATTTTTAAAAAAAGATTAACAATTCACAAAACAGGCAAATTGATGGAAAAAGAGACAAAAATCAAATTATGATAATTTAAAATTAAGTGAATTCACAATAAAGAGGCTATCAAAAGAATGATAAGAAATTATCATTTATAATTATAGGCCAGAGAAACTGAGAGCTTAAAGAAAATGGACAATTATATATAAAAATATAAAATAATCTGGCAAAATAACTAACAGAGATCTTAAATGTCACAATCTCATCAAGAGAATTTGAACAAGCTCTAAAGTTCATGTGGGTTTATGAGTGCATCCTCTAAAAGTTTTAAAGAGCAATTAATAGTTATATCAGATTCTCAATAATTAAGACTTTTTTATAATTACACATTTGACTAAAAGATGTAGACACTACAAGATGTTGTGCTGCCTAAGCATTTGATTTGGTGAAGCAAAATGCAGCCTTAAAGGTTCTCCTCCAAAAAGATGTCATCCATGCATATGTCAAAATTTTGAAAGATGCCTTGAAACATAATAACATGGATAACCTTGTCGGATGAAATTATAATAACATCAGTTGATCCTTAAAATAGAGAAAGTTATGTTGGCCAAAGGTTTTTGCCACTTTTATGGAGATCCAATGCAGACTTCAAGTTGAAGAATGATCCCCTACAGACAGATAGTAGGAAGTCCTGTAGGTGCTGTTTATGGATGACATTGTGCTGATTAACTCAAGCCCATCAAAAGTCATCAGCTTCACTGTCTTCCAGAGTCATCAAAGACCAGTGGCAGGACAACTGGCAATGGCCTGGGATGCATTGAGTGACCCTGGCATCTTCCATGTCTGATCAAGCTCTAAGCTCTCCATAGTTTCTGCTTCAGCTGCCTTCATGGCCATTGGAACAAATTGTTCTCATCTTTTCATTCCAACAGAGAAGTCTTCACATGCTTGGAGTAGACATCCCCCTTACTCACCAATGGGTTTGAGGCCTGTCTATGGCCACTGCACATGCTACAGCTTCTTGGAGCCACAGGTCAAAGTTGAGTGAAAGGTGGACACCAAAGGTGGATGAGCAGACCATATAAATATAAAATAATTCAAACTAACTACAAAATGCCTAAACTATCTAGGACATACTCAATATCACAGACACACTGAAGACTTATGTAAGTATAATTATAAATACTGCAGAAATAAAGGAAGACAACTAATGAGAGAGAGGTATAGACTGATTGGTTAGCCTGCCCCAATATAGTTTAAATAAATAGCCTGATTAAATTAATTTACAGATTCAGTGTTGTGCCTAAGTACCAATGACTTATTTTATAAAATTAATCAATGCAACAAAATTCATTTGACGGAAAAAAAGATCTAAAGTCTGATCAGAAATAAGTGGGGGGGCAGGAATGATGGAGACACAGCATTTTCAGATTTCAAAGTACATCATGATGTAATCCTCAAATTTGGTACTGGCTAAAAAATAGAAAAGAAAATTGGTAGAACTGTCTAGAAGCAATTAAACAAAGCAGCCCAATGTTTGATAAACTCCCAAAGACAAACTATTGGGAGAAAGATTCTCTATTTAACAAGCAAGTATGAGAAAATGAGAAAACAGTTTTTCAGAAATTAGGTTTAGGCCATCATTTTATACATAATAAGCTCCAAGGAGATATGTAACCTAAATAGAAAAGTCACCTCATTTAAAAAAATAGAGAATCAGGAGATCATGATCTCTCCAGGTTAGATCAGATCTATGTTTGAAGAAGAATTCTTTTTATTTTTAAAAATAGTTTTCTTTTTCTGTTATTTCGAATCTTGATTTTTGTTTTTTTTCGCTCCATGGGTAATAGGAGGGACAGATTTTTAAAAGTTCTTGTTACTTGAAAAAAAATCTAAACTTGAAAAATACCAATGAACATGAACATTTTCATATTCAAATAGAAAACTACTTTTTATATGAAACCATGAAGCTCTATTACATACAGCTTATTTTTTAAAAGATATATATATATACACATACACTTATATACACATATATACATACATACAGATATATGCATACATATATACATACATAAAGATATACATACACATATACTTATATGCACATACATATGCACATATATAGACATATACTTTCCCTAACAAATTCTACTCCTGATCTTTATTTTTATGTTTGTGTGTATCTCTTATTTCCTATCCTTCCTGACTCCTCTACTTTACTTCTACCCACTACCTTGCCCTCTTATTACTTAGCCTACACCCCCTCCAAGGTTCTCTCCTCTATCCTCCCATTCCCATAAATCTAAACACCCCTCTGGTAACCCCCTATAACCTATTCCCTCACCCTCCCCTAGCTTGTTTTTAAAAGTATCTAATGAATTTAACACATTAATTTCAAAGAAGTCTTGCTCGTCTCTGTCTTGCTCTGAATTTTCTTCTGTACTCTTCTGAACATTTAATATGTTATGTGAGAAAAGTGACTAAACTTATTCATTAAGAACCAAGGATCCCCTTTCTGCTACGGTGAAGTAGGAGTAAAGAAAATGACTTCGGATGGCTGAGCATTTATCCCCTAAGGATCATGGCCAGTCATCTAAATGCTACTGCTAATGTTGGAGACATTCCCCTCACAGTTACATCTCACTGTCATCCCAAGCTTTTGGCTTCTTTGTCTTGCTCAGATACACCCTTCTCTTTCACAGAGTGCAGGGAGATCAGATGTTTGCCATTCTGGTATTGGATCTTATTGAGCTTTCTGATCATGTTTTCCCAGTAGGGGCATCCCTTCATGGGGGTAGAGAGTAGGAGGATATGGAAGACAGGACACATATAGAAGACAGTGCCACATACACTCTCACTTTACACCCCTTATACCTCTCCTCATGCCCCATAGGCTTCAGGTCCCGATTTTAACTTCCTTTGAATCTCCTCCCAGCATTCTTTGGCTCCAAGCTCCCAGAAGCTCTTTCTCTCTCTCATGGGTAGATTCGTATCTCTTTCTACACAAACTGGGGACTGCCTAGCCCTAGACCCTGATACTCCCCCATGATGCTGATGCCTCTCATTCATATGACTGTTTCTCTACATCTCAGTCACCCTATGTTCTCTTTCCAAGCTCTACACCAAACCACAATTTTGGAATCATTCGTTCCTCTCCCAAATACACACTATGTCTTAAAACTCTCTCCCAGACAAGATCTATTTCCTAGCATCCCCAATTTCTTGAATACTGCTGAGAAACATATATACCAACACAGCTTAAATAAATCCTGGACATGATTGGGAGCTATGGGTGGCAGGGTTTTCCCACTGTCTTCTATATGTAACTGTTTTCCCTTTGCTAGCATTCCCTAGGCCTCCCTTTCCCCAAATTATGCCCTAACCTGGAATGTTTTTCCCTGAATATCACATTTTGGTATGGACTTGGTAAACTGAAGAAGGTGTAGAGAAGGGCAATAAGGAAGGTGAAGAGCTTTGTATGCATCTCACTTAGAAATGGAAATGTTTAGCTTAAAGAAAACTTATGGGAGATAAACTTGGTACAAAGACCAGGAGAACCAGCCTTTTTTGTTGGCGTTTGATAGGCTGGCTCATTACTCTGGTAATGCAAAGGTGCTTGTTCTTTGATAGAGGAAAAGAGAGAGCAAGTAACTCTGTAGAGGAAAAATGCAGCAATAGAAGTTTCTGGGTGGCTTTCCTTGTGTTTCTATGTGTGGGTCCCCTGGGGATTCTTGTGTGCTATACTATGCTGCAAGGTGCCAGAGGTATTGGGCACAGACAAAAAAAAAATCTGGTGGTAATGAATCTGGTGTAAGGTCAGAGACCTCTGCAAACTTGATTAAAAATAAAAACAAAACTTTTTTAGCTGTTCTCTATTTTCTTAAGCATTTCAGTGTGAGAAGTCAGGGGACCTTGACAATCACAATGTGATATCCCTCTTGACAATGCTCCATACTCTTATCTCCTTCTTTCTGAAGTTTTTCTTCAAAACTATTCAGTTCTTTGTGTCATTTCTATAGTCCTACTCTCTGGTAGAATGTGATGGCCAGTAATGGTTTTAATTAGATCTTTACTTAATTTTTAGCAAATCTAACACTAGTTCTTCCAGATCTTAAAAAATTGTCACCAAAAGGACTCTAAGAAATTATTTTAATTGCAAATTGGAGCCCATGTCAGAGAAATATCTTGGTGACCACATTTTAGTACCCTGACTATAAGATTATTCCTTGGACTAATGTGTGGGAACAGGGTATTAATAATGAGGATTATATTCATTAGAGAGGGGATATGGCTTAGTAGATAGAGACCTCAGAGAAGAAGTCAGAGAATGTCATCAGCATGTTTCACAGAAAGATATAACATCTGATACATACTGGCTATATGATTCAGGCTAAACTACTAAACCTCTCAGTGACTTTGGTCTAAGACAGGGATTCTTAATTTTTTTTGTCACGTACCCCTTTTGCAGTCTAGTGAAACCTATGGATCCATTCTCAGAATAATGTTTTTAAATAATAGAAGGAAATACTACATTTTAGTTAGAGGTTAGTGAAAATAATGATGTGATTTTTTTTACCATGCAAGTTCATGGACTTCCTGAAATCTATCCACGGACCTCTTGAGGGACTGTTCTTAGCACCAGGCTAAAAACTGCTTCTCTGAGACTAAAAGTTGTAAAGAAGGTGCCGACCTGCACTGGTAGAGGGAGTATCCTCATCTGGGAGTTTCCAATGCTAATGAAATCACAGATCCTGTCCCTGTCTCCATTCCTCCTTAAAACAACATACTCTCCTCAGCTGACTCCAGTGGAGGATTGGAAGAAAAATACAGCCTGGGTCCATGGTTAAATTTCTTTCCTTCTCGATTATACAATTCTCTACTTTTAAAGATAAGATCCTAAGTTTTGTAAGCTAAGCAGACCCACCCAATAATCTTATTATGCTTGTCAAGATTATACTGTGAAGGAATATTTCTTCATAAAGTTTCCCAGGAAACTAAATTTTTGGCAAGGTATCTGTGGGAACAACATTAAAAAGAAGGGGAGGGGGCGGAATTTTGTAACAGAATTTCAATGAAGTCAAAATAATACTCAGGCTGTTTCTGAGGCTTTGTGAAGGCGTAGGAATAATCTACACAAGGAAAATGGTTACAAACATATAAGGCAAAGGCAGACGCAAAATACTGCCAAGCAAAGAAGGCTTGCTGAGCAAGAGAAAAATAGTGATACAAAAAGATGCAGAGGCAGAAACTGGAGGAACTAAATAGCAATTAGTGACTGAATATTATACAAAGACTTAATATTCCCAAGATACAAAAGAGCACCTGCAAAGCATTGAATACCAGATCCTTTAATGAATATTGATTCATAGTGGGCTAGTAAAAAAGAGAAAATTGCTGCTGTCACTTACATTTCAAGCAAGTTGACAAATTGATGCTATGTTGTCTTTTTTATGGTTGGGTTATTTTCCAGGACTGTTAATCATACTCATCCTTGGAGACATCAAACCCAACTTCACAAGGTTTTAAAACCCTTGGTGTTTTTCCATCATTTAAGTCAGAACACATAACTATGATGTTAATGTAGGCATAGATATAACCAAAGAATATTGAGATGCTTATATATAAGGAAAAATCTCTATTCGTATTGATTAAAATTCCTAGGAAGGTTAATGTCAAATGAAAAATAGTGATAACAGATTTCCATATTTAAATATAACAAGTATTCCTGGCATTAGAAAGCATCATGGAGGTATTATTTAACATGTGGGCCATGTTTTAGGAAATTAGCATATATTTTTAATACAAATATTAAAATTTCCTAAAGCCTTAGAATGTTAGAGTTCTTGGCAAACTATACTACCCTAGGTTCCCTGAACATGGTACTCCATCTCATGTCTTTTTCTTTACTCAGTCTGTCTCCCTGTCCTTGAATGTTCCTTTTTCTCACCTCTGCTTCTTCAAATCCCTGGTTTCATTCAAGGCTCAATTCAAGTGCCACCTGCTACAAGGGGTATTCCCTGATTGCCCTAACTATTAGGGCTTCCTCATCCATACCCTACTAAAGTGACTTTGTATTTGTTTCATATATACTTTGTATTTGTGTATGTATTGTCCCTGTCATCACTACCCCTGCCCCCCAAAGGCATGCTTCTTGAGGACAGAGGCTGTTGTTTTTTGCTGTTTAATCACGAATATCTAGCAAAGTGGCTGGCATCTAGTAGGCACTTAATATATGGTTGTTAAACTAAATTGAAATTGGATCATCTAATCTAACCACTTTATTTTATTTTTTGTTTTTTAATTTGATGTTTTTTTCCTTTTACATATAGTCATTTTCTGATACGAGAGAGGTTTCAATGAGAGAGGGGTGGATGTAACAACGGAGGACAGGTAGGCATAACCAAATGACAAAGCAACTAAGTCTGACAGTGTATGTCACGTTCCAAAGTAGTAATTCTATACCTCTCTGTTGAAAAGAAGGTGTAAAGGAGAATTGCTTTATCCAGTTCTACCTCTTGTTCTCTCCATGATGATTCTCTTTGCCATTTGGTATGTAATTTTTGGTCTGGGTTCATGTCCTCCCACCTTTCTTGCTTCCAATTGCATGCAGGAGCTACAGTTTTCTCTTTTCAGAGGTAGCATGTTGTCCATGGAGACACAATACTCAGAGCCCTTTGTGAGGTCCCAATTTTCCATTATAGAATATGCAACTCCTACCCTTACTGGATTGAAGCCTTCTCCTGTTGCAATCCCTACCCTTTGCCACCTCTCTCATTCTTATAGTCCTCCTTCTTGAAAGATTGGGGTATGCCATATATTTCCCTCTATCCTCCACCTCCTGTCTCATTTATGCACCTTCCTATTCTGCAGTTTAGTCCAATAAAATAAGTTGATTTACCTGTAGGGAAGTCAGATGGTTTAGTCCATGGTATTTCAGACTTGCTCCTCTACCATCATTTATATTTCTTTTTTTTAAATTTAATTGAGTTTTATGTTACCAGAACACAAATACAAAATAAAGAAAAGAAACAAAAACATATCATAAACTTAAATATTGAAACTTAAATATAAAGTAAAAAAGAAAAAAAAGCAGGTCATGTGCATAGCAGAACATAGCAGACGATTCAAAATATTTAACAATAAATTTTCATTTCAAGAAAGCCTGCATGATAAATAGTACCCCTTGTGTTGAGAATTGTCCATCTTTTCTTTGCTTCTTTGTGTTTTCTTTTGTTCTCCACTGGGCACTATTTAACTTTGTTCTTTTTTTCCACCCCACCAAGGCTACAATATAATTTAGATATTTCTTGATATATACATACACACAGATATATACATAGGCTTATACATATATACATGTGTATATAGACATATACTTTTCCAAACATAATCTACTCCTGATCTTTGTTTTTTATGTTTGTACATATCTTTTGTTTCCTATCCTTCTGCCTCCTCTACTTTACTTCTATCTGCTACAAAACCCTCCTATTACCTGCCTACCCCTCTCCTCCAGCAACCACCCTGCCCTCCTGTTACTTGCCTTCCTCCCTCTAAGGATCCTTCCCCTATTCCCCCCATTCCCATTAATCTAAACTCCCTTTACCTATTCCCTCATTTTCCCTTCTAAAAATCCCTCCCTTGTCCTCTCCCCCCTCACTAAACCCCTACCATTTTATTTCTTCTAAATTTAGAAGACTTTTGTACTCTTCTAAATATATATGTAATGTTCCTTCTTAAACCCATTCCTGATGAAAGTAGGTCACCAGAACTACCAGCCCTCCTCCCCCATCTTAATCCTCTGTATCCTTTCTTTTTCTTGCACCTCTCTTGTATAAAATAGTTACTCTTTTTAGCTGTTTCTAAATGGTTTTACTTTTTAAATTCATATCATAGTCAGGTTTATCCTCCTCTTTCTTATAAGCTCAACAATTATTAATAAGAATGTTAGACATACATTTTACATTTTATGTTATATAAAAGGTAAGCAGTCTGTTCTTGTAAATCCCTTATAGTCAGTCTTTGGTATGTACCTTATGTGTCTCTTAGTTCTTGTATGTCAAATCTTCTACTAAGTTGAGGATTTTTTTTAACAAAGTCTTGAAAGTCTGGGGGTTTGTCAAATGTCTATTTTTTTCATTCAAAATGATACTGAAATTTGAAGGATATGATATTTTCAATCAGAGCCCCAGGTCTTTTGCTCTTTGATATATTGTGTTCTAAGACCTGTGGTCCTTTAATGTCTCTGCTGCTAGGTCTTGTGTAATTCTAATTGTGGCACCATCATATTTGAATTGTATTAATCTTGATGCTTTTATTATTTTATCCTTGAGCTGGGGGTTCCAGAATTTGACTATGATATTCCTGCGAGTTTTTCTCATAGGATCTCTTTTAAGTGGTGTTTGATGGATTTTTTTTTTCTATTTCCACTTCCCTGCCTTGTTCTAATGCTTCAGGACAATTTTTTAAAATTATTTCTTGTATTATTGTATCAAGATTCTTTTTTTGATTATGACTTTCAGTTACTCTGATTATTTTTATATTGTCTCTTCTTGATCTATTCTCCAAATCTGTTGTTTTTCTTATAAGATACTTTGCTTTCTCTTCTATTTTTTCATTATTCATGTTTTATTTAATTATTTATTGATCTCTTATAATTTCAGTGGCTTCACTTTGCCCAATTCTAATTTTCAAGGTGTCATTTTCCTCCTTGAGATTCTGTATCTCCTTT
>CM053622.1:635428547-635455359 GCA_028646595.1 Phalanger gymnotis | reverse complement strand
TGTTTGCTCCTCACCGGGACCAAACCCAGTCCTGGAGTTCTTCAGATCTTCTCAGACTGTCCCTGGAAGATCCTCGTTGTGCCCCTATTCTTCTTTCTTTCCACCCCACTTTGTTCACCCTAAGGTGATATTTTAACTCTTTTGTGGGGGAAAATCTTGAGAGCTTGGAATTTTCTAACCTACTTTGCCATCTTCCCAGAATCCTCGCCATCATTTATATTTCTTTGAATTCTACTTTCATCTTTACCCATTTACGTACTTAAAAAAGGATGAATTCCTCTCTTGTTTTATTTTAATTCAGGTGAATCTTTCTCTTTCTCAAAAATAATCTGTATAGACTAATTTACTTCATTACTTATTTTTTTCTTTTGTAGTTGTATTTATTTACCTTTTGTGTGTTTTTGTTTGGAATGTTTACAAGTTGAATATTCTGCTTATGTCTGTTTTTTTTTCCAGGAATTTCTCAAATGCCTCACCTTGTTGAGCTTTGATAATTAGGCTCAGGTTTGCAGAGTTTTTTATTTTGGGTTGTCTTGAGCTCCTTTGCTTTTCATAATGTATTATTACATTTCTTTCTGAAGTTCCTAGTGGATACATAATAGTTTGTGTTATTTGAATTTGCTTTCCTTTATATTTGAAGGTATTTCTCCTGGCTGCTTGTGGAATTTGTTGTTTGTTATTGACATTGCTAAATTAACCACTATGTGTCTTAGACATTGAATAGAAGGTTGTTGGTTGTTGTTTTTTTTTTCTGTAGTCGATTTGTGAATTCTTTGGATCCACAAATGATCTGTTAAATACATTGCTTTGTTTTTAATATATGACAGTTCTGGACAGTTTCTTGTGTCATTTCCTGTATTGTGTTCAGGTTTTTAGATCTGTCACGTTCCTCTGGTAGATCTATGAAACTTAGGATGTCTCTACTATCAATGGTTTTTGCTCGTATGGAAATTATGTATTCTTTAAGCAATTTTACCTTTTGCCTCTCTTTTTCCAGGTTGTCCTTTACTTTAGTATATTTTCCAAATCTGTTGTTCTCTCTTCTGTTTCTTTGGTGAAACCAGTCATTGTAAATTCATGGTTTTTTTATTGTGTATATTATTTCTGCCATTCAAGCAAAAAATTCAGGTATTTGCTCCCTTTTAACTTCTCTCATTACTTTTATTTCTCTTTTGAATTATTGTGGAATATCCTGTTGTAGTTTCACTCTCTCTTGGGATTGTACAGAATGTTGTGTTTCATCAGGCAGTGGTTCAATTTCCTTTGCCTTGTGATGTTTATTTAGAAAAATTTTGTAAAATTTTTGAAGTTTTGGTACTCATTCTTTTAATTTTGGTGTTCTCTTTGCTAATTAATGTATTTATGCTCTAGGTTTTAAATTGAATTTTCTCCCTCTTGAAGAATCCGTAACTTTAGCCTTTTTTCCCTCATATTTCCCTGTTACTCATTTTCTGACTCCTTTGATAGTAGAACTGCAATACTTCCTTAGCTTCCCACATTGAGGAACTTTCTTTTTTCTTTGTTTATCCTTTATTTTATTTGTTGTGAATTAAAAACATTTATTTTCTCTCCCTTATGCTCTCCCCAACAGAAAAAAAACTCACAACACATAACAAATACGCATAACAAAATTCCCTATTGGCCATGTCCAAAAACATATATCTCATACTTTCTCTTATGTCTATTATCTCTCTAGAAGGAAGTAGGTAGCACTGGCCCAAGTGGTCATGGTTGGTCATTGCATTGATCAGAGTTCTTAAGTCTTTCAGTTTTTTACTTTTGTTGTTATTGTACAAATTGTTCTCCTGGATCTGTTCATTTTACTGTGCATCAGTTCATACAAATCTTCTCAGGTTTCTCTGAAATTATCCTTCTTGTCTTTTCCCATTTTGTCATTGGAAACAGCACAGTGAATAAAGCACTTACCTGGAGTGAGGAAGACCTAAGTTTAAATCTGGCCTTAGACTCTTACTAGCTGTGTGACTCTAGGCAAGTCACTCTTAAACTGCTTCAGTTACCTTTTTCAGCTTTCATTTGTTTGTTGTCTTCTCCTATTAGATTGTAAGGATCTTGAAGGCAGGAATTGTGTGTGTGTGTGTATGTGTGTGTGTGTCTGTGTATGTGTCTGTGTGTGTGTATTTGTATCCATATCCCCAGGGCTTAGCACAGTGGTCTGAAGCATAGTAGGTGCTTAATAAATATTTATTGGCTTATTGAAAGTCTTTTGAAAACTGCTATTCATATCTTTTGACAGTTTATCATTTGGGAAAGGCTCGTATTCTTATAAGTTTTAATTAATTCCTAATCTATGTTGGAAATGAGACTTTTATCCAAAAAGTCTACTGTAAAGATTTTTTCCTAGTCAACTGTTCCTCTTCTAATTTTAGCTATATTGGCTTTATTAAAAAAAAAAACTTAAAAATTTTATTTAATCAAAACTGTCCATTTTATATTCTGTGATTCTCTCTGTTCCTTGAAACTTGAACTTTAGGGGAATATACCTTCCAAGAACTTCAATCCCTGCCTTTAGCAGTTTCTAGGGGGGCAGGATTAGTCTCGGGTAGATTTTATTCCCCTTTCCTTCAAGCTGGGTACAACCATGTTCCTTGGCTTGTTGCCCCAATTCTATTCCTCTTTCTGGTCTCTGGCTGGGATGAATCTGCCCCTTTTTGTAGTATCAAGGCAGGTTGGTACAGGTATTCCAGATGTTTCCCTATAGCCTTGGGGTTCAAAAATTTAGGGGCAATCCCAGTCAAAAGGAAGCCCATTTACCTTACTTCTGATTCTCACTCAAGGGCCTGGACAGGGTCAATCTCTATTGCTTATTGCAAAAAGCTGGAGGACAGACAGGGAGTGGGGGTATGACCACAGGGGATCTGTAATCAAGAAAATTCCTGAGTGAGTTCCAAAGCACAAGTTCACAGGTCAGGGTATGTGCCCTTATAGGGCTTGGAGGCTAGTAAGGAAGAAGTTATGAGTTAGCATAAGGACCCCCAGAGTTAATTCATAAGAATTACCTTGTTGGGCTTCTTTCTGTAATATCCTGAGTATTCAGCTGTAATTATTCTATCACCAATGCATAATTCCTCTTTTGGAGATTTTTCAAAATTTAGTGGGCACTAGGAAAAAAAGTCTAGTCTTCTATCTTTTTGGTCATATGTCCCAGAAATTTATTATCAATGTCTCAAAAAATCTGTTCTTGAGAAAAAAGAGTCCATTTTTCAATTTTTGGTTTAAAATAACTTTAGCTAAGATTTAAAAACATTTTTCCTATAAATAAACTGTGGAAAATTGGAATTTCTCTTATGGAAGAAAATAAATTCTTGATGATAGCTGTCCAAAAACACTGCTATCCTAGTTTGAATAATTACAGGGTTGTATTAATGATACTGTAGTTACGTTCTTTCAGTACTTAGCCTTAAGCTTCTCGGCAAAGAGTTTTTACAACATTAATAGAGACATAATCATTCTGTTTTTTTCTGATTCTGTCTTGAAAATTGACATACATTTTTATCATGACAGAATATTTTCTAATACTATATATGTTGGAAAGAGAGTGTGTAGATTTGGTCAGGACACCTCTGATCCCCACTTAGTTAAAATCTGAGAAGGTAAAGCTAAAGAAGACAATAAGATCATAGATGGACTGCAGAAATATGTCTCTTCTTTGCTACCCTTTTTTGAAATGTAAAGAAATACCTCCTGATAGAAGTAGAGGGAGCTTTCCAGTGGCTAACTAAAGGTTTGCTATTCCCTTGGTGGCCTTTAAAAAGCTAACTTGTCAAGGCAGGAAAGCTTTATGAAGCATGAATCTTGGTAGTCCAGCAGACAGCAAGTTCTGGGGGATGTGAGTTACCACCTCAACATGGCCCTGCCATGTCACAGGTTTGGTCCCCAATTAGAATTCCATCAAGGAAAACTTCATATTTTTAAGGGGAATAATGGGACATATACATATCTCTACACTTCACTCATTCATATGAGGCAAGTGCCCATATGGTGGTCAAAAGAAGCAATACAAAGACACTTTCAAGGTCTCTCTAAAGAACTTTGGAATTGTGTGATATGGGAGATGCTAGCAAAGGACCACCCAATATGGCATACCCACAACAAAGAAGGTGCTGTGCTCTATGAGCAAAGCAGCCCTGAAGTAGCTCAAAATAAACACAAGACATGCAGATTTGGAGACTCTACCCCAAATGTTCATATTGACTATTTGTGCCCGACCTGTGGTAGAGCATTCTGAGCTTGTATTGGTCTGATCAGGCACAGTTGGACATACTTGATTCTAACACATCATTTCGATCCTCTTCAAGAATGAAGGACAAAAAACAACCAACATGTCATTCAAAATCTTTTTGCCTATAGCCTGAGCCTTCTTTGATTTTTGTCATTTGGTTGTGAGGGGGACTTTGGTTAATGAGAGGTATCATGAACAACTCCCCAGTTCTCCACATATACATCTATACTTTGATGCTATCTAATTAAAAATCATGCATTGCAACATTCTCCAAAGGATCAAGGCAGGAGTCAGCTGCAACACACCACCAATGGAGAACTGCACGGAAAAGGTGGTGTAGAAGATGTTCCCAGAAAGATAGATGACAAGGGGAACTGGTCTTAGAGTGAGAGACAGAGAGAGGAACAGCATGTGAGCTTCATTGATATCTAGGCAGTATCAAGACATCTAGATGGAGGTTCACAGAATAGTGGGTGGCCAGAGGACTTGTGGGAGGATATAAATTATATATATATATTTATACTAATATAACATGATATAATATGATACCATACAGTACCATATAATACAATACAATATCATATATCATATCATATCATCATATATCATATCATATCATCATATAAAAAGGAGCACAAAGGGTGTACTCCAAAAGAATGAGCATCTGTATTAATGAGATCAGATACCCAAAAAATATCAAAGTAACTTCAGTGAATCTGTGTCAAGCGTGAGAACTTGCTCCACTGGTGCAGACTCTGTCCTCGACATCCTATCCAGTATTCCTGTCTTGCTTTTGTATTTGAGGCAGCTAAGTACTGCAGTGGATGGAGCCCTGGCCCTGGAATCAGGGAGACCTGAGTTAAAATCCAACCTCGAGACACTTACTAATGACTTTGGGCAAGTCACAACTTCTGCCTGTATCAGTTTCCTCAATTATAAAGTGGGGATGATAATGATAACAACATCTACTTCCCAGGGTTGTTGCAAGGATCAAATTAGATAATAATTGTAAAGCACTTAGCAGAGTGCGTGACACATAGTAAGTTATCTATAAATATAGCTATTATTATGACCTACTCCTCAGGCTTGTTGTGAGGATATAAGACAATATTTGTAAAGTACTTTGCGAACCTTAAAGCACTACATAAATATTGTCATCTTTATCTTGATCATCATTCCTGGCACCTAACACAGTGCCTAGCATATAGTAGGCGTTTAATAAATGCTTATTGATTAATTCAACTCTTAGCAGAAATTAGTGGTCAACTCATTCAATCCTACTAAACTCTGAGGATCTGGGGCCTGGGGTGCATGATGTTCATACTGGCAGTTTGTGCTTCCTCCACTGGGTGGAAGTATTGAGAAATTTTCATCTTCTCTAGGACTGAGATTCAGGGGGTATCTATCCACCAGCTCTTTCATTTCATGTGTCAAGGAGTGGGTGGGTTGTTGGATTTACTCAATTAAAAGTTAGCTCTAAGCCCTCTCCCATTGGTGACTCCTAACCTTTTTTTAGACTTGTATTTTGGTGAGTTCTAGTCACCTGACCTGGCACAATAGCGTTGGCTCTCCACAGTGAAGGACAAATGTGCGTGGATGATACATATGGTTGTTTTTACTCCTAGGCTGGAATCAAGAATTGAATAAATAGTACAAAATAACCAGCTCACAATGTATAATAAAGCAATAAAATGTCAATAAAACATCTGTGAGTCTGCCACTCATCTAAATTCCAGAAACTCCCAGATGGTACAGAGGCTTTATCAACCTAGAAAGTATAGGAAATGCATAGTTTGAGTTTAATTCTAAAGGAGTATCAACATAGAGGCAGAAATTCTGGAGGAATTCTGGACCCAGGACTCATGGCATCGGGCATAAACTTGGGACCTGGGTAGTTTTGGGAGCTGATAGAAGCTATTCCCAATCTGACTTACATTCATCTGGCCAGAGACTTCTGGTTTCATCTGGCTACAGCTGGCTCATCTCTGGTGCAGTGACTCTTGCGAGGAGAAACTGGCTGCCATTTTCCCTATTCTTCCTTTCTCCTAAATCTTGAGCCTGGCACCTTTTTCCCACAACTGTCAGATCACCCCCTGTGATTATATCCTTTCTCTGGCTAGTTGGTGCAGTGGATAGAGTGCTGGACCTGGAATCTGGAAGATCCGAGTTCAGATCTGGCCTCAGATACTGTTGCAAGATAAGGCCAATGGTGTTGAGGCCACCATAACAGTCTTTCCTTAAGGAAGGCTGTAGCTCATAGAATTTATACATGGAAACCATTGCCTTAGGATGAGGCCACAGGAAAATACTGAAAGTACTATTTTTTAAGATTAATACAGTAGATACTTACTAGCTGTGTGACCCTCAGCAAGTCACTCAATTTCTGTCTGACTCAGTTTCCTTATCTGTAAAATGAAGATAATAATAGCACCTACCTCTTAGGATTGTTGTGAGGATCAAATGACATAATATTTATAAAGTACTTTGCAAATCTTAAAGCACTATATAAATACCAGCTGTTATTATTATTTGTAGCCCAAAATATCTATCCTAAACAAGAAGAGGGAGAGACAACTATAGAGTGAAGGGCATCACATTTATATTTAAAGGATTAGATGGCTTAACTCTCATGTTTAATTTGAAGATGAGGAGAAAATTATTTATGTATATTAATATGTGTACTATAGCTATCAACATTATATATGTATATGTACATATATATATATATATATATACCATATATACATACATGCAGGTATATAATATATCAATAACTGATTTTCAAAGAAGAATTTTAAAAAAATCATCCAAAATACAAATCAGCCAGCCTGGCTTCTCTGCCACCTTTATTTATTAGGTACAGTTTTTCTCATATATATCACATTTAATCAAGAAGGTGATAGTTGTGGCTTAGAGCTATAAAAGCCATTGGAACAGACCCAGTGAGCTATATCAAAGGCAGAGGTGAGAATTCAAATTCACATACAAAACAATCGATATAAGGGAAGGGAGAGAAAACATCTGAATCAGTTTGCAAAAATAATGACTATTTCCGATAAATCAATATCCTACTCTCATAAAAGACAAAATTTTCCCCTGTTAGCCCCATAATTTCCTTCATGGCTTCCACAAAGGAAGAGAATCCAAAAGACTGTGATTGAAAGACACAGCTGTTCATTTGGCTTTGCCTTTGAGGCTGAATGTGACTTTGGATGAAGTGTTGACAGAAGCGCCAAAGGACAAGAGGACAGATGGAAGGGGAGGGGAAAAGAAAAAGAACCTTAATAAGTACCTATTTGATCCTAAGATCACGGATTTAGAGCCGGACAGAAATGTAGAGAGTTTTCAGATGAGAAATGGAGACCCAGAGTGGTTGGTTAAGTGACTTTTCCAAGAAGGTAAATGGCAGACAAACTATGATCTTCCAACTCCAAATCCAGAAAGATAAGTGGAACTATTAAAAACTCTTCAGTGTGCCTCATAACCTCATTGCCACCTACATACCAGGTCTGCTTTTGGAATATAGATGTATTTTTCCTGTCAACATACTCCTTGTTAACATTCAGGATAGGGTCCTAGATTTGGCATGCTTAACTAGTTCCTTGTTGTCCAGTTGTTTCAGTCAGGTCTAATTCTTAATGACCCCATCTGGGTTTTCTTGGCAAAGATACTGGAGTGACCATTTCCTTCTCCAGCTCATTACAGATGAGGAAACTGAGGTAAACAGGGTTAAGTGACTTGCCCAGGAACACATAGCTAGTAAGTGTCTGAGGGTGGATTTGAATTCTGGTCTTCCTGACTCCAGGCCCAGTACTTTATCCACTGTGTTGCCCTGTTCATACACAATACAATTCAGGAGACAATGTGATACTGAATTTGAAACTCCAGCTGACATTAAAAACTTAGAATGTTAGATCTGGAAGGGACCTCAGAAATCATCTGATCTAACATCCTCATTCTATTGATGAGGAAGTTGAGGCCTAGAGAGGCAAGGTAGTTTATTCAACGTCACACTAACTTGTTTGGACTTCAGTTTCCTTTTCTATAAAATGAGATGAAGTGGGGTTGAAAGCACTGTATCTGGAGTCTGAAGACCTGGATTCAAATCCCACCTCTGATGCTCACTGCCTGTGTGACCTTTGGCAAATCACTTAACACCTCTAGGCTTCACTTTCCTTATCTATAAAATAAGGAGGAGGTACATGAATACCTTTCAGGTCTAGGTCTATAATGCCATGACCATTTGCAGGGACATTATGAAAGTGGTTCCTGCTCCTCTATGTGTTGATCTAAATGCCTTCTGACATCCCTCCCAAATCTGAAATTCTGTGATTTTATCAGTAGCCATTACTTGGCTATTTTCTATTGCCAGACACATTTTTTTCACAAAATGGAATCTTTCCCCTCTCTCAGGGATCTGTTCTAGAGCAAAGAGAGGAGAGTATGGATGACTGACAAAAAGGGTGGTGAAAGATCCCACAAGAGGGAAATCAGAAGTGAGGGTAAAGAATGTTGGAACTAAATAGGCCTTTCAGACCACCTAGTCCAAACATCTAACTCTTAGGCAAAACAAGAGCAAACTGAGCCCTAGCAAAGTGAAGTAATTTTCTCAAGATCTCATAGAAAGCTAGTAACAGAAAGCTAGAACCTCAGTCTCCAGTCCTACTACAATAAGATGGGATAATATGAAGACAAATGAGGACTCCAGGGCTACACAAGAATAGACCACTAGGTTGTAGTGGAAAGAGGCTGGCCATAATTGGTACTTCCTTGTTGCTTGGGTGGGTGGGACTGGGGAGGTGTAATGTTAATGGGATGTAAGATCTTCCCCGCCCATTAATAGGCCTCATATTAAGAGAAGCTTGCTTAGGTAAAGCTTGCTTGTAAGAAGGCTTTCACACCTTTTGCTAATTTCTAATTAGGCACTGAGTCACAAGGGTTGCGATGCCTTCTGGCTCTGAGAAGTGTATATATATTCTGAGTTGATATTTTGCTTTGGGAGCTCACTTATGTTTAAGAATCTTGTGATTCCCTAGTTGAGACTCTGAGTAGCCATATGTTTAGAGCTCCCCGACACTCAGAGGTAAAGGCTTTTTGGATCCAGGGAGGTATGTAAAGTGTATAGCAATATTGCTTTGATTCAGGCATTTAAGAGCCCTGTCTGTTGGTTTTTTATTTCTCTGCGTGGATTTTCTCTGTTTGTATTTTCTCTGAAGTTCAGGGTGCAGACTTTTTCCCTGAACTAGTGAATGTAAGTAAAGATTGTTGACCCCTTGAACAGCTATCTTTCCTAGTAAAGCAGATCTAAGAACCTGTGCTAGCAGCCATCCTGGGTATGCCAGTGTGGTTGCTGTTATAGGAGGTCAAGCTTTTTGTATTAGGTACTCTGTAATAAAACTTTTCCGAAACAGCCTAGGGAGCTATATTTCTCATGGAAGAAGTCTGAAACTCAGTTCCTTCAATCTTGAGAGGTGATCTGAGAACCACAGTCAAAATAGGTTCAATATCGAGTATTAGGCTTGAAAACAAAACAGTAAAGACAATAATTTCCTGTCCCAATTGAAATTGCTCAGTGAGGAGGGAACCTTACTACTTTTCACAGAAGGTCTTTGGGAGAAGAAAGACACTGCCTCCTGATATAAGGAAGAGAGGCAAGAGCCAGACAACAGCATGAGAGAGCATTATTAGGAACTTATTGGTACATAGAGCCATACACAATCCAAAAAAAGAAGAGATAAACCTCTTTCTGAAAAGCTTGTCTGTTGGGTGTAGCGGAGAATTTAGTAATGAGGCAACAAATGACATCTGTAATGAGCTTAGATTAATCGTGGCTGGGGTCCAATGTAACAGTCCAAAAATGAGGCAAAATGAGAGTAAAAAATCCAAGGGAAGGGGATTCAATCCTTTTGTCCCAGGCAAGTGAAATTATTGCTACCACCTTTCCCACCATCTCCCCTCAGAGCCCAGTGGAGACAGTGCAGGTCTCTGACCAATTCCAAGAACTTTTGGAATAGCAATGCTTCTAGCCTAGTGTCTTCAGCCACTATCCTGAGCTCCTGTGGAGATGCAGCCTGGCACCCGCTCCTGCAAGTGCTATAGCCACAGCTACTGAAGACCCAAAAAGGAGAGTTCTGAGTCCTTGGCACTGTCAGTTGGTTCCCTATCAGGAAGTACTGTGATTTTATCAGTGGAAATGATGTTAAGGAAGAGCCATTGCTATCTGCTTTGTAACTACACCCTAGGGGTCATGAGATCTTTCCCTCTGACCTGCAGCTAAAACCTTCAATGTATGTTGTCTTCCCTATGAGAATGTGAGCGCCATGAAAATAGGTCCTATCTTACTTTTCTGTTTTTATCTCCAACATTTAGTGCAGTGCTTAGCACATAGTAAGTATATAAATATTTAATAAATACTTCATTTATTCATTAAATTAAACAAACAGTGTTTGTTTATGTACAACATTCTGGCCACTAGGGCTAGTATAGTTATCCCTTTCACACTACAGTGGGGTTAGGGCCATGGCACCTCCTTGATCAGGAAAATCCATGTAACACTTTTTGGCCCTCCCTTCATGCCAGAGAAAAAGTCTAAATTATTATGCTATTAAAAGAGAAAATGTGTTGATATTATACAATACTATACATATTTTTTTATGCATTTGTGACTTTCTAAGCTTTTTCTACATCATCTGCTGGCCTTCGTGTGTTGTCTGTGGCTTCTGCAAAACTCCCCCCAAATTCCTATTTAATTTCTTATGCTGACCCACGATATAGTGAAATTGTGATGGGGAAAGTCACGATGTAGAAGGAATAACTATACTTATTTGCTTAGCTGAGATCAGGGACTTCTCTAGTTGAGTATGAGCTGAGTCAAATCAAGTCTCAACCTACCTCACTATCTCTGTGCCACAAGGAACATTTTTAGGCAAGTAATGTCTGGTATCAATGCATGTCAAGGGCAGTTCTTTGAGATAGGCTGATCAAGTTGGCAGGGGCCTTAGAGATAATCTAATCCAGTCCTTTCATCATATAGCAGAGGCAGCTGAGGCAAAGAGAAAGGGACTGGCCCATAGTCCTATAGTCAACTAGTGAAAGACTAGAACCCATCTCCTAACTCCTAGCCCAGTCCTTATTCTACTGTCATAGGATGATAAGACCACAGATTGAGAGTTCAGTCTCTTTATTTTACAAATGAGGACAACAAGGTTCAAAGGTTAAGTGACTCGCCAAAGGTCACACAGAAGAGATGAGATTTAAACCCAGATCCTTTGATTCCAAATCCCATGCTTTCTCCATTGTACGACGCCATACTCAGTCTTTTCCCCAACCCAGACCCCACACCATCACATGTATAGCTTTTTAGATATTGATAGGACCCAACTGTGTAATTACAGTGCAAGCATATTGTACCTTTTGTGTATAATTATAATAAAGTTCATGTAATTTTTAAAAATTCTCGAAATGACAATCAATGTCATATTACCTACTTTTCTCTTTACCTTAATTAAACCACAGTCTTCAAATAAAACCAGGAATAAAAGGGCACAGCCATTCAAAGTTAATTCTTACCTTGTCATTTGATTCTGTTTCAGAATTGTCTGTGAACACGTGGAAAACTAAAGACTTGAGTTTTCAGTGTCTTATTTTTATTTTAATATTCAGTCTACTAAAGTCCACATTCACAATATTCTCTGATACTAGTAGGAGGGAGTTAAAGAATTTACTTTGATTTGTGGATGCCTGAGACATCCCTCCCTATTAGGGGTTTGAGAGTTAATGGGGAGACATATTTACTCACATCTTCACCAGTGCCTGAAAGAAACAAAGGCTCCTTCAAATCTGAAGATCAGACACTACTCTCCATTAGAAAAGTTTGGGAGCAGATGTTGAGAATCAAATATGGTAACCCAAGAAGGTCAGGGCATCAGCCCTGAAACTGAAAGCCTTTGTTCTTCTTTAAGCTTACTGTAACTCCTCCTCCTCCAGTCCCCAAGTCCTTGCTTTGTATTCCATGGTCTAAGAGCTCTTACAGATTTTTATTTTATTTTGTTTTTATTGTGAACTTAACAATCATCAACAAAAACCAAGTATTTCTATATACAAAGAGCAAAAAAGGCTTGTATAGGTAGCCATGAATTTCTGTTAGGCATGTTTAACTTTTTCAAAATGTAGATTAAATTTTAGAGGAGAATAAGAAAGTTGCAGGTGGCAGAGTGGATGGAATTCTGGGCTTGGAATCATAAAGATTCATCTTCATGAGTTCAAATCCCTCAAATAAGTCCTAGGCTCTTATTGGCTGTGTGATCTTGTCACTTAACCCTGTTTGCCTCAGTTTCCTCATCTGTAAAATGAGCTGGAGAAGGAAGTGGCAAACTACTCCAGTATCTTTGCCAAGAAAACCCCAAATGAGGTCACAAAGAGTCAGATACAACTGAAATAACTCAACAACAAAGTTGTCCTGTTTGTTTGTGTTTCCTTCTGAACTTCTTTTTGTTTTTTTTTCTTTCACCTAATAGATTTTTCTATGCATCATGGGCAATGCCTCCCTACCTAGGTGGCCCAGTGGACAGAACCCTGTATCTAGAGTTAGTAAGATCTGAGTTCAAACGCAGCCTTAGATGCTTACTGGTTGTGTGACCCTAGGCAAGTCAGTTAATTGCTACCTGCTTCAGTTTTCTCATCCATACCATGAGAATAATGATAAGAGCCCCTATCTCCCATGGTTTTGTGAGGATCAAATAAGATAATATTTGTAAAGACCTTAACACACTGCCCAGCACATAGTAGGTGCTTTATCAATGATTGTTCCCTTCCCCTTACCATCCTGAGAAGACCCACATGGATGCAAAGGGTGAAAGATTTAGCATTGATGAGGAATGAACCAATGAACATCGACAAAAGGAGAAGGGAGGAGCCAGGGGAATGTCAATTAAATGTGAACTTTGGGAGAAGTAATTTATCTGAGTAATATAAAGTGGGTGGCAATTTTTGGAAATCTGCAAAATAGGCAATGGGTGTCAGACCATCTCCATGGTAGCAGGCAGAGAGAGCATACTGAGTGTTTCTAACCTTCTGGACAGGCCTGCCATTTGTCCTTTTACTCCTTCTTGGCTAGCTACAATCAAGTGTTATTGCCTATAGGATCAAATACAAACACCTCCATTTGACATTTAAAGTCCTTTACAACAACCTCAACCTATCTTTGCAGCCTCATTACACATCACTCCCCTTCACAGTGTTAGTGGTCCAGCCAAACCAGTGGCCCTAATGTTCATAAGATGTGGTATTCCATCTTGTCTTTGCCTTGCCTTCCCCCGTGCTTGTAATACACACTCTTCTCACCTATGGCTCTTGGAATGCCTTCTATTCGTGCTCATTACAAGGACAGCCTTCTGCATTGGGCCTTTCCCGATCCCTCCAACTGCTAGTACTCCTCCATGACCTCATATTTATTTTGTACATAATTTATATGTCTCCCCCAATAGAATATAAGCTTCTTGAAGGCAGGGACTGATTCATTTTTTTTTTGTCTTTGAAATCCCAGCGCTTTGTACTGTGCTTGTTACACAGTAAGTGCTTCATAGACACTTATTGGTTGATTAGTTGACCTGAATGGTGTGATTGCCATTGTGGAATCCCATTGCCAAAGTGGGTGACCCTTTTGGGGGATGAGGCTAAAGACAGAATTGCCATTAGAGGTTAGTTCAGGACTAAGGCAATACTCTTATTTATTCCCCTTGCTCAGATATTACTTCCCTGTGACTCCCATTCTTGGCAGGTCCCAGAAAGCTCCTCTGACTCTTGCAGTACATGTATACTTCCCTGAATGGGGGAAGTGTAGACTCTTTGATTAGGTCAGTTAGCTTTGATTAGCACAGTGCTAAGCCCTTTACAAATATTATCTCATTTAATCTTAGCAACAAACTTGGGAGTTAGGTGTTATTATTATCTCCCTTTTATAGTCAAGGAAACTGAGGTAGATAGAGGTTTGGTGACCTGGCATGGGTCACACAGCTAGTAAGTATGTCAAGTATCTGAGGCTGGATTTGAACTCAGGTCCTCCTGACTCCAGGGCCAGTGCTCTACTCACTGCGCCACCTAGCTGCCCCAAGCCAATGGATGTTAATTGGTTAAATAGAACTGAGGAGGTAGTCACCGGCAGTTGACATTAGGGGTAGTAATAATAATAGCTATCATTTCCAAAGTCCTACTAGGCGCAAGACACCATGCCATGTGCAGCTTTACAAATGCTATCTCCTTTTATTGTCACAGCAGCCCTGGGAGATACGCACTATTAGTAAGTATCTCTGTTTTACATTTGAGGAAACCAAGTCAGACAGAGGTTAAACAACTTGCCGAAGGTCCAGCAGCTAATATGTATCTTGAAGCCAGATTTGAACTCAGGTCTTCCTGAGGCTCAGCGCTCTATTCACTGTGCCACCTGTCTTGAATGAGGCCAGAGTGTATATGCACATATATACCCACATACATAGTACATATGTACATACGTATGTAGTCAGGTGCATGTCTATACATATACGAGTGTATATACACATGGATATGTATAATATTCATGTGCATATATGTGTGTGCATATATACTC
The DNA here is from genome assembly GCA_028646595.1 of Phalanger gymnotis. Taxonomy (NCBI): domain Eukaryota; kingdom Metazoa; phylum Chordata; class Mammalia; order Diprotodontia; family Phalangeridae; genus Phalanger; species Phalanger gymnotis. The sequence goes on along the minus strand of CM053622.1, from coordinate 635,440,516 downwards.
ATATATATGTATGGTCATGCACACAGAGATCAAGATTACAGATAACAAATACAACTAAGTAGAAGGTAGCTAAACACAGGGGAATTAGGGAAGGACAGTGGTTGTTTGGGACATAAAGAAAAGCCTCATGTAGAAGCTATTGCTTGGGCTACACATTGAAGGAGAAGGATTCGGCGAGGTAGAGGTAAGGAAGCAAAGCATTCTGGACAAGGGTGATGGCTAACGGAAAGGCATGGAGATTGACGATGGAAGGCCGAGTGTGAGAAACAGTTTAGCAGGATCATGCAGTGTTAGAGAGCTAGTAATGGGGAATGAGGCTGAAACAAAGATAGGTTGGGGCCAGGTTGTAAAGGCTTTGAAAAGCAAATAAAGGAGTGTATATTTTACCTTAGATGCAATAGGGAATGTATCGAGTAGCAAGGTGGTTAGATCTGTGCTTAAGGAAATCCATTCTGGTAGCTCTGAATGCCCTTTTTTATGGCTCATGAAGGAGGGCAAAGACGCATGATCTGATGTTGGTATCTATAGATAGTTAAGTAGACCGGGGCTTGCTACCACCTATACCACCTTTTTTTCTCTTTAGGAAGTCCTTGGTCCTTGATGGAATATTATCATTACCATGAATTTGCTTTAAATAAACCCATTTTCACTTCTTTTGGAAGCTGGCAAAAAGTCAATTTGGAAAATGTAGCTTTCAAAATTAGTATTGACTAATTATAACTTGAGACCCTGTTTCTGGGAAGCAAAAAAGATTTGTCACAAAACTTTGGGGCTGAAAAAGTGATGACGAAAGCTATTCTCTTTGCTAGAACACAAAGTTACTTGCTTTTTGTTGCTCATTTCTTTAATAAGTAGTTATCAGCGTGTGGTTAATATAAAAGTTTAATGAAGAGAGAAACTATCACCCTCTAATGTTTATGAAATCCTCAGAGTCAGATGAAGACTCATCATACCATGGTTTTCTCCATGGATTCAAGTAACATTTTCCTTTTCTAATTAGCTCCTCGTTTCTATCATAGTCTAGGACGAATATAGCTTTCTTTCCTGACCTTAAGGTCTAAAAGGTTACATTATAATATGAAATGTAAAAGCATCCTTTAAAAAATTAACATGTGATTCATAAAGGACAGCAAATAACCTGTTATCTGAACACTCTGATGTGCCGTCTTCAAGATACTAGGCCTTTCTTTTCTGCCCAAAGATGAATTAATGAGAGAACTTGAACAATAGTTCCATTAGATGGGTAGGCATGGATGGGTTACAATCTGCCTTGTTGGAAAGAGTCCCCTCCTTAGTCAGGTCATAGATCAATTGGATCATGGGAACATAGGTCTAGGGCTTGAAAGAGACATCTAATTGACTTACTCCAGGTCATACTGGTGGCAAGCATCAGTGGTATGATTTGAACCTAAGTCCAATGACTCAAGAGTCAGTGTCCTTTCCGTGGCCCCATGCTTGGTTTAGTTTTAAGACAATGCAGGAAGGTCACATTCAAATACTTAGGTCAGTGATTCTTAACTTTATATGTGACGTAGAGCTCTCTGGTAGTCTGCTGAAGCCTACAGATACTTTCTCAGAATAATGTTGTTAAAAAACTCAAAATTAAAGGAAATGCCAAATTTCAATTGAGATTAGTGAAAATGAATATAACTTGAGCCCCCAAAACCATTGCTGTGGGACTCTCTCCTCACTGGTGGAGATTGATGCCCTGTGCCTGTGTGAAGGGTGAGGTGAAATTATTGAGAAAGAAGCGAGATGCAGTTTCTTTGATCTCTTCAGGCTCTTCAGTCTTCTTTGGGATAATTTTCTGGCTCTTAGCTTTGAGATAGAGGATGGATACCAACCTCACTTTAGGTTGCTGGAGGGAGAACAAGACTGTGGAGAAACCAATATGAGAGGAATTGGCAGTCTCTGTCACATTCCTATTCCCAGCTTGCTGCTCTAGAGACGTTAGGGAATTTCCCCTTTGGGTGAGATCTGGGAATCTCTCTCTTGGTTGAGCTGAGTTTTACCTCATTCTCAGTTCGTATTAAACATATTTTCACATTAGTCATGTTGTAAAGAAGAATTAGAATCAAAGGGATGGACGCAACAGTTTAATGGTGAATGCTCATGTTTTCATCACTACTTACAGGTCAATTTAAAAAAAATTGTTGCCATGGGGAAAATGTTGAAGGTCCTTTTTTCATTAGAAGATTAGATCTTTTCAAAAGACAATAGGAACCAAAACCATTCCTTCCATTTACCCATAACCCTTATTTTAAGATGAAGCCTGTGACAAGAGGCTAGTTCCATTTAGGCCTGTCTTCAAAGAGCTGGTGTTGAATATCATCCAGAAACTTCACAACAACTGTGGCGAGGGTGGTTGGGTATTTTTGTGGGGCTATGTAAATGGAAACTCTGTCCACCTGCTCCCAGAAGGCTAGATCAGCCCACTGGGCTGCTTCCAAATCCTTGTGATGATCAAGAAGTGTAAATATGAGAGGTAGCCTTCTGAATTGTGACTACTGAGATCACCAAGATTCTCCTGAGCTTCCAGTTTCAGGAATTCCCCATCTAGGGCTTGCCTGTGGCACTTTCTCATCTTGGTGTCTGGCCAGAGTTGACATTTGTCTGTACTTAGGTAACAACTACTTAGTTTGGCTTGTGTTTGTGTACAGGTTGAAAGTTATGGTTAAGCATTTTAAAATATGTCATAATGTTAATGGAGAAAAATTAACAGTGTACAGTATTTTTTTTCTCTGTCTGGATTGGTGATTTCACTGATGTTGAGAACTCTCACTACCAGTGCAAATGGGCAATTTCTTATCTTAGATGTTTGAAGCACTAAGAAGTTACCTGCCTTGCCTAAGGTCACACAACTAGTATGTGCCAGAGGCATGATCTGAAGACAGGTCTTAGAATCTGCCCTTTGTCTACTATGCCTTTTGCCCCCATGTTTAACATAGTAATTTTTTTAAAAAGAGAATTGCTTTCATTCTAATTATGTCTAGAGGACAGATAAGGAACAGAGGAGTAAGATGGAGTTTAGCCACACACAGGAGGGAAATCCAAGAAAAAGTCATGAGTCATTTTTCCAGCCCAGGTCAGTATAGAGAAATAGAAGAAGAGCTCTATGAAAGTTCTGGCCAAGACCATGGCCTCCAGGAGGCAGTCTAGTGCTCAATGAGAAGCTGAGTACAAGGCTAGAGGATGTTCTAGATCCATATCAGGGTACTGAGACAAGAATGGGTGTCAACTAACAGCTTTGTTGCCCACTACCCAGTTGGTGCAGTGGATAAAGTGCCAGGCCTGGAGTTCAAATCTGACCTTAGACACTTACTAGCAGTGTGACCCTAGGTAAGTTACTTAACCCTGTTTGCCTAGTTTCCTTATCAGCAAGATGAGCTGGAGAAGGAAATGGCAAACCACTCTAGTATCTTTGCCAATAAAATCCCAAATGGGGTCATGAAGACTTGGACACAACTGAAATGATTGAACAACAAAACCCTATTCCAGGTCACCGATCCAGGTTAGACTGAGGATAGGACCTGCACCCAGAGGTGATGTTCTATTCCAGAGTAAGGAGTGCTTGTAGGGCTTAGGCAGTGTAACAAGAGAGGAGCCTGCAGTAGCGGTGTGTTGTGGACTCCAGCAGCAGTTCTAGTTTTTAGCCCAGTCTGAAGCCCATAGAGAACTAGCCAGGGCAGGATCAAAGAGGAGGCTGCAGTTCTGTTACTCTGAACCAACAGACCATCCTAGCTTACCCATGGTGGCTGAGTCCAGTATTGCTATGATTGTTCTGACCCAAATGCAGGTCCTAAACTTGCAGAATTTGGACTGGGGGTAGGGAGGACAAATAATCAGACTTTACTGTGGATTGGAGCACTGTGGGAGGACTGAACGCTTATAGACCCCAAGCTTGAGCTGTGCCTTAGAGCCTAGATAACACAACAGTCAATACCCCAAAGAAAGTAGCAAAAGGTCCAGACAAGACCTTCCCTACAGAGAGTGTATAGAGCCCAACTGTAACTTCAAATCCAAAGTCAGGGAGTAGACTGGAAGGATAAGCAAACAAAAAAAAGAATCCCACCATAAAAAGCTATGATGACGCCAGGCACATTCAAGACATAAATCCAGAAGAAAGAATGACTCCAAAATATCTACAGGGAAAATTTGAAGAAAATCACAGCTTAGGCACAAATTCAGCTAGAATTCCTGAAAGATATGAAGTAAGAATGAAATGACAATGCTAGAGGAAAAAACTGGAAAGGAAATGATATGTATGGAAAAAGTATTAGAAAGGGAAGTAACAGGTTAGCACAAAAGTTTTCTCAAAATCCTTAAGAATTAGAGTGGCCCAAATAGTAGGTGGTGATTCCATGAAATAACAAAAAATATTAAAACAAAATAAAAAGACTGAACAAATGTAAGAAAATACAAGGTCCTTCATAGCAAAAACATTGACCTAGAAAACAGATTATGGATGAAAGAAATGTAAGAATCATTGGGCTACTTGAATGTCATGATTTAAAAAAGGCCCAGACAACACATTTGAAGAACTCCTAAAAGAAAATTGTCCAGAGGTCTTAGGACCAGACACCAAAGTGACTATAGAAAGAATTGAATCATCACCTCTCAATAAAAACTCCCAAATTAAAATTCTCAGGAACGTTATAGGCAAAACTCAGAACTTCTGTGGTCTAAGAACAAATACTGCAAACAGCCAAAAAGAAAGAATTGCAGATACCAAGGAGCCACAGTCAGGATAACGCACAATTTAACAGTTACTTTTATAAGAGAGCAAAGAGCTTGTAATACAATATTTCAGAAGGTAAAGAAATGGCTTACAGCCAAGAATAACCCACCCAGCAAAACTGAGTTAATCCTATGGGGACAGGGGTAGGAGAATTTAATAAAATGGGACTTCAAGCATTCCTAATGAAAAGACCAGAACTGTGTAGAAACTTTGAAGTTCAAACATATGAGTGAAGAGAAACATGAAAAGGTAAACACAAACAAATGAGGATAAAGGACTAAACAAGAATAAACTAACTATAATCAAATTGGGGTGATGATACATGTGTCCCCTTTGAACTCTGTTTTCAACAGGCGACGTTGGAGGAGTTTATTTAGACAGAAGACCTAGAATGGTTCTGTTATCTCTTGATGACGTTAAGAGAAGAATAGAAAGAGAGAAGAATAGGAACACACTCATAGACAAGGGAAAGTAAGTTTGAGGAAAAATATCTTACGTAATCAAGGTGCACAAGTAAATATATATACACATGAGGAGGCAGTAGGGAGGAGAGGTTGACATTTGGATCCCGTTCTCATATGAACAGGTCAAAGGAAGGAAGAATATGTATACAGAGTTGGGTTTAGAAATACACTTCACTTAACAGGGAGATAGGAGGGAAAAGGAGTACAAGGAAGGGGACATTAAAAGGAGGGTAGATTAAGGGAGGAATTAATCTTAAGCAATCAGGGCAGCTAGGCAGTGCAGTAGACAGAGCACTGGGTTTGGAATTGGGAAGATTCCTCTTCCTGAATTCAAATCCAGCCTCAGACCCTTACTAGGGGTTTGACCCAAGGCAAGTCATTTAACCCCGTTTGCCTTATCTGTAAAATGAACTAGAAAAGGAAATGGCAAACTACTCCAGTGTCTTTGCCAAGAAAACCCCAAAATAGGGTCACAGAGTGTCCACAACTGGAAACTGAACAAAATCTCTAAGCAAACCAATCAGATATGCAAAAATATATGTAACTTTTTTGAGGTGGCTAAGAATGAGAATCTAAGGGGATGACTCTAAATTGAGAAATAAGCTTTAGTATATAAATGTGATGTAATATTATAAGAAATGCTGTAAGAAAGGAGGGTTTCCGAGAAACCTAGAAGACATGAATTCATGCAGAGTGAAATGAACAGAAAAAGAACAATTTACATGGTGCCAACAATATAGTAAAGATAAACCACTTTGAAAGGATTAGAAACGCTGATCAACTATTCGTTCATCTAATGACCAACCAGTGTTCTAGAGAACTAAAGATGAAACATGCTCTCCAGCTCCAAGCATTCAGCATGCTGAGTGTGATTCTTTTCTTTTCTTTTTTTCTTGGACTTGGCCAACGTGAAAATGTATTTTGTTTGACTATGCCTGTTTGTAAGAGGGGTTTGTTTTTCTTTCCTTCCCAGTTGGGAGGCAGGGTTGGGGCAGGAGAAGGCAGAATTTTGCTGACTGAAAAAAATATATTAAAAAATGATTAATCAAGGTCTGTATAGACAGAAACTCCAGTTCTGTTCCTTGTTGACAAGAAAGAAGCTTCGGGCAGAAGCCATGCGAGGTACATCTAGAGAAGAAACCTCTGTTTCTGCAGAGATCTAAGAGCTGAAACAGAGGACTTATCCTAGACCTCAGATTGGGTGTATATGGGATGACCTTTCAAAAGAAGAAAGTGACTCTAAGATTAGAGACTAGACGACAGCTTTATGAATTGAAAAGAGAATGACTGGAAGGAGCATCTAGAGGGATTCATTAATGTTTCAAACCTAGGGCAAGCTAATTTAGAGAGTGCCAGACCTTGAGTCATCTTCCTAAGTTCAAATCTGGCCTCAGGCATTTACTAGCTTTGTAACCCTGGGCAAGTTGCTTAACTTAACTCTTTGCTCATTTGTAAAATGAGCTGGCAAAGGAAGTAGTGAACGGCTCTGGTGTCTTTGCCAAGAAAACCACTAATAAGGTCATGATGAGTCAGGCACAATTGAACAAATGTGTAATTTTTATTTACTTCAGTTGTATATAATTAATTCTCCAAAATGTCTTCACATTTTAAATTCATGGCCTGGTGTTCTTAGGTTCTAAGTTTACGTGGACAAGGTCCAAAAATGGGAACAGTTCTAAAATGTCAATTCTCTTTGGCTCACACTGTCCCAACTCCAAATTTACTTTTTGAAATCTTCTGATATAGTTCATGTGTACATGTCCACAAGTTTGGGTAAAAGCATCTCCAGTTTTTACACAAATATTCAAGGCTATAAATGCATTTATTGTATAAAGGACAGACTCTATTTCACCCCATGGAAAATGTAGAAAATGTAAAGGAGTCCCTAAACAGCTGTAGAAAACACATAAAGGGACTCACAATAGTTGGTAATTAACGCATTTGTTTTCTCTGTCTGAGGGGCCCCATTTCCCATGACGAAAACATAGCATCCCCCCAGACCCTGTGATTTGGACTCCCAGTACCCAAAGGGAAATACACTTGAGGCTATTAAGCAGGCAACCATCTTTGGATGTGGAAAAATATATACACTAAGGAAAGTTAGTCCAACCATTCTGAAGAACAATTTGGAACTATACACAAAGGGCTACAAAACTGTGCTTACCCTTTGACCCACTAATACCACTGATAGGTCTGTATCCTGAAGAGATTAGAGAAGAGGGAAAAATACCTATTTGTATAAAAATATTTATAGCAGCTCTTTTTGTGAAAGAAGTCAGAAATTGCCTATCAATTTGGGAGTGGCCAAACAAGTTGGAATTATATGATTGTGATGGAATGCTATTGTGCTGCAAGAAATGACAAGGGATGGGTTTCAGAAAAACCTGGGAAGTCTTATAGAACTGATGCGAAGTGAAGTGAGCAGAACTTGAAGAACATCTGTACACAGTAACGGCAACATTGTAACAATAATCAACTGTGAAAGATTTAGCTATTCTGATCAATACAATGATCCATGACAATTCATGATGAAAAATGCTATCCACCTCCAGACAGAGAATCGACGAACTCTGAATGCATTTTAAAAAATGCGTTGATTGAAGCATTTAAAATTTTTTTTTCTTAATTTTTCTTGCCTTTTTTTTTTTACATGGCTGATATGGAAATCCAGAGGTAGTTGTTTTGCCCATCATTCCCACTTCTCCTCTTCTCCTCCCCACATTATATTTCATCTTCTAGAATGTAAGCTCCTTGAGAATAGGAACCATCTTGTTTTCTTGTATTCGTATCCCTAGTACTTAGCACAGTTCTTGGCACACAGTAAGGGCATAATTCTCTCTCTTTCTCCTTTAGCATATTCTAAGGACTTCAGAATTTTTCATTTTTGTGATCTCATCTGTAGTAAGGGGTGTTGTTGAACGTGGCTCACAGGGAGGCAAGAATATATATCTCTATTGTTTCTTCCCTCACCTTTATCCAAAAGAGACTTTGATTCCTGCCAGGAGAGGAAGCAGGAAGTTGGGCCCCAGGCTGGTCACTTTTCTTTCCTCAAAGGGGTACCTGCTAGGATTTTATCTATTTACTTTCCTAAACATAATATTAGTCCAGGGATGTAATTTTTAGGTTCAATCCAAACTCCTGATCACTATTACCTAATAGGAATGGAGAGTCCCAAGCTTTTTATCCAAAGATTGAGCCCCCCCTCCCCCTTTACCAAATGCTAGTTCCATATTGAACACACACAGCAAAAAGTAAACCAATTTATACAAGTTGATAACAAAATAGAAATCAAAGTATATATATATATATATATACACATATACATACATATATGTATGTGTGTATATGTACATATATATTATATACAATTATATACCAGACAATATAGAGTGAAGGACCTTTCCCATTGCGAATGCAATGACTCAGCTCAATTGGAGAGAGATTCCCAGATCTTACCCAAAGAGAAATTCCCCAAGTCTCTAGTGAAGGAAGCTGTGGATAGTGACATAGTGATAGTGAGACTGCCAGCTCCTCTCCTGTCAATATCTTCCCAAAACCCTTCTCTCTCTTCAGTGACCTGTAAAGAGGTTGATATCATGGATCTTTTCTAGAAGCTGGAAGCCAGAAGAATCCTAGATCTCTCTTCTCTCCTGCTCTTGCCAAATCTGCCCCTCATGCAGGCATAGGACATTGAGTAATGAATCTTCATTAATGAGAAGATAGTCTCATATAATTGGCCCTTCAAGCTAAGAGTTACATATTTATTAGAAATCAGGTACAGGCCAGCTTGTAGCACAGGGCAGGTAGGAATGGTTAGTTCAAGTTGTGGCAAAAATCACATGCATGTAGCACTGGTTGAAGTTTCCACAGACAAGGGAGTCAGAAAGAAAATGTAAGAGGGAAGGAGGGAGGGAAAGAGAGAGAGGGAGAGAGAGGGGGGGAGAGGGAGAGACGGAGAGAGAGAGGAAGAGAAGAGACAGAGAGAGAGAGAGAGAGAGAGAGAGAGAGAGAGAGAGAGAGAGAGAGAGAGAAGACAGAGATAGAGACAGAGAGAGATGAAGCGGGGGCAAGGATTACACAAGACCTGCTGTGTCAGCCCTGCAATTTATAAAAACAGCTTTATAAATGGTTATGTTTCAGTGATTTAATGGATAGAGTGCTGAGCTTGAAGTTAGGATGCGAGTTCAAATTTGACCAGAAACTTACTAGCTGTATGACCTTGGGCAAGTCACTTAACCTGTTTGCCTCAGTGTCCTCATCTGTAAAATTGGTATGATAATAACACCTACTTCACCTAATTTGTGTGAGGATCAAATGAGATTATAAAGTGCTTTGCAAACTTTGAAGTATTATATAAATGTCTCCTATCTCCTAGCTTACCTCTGAGACCATGCTGGTATTGGAGAGTGGGACAGTGCGCATTTAGGATTTTGTGGGAAAGCTAAAATAGGTTGTTGGATTATTTAAAGATTTCAATTGTCAATATCATTCTTGTCACCTGTTAGTATAGATAACTGAAGGACTACTCAGACTGAACTCTAGTTTCAAATTGTAATATTAGGATTCTATGATTTAAGACATATCTATCCTATCACCATTGGCTGGTCTTTGTGCTACCTCCCAAATATTAACAAAAGGCACTCAGCCAGGGGCTCTAATTTGACAATGTATCATGTCCCAGGGCCTGCCACCTGGCACCTCTTCCTTCTGCTGGGACAAGGAATTGAGCTCAGCTGTTCCATGTCATCTATTCAGTTCTGGGCTCAATATGTGATGTATATCATCACCAATCAAATTCCCTTTGGGTAAGCTCTGTGGTCTGGCTCTGGAGTAGTGTAGGATTCAAACACAGACCCAAAAAAAGATGCCTGGGGAACACAGACACACCATGTGGGCTCTCAAATACATCCTTTAGGGGAGCCACAGTCAGTTATGTACACAAAATCCGAAGAGAAACATTAAGGGGCAGGAGGACCACGTAACAACCACCATACTGTTTCCCAGAGTAATCTCTAGCTATTTTCTCCTACTATCCCATCATACTACTTGTTTCTCTCTAGCTATCTTGACACCATACCTTCTTACCCACAATCCCTGCTCTCAAGCTCCTTCCCTGAGACCTTGTACTCCTGACTGGTGAGAGTTCTACAGAACTACAGTACTCCAGCCATCTCCATCACCAACTTCCCCCTCCCTTATTTCCTACCTCTAACTCTTGGAACGATAATCAAACCAATACTATCATTCTTAGAAATAAATTTCAGTCAATTGCCCTTGGCTCTGCTCACAGACCCAAAGACTTCCCAGACCAAGTCATGGCTTCTTTTTGTATGTTGACTTTCTTAACAGAACTAAGCTCCTTGAGGGCAGGGACTGCCCTCAGAAAGTTTCTATTTACTCCCCCAACTCTTTTCCACAGTGCTTGGCATATAGTTAGTGCTTGATAAATACTTTTTTATTCATACATTCCGTGGTAAATAGGATTAAAGGTCAACCGGTCTCACATCTGTACACCAGAACTCTTCTGTAGGACTGGCCCTACCTAACTTTTCTCACTTTCCGTCTCCCCTCTTCCTTTCCCATCTCTCTCTATATTCCCCTTTTTTCCTTCTCGTATTATATTCTCCCTTTCTTGACTCCAAGTCCAGTGCTGTTTTCACTCTGACACATTACCCTTCAGAGGAAAGGAATAGAAAACCACTAAACACTATGATCAGCACCCCTAATTTTTTGGGAACCTTTACCATTTCTTGGTTAAAGACAGGTTTTATTAAAAAAAAAATTCTACAAAGGATAATCAAAAGCTCAGAATCCCCCAAGCCAGTCTTCCTAGATAAGCTGAAGTGTCAACAAAAGACTGAGGAAGAATTAGAAAGCAAATGCCAGGGGCTGTATCAAAGCCATAAACAAAGAGAAATAAATAGGCATGGTCAAGTTGGTCAACAGAAGTCCGAGGTCAAGCTGACAAGGGGGAACAAACAGAGTTGAGGGACTATTACCTTAATACTGCATTACTCACTTGATGGCTTCTAGTTCAATTTCAGCTTTTTAAAATGTAATTCCTTGAGGATTATTTCATTTTTGGTATCTCCAGTGATTGGCATATAGTAGGTACTTAATAAAAATTTGCTAATTAATTGCTCAACATCAGGCCATTTCCATTACCACACATGCTTCCGAGCCTACACTGGCACCAATGCTTTGGGACTAATATGAGCACCAGAATCAATGCTACATGGCTTTCCAAGACCACCAGGACAAGTTTTCTGGAAATCATAGGTTAGGTTATGTGAGAAATCTATTCTAGTATAGTTGGTCTTCAAAATCAAAGATTTTGTGGTCCAGGATCTTTTTTGTGGCCATTTTATCAGCACCAAATGGGATCATGGTTCTGGTAGGGGGAGATTTTCATGGATTTTTGTGGATACCAGAAGTTAAAGTAGAAAGGCTACTAGACTTATAATTTGGGTAACTGGTGAGGAACCAATGTTGCTAGACTCTGAATTCATGTCTTGTGTGCATATGGTGGGTAGGGAGGCTGTTGGATGGGGTTCTATCTGGGCATCTAGTTGGTACAGTGGACATAACACTGGGCCTGGAGTCAGTAAAACTTAAATTCAATCCAGCTTCAGATACTTACTAGCTATAGGACCCTAGCATGTCACTTAACCTCTGTCTGCTTCAGTTTCTTTAACTGTAAAATGGGGATAATAATATCACCTACTTCTCATTGTTGTTGTGGGGATCAAATAAGACATTTGTGAAGT
>CM053622.1:635397786-635428047 GCA_028646595.1 Phalanger gymnotis | reverse complement strand
CCAGGGGAAGTCTTCGCTTCACTTCTAGATACCTCCCCCCCTCCCCAACTCACTGATGGGTTTGAGGCCCATCAGTTACCCTCTGCCTAGTTTAACCCATCTGCCAAAACAGCTTGCCAAGGTGTGGCTGCTGCACATGCTATAGCTTCTTGGAGCTACAGGTGAGTTGGGTGAAGATGGACACTAAAAGTGTATGAGCAGCCTTGGCAAGCCCACACACCAGAGGTGCTAGTCCTCCCCGACACCCATATACCCCAATTGTGTCTGGAGCTTCTTTGTATCCCCTGCTGTACCTCGGAAGGTACTGCCTGCTCCATAAGCCTTTATTGACTTAATCTGAAATGAAAGCAGATTCATGACCAACAAGCCTCCAAAATCTGTTTAAACAGAGGCATACTTTAGTAAAATGCCATATCATGTGCTTAGCTTCTCTACAAATGACACTGACATTGATGAAGGGTATAATGCCCTATTTAAAACATTAGAGAAATAGAGCATTGATACTCTTAAGTTATAGGGAATTCAACTCCCATGAGCCTTTATAATGTGTGAATAGCATCATGAAAATCAGCTGATCATGATATCCACGCAGTAGGGGGTACCTAATTTTATCATTTGACACTTGGGAAGAGGGCCTGTGATTTCAGTATAGGGAACTCCCAGATGAGAAAATTCCCTCTACTGACACAGAGATCAGCCCCCTCTCTGCAACTGTAGGGTCTTAGATAGTTACCTAGAGCACTAAAACATGAAGTGACTCACCCAGGTTCATACAACCAGGATATGGCAGAGTCTAGCTCAGGTCTTCCTGCCTCTGAGGCCAGCTCTCTATCCATTATATCAATCTGACTGTATTCTGACACTTAAAATAAATAACAATCCCAAGAGTTAGTGTGGCAATTAGAGAAGGGGGTAGCTAGGTGGTGTAATGGATAGAGTGCCAGGTAAGGATTCAAGAAGAGTTGAGTTGAAATCCAGCCTCACACACTTACTAGATGTATGACCCTGGGCAAGTCACTTAATCCTGTTTGCCTCAGTTTCCTCATCTGTAAAATGATCTGGAAAAAGAAATGGCAAACCACTCCAGTGTCTTTGTTAAGAAAACCCCAAATGGGGTCACAAAGAGTCAACATGACTGAAAACGACTGAACAAAATAACCAGAGAAGCAGAGAGGAGAGTGATGTGAAAATTCGCTTTTTGTTTCTCAACATTCAGTTGCTGGTGATATAACTTTGAGCAGAAGTAGTTATTTAATGGCAGAAGCAGCCTGGTCTAAGGCACAAAAAAAGATTTCCCAGGACAAGTTGTTCTCAGCCAGCACACACTCAGCTTCCAGAATGAACTTTAGGTCTTGCCAACAGAGTGCAGAAGCTTACTCATTTGCTTTGGGCCTCTTTTTGAATGACAATACCTATGAGGATGATTCTGCATTTCTCACTCCAAATTTCAGGGAGGAACATTTTTCTTCAATAGAAAAACCTAGCAGGGACTCGTCACATTTTGAAAGTGGTCTTTAAGTTGGCAGTTCCTACTTAAGCATAGGCAGAGCTATGAAACCATGGTGGCAAGTCCACAACAGGATGGCAGAGCTAGAAGGGACCATCCGGTCCAAACCCCTTATTTGGAAGTTTAGGACATTAAGGCCCAAGGAAGTTAAGTGACTTTCCCAAGATGATACAGATACTAAGTATCAGAGGCAGGATTTGAATCCAGTTCTTCTGACACCAGAGCTAGGACTCTGTCCATTGCATGTGCTGACTACCACTGAGTCTGTGCTCAGGAGACTAGAATAGGACTCTGAGCTCTGATACTTACTAACTAGTTGATGGTGGGCAAGTCATTTCATCTTCTCAGAGTCTCAGTTTCCTAATTGATAAATTGGGGATAATGATCTTTACCTTACCTACTCCATAGGATTCTTGTGAGGCTCGAATAAAATGCATGTAAAATGTTTAATATATTGACATATATGGATATAAATATAGAATATACATGTATGTAGATGTAGTGTACTATATATATAGATACACTATATGGTATACACATGTCCATCAATATAATGTGTATGTGTGTGTATACACCCATATAAAATACATGTAATACAGAGATATAGTAGAATGTGTATATCTATATATATCTAATATACATCTAGTAGAATGTATATCTAGTATACATCTAATATACATGTATCTATAGATGTGATAGAATGTACATTGTTGTTGCTTAGTTGTTTCACTCATGTCCTTTGTTGTTCAGGCATTTTTCAGTTGTGTCTGACCCCATTTAGAATTTTCCTGCCAAAGACACTGGAATGTTTTGCCATTTCTTTCTCCAGCTCATTTTACAGATGAGGAAACTGAGGCAAACAGGATTAAGAGACTTGCCTAGGGTCACACAGCTAGTGTCTGAGACCAGATTTGAACTCAGAAGGATGAGTCTTCCTGACTTCAGGCCTGGAACTCTATCCATTGTACCACCTAGCCACTTGTGCTCTCTCTCTCTCTTCTCTATCTCTCTTGCTTTCTCTCTCTTTTTCCCTGCCTGTATTGATAGATATAATGTATCATTATATCTATTATAAAATACGTATATATAGAGGTGTAATATGATGCATATACCTAGATATACGCATATAATATACATCTATAGATGTGATGTTTATATAATTTAATATATATAACACATAGTCATCTATAGATGTAATGTATGTATGCCCGTATAATATACATTATATAGTGTTCATATACATGTTAAATAGTGTTGATAGCTAAACATATAAATATATAATAGCTAACATTTATATAGCACCTACTACGTGCTAGTCACTTTGCTAAGAGCTTTATAAGACAAACAAAAAGATAAGAGCTTTTGCAACAACCTTGAGAGGCAGGTGCTTTTATTATTCCATTTTACAGTTGAGGAAACTGAAGTATGTAGAGGTTAAGTGATTTGTCCAAGATCACAAACTGAATTTGAGCTCAGGTCTCCCTGACTTTAGGTCTTGCTAGTCACTGTGCCACCTAATCAATGAGCATTTATTAAATATCATTTTAAAATTAATTAAAATACGCTGTGCTAAGCATTGGGGTAGAAATTGTATATACAATATATATCTATATGTACATACACATACATAGACATAGACACACACATCTCATCTCTTAATACCAAGAAGCAATATACATAAGAGGAAATGCCCTCCAGAGCCTCACAACATTAGCCTATAAAACTAGCATCTCACAGATCCTGAGTTGCTTTGGCCAGCATGCTGTTTCAGAAGAATCTCTATAAGGCAAATGAGATTTCAGTATCTTGAAAGCTATTTACCCTTTATCTGATTTCCATTTTAATGATATGTGCCCTAGCTATGTGCCACCCTTCCTAGCTGAGAAGCATTCAGGAGGCCTCAGAAGGCCATGTGACAGGGTCCATAGAGGGTGAGGTCTTTCACGAAGTGACCTTAGAATCCTGGGCAAGAATTCTCCAGAAATAGCACTCCGATGCTCCTCTGAGGTTTTGTCTATCCAATCCCTGAACAACCACCTAGAAAGTGAAAATTTTAGTCAAGTAAGGTCTTGACTAAGACCTCCATCGAACAATCACTTTACCTGACTTTGTTTTTTTTTTCCACAGAATGAAATGACTTGACCCAAAGATCTATAGTTGGAAGGGACCGTAGAGCCCATTTAGTTCAAGCCCTCCCCATTTCACAGATGAGAAAAGTAAAGGCCCAGGAGGGGAGGGGACTGGCCCCAGGTCATCCATATAGGGAGTGGCAGGGCCAGAACTCACACCCAGTAGCTATAACTTTCCACCCAGTGGATTTTTCGTCGTACTTCACTGTCTCTCCATAGATATAGCCAAGTGAGTCAAAAGAGCAAATGCTTCTCTGAAAATTATTTAAACTCAGGGAAAATTTGCTCAGCTGGGAAGGAGCCAAATCATTTTTATTATATGGCTTTGGAATCTTTTCAATTAAAGAAGTCTTTGTACAGAATTACCAGCCTCTGCCTATTGTTTGCAGAAATTATTCAATGGTTTGGTGGCTTCTTAGTCCCGAGTTTTTATTACCTGTTCTTGTTCAAAGGCCAGCCATGGAGAGAGGTCAGGCCTCTTTCCTTGATTCTCGGGCTGCTCATTTCTAAAGCAGCTTCCCCAGGTTCTCTTTCGGTTTCTTTCTTGTTAGTTGAATCACACTGACCTTGAAACAGTAGTTCAGCCAGAAGCGCAACTTTCAGATCATATAATGTGCATCAAGCGATAGATGCGAGATTTTCTCTACTCCGAATAAACCACTGGCGACATTAAACTATGCACACACCTGATAGGAATCTCCATGGTCAGACCTTCTAAATTACTCATGTTACCTCATACACTCATTGAACCACAGGATTAGAGCTAAAAGACAACTTAGAGATCATTGAGCATGCCCCTCCTCCCCCATCTTACAGATGAAGAGGTAACTAAGACCTGGAGAAGTCAAATGACTTGATCCTGGTCACACAGGTAGCAAGTTGCAGAGCTGGGAACAATAGATAAACCTAATAGGACTGTCCCTAACCTGAATGAGGGGATTTGAGGGATACTAAAAGGCCCTGAAAGCCCTAAGAATATTGCCTAATGTTCCAACTGATAGTCACTTTTTCACTACTACTATTTCTACTACTACCACCACCACCACCACCACCACCACTACTACTACCACTATTAATACGACTTCTGGCACTACTAACACCACTATCGCCACCACCACCGCTACTACTACTACTTCTTTTTTTTTTTTTTACTGTTACCAGCACCACTTCTTTTTCTCCTGCTCCTCCTCCTCCTTTACACTTATATAGCTGATTTAAGTCTTGCAAAGCGCTTTATACACATTATTTATTTGGGGTCTTCCAATAAGTCTCTGTAATCTAAAGATGAGAGATCTAAAGCTCAGAGAGTGGCTTATTCACGGTCATATGGGTAGTTAGTGTCAGAGGCAAGATTTAGAATCCAGGTCTTTCTTGACTCCAAGTCCAGGGTTCTTTCCATTATGCCACTGTTGTGATTTTCAGAAGGTACCAGCTGAAATGAGGCAGTCTAGAACATCGAATGGAGAGGTGGCCCTAGAATTAGGAAGCCTTGCAGCTCAAGTTTCACCACTGACACGTGTTGGCCACATAACCCTGGGCAAGCCACTTCAACTTTAAGGACTTCAGGCAACTCTCCAGGATTCTAGGTTTCAGAGCAGGGGTTTATCTGCAGAGGTTTCCTCCCCAGGAGGTCTCTAAATCAAAGAAATCACTGATTAGACCCAAAATCAAACAAATTCCAACTACACTATACCATATGATGCTAGAGTGGTAATATTAACTGTCATTACTCATCATCGGCATGAGTTGGTTTGTTTTATTTTTTAAAAAATAGCCATCACCCTAGATCTTAGGGGAGATGAGTTTTTAGGGGTGGGAGAGGGAGGGAATGAGGAAAGGCCCTGAGCGTGACGCTTTGTCCAGGAAGCGGAGGCTTAAATTAGGCTCTGCAATGGGGCGCCCTCGGTAGGCAAGGTCAGGGAATAGACAGGGTAAGGTTGGGACTGAAAAGCAAAGTGAGAGGATGACAAATTCTAGCTTGAACAACACACATACAGGAGCAGAGACAAAAGGATGCAAGGCATAGTCTTCTGATAGAGGCTGTTCTCCACAAGTGGATTCCTCACCTACAATAAATTCATAACATAGTAGAAAGAGCCCTGGATAAGGAAGCCTGGCTTCAAGTCCTTGTTTTGTCTTTTATTTACTGGGTCACCTTGAGTAAGCTGGGATACCACTTTGGATCTCTGTGTTTTCCCTCTGTGAGATCAATGGCTTTGTCTGTACGTAAGGCCCCTTCCAGCTCTAACGTTCTATGGTGTGGTGAGAGCAGTGAAACAAGTGAGGCTAGGGGTTTTTTTCTTAATGTTCTGCCATACTCCTCAGGATGTTTGTAGAAAATGGTGCATTCATTTCCAGGGAAATTTCAGGGTAATTAGCTGAACCAACTAGATCTCTTTTAGGATGTGACTCAGGATGGTAGAGCAGATCCAGATAATCTCTGGCTGTAATTACATTAATGAAGGGGATAGATAGGCTTAGCTCATAATCGAGTTCCTTTAATAGTATAATAATATTAATGCTATGAAACAGAGGTCTTTACGAAACCGCGTCCTCCCTCACAAAAACATATATCCTCAGAAACAACATCAAATCAGCACGTATGCCATGGTTTACTTGGAGGAGTGACTCAAGAAACAATTTTATTTGACCTCAAGATCACATGTCTCTCCTGGCCCATTGCCTGCCTCAATTTAGTGATCTAGCAATTGTGGGCCTTCCCCCTGCCTCCATGCCCAGATAGAAGAGTGGTCATAACTATATGCCTGTTGAAGCCATGGCTCCGAGGAGGTAGCCAAAGTAAGCTCAGTCACTGCCACGGAGGAACAAAAGCAAACGTTATGAAAGACCAATTTATAGGGGCAGCTAGGTGTCACAATGCATGGAATGCTGGACACGGAGTCAGGAAGACTCATCTTCCCGAGTTGAAAACCAGCCTCAGACACTTACTAGTTGTGTGTGACCCTGGGCAAGTCATTTAACCCTGCCCACCTCAGTCCTTCATCCGTAGAGTGATCTGGAGAAGGAAATGACCAAGCACTCCAGCATTTCTGCCAAGAAAACCCCAAATGTGGTCATGAAGAATTGGACAGGACTGAAAAATGACTGAACAATTTATAGGAATCCAGTAATTCAGTAAAACCTCTGGACTTTGGTGGCTTGATCCTTCACTGTTTCTTTATTCTTTCCCACTGCTTTTTATCTTTAAGCCAAAGAGATGAGCTTATGGGAACTCTGATTTTGCTCAAACATCTAATAATTTTCTACCTCCTTCTAATGTCAAATTTTAAATGAAAAGGGAATTTTTGTCAAAAACATATTTCTCTATCATCTATCCATCTATTTGTAGGGAAAGAGACCTGTGTAGTGAATGGGTTCTATATGTCTAGAGAGGTCCGTCTGTAGTGAGGATTGTCTTTGTGTGGCTCAAAGGAAAGCAAAACAGGTATCTGTAGGGTTTCTCACACCACCCTTCTCCTTCCTGGCAGGAGAGAAATCAGGATGTTGGGGTCAAAGTCCAATCTGCTTTCCTCAGAGAGAGTGGGTACCAGGCTAGAAGTGTATCTATCTGCTCCCTTACATATTGATCTGGGGGGTATGATTGGGTTTACTCTAACTTAACTTTTTCTCATTGTCACTGGGGAAAAAGGGGAAACTCTGAACTCCTTTATAATAACATTTATCTTCTAACTAAGTCTTTGAGTGGCAATTGGCTTAGTGGTTATAGAGCTGGTCTCCACCTGTGACACATAACGGCTCCAGAGTGACTCGAGTCATTCTCCACATCCCTGGCAACTCTCCACTACTATCAGTCACAGAACAGGGACAGACTTGCATTGGTAGAGGGAGTTTCTGATAAAATCACAGGTCTTGTCCAAAAATGCCCAAGAATAACAACAACTAAACCTTTGTGATACAGGGCCAGCCAGCATCACTCTCTCGTAACTGGTCATCAAATTTCAGTTCTCTAAAAGTTTGAAAATTCCATCTTAGGACTGTTTTAAATGGAGAAGTGGTCAGTGTTTCACTTAAGAAAATGAAATCATGGGATGTACATAATTCATCTACAGGACTTTTTAGAATGTCCCTAGTCCAGCTCAATTACATTTTCAACCACAAATTGAATGTTTACCATCTGCAATCATGCCAGGATAGGGCAAAGGTCTGTGACCTATAGCCAAGAGTATGTGCAGGGGAATACATGTGAGAGGACAAATTCTCACTGTGCAAGAGCTTCATAATGAGGGGGGAAAGCTATTATTGCTAGAGTCACTGCTGTATCTCCTTGGTGGTTTATAGTCAGGGGTGTGCTGGAGTCAGCTCACGCTGACTTATAAGAGCCAGTTGCTAAATTTTCAGTGTAAGCATTTATACCTCAGGCCACAGGGCATGATTTCTTGTTTTGTTGATTGTCTAGACTTAAGAAAATGATGGAGAAACTGTAAATAATACAGCCTAAATTTGAAAATGTGTTCTGCTTTTTTGGAGTGTCAGTTGTTAAACATTAATCAACCCACCCCTGCTTATAGTCATTTTTTTAAGCCAGAAGTAATAGCACCAAATTCAAATTCTTTAAAGAAATAGAATCTTTATAAAGGTTTATGATTTATAATATTAAATATTATATATAATAATAGTTTATAATTTATTAAAAATTATTTACAAAGAAATATAATCTCCCAGAAGAATTCTTTTTAAAAGATTTATTGACATATTTTATTTTTATCCCACCTCCATACACCTATACCAAGACAGATAAAGAATTTGTGCTGGCATGGCCTGCATCGTACCATGCTCCTCTCTCACGCTGGTGCAACAGACCTTTCCTCCTGACCTTCCAAGTTGTCTTGGGCTGGAAATTGGTTTCGCTCTTTGTTTTTGTGGGTTCTGCTGCTCTAGAATTTTAGAATCATTTTTAAAGGTCTTTAGAGGGTTTGGGGGAGAACTCAGGAGAGTCCCTGCCTTTACTCTGCCATCTTGGCTCCACCTCCTCAATAAGCATTTGTTAAATGTCTGCTGTGGGCTAGGCACTGTGCTAAGTGCTGGGCATACAAAGGAAGACAAACATTTGTCCCTGCTCTCAAAGAGCTCACGGTGTAATATGAGAGACAACATGTAAACAACTGTGTATGAACAAGCTATATACAGGATAAATTGGAAATGATCAGCACGGAAGTCATCAGAATTAAGGAGAAGTGGGAAATATTTCCAGTAGAAGATGGTATTTTTGCTGGAACTTGAAGGAAGCTGGCTAGCCATGTGGCAGAGATGAAGAAAGAGAACATTCAAAGGCGTGGAGGATAGCCTAAACATTCCTAAAGTTCAGAAATGGATTGTCTCGTGTAAGAAAGGGAAAGTAGGCTAGTCCCCTGGATTGTGCAGAGAGGGAGATGGGCAAAGGTATGGAGAATTCTGTAAAGGTGCATGGGGTAAGTTGGGGGAAGTATGGTTATGAAGGGCTTTGAATGCCAAGCAGAGGATGTTATGTTTAATCTTGGAGGGAATAGGGAACTACTATAGTTTCTTTAATAGAAGGAGAAAGAAGACATTGTTGCACCTGCTCATTAGTAAGATTGCTTTGACAGCTGAGTAGAAAATGGTCTGGAGTCAGGAGAGATTTGTGGCAGGGAGAACAACCAGCAAAGCTCATTGCAATAAAGCTGGCATGAGGTGGTGACGGTCTGTGCCAGAACAGTGACAGTGTCAGACGAGTGTAAGGGGTGTATGAAAAATGCTTAAAAAATAAAAAGGTTGTCAAAGACTTAGCAAAAAATTCAAGGCAGGGATGAGGGGGTGGGGCAGCTATGAGAGTAAAGGAGTGGAGGATGACACCTAGATTGTGAGCCTGTGTGACTGGGAGGATGGGGGTGCCCTTGACAGTAATAGGGAAGTTAGGAAAGAGGAGGGGGTTTAGGGGTTAAGTCTCATCATTAGCCCTCTATAATCAAGATTGGTCATTATATTCATCTGAATTAAGATTTAATTCAAGAAGATTTAAGAAGAAACTCCTCTGCTTCCTGGATTTGAAGAGTGCTACATTCAGTGAGCAATATTCTAAGTCACCCAATTTCACTTAAAGAAATTTCATTTTTATTTTTTGAAAGTTCCTCTCACATGAAAGATGCTTAAAAATAATGAAAAATCCCACAAGTAAACGTACAGCACTCATTGTCATTTTTTTGCAAGTGTACTGTGCGACCTCCAGGTGCAATATGTCTTGGATTCTCCCCTAAGGGAGATATAGTAAACAGTGAGAAGTTCAGGAGAAAGCTACGTTCAAGGTGTTTGAGTCATATCAACAAACGGCCTTAAAGCTATTTTAGAATGGAGGGCATTTTTCTGTTTACCATCAGAGAATAATTAAACCACTGCAGGTAACAAAGAATTAATTTTGAGGGCTATTAAGCACTCTTAATTAGCATGCTAGCTTCCTTACCCAGCAGGAGAAAAAAAAAATATTCTCATGGCAAATTGCCATGTCAGAGCTCCTAAAACTTACCTTTAAACTCTTAGCCAAAGCCTTTTCTACAATGCAAATGAGCACTGCAGCAATCTTTTAAGACAAATCATTCATAAGCATTTAGTGAGCTCTAGGGCATCTGGTTTTTCACAATAATTCTGTGGCAATTGCTGGGAAGCCTTCTGGAAAATCTAGAGCTGTGCATTCAGAGTCCTTAAAACCTCTAATAACCTCTAACAGGAGCATTTCTGGAAACTTCCCCCTCCCCCCCAAGTCCTGGTCATGTTGTACTTTAGTTGTTATCTTAAAGTTTCAGTCATTTAGAGATCATAAAAATGCAACACAAATAGAAACATCCCAGCAAACTTACTCATTACATTTCATTTACATACAAATCATTTACTGTATCACATGCGATTAGGACAGAAGAAGGTATCACAGTTTATTACTCTCCAATTAAATTTAATGTATCCAATTAATTGCTCTCCAGAATATTAGGATGACACTCTGGTCTAGGTAAACTCCTAGATTGCTTTGAATTTAATGCAAACAAAATATGGGTGCAAGTGTGTTTTGGGGGCAGAGAGGGAAATATTATATATACTATATAGAGAGGGAGGAGGGAAGGGGGAGAGAGAGAATCAAAGCAGCATTCAAACCCAGGTCTTCCCTACCATTTATGTTAATTATATGTGATGAAGATGCCAACACACAGACACACATGAATGTATATTATAAATATATATTTTAAAGACTATATATGTATTGTATGTATCTATACCTATATCTATTTTTTTCATCTGGAGGGGTAGGGGTCATATTTATTCATTCATAGATATTCATAAACCCATAGATCTGTAAGGGACAGTTAGTGAAAGGACCTTAGTCCTTTTGTTTTACAGAAGAAGAAATTGTGCCATAGAGAGGGGAAGTGAGTAATTTATTTAGTATGGGTTGTCTTCTAATACAAAGATGCAGAAGGGACTTTAATGAATGTTAATGATTTCTTAGAAAAGGGTAATTTCAGTCTTGGAAATTATTGTCTATTCTGGATGTACTTTATTGGCAAAGTTGATCAGTTTTTAATGCAATGGAAAGTCACCTTCAAAACCAGAAGTTTCTTTCTAATCCTACAGTGTAAGCTCTTAAAGGGCAGATGTGGTTTCATTTTTGGTTTAGCATCCAGTAGGGGGGATATTATAGCACAGAGCCTGGCACATAGTAGGCCCTAAGTAAATGCTTATTGATTGATTCATTGAACAGGCCCCTTTTCTGCAAAAGTTAAATGAGAATTTTAATTGTAAAAACTTGGAGAGAGAGGGTGAGTAATTTTGACTCTTTTGATTTAGGATGTAGTGATGTCATATGCCAGATTTCCAAGTGTTAGCAATAGTGCAAGAAATCTCTAGACATCTAGAAATCTCTAGGAGAGTGTGGTAGAACAGTCAACAATTTGGTAAATAATGGATGTGGCTAAGGTCTGCCAAGTTAATGATTTATCCCATGGAATCCTGGCCCTATTTTTCAGCAAGGACTGAGAGTGGGAATTTGGCAGAACTTCCAAATAATAACTCACTCTTATATGGCACTTGAAGACCTACAAAGTTTTCCTCTTATTATAGCACTGTGAAGCAGGGTGAATAAATATTACCTCTACTATACAGATGAAGAAATTTAATCTAAGGAAGGTTAAGTGACTGTTCATGGTCACATAGCTAGTAGTGAGGGAAGCAGCTCCTGTGGAGAAGTGGCCACCAGTTTCCATCAATCACTGACCAACTGTTCTCTGTGGGGCAGCGAGCCTCACTGAGGAAGAGACCATTAGAGGCAGCAAATGACAGACAGCTCAAACCATTGCTATTGTCTCTCTTGCCACCATCTATCCTCAGACTCCAGCAGAACTAGTTCTGTACTCTGAACCCAAGAACTTTGGAAACAGCAGGGCCCCCAGACTATTTATTAGTCCTGCTCCAAGCCCTGGACCCACAGCCATCATTGAAGAGAACAATAACTTTGGGAAAGGAGCCTACCTTTCTCACCTTTACTGTCACCAATTGGCATGTTAGCCCAACCCCAACCCCAATCACTGGTCTTCCTTCTAGCATAGTACCTGCCACCATCATTCCCAAAAGAAACTCCTGTGGAGGTATGAGCTGGCCTTGGCCTCTGGGAACGATGCAGCTCTTATATCTTCAGCAGACACAGCTAAGTTCTTGACACCAAAGTCTTTGGCAATTTCAAGTGATTCAGTATCCAAAATGGATATTTTTATCAGTGTAAATAATATTAATGAAGATATATTACCATCTGCTTTCCTCTGTACCCTAAGGACCATAGGACTTTTCCATCTGACCTGCAGCCAAAAACTCTTGTATATGTAGCCTCTCAAATAAGAATATGAGCTTATTGAAAACAGGACTTGTCTCACTTTTTTATTTGTATCACCGGTGCTTAATATAGTGCTTTGCACAAAACAAATGCTTAATTAATGCCTTTTCATTCATTGTTATCAAAGCTGGTATTGAAATGCAGTTCTCTTAATTCATGGTTTGGTGATTTTTCTACTATACCACAGTCCTTTCCAGTAAAGCTAGTCATCAGAAACCAGAGAGGGAATAAAGAATCTTAGAACCAAAGACTCTTAATGTAAGAAAAGACTTCTCGGGTCATCTAGGCTAACCCAGGCTTAAACAGGGATCTTGTCCCTATTATTCATGACAACTTCCACTCAAAGAGCCATAGGGATGGAGAACTCACTACTTCCCAAGGCAGCCCATTCCACTTGTGAACACTTCTAATTATTTCAAGATTGAAACATGCTTCTCTGCAGTGTCTTCCTTTTATGTTTTGTTCATTCATCTGGGGCCACAACAACCACTACAGAAACAAAACCTCATCCCATTTCCATGTGACAATCTTTCAAATACTTGAAGATAGTTATCCTGGTCTCCTTAAATCTTATTTTTTTTCCCTAGGCTAAACATCACAGTTGCGTCAATAAATTTTCCCATGGTATCATTGAGGCTCTTCACCATCCTGGTTATCCTTCTCTATACATCCTCTACCTCAGGGCTGTCCAAAATATGGCCCATGGGCTGCATGCAGTCCACAGTGTGATTTTATGCAGTCTGCCTGTGGGTTTTAATTTTCATGAGCAAAAAAATAAAATCATAATTTGCATGGAATGCATATTAGATTTTTTAATTCCATCACTAATAAATAATCTCCTTGATGTTAATTTTCTTTGGTGTTTTTAAGCAGTATTACGGCTGGAACATATTGCATGGAATTTTCAATCGATCTGTGGGATGCGTTCCATCTGCACGATGCAAACTAGTCAGCATGCACCTATCTTTATACTATTGTGTTGTCACTTTGTTTTTTTGTTTTTGCTTCTGCACTTTGCGCCTTTGCCTGTCGTACTGATGACGCCTGTTTCCCCACTTTCTATTAGCATACTGTATTTTTTATTCTAGGTATGGCGCTCGGATAATTATTTTAATGTGGCCCCAAGATAACCTAAGTTTGGACAGTCCTACTCTACCTTACAGAGATCCTTCCTAAAATATGGTGCCCAGTATTGAACACAGCAGTGGTATGATGAAGGCAGAGTACAACAAAACTAGTCCTGGATACTCTTTCTCTCTCAATGCAGCCCCAAGTCCTATTAGATTTCTTGGCTGCCATATCATTCTGTTGTCTCATAATGGCTTTGTAATCCACAAAAACCTTTAGATCTTTTTCAAATGAACTGCTAACTGTTTATCCCTCTGTCACCGTAAACTGATAAAGTTGTTTGGAATCTAACTGTAAGGATTTACATTTATTCCTATTCAGTTTCCTCTTAGAAAGTTCAGTCTAATGTTGTAGCCTGTGGAGAGCTTTTGGAATCCCCCTACTGTCATCCATCCTGTTATCTATTCCTCCTAGCTTAGTGTCATCTGCACAATTGATAAGTAGCCCAAAATAGCATACGCTTTATTAACTATCTTTTCACACTGTCGACTCATATTGAGCCTGTAGGACACAACCCCCATTCCAACCCTCCCAAATATTTTTCACATAAATCATTCCCCTTCTCCCTTACCCCACCCCCGCCATCTTCCTTGTTCAACTGATGTTTTGAATCTAGGTATAGAATTTGTATTTATACCATTAAGTTCTCTTTTACTGGATTTGACCTATTGATCTAGACAAAATGTTTTCTTGATTTTGACATTGAATATGGTACTTATTTCTCTAAGAGACAGCTAAATGGTTCAGTGGATGGATGCTGAACCTGGATTCAGGAAAACCTGAATTCAAATCTAGCCTTAAACTTTTACTAGCTGCATGATGCTGGTTAAGTCATTCAACTTCTGTTTGCTTCAGTTTCCTCATCTATGAAACGGAGATAAAAACTAGCTCCTACCTCCCAAGGTTGTTGGAAGGACAAAATGATTTGTAAAGGTCTTTGCAAACCTAAGGTCCCTATATAAATTTCAGCTATGTTATTATTTCCTCTCCAGATTTTACAAACGTGACATCTATGCTTCCATTCAAATCCTTGATAAGAATGTTAAGTAGAACGGGGCCAAAGACAGAAGCCTATGACACTTCCCTAGTGACTTTCCTTTAGTTGGTCCAGTAATCACCACTTCTTGGGCCCTGTTATTCAATAAGTCCTGACGCTAATTTTCACTTACCCCACATCTCTCTATCTTGTCCACAAGGACAGCATCAGAAATATATCAAGGACCTCCCTGAAACTGAGGTGTACTATGGCAATGACATGCCCCATAACTATTAGTATTTTAACCTTGTCCAAATGGGAAACAAGGACAATATGTCCTCGAGGAACTCATGCTGGCTCTTAATCATCACTACATTTCTTTTTTTCTAAGATTCTCATAAATCGTTTTTTTAATAATGCATTCTAGAATTTTTCCGAGAATAAGAATCAAGGTCATCAGTCCATAGGTTAACCTTCTTTCTCTTTTTGAAAATCAGTTTAACATTCATCCATCTCCAGTCATGTGGCACCTATTCCAGTATCCATGATTTCTCAAAGACAGGCAGTAGTTCAGCAATCTCGTCATGGACGGTAATTCAACAATCATTTCTTCCAACATTTTTAGTATCCTTGGAATTGCTGATTGGGGCTCAGTGACCTGGGCAAGGACTCAAGAAGATAACTAGATAGCTGTTGTTGTGGTTGTTTTAACCATTGTCTTGGTTACCTGAAATTTCAATTCCAGTAACCCTTTTTGTTCCATATTTCCCAAGCTGTTGATCATTTTCTACAGCAGAGAAAATAGAATAGTTAAACCCATCATTCATTATCATTGTTTTATCCAACTGGAACAGCCCTATTGTCTCTTCTCTGACTTTTCTTTTGTTCACAATAAAGCTAAAAATAATGTCTCGATATCGTCATCAGTTCTTCCTAGGTTTTAGCACTCATAGGGTCATAGATCTAAACCTAGAAGAAAACTTAGAAACTATCTCGTTCAACCCTCTCATTTTGTAGATGAGAAAAGTAAGGCCCATGAAGGTGAAAGAAGTTATCCCAGGCCATGAAAAATTGTTATTCTTGATGTTTTTCTTACAGGTCAATAATAATAATCTTTTATATTCGTACTTAGTTACATGCTCTTGCTTTAATTTTCTGTCTCTATCTCAAGTCAAATCAAGTCAAGGAGCATTTATTTTATGCTTAATAAAGTGCAGAGTCAGGTACTGTGATGAGCATTAGGTATACAAATAAAGGCCAAAGAGACCTTGCTTGAGAGCAGGAGGAGGTAGAGAGAATATGCAAGCAACTGCAGACAAATTATACATAGGAAAAGTTGGAGATAATCAAGAGGGAAGGCACTATAATTAAGGGGGATCAGGAAAGGCTCCCTGAAGGCGAAATTTTATCTAGAACATGAAGGAAGCCAAGTAAGGCTGGAGGTAGAGATGAAGAGTGAAAGCATTCCAGTTCTGGGGTATGACCATTGAAAATGCCTGAAGTCAGGAGATGCAATGTCTTTTTGAGGAACAGCAAGGAGGACAGTGTCACTGGGTCCTATAGTATGTGTATGGGGTGTAAATTTTAAGAAGACTAGAAGTGGGGGCAGGTTACAAAAGGCTTTGAATAATGGAAAATTTTCTATTTGATTGTGGAGGTGATAGAGAGCCAGTGGAGTTTGAGTAGGGAGGGTGACATGGCCAGATCCACACTTTAGAAATAGTGAATGGACTAGAATGGGGAGAAAGTTGGGGCAGGGATACCAACCAGCAGGCTATTGCAATAGTCCAGATATGAGCTGATGAGGGTCTGCATCAGGGTAGTGCCCATGACAGAGGAGTGAAGGGGACATATATGAGAGATGTTGTGAAAGTAAAATTGTCTGGTCTTGGCAACATACTGACTATAGGAGATGAGTGAGAGAGTGGGGAGCCAAGAATGATAAATAAGTCTCTAGTCTGGGTGATTGGTAGGATGGTGGTATTCTTGATAGTAATAGGAGATTTAGGAAGGGGAGAAGGTTTATGGGAAAAGATAATGAGGTCAGTTTTATATATGCTCAGTTTAAGTTGACTATAGTCAACTAGTTGTCTAATAGGCAGTTGTAGATGAGAGACTAGGAGTCAAGAGAGAGATTGGGGCTTAGATTTGAGAATCGCAGCATAAAGATGATAATTAAGCCCGTGAGAACCAATGACATAACCAAGTGAAATGGTATGAAGGGAGAAGAAAAGAGCATCCAAAGGAGCTCTGTGGGATGCCCACAGTTAGTGAGCACAACATAGGTGAAGACCCAACAAAGGGAACTCAGAAGGACCAGTCAGATAGGTATGAGGAGAACCGGCAGAGGAGAGAGAACATCAAAGTGAAAAAGATGATCAGCAATGTCAATGACTGCAGAGAGGTCAAGAAGGACTGAGAAAAGACCATTACATTTGGAGACTAAAATATCATTAGGAACTTTGGAGAAAGTAGTTTTGGTGGAATGATGAGGCCAGAAGCCAGACTACAGAGAGTTAAGAGAGGAGTGAGAGGAAAGGAAGTGGAGGCACTTACTGTAGACAGCCTTCTTAAGAAGTTTAGCCACCCAAGGGAGGAAAAATATGGGATAATAGCCAACAGGGAGGAATGGATCAAGTAAGAGGTGTTTTGAAG
Source organism: Phalanger gymnotis (assembly GCA_028646595.1). Lineage (NCBI taxonomy): Eukaryota > Metazoa > Chordata > Mammalia > Diprotodontia > Phalangeridae > Phalanger > Phalanger gymnotis. The sequence continues at coordinate 635,410,804 of CM053622.1, read as the reverse complement.
ATGGAGAGACATGGGCATGTTCGTGGACAGTAGGAAAGTAGCCAGTAGAGAGGAAGAAATTAAAGATAAGTGAGAGACTAGAGATAACAGTGAGGCAATCTGCTGTAGAAGATAGGATGGAATGGGACCACTTGATCACATAGTGAGGTTTGCCATGGCAAAAAGCCCACCTCAACATGTTAGACAGGGATGAAGGAGGCTCTAATAGGAGAAGGCATCTGGGAGTTATGAACTGAGGAACTGAGAAGAGGAAGCTTTCAGAGAATGACATCAGTTTTTTTAGTGAAATATGAGGCATGATTTTCAACTGAAAGGGTTGGGGGAGGGGAAATATAAAAGCCTTTGGACGAGCAGCTGTACAGAGTGGGATAATGAGGCAATTAGGGAGGTTCTTTTTATACAGTTCCCCCCTTTTCTCCTTATAAGAAAAATTTGTGTTGGTGTTATCAGCCTTTTGATCTTTAGAGAATCCCATCCCTCTTGAACCCTTTAGAGTCCTGAACTATAAACTGCCTATCCTTTCTCTGAACTCTTTGTAATTTGTTTTCCTCAAATCTAGGGTATGTGTAAAACTATCCCTGGCATGCCTCTCCTTAGTTGTCATGAACTGTAAGATGACAATTTCTTACTTCCAAGATTCCAGTCATTTTTGTTTTGACAACTGCTTTCTCCTTATGGGTCAAACTCAGACAGAGAACAGAATTTTGACTCATTGCTTCTGCTGTCTATTGAATAATGACATTATCAACAAGAATTCCTCAGAGGCTTTCATTTTAGCAGATATCTAGCTAGCTGAAGTCCCCTACTACTAATCGTGGTCCTGCCTGCCTCAGTGCCATCTCTGCCTGAGAAGTAGTAGAGGTCAAGGTACAGCAATGAGTAATAAGTCAGGCAAACAATTATGAATTAGCACACAGATAAAATAGTAGGTGAACAGTCAGAACAGGAGATAGTGGCACCTAGAGTCATACAGCTATTAATGTGTGGGACAGGTAAACCCAGGTGTTCCTCAGTACAGAGTTCTATCTACTACATCAGCCTAGATTAAAGGCTGTAGTTTACTTTGCTTATTGCTCATACTTTGTGCATAGACACCTGAAACCATGGTTTTTTATTGCTCTTTCTCTCTTCTTTGTATTGCATTTTATAGCTCTCTATTCTTCTATTTACTCACTGCTCTGTGTTTTCTGGCTTGGCAGTTACATGTCAACACTTCCTTTCTCTTCCTATATCCCCTTTCCATTTTTTGAGTCTAAAGCCTTATTCATTGGATTTGCAATGATTTAGACAAGAAAGTTTTTAATCTGTGTTAGATGCAATCCATTCCTGGTTGAGAATTATTAATGACTACTTCTGGGGAAAAAAATAACCTAGGAACTTAAAGACTAACAACATTGTTCTCATGGCTTGACTCACATGGAGTACCCACTAATAAAAGCATTAATGTAGAATGAATTCATAGGATATTAAAGCTAGAAGAGACCTTAGCTCATCTATTCCAATTACCTCATTTTATAGCTAGGGAAACTGAGGCAAAGGGAGGTTAAAGCAACCTGCCCAAGGTCATATAATTATCAGTGGCAGAGTCAGGACACTTCGTCCAGAACTCTTCCTGCTAAACTACAGCTGCCTTGGAAAATGGCAACTTTATTTTCAGTTTAAAATGATACATATACTATACCCTAATTTGCAGTAAAAGAAACATTAGTTCCAAAGAAAGCCCTTGACAAAAAGCAGCATTCATTTATCTCAGAATATTTTAAATGTAGGAAGAGGATTTTTTCCTTAAATGTATGTAGAAAAACTATACATTTAAAACAACAAATTAATATTGTAAAAATGAGGGAAATACCAGAAGCATTTCCACAACAAACAAGTTTAAAGTGGGGCTTGCCAATCCCTCCATAGTCATTTGACGTAGTCCCAGAAATGTTAGCAACATTAACTGAGTATGAAAAAGATATGGAAAAAAATAGGCTTTGGCAAGGAAGAAGTTAAAAAGTCTGTATTTGAAGAGGATCTGATGATGTACCTTAAAACTCCAAGTGAGGCAATAAAAACTTGAGCTAATAAACATCTTTAGTTGCAGAAACAAAGACGAAACCATAAAAAGATTGGTATTTCCATATATTACCAATAAGGATTAGGGGAAATTGATATGAAGAGAAATACCCCTTTATACCAGTGATGAAATATGTCAAATATTTGGACACTGACTTACCAAGACATGCAAAAGATCTACATGAAGAGAGCTTTCAAATGATTTTTACTAGAAATCAAGGAAAATTGGAACAGATGAAGAAATATACGCTACTCATGGTAAGGTTGAGCAAATGTGGCAAAAATATCAACATTCCCCCAAATAATCCCCAGATTAAAGGCAATTCCAATCAAATTATCCAAAGGATATTTCTGGAATGAGATTAAGTTATTAGAAAAGTCATACAGAGAAATACATCATCAAGAATATTAAGAATTCTGAGAGAAGGAACTGGAGATGGGGTACTTTCTTTACTAGATTTCAGAATTGCTATAAAGCAATACACATACACACACATATAGTATCTGTCCCACTTGTCTGACAGTATATGTGTGTATACACACATACGCTGTGTGTATTTACATACATATGCTGTATGTATATTGATACACACATATGTACTTATGCATATATTACATATATGCATACACATACATATATATGTATAGACACATGTTGTCAGATGAGTGAGACGGATCAGAAATCCAGAAATAAAGTATAATATCTACAAGAGATCAGTCCCCACGTCTGTCTAAACATCACTAGGGAATAGTTATTATTCTATAAATTCATCTGGGGAAGATTAGACAGCTATATGCATGTCCTAAATTAGATCAGGAGATAACCTTAAAGGTCATCTAGTTTAACTGCCACATTTTACGGGTAAAGAAACTGAGACCCACAGAGGTAAGATGACTTTTCCAAGGTCACGCAGGTAGTATATGGCAAAATTGGGATTTAAACCAGCTCTGTTGACTCTAAACATCATGTCCTCTCTATGTAGCCTGCTGCTCCCTCATCTCTCCCCATATGGGTTTGTATCCATGCTCCCTGTTATACAGTGAAATGTGAAGATCAGTGCTATATGTACTTCTAGGGATACTTTCAGGCATATGCTAGAACCAACTGGCAACTGTTTGTGAAAGCTGATTGTTAAACTTGTAGTGTGAACATTTATTTATATTTTGGTAATCAGCAACAATCAGGGCTTGATCTGTCATTTTGATATTGTCTAGCCTTTAGAAAATGATGGGGGAAATGTTAAGTATAATAATGTGGGGTTTTTTTCCCCCAGAACGCTGATTGTTAAACATTTACCAGCCCAACCCTGCTTCTTTCTGTGACACTGCGGAGGGTTCTTTCCACAGTGTTGTTCATCAACCGTCTCGACCAGAGAATGCTTAGGGATGCAAGTCTTGATCTTTTGGTCACTTTCAGGCTTTCTGAAAGCTGATTGGCACTCACCCTTGGCTCAGTTCCTTCGTGGGTAGTATTGTTCTCTCATTAGTCTAGGAGGGTTGTCATATTAATTAAGTTGGGACTTTTTTTTTTACTGTTTTAGAATGCTAAATTAATTAAGTGTCTTTGATTGAGCCTTACTAGGTGCAAAGCCCCAGGTCCAAACCCCTATCTACTAGGTGCTAATCCAATATGGGCATGAAGCCCTTGGGGCCCTAAGGGGAGTTGCTAAGATCAGAGCCAATAGTAGGAGCCTAAGTTCTGCTCGGTTTGATGATGTCTAAAGATTGTATAAAAGAGAGAACAGAGCTATTTGCTAGAGGCTCTCACTCCTGGAGGAGTATTGGCATGGGACTCTGATCAGCCACTGTGAGAGCCTCCTGGCTCACCCAGGTGTTGATGGTTTATTGGTAAATATGAATTGTATTTGGTCTGTTTATAATTTATGTTTGTAATTTATTTGTATTTGCTCTGAAGTTCAGGGTGCTGGCTTTTCCCCCCTGAACTAAGTGAGTTTGTATATACATGTTAGATTAAAGTAACACTGTTAACCCCTTAATGTTGCTTTCCTTGGTACAGCAGATCAAAAGAACCTGTGCTGGCAGCGTTCTTGTTGTTGGGCTGGTGTTGGTCTTTCACCCCCACAACAGCTGCCAGCTTAATTGTTGCAACAAGGGGGTTTGAGTTATGTCCATACATGTACAATCAAATAATTGCTCAGCTTTCATCCTCTTGACTCCTCTCTTTACTCCTTATCCTTAATGTGTTTCTATTAAAGCTTTTACTTATGCATGCTTATATATATAATTTTAATCAGACTATTAGAAATTATAAACTTAAGTAACATAAATGCACCCATCCCTTGTGTTTCTCACCTTGCCAAATGTTCCTTAGCCCCTACATCAACCCCTTAGCTCCAGGAAGGCCAATACCTCAGAAATTCCCTTTCCCCCCCCATCACTATAACAATACCCAACATTCCATAGTGCTTTAAAGTTTTCGAGGCACTTTACAAATATCTAAGTTTGTCCTCACAATGACCCTAGGAGGTAGGTGCTATTATTCTTCTGATTTTACAGATAAGGAAACTGAGACAGATAACAGTTAAGAGGCTTGCCCTAGGTAACACTGCTACTAAGTGTCTGAGGCCAAATCTGAATTTGGGTCTTCCTGTCTTAAAGTCCGGTTCTTTATCCCCTGAACCACCTAGCTGCCTATGAACAAAGACAATTGTGCAGAGCTTTATAATCCAGACGAAATTTCTGTGCTAAATTGATGTCCACTCTTCTGGCCCTTAAATTTCCTGTGGAGGCAAAGCCAAGAAACTCCGTGTTCAAGGTCAAGGTAACTTGAACAAGCTGGGTGGAAGAAACTATGCAGTATTGGGTCTTAAATGCCTTATTTCCCTTCTGTTTATGTCCCTATAGTATTGCAACAAAGTCTCTCGAGTTTTCCCAAAGGGGAAGTTACTTAGTGCCTGCTATTGGAGTCCCTTCAAAAATAAATGTGTGGGGGATTGGAGACAAAGTACTCCTAATCCATCTTCATTTTTCTCTCACCCTCTATTTCCAAAGTAGCTCTGGTGGCCTGTCTCTCCTTTTCCTTTTTCCTTCAGGTACAATAAATCTTGGGATGCAAGCTGACAGATAAATCTATCACAGAACACCAACAGATTGCAAAAAACAAAGAAATCACCTGTTATCTATGAATTTGGGATTTTCAGCTATGTGGATCCTCCTTATGGTACAGATTTTAAACCATCTCTTCCTTCTCTTTTACTTTAATTCTTGTCTATGCCTTTGCATAAATTTTTTTTAATGAATCTACTCAACATTTTGGAAGTCTTCCTCTAGGTCTTTTAGCCTATGAAGCAAAGTGATCTAAAATGATCTATAACATTGTGCAGAAAAGCATTAAGATGTGGCAATAATGGAAAAGAGAAACACTTGTATAAATCAAGCAAGTGGCAGAAATTATTGGAGAAAAAAATCAATGTGTTTTGATCATACAGAGATAACAGGACTTTACATACCAAAATCCAGTATCTCTTGTGTGTTTATCCATAAAGATAATACCTACTTCTGACTGCTGTTGATTTACAATTTATCTTGTATATAGCTTGTTGGTTGCTTGGTTGTTATCCTTGTTCTCGAAGAGGACCAAAATGACATCACTGTGTTGGGGTCAAAGTACAATGCATCCAACTGTGGCTGATCAGACCAATATGAGGTTGAAAGGCTCTATCACAGGTCAGGCACAAATAGTCCATATGAACATCTGGAGTGAAGATGTCTCTAAATTTGTGCATCACACATTTCATTAGAGCCACTGCAATTCTATTTTATTGATAGAGTACAGCACCTTCTTTGACACAGGCATGCCATGGTAGGCAGTCCTGTGCCAGTGTCTGCATCTCACAATTGATTCCAAAGTTCTTCAGAGAGACCTTGAGAGTATCCTTGTATTGCTTTTTCTGACCTCCATAGGAGCATTTGCCTTGTGTGAATTCAGAGTTTTGCTCTCTGCAGTAGTTTGAATGCTAGTTCATACTGAGCAAGGACCTCAATGTCTGGTACCTTATCTTGCCAGGTGATCTTCAGAATCTTACAAAGACAATTTGTTTCCATATAGCTGTTTACGTGTTATCTCCTTCATTAGACTGTGAGTTCCTTGAGATCAGGAACTGTCTTTATCTTTTTTTGAATCCCCAGTTCTTAGCACATTGTTTGGCACATAGAAGGTGCTTAATCAATGTTTATTGACTGACCCTATGTAATGGCAACCACACTGGCATACCCAGGATGGCTGCTGGTGCAGCTTCTTTTATCTGCTTTGCTAAGGAAAGAGCTGTTTCAGGGGTCAACAATCTTTTTTAATTAAGCAGAAAAAATACAGAGAAGAGAAATAAAGACCAGACAGGGCTCTACTGCCTAAATTGAAGCAAAACCGCTATATATGTACTTTACATTCACCACTAGATTGAGAGAGCCTTTACCTCTGAGCACTTGGGGATTCTGAACATACGGTCACTCAGAGTCTCAACCAGGGAATCACAACAAGTCCTCAAAACAAAAGCTCACCTCTCACAATATATACTTTTTCAGCTAATAGGCTCAGTGCCTAATTAGAAATTAACAAAAGGTGTGTAAGCCTTCTTACAAGCAAGCTTCCCTTAATGAACTCCATATGAGGCCTATTGAAGGGCTGGGAAGATCTTATTCTCCATTGACCTCACACCCTCCTCAATAGAGAAGTGGTCACCTAGTTTTACAACTTGCAGAAGCATGTTTCAGATCAGATTTATATGTGCCTTCCCTGAAGGAGCAGAGACTCTCACCCATTTAACTCCAAGCCAGTGTTTCTGATTTCTAGAGTTCAGACATTGGACTTTCTAAAAAGAAGAGGGCATTTCTTGATGTAGCATGTTCCCTGGAGAAAGAAGCAAATAACTTACTTAGAGAGCAGAATTAGAATGTTACTTGGACAGTACAGCCCTCAAATTATGTTTACTTTCCTTGCGGAATCTAAACCATAAAATGACACTATAACTCTGGGGGCGGGGGATATGTATGACTCTGTGGTAAAGTAGAATTCTTTGGAATGTCAGGAAATTGCTCCAATGACAACTTCAAATTCAGTGCCTTTCAAGAAGAGGTGATGAAGTATTTGAATAATTTAAGTATTTCTGTTTCTGGGTTCTGGCTCTTGAGTCCTCTGTATGTAAGGCATTTTCTGTAGAGTCTAATCAAGGCTGTCCTCTACAAGATGTTCATTTAGCATCTTGAGTGAGCTGGTAACCCTAATATCAACATTTGGAGAAACTTAGACAAGAGCTCAGAGTGTATTGGGAGATTTTCTGGAGTAAGTCCATGTAGGGGCAATGACTCCAAAAGGAAAAAAATGACCTTCTTGTGGATAGTCCCTCATATCTTCCATATGAGCTCAGAGACCTTGGGGAGAGGTTGCTTCTAGGAAGGCTTGCACACCTTTTGTTAATAAGCTTGTTAGGCAATGGTTCAGGTTGTGATGCTTTCTGGCTCTAAGCCTATTAGCTGAAAGAGCATACATTGTGAGAGGTGAGCTTTTGCTTTGGGGGCTCACTTATGAGAAAGATGTTGTTATGCCCTGGCTGAGACTCTGAGTGGCTGTATGTTCAGAGCTTCTCGACTCCTCAGAGGTAAAGGCTCTCTTGATTCAGTGGTGGATGTAGAGCTTTGATTCAGGCAGTAGAGCTCTGTCTGTTGGTCTTTATTTCTTTTTGTATTTTTTTCTATGTAATTAAGGAAGATCATTGACCCCTTTTAAATTGCTTTCTTTAGTAAAGCAGATCTAAGAACCTGCACTAGCAGCCATCCTGGGTATGCCAGTATGGTTGTTATTACAAAGCTACAATGGATTAAGTCAATCAGGTATCTGTACTAAGTCCAGCACCAATATGGCGAACCTCTCAGAATGAGAAGCCATCAGGCTGCCTAAGGAGAAGTGAAATGGCCCAGGTTGGAAACACAAAAAGTCAGGGTTTCTATGCTGATGAGTAGTGGCCCTGGGATCACAGGTGGAATCTGTACTTCCAGCCTGGATGAGATAGGGAAACCTAGTTCAATAAAATAAAATAAACAAAACAAAATAAAGATTTGGAATAAATGAAGGAGTAGTCACATAGGTCAGTAGTCATGTTCTCTCATTTAACTTTATTTGGTTCTAATAAAGTCCATGACTTTAATGTCTTCCCCTGGTATGTGTTTACTGAAATAAATAAAATTGCTACAACTATTACTCTTTAAGAATTCCTTTTTAATTTTGCTTCTTTTAGCATCTGTGTTTTTGCTCAATTCCTCTTTGAGTGCCACTTGAATGTATTGTTGTTCAGTTGTGTCCTATTCTTTGTGATCCCAGGGACCATAGCATGTCAGGCTAGCCTTCTATCCTACACTACCTCCCAAACTACTAGAAGGTAGTTTCCTATTTTTTCCTACACTATATAGACTTGATTTTCATCTATGCTGGTAGTAAATGCTCCTGTTTTATTATCTTGTGGACAATATGTTCTGTGTCTACTACATTTCTCCCTTAATTTTTCATAAAGAGTACCTCCAAGAGAGACAGATACATTTCAAAGTTATTCTTCCAAGGACAGTAGTCCCAGATGCATCTCGAGATGCATATAAAAGTGTGAGCTTTCTGCTCTTTGCAGGAAAGGGAAAGAACAACTAACATTTTGATTTTTTCCTCATAATCATGTCACTTTCTCTCTTCTGGTATGAGTTTCCTCATCCAAAAATGAGATGGCAGGAGTAGTTATTCTCTAAGATGTACTTTAGCTTTGAATGTGAATTGCTATAAATAAGAGGCAGCTAGGTGGTTCAGTAGGTAGATGAAGGGACTTGGAATCAGGAAGACCTGAGTCTGAATCCTATCATATGCATAGTGGCAGTATGGCCCTGGGAAAGTCACTTAACCTCTCTTTGAGTCAGCTAGATGACATGGTGGATAGAGTGCTAAATCTGGAGTCAGGAAGACCTGAGTTCAAACCTGATTTTAGACACTAGCTTTATGACTCTGGGCAAATTGCTTAACTTCTGCATGCCTCAGTTTCCTCATCTATAAAATGGAGATAATAATAGCATCTACCTTCTATGGTTGTTGTGAAGATAAAATGAAATAATAGCCATAAAATGCTTTGCAAACCTCAAAACACCATACAAATGTTAGGAAGTAGTAATTTCCTTCCCCTATTTGGGTCTCAGTTTACTCATCAGGAAAATGTTCTAAATAGTTCTAAATATTATGAATTGCTATAAACAATCATTCATTTTAGTTCAATTCAGCTCACATCTATGTTACCATGGTAGAGGGGAAGGGCATTCCAATATGAGAGACTTGGTTTGGGACCAATTTCTTATGTCTCACTCTTTTTCCTATGACATACCTAGACTTCCCTCTTCATAGTTATGATCATCACCCCTTCTGTCCTAGGTTCCTCTCACTCGGATCTTCTATTGAAGGGAAGATAGGTTTCCCAATTTCTCCATTGTCTTTTTCTCCACTAAAAAGAGCATATGAAATAGAAAATATATTTTTTAAAAAGCTTCTTTGGGTATTCTAAGGAACTAGAAACTTTATAAAGCTTAACTTTATTAATACCTTACCTCATTTATGCCTATCCTCCCAGCTTGGAATGGACTCTACTAATATCTCTACATATTAATATCCTTTTCTTCCTTCAAGGCCCATTTTGGGTACCACTTCCTCTAGAGAGACTTCCCTGATGCCTCCAGCTAAAGATAATACTGTCTCACTAAAATCTCTTGCTAAAACCTCTCCTATGAACTTAATAATATTTTAACTTATAAGAAATTAATCATATCTTAACTTGTATTATGACTAATTGTATATATGTTTCACCCCATTGATTAGATGTATACTTCTTAAGGATGTGGTCTGCATGGATGGTCATCTTAGTATCCACAATCTAGGATGATATAATGGAAAGACTTCTGGATTTGAAGGCAAAAGAACTGGGTTTGAATCCCACTTCTGCTACTAAAAAACTGTGCAATTTGGAGTAAGTCTATTGCCTTTCTTGCATCTCAGTTTTATTATATAATAACAAAATGAGTAGATGGATTAAGATCTCTATGGTTCTTTCCAACCCTAAATATGTGATCTAATGACAGGTAAGTATTAAATAAATATTAAATGAACTAAAAATATTACCTAGGGGGAAACAGTCAGGAGTTTAAAATAACATACAAATAGAAGAGGAAAGTTACAAAGGAATATGTCTTAATAACTTAGAAGACTAGATAGCTCTGGTTTGAAATGAAAATTTAAATGGGACTAGGCCTAGGGAGAGCTTCTTACTCTTCCTGTTCACTGACTCATTCTTTTATCATCCAGAGTCAGTCTGGTCCCAATCCTGTCTGGGTTGGATGCCAAACAAAGCTATCAAGCTTCTGGCTGTGGTGGATTTGGGTTGGCAAAAATGCTAGAGTTCTCAGTCTCCTTTGAAGTGACTTCTTAATCTTATCTCCATATGCATAGCCCCAGTCTGAGGAAGGTACTTCCCAATAAAAATATAAACAGAAGCTTGGAAATATTTGGTGATCTACTATCTCAGCAACTGTCCTAAAACCCAACTGAGGCAAGTGGTACCATGGTTATAATAAAATGTTGTTTTTCACCAATGCAGCACTGTTTTGTTCATGGAGATCTCAAGAAAAGAAATGGGAATTGTTGCTAGTTAGGTACTAAGAAAATCTTGTAAATATATATGATGTGAATGATTATTATTCTCTGCTATGTACATGGCAATGTTCTTTTTATTCCTTTCTCATTTTGTATTTAAGTTTAAAATGGATTTTAAAAATTACAAAAAAGAAAATGATTATTATTCCTTTTCTGTGGTACAGGACTTGTGATTTCATTGATATTCATAGTTATTCTCAGTAAATATAAGACGCTGTTGAGTTTCCTATCTGCCTTGTTGGAGGGTGTTTTCACACTGGAAATTCTTACAGTAGTTAAATCACAGGTCCAGAAACCTTTCCCCTCCCAAACAAGAGCCTCCTAAGCAAAATCATTGACTTTTAGGTTTACAAGGGAACATAAAGATGATTTTGGCACATTCCTCTCTCATCTTACAGAGGAGGAAACTGAAGCCTTGAGAGAATAAATGACAAATCTTAATGTTACATAAATAATACCACCTTACAGAGAGAAACATGAAAGTTGCATGTGCATGTCAAAATGTAGAATTTAGCTATGGACTTGTGTAAAACTAAGACGGAAGCAGGCCCACAGAGCTTACAGCCTACAGCCACATCTACTGACAACTTTTCACACTCCTTGGGTAGCTTCTGAGCACACTGGGCATGGTTAAGATTTTAATTAGACTTCACCACAACATTAATAGGTTAAAGAATATTACAAGGGAAAATTAACATTTAAACAGATTCTGATTGTTTGAGAGAAGACATTAAAAAAATGAACCAGTGATTTGGTTCAGCTGAGAGAAGCATGTCTAATTGACAGTTGTCACTGTCAGAAAAGGGTTTCAAGTGATGTGCTTTGTGGAAGCTGAGGGGGAGGAAGCAAAAGAGCCTCAAACCCTCACCACCTGGCCTGATTGCCAGAGATAATGTTGGCCCTGTGGGTAGGAGAAATGTCATATTCCTCTAAGGCCCTTTTAGAGCACAGCATTTTATCTAAGTCCTATCCAGCCTGGAGTAACCCCTTCTTGGGACTGTTGTAACAATGTAACGAAATACTCCTTTCCCTACTAGGGACTGTAGCTGACTGTTGTATTTGGACATGGCTATTGAGGGCTTGCATGCTGTAGGGGCCCAGGGAGAACAAGGTTTATTTCCCCCTCTTAGAAAATGTACTAATTGTAACCATGCTTGAGAGTCTCAAATCCTGAATGGGATTTGATTCTTGTTCTGGGATCAGGTTTTACAGTTGTGCTAACTTACATAAACTAAAGCATAATAGAATGTCAGAGTAGGAAGGAGGCTCATAGATAGCCAGTCTAACCCCTTATTTAACACAGGAGAAAACTGAGAGAAAGAAATGACTTTTTTACATATATATATATATATTGTACATATGTGTATATATATATGTATGTGTGTGATATATATGTATATATACATATATACGTATACATACATACATACATATATGTGTGTATATATATATATATATATATATACGCACACACAGAATAACAGAAAATAACAGAAATAACAAGAAAACCCCTTTTCTGCTCCAACTCTTTTCCTGAATTGTACCTGGAAGATCCTACCAACTCCTTCTTTCCCCACATCCCTAAGCCTTCATCTCCAAGTGGACTGCCCGAAAGTATCATTATAGGATGGAGATTACTCTTGATCCTAGTGATAACAAGGAAAAACAAAAATGGGGATGAAACTGTCTAAATGACCTGTTGTCAAATGTACACCCCAATATACAAAGTCAACCTCCAAAGCAACCAACCCTGAATGATTTGGAGTAAAACCACATTTACTAATAAGCTTAAGGATGTCGGCTTTAAGAATAAGATAAACTTAAATAAAATCTAAAAACATGAAATAGTTTTAAATAAACCTATTTTTTTTATAAATTTTATTTAATATATTTAGTTTTCACCATTGATTTTCACAGGAGTTTGAATTACAAATTTTCTCCCCATTTCTACCCATGCCCCCACTCCAAGATGGCGTATATTCTGGTTGCCCTGTTCCCCAGTCTGCCCTCCCTTCTGTCACCCCGCTACCCTTCCATTCCCTTTTCCCTTCCTTTCTTGTAGGGCAAGATAAATTTCTATGCCCCATTGCCTGTGTATCTTATTTTCTTGTTGCTTGCAAAAACTTTTTTGTTTTTGTTTTTGAACATCTATTTTTTAAAACTTTGAGTTCCAAGTTCTCTCCCCTCTTCCCTTCCCAGGCCCCTCCCTAAGAAGTCCAGCAATTCAACATGGGCCACATGTGTATCATTATATGTAACCCTTCCATAATA
>CM053622.1:635371597-635397286 GCA_028646595.1 Phalanger gymnotis | reverse complement strand
AGTATTTTTTTTAGGTCTCCTTTAGCAAGTCATTGACTTGTTTTTCATGGTTTTCTCTCATCCTTCTCATTTCTCTTCCCAATTTTTCCTCTACTTCTCTAACTTGCTTTTCCAAATCCTTTTTGAGCTCTTCTATAGCCTAAGACCAGTTCATGTTTTTCTTGGAGGCTTTTGTTGTAGGCTCTTTGACTTTGTTGACTTCTTCTGGCTGTATGTTTTGGTCTTCTTTGTCACCAAAGAAGGATTCCAGAGTCTGAGACTGAATCTGGGTGCATTTTTGCTGCTTGGCCATGTTCCCAGCCAACTAACTTGACCCTTGAGTTTTTCAGCGGGGTATGACTGCTTGTAGACTAAAGAGTTCTATGTTCCACGCTTGGGGGAATGCACCAGCTCTGACTCACCAGCACTTCTCCTTTTCCAAGAACCCCCAACCAGGACTGAACTTAGACCTTCAGCAGGTTCTTCACTCCTGCTCTGATCCACCACTTAATTCCTCCCACCAGGTGGGCCTCGGGAAGGAAGCAACTGCAGCTGTAGTTCTGTAGCTGCCCCACGTCCGCTGCCCCTGGGGTGGTGGCCAAACTGCAGACTCCCTGTCCCCAGCAGCTTCTCCCACTAACCTACTCTGTTGTCTTTGGTGTTTGTGGTTTGAGCAGTCTGGTAACTGCTGCAGCTCACTGATTCAGGGTGCTAGGGCATGCTTCACCTGGTTCCCGGTCTGGTTGATCCATGCCACCCACGCTGGGCTCTGCTTGGCTCAGCTGTGCTCCCCTCAGCTCCCAGCTCCGTGCGGGATAGACCTTACCAGAGACTATCCAGGCTGTCCTGGGCTAGAGGCCTGCTTCCCTCTGCTACCCTGTGGGTTCTGCAGTTCTAGAATTGGTTCAAAGCCATTTTTTATAGGTTTTTGGAGGGACTTGGTGGGGAGCTCATGCTAGTCCCTGCTTTCCAGCTGCCATCTTGGCTCTGCCCCCAAATAAACCTATTTTTCAATGAAAGTCAGACCCCATCAAACTCATTTAGCCCTAAATGGGGCCCATTTAAATAATTTTCTGCTTTTAAGATGATGAAACTTTGGAGGAGAGTTGCTGGATAACTGCTATCAAAAGTCCTACTCTGATGCCTCATAGAGATGTGGAGGTAACCTTAGGCTCCATACAATTTCATTTGAAAAAATATGTATTGAGGAACTACTATGTGCAGGGTATTGTAAGGTGACAGGAATTTGAAGGCAAACAGTTGATCCATTCCCTTCATTCAAGAAGCTCATGGCTAAGTGGAGGGGAGGGAGGGATACAAAATGTAAGCAGAGGAATACCAAAGATGTATAAAGTAATACATAATAATTTAAATAATAAAATAATAATTTAAAAGAATACTAACAACTGGTAGGGAAAGGGAGGAAGATTTAAAAAGGCCTCAAGTAGTAAGTGGTGCTTGAGATATATTTTGAAGGAAGCTAGGTATTCTAGGAGGTAGAGGTGAGGAAGAAATGTCTTTTAGGTGAGGGAGATACTCACACAAAACCATAGGGAAGCAACAGATGAAATGTTGTGGATAGAAGCAGCAGGCAGTGCAACTTAATGAGAGCAGAGTGTATGTGGAGGGGAGCAATGTGAAATAACCCTGGAAAGATAGGTGGGAGTCATATTGTAGAGGGTTTTAGATGACAGGCTGAGGAGTCTTCATTTTATGTTAGACATAATAGGGAGCCTCTGAAGATTTTTGAGCAGGGTAGTGACATGGTCAAATCTATATTTTGGAAATATAACAAGTCATATTTTTTAGCACTTTAAGATTTACAAGAAGCAGCTAAATGGCTCAGTGGATAGTATGCCAGGCCTGGAGTCAGGTAAGATCTGAGTTCGAATTCAGCCTCAGACACTTACTAGCTGTGTGACCTTTGGCAAACCACTTAACCTCTGTTTGCCTAGGAGTCAACTGGATGGCTCAGTGGATAGAGCAGTTACTAGTAACTAGACAATTGCTGGCTCATGTGACCTGGGCAAGTCACTTAACCTCTGTTTGTTTTAATCCACTGGAGAAGGAAATGGCAAACCACACCCAGTACCTCTGCCAATAAAACCCCATGGACAGTACAGTCCGTGGAGTCACAACGAGGTGGACGTGACTGAACAACAACAAAAAGATTTACAAAGCATTTTACATAAAGTTTCTTATTTGATCTTCATAACAATTCTGAAGAGGTGCTGTAATTATCTTCATTTTACAGGTGAGAAAATTGAGACCCAGAGAATATTAATTTGGCAGCTGTGTGGAGGATTGACTGGAGAGGCAAGAGATTAGAGGCAGGGCAGGGAGATTTATTAAAAAGTTTGTGCAAAAGTCCAGGCAAGAGTTGTTAGAAGCATTTATAAGTTGAGAGAAGGGAATAGAATTGAGAGATGTTGTAGAGGAAAGTTGACAAGACTTGGTAACTAATTGGATTTGGGGGTGGGGAAAAGGAAAGTGAAGGGTTGAGGATGATGATAAGGTTGCAAACCTGGGTGACTGAATAGAAATCCTGGATAGAAATAAGGATGTTTAGAGGAGGGGTAGTTTGAGGGAGGTGAGGGCCGTACGATGAGTTCCATTTTGGTCGTGGGCACTTTAAAAGTACTATAGGATATGTGGAGATGTCTAGCAGGCAGCTGGCAATGGGGAACTATAAATCAGATTGTTGTTCGTTGTTGTTGCTGCTCATCTTTGGTTCTTGGAGAGGACCAATGACATCAGGAGGGGGATGTCCTGACTTGCAAGTGAATTGGATTTAAGTGAGGCAGAATCGTGCAGTCATCAGCCCCATTCTCTACTCCATTGTCTTCTGAGTCCACTGGTAAAACATAGGTCAGGATAACTGGCAATGGCCAGATCAGAAGAGAGACTATAGATGGATGATGAATAAATAGGAGGAGGAAAAGCAGAATAGAGGGAGGAAGGAAAAGGAGGGTGGCCAGTCTTGGAGGAATCCCAGACTAAGTGGGTAGAACCAGGATAATTATCCAACAAGGAGACTGAAAAGAAATCATCAGAGAAATAGGAAGAACCAAGAGAGAGCAGTGTCAAAAAAAAGTCGAGGGGTGGTCCATGATGTGAAAAATTAAATAGAGGTTAAATAGAAAAAGGATTGAGAAAAGAGCACATTGGATTTAGCAGTTAAGAAGTCATTGGTAACCTTGTAGAGAGCGGTTTCAGTTTCAGCAGAAAATTGCCATGCAGAGTCCTCTAAAGTCAAACAATTATTATTGGGAAAGACTGTAGAGCAGGAGATTGAGAAGCAAATGTAAGGGGAAGAGATGAGGGAAATGAGTGTAAACTATCATTTCCAGGAGTTTATTGAAGAAAGAAAGAGGAATACAGGAGATATGGCACTTGAAGAAGAAAAAAATGGATAAGGAAAGTTTGAAAATAAGGGGGCAGGGCAAGTTCCCAGAGGAGACAGGAAGGGATGGGGTCAAAAACACAAGTAGAAAGGTTGGCTTGGTCAAAAATAAGGGCTATTTTATTCCCTGCTCCTTAGCAACTGTAGCAAAAAAAAAAAAAAAAGACCATAGCAAAAAAAGAGAAGTGGAGATGACCTAAAGTATGGAGTAGGGGAGAAAAGGAATCACATGATAGATGTCCTCTCTTTTCTCAATAAAATAGTAGCTGAGGTGCTTTAGCTGGGAAGGAAAAGGGAAGAGATAGCACAGGAGGCTTAAGTAAAGGTTTGTAAAGTATGGTTTATTGAGTCTATTAGGGAAGATTAAAGGGATCACCAAGTGGCTTGGGCCCTGGGCTTAGAGAGGCAAGCTTTGACCTTACATTCTAGGCCTCCTCTAGTTATGTTTCAACCCATTTTACCTGTTCTCCCAACTCTTCTCCCCTTTTAGCTTCCCTTTATGTACTTGATTTAGAATCTTTAGATTTTAAACTTCCTGAGGTGGGGAGGGTCTTGTTTGCTTTTATTTGTATCCCCAGTGCTTAACACAGAACCCTGACTGCATAGTTTATAGTTGAACTGGTTAACTACTCAAGACTATACAGGGAATAAAATGAGGCTAGAGTGGGATTGATGGATGGGAATGGAGGGACTGGAAATAGAGGATGAAAAAATAGGGTTAAGAGGAA
Source organism: Phalanger gymnotis (assembly GCA_028646595.1). Lineage (NCBI taxonomy): Eukaryota > Metazoa > Chordata > Mammalia > Diprotodontia > Phalangeridae > Phalanger > Phalanger gymnotis. The sequence continues at coordinate 635,393,176 of CM053622.1, read as the reverse complement.
AGAAGCTGAGAGAGAGACTGAAATATAGAGGGGACAGAAATTGGAAGGACAGGTTAGGGAGGTTCTCAAAGCTATGCCAGCAGAATGCAAGCTCTGGCACATTCTATCAAGCTGAAAAGGCTTCTAAGATGGACCTGGCAAAGGACTGTATGACTCATTGAAGGATCATCTAAGTTCAGAGAGGCATCACCAGGTAATAAACTTTTTGGCCCCAGAGACTTTTGGATGGCCTACTAACTTATGTAATAGTGGTTGTATCTGAATCAATGGATGGCATGTCCACACTGATGAAATTGCATGTCATTGAAATGTTGAGATACTGAGGAAGAGAATTGCTTTTATACTATGACCATAGCCAACATATGCTTACTTCAGTGTTATAAGGACCTGATTTAGGTCATTGACTAGGGACATTGATGTGTATATTCCTTCTATGGACACAAGTGACAGCTCTGTTAGGACCTATTCAATGGTTATTCTGTGGCAAACTTAGTGATGAAGTGCTCCCAATTTAACTGGGCCATTGCTTGGACAAAAGACTTCCTGTAGGCATGCTTGATGCTTTTGAATCAATTGATCAGTCAAAACACATTTAGTAAATGTCACTATGTGTCAGGTGCTGTACTAAGCTTTTTCAGCTGGGGAGAGACATCCAGAGCTTGGTTCCACTTGAAAAACTTTTAAGAACCCATTAAATATGGGCATTTTCAAATCTGAATCCATGGCATGAAAGAATAGGACTGGTGGTGGAAAGAGTCTGGGATTTAGACTGAGATAACCTGGGTTTGAATCCTGCCTCTGGGCTTTACTCTCTGAAATAACTTCAAGTAAGTCACTTCATCTCTGCGGACCTGTTTTCTCATCTGTAAAATGAGGGAGTTGAGCTGGTTGATTTCTAAGGTCCCTTCAAGTTTTAACATGTTCCCATGATCCTATGTCTCCCTGTTGTTTGGGAAATAAAGTACTCTACCCACTGGAGTTATGTAGGATGTCTTAGTTCATTTTAAGCTTTTAATATATTTAACAAGTGCTACAAACTTAAAAAAAAGAAAAATTTATATTTATATATCAATATTAAAAATATTGATGTTTCTTATTAAAATTCAACATAGCCACCATCTTGTGATATATATTGCAGTAGTCAATTTTACACTTTGTAAAAACTTCCATCAGCTACCTGTTGTTTGTCCCTTGTTTTTGAAGACCAATGATGATGTCTTGACTTGCCTGTCAATTAGACGTAAGAGAGGCAGAGTTGGGCAAAGTTCTCTACCTCACTCTTTCTTCCTGAATCATCGAAGTTTCATGGCAGGACAAAAGTCAAGATGACCAGTGGCAGTCCAGGATGTAGAGGATGACCTTGGCATCTTCATTGTCTGACAAAGCTCTAAGCACTCACAGTGCCTGTTTCAACTGCCTTCATGGCCTGGTGGAACAAAATGTTCAAATCTGTCCATTCCACCAGGGGAAGTCTTCACATGCTTAGGTTTGAGTCCTGGTGGTTACTCTCATCTTGGTCTAGCCTGTTTGCCAAGACAATTTACTGAGGTATGGCTGCTGAGCATACTACAGCTTCTTGGGACTACAGCTGAGAGTTGGGTGAAGGTACATGAGCAGCCTTGAAAAAGGCTTTAGCAAGCCTTCACACCAGAGATGTCCTCCCTGAACACCCCATATACTTCAGCTCCTAATTGCCTTTGTAACTCTAACCTTAAGTGCATCCAAAGAGTGAGGTTTTGATGCACATATGACAGTTTTGATATGACCCACAGCAGTCTAAATGGAGATAGATCAGGTGACTAAAGTGACCAAGCAAGAAGACCTCCTCTACCAATCCAAGGAAGAGAAAGTGTCATCTAGAAACACACCATGCATAAAGACAGAGTGCCTCACCTTGTTAAAATTAAAATAAAATTTATTGTTCAAAATTCACAAGACTAAGTATAAACGAAATATAAACAAAAGCCTTCAAATGATGTTTTTGTATGTCATAGCACTTATACTTCTGAAGTTATTAAAGCTAAAACTAAGATTTTTAGGGCACCTTGTATATACATTTGAACTAGATGGTCCTAGTTTTAACATTCCAAAACTATGAAAACAACTGGTGTCACTCCCTTCTCTGGAGGACCTTTTACCTATGCATTATCTACACCACTTCAATTTAGGGGTCACTTGTGGACTTTCTGACTGTCATGTATTTCTTGAAGAGAAGTAGTTATGTTCAATTTGGGACTTTTTCCCTGGCTCTTACCCCATGACTAGAATGCTCTCACTAATCTCCACCTCCTGGCTCCATTCAAGTCTCAGCTAAAATCTCTTTTTCAAGAAGCCTTTCCTAATCTCTCTTAATTCTAATGCCTTCCCTCTGCTGATTATTTCCCACTTATCCTGTATAGAGCCTGTTTCTACATTTTGTTGGTTTGTTGTCTACCCCATTAGATTGCAAACTTCTCAAGGGCAGGGACTATCTTTTGTTTTTCTTAGTCTCCCTAGTGTTTAGCATATTACCTGGCACAACATAGATACTTAATAAATATTTATTGACTGACTAGCTTTCATTTCAGTGGGCAATAGTTAGAAGCCTCTCTGTCTTCTTTGAAAATTGAACATAGGTCTAAATCACTATTGATTAGAAAAATGCAAATCAAAGTAACTCTTAGGTACCACAACTCTCCTCTCAGATTGGCTAACATGACAAAACAGGAAACTGATAAATGCTTGAGAAGATGTGGGAAAATAGGAACACTATTGCATTGTTGGTGGAGTTGTGAACTGATCCAACCATTCTGGAGAGCAATTTGGAACTATGCCCAATGAGCTATAAAATGTGCATACCCTTTGATCCAGCAATACTACTTCTAGGGCTATATCCCAAAGAAATCATACAAGTGGGAAAAGGATCCATATGTACAAAAATATTTGTAGCAGCTCTTTTTGTGGTGGCAAAGAATTGGAAATCAAGGGGATGCCCGTCAATTGGGAAATGGCTAAACAAGTTGTGGTATACGAATGTAATGGAATACTATTGTGTTATAAGAAATGAGGAGCAGATGGACTTCACAGTAACCTGGAAAGGCTTACATGATCTGATGCTGAGTGAGGGGAGCAGAACCAGGAGAACATTATATGTGATTACAGACACACAGTATCTGTGATGACTGACTTTGATAGATTTGGCTCTTCTCAGCAATACAAGGTTCTAGGACAGCTCCAAAAGATGCATGATGGAAAAAGCTGTCCACATCCAGAGAAAGAACCGTGGAGTCTGAATGCTGATTGAGGCAAGCTATTTGCTCTCTTTTTTTTTCTTCTTTTTTGGTTTTGTTTCTTCTTTCTCATGGTTCACTATTGGTTATAATTCTTCTTTACAACTTGACTATTGTGTAAATAAGTTTAATGTGAATGTATATGTAGAAACTATATAGAAATACATGCAGTCTTTGGGGAGAGGGGAAGAAAGGAAGGGGGAGAAAATTTGGAACTCAAAAACTTGTGGAACTGAGTGTTGTAAACTAAAAATAAAAAATAAATTAAAAAAAAGAAAATTGAGCATGAGGTTTAGGAGGCATGAATTCGTAAAAAGGTGGCAGTTTGGGCTCTGTGGAAACAAAATAACCTCCTTTAGCCTTGCCAAATTTAAAATTCCTAGGATGAAGTTCTCCTTGGTCAATGTGGTTTGACCTCTGCTAGACTCTGAATTAATATCAATGCCAATGTTGAGGTAGCACAGAAATATCAGACTGAGGACTGGCCTTCTCTAGAACATCCTTTTTCCATTGACCAACAAACTCCATGATTTGAAGAGCTCTTAAAAACTCACCTTTGCCCTAAAACTTTTCTATACTGTTCACAGGAGAGCTATATTCTTTTGCCACATTGCTTAATTGAATAGGTGGTAGAAGACATCTTTAAGAAGGCACCTTTCCATGCTTTTGAATAAAATGAATAGTGCCATGGTTAGAATATTATCCTGAATGAATCTTTCGTCTGCTTCAGTATGGCATTTAGTTATCAATGTCTTGGGGCATTGGGAACTTGGAACACGCCCAGATCTTCTAATGGGGAAGCACCCTTCTTCTCCATGTTCTCCTATCATGTGAATTGGAGTAGCTTTCTTTGACTGGCTGTGTAGCTGGAACCGGCTGTATCTTTAAAAACTTCCAGACTGGAACAGTGACTCTCTTCTTCCTGCCTACTCTTTTCTTTTGCTTCCAGAGAGTGAAGATCAGAGATCACCCACAGCATAGGCACCATGAACTGAACTAGGAAGGGGAGCATATCTTTCCCCGCTTCTTTCCTTTTAGACCCTGCAGTCTGAGGATATTTCTTTCATTCTGTTTCATTTGTCCTCAGTTTCTAGGTGCAGTGAGAGTTCTAGATGAACTGGGAGTTCAAGCTGATAAGCCAAGATTCTAGGTGAGATATTGCAACCTGCTTGGTGGAAGCCCTAAGAGACCAGGGTGCTTAGGTGCCAAGCATAAAGATGGTTTTGGACTTGGAACTGGGACTGTCCTAAATAGGAACTGAGTTAATGTATGAAACAAATTACTTCTCCCTTCCCAGAGGATGAAAGGGGTGGGAAGAGGATTAAGGCCCCCATGTTGGGGGAAAAAATTTGTATATTTGTGATTATACTTCTTGAAGTAAATATTCTTTTGTAAAAGAGAAGTTAGTGGTTAAATGGAACTGGGGTACAGGGGCCCAATCTCTGATTGGTGAGGGAACATTATTTGTGGGGCCTGGAGCCATTGTCAGAGCCCAAGAATTATCCCCCTCCCCCACCTAATCCCCTTAAAGGTACCGAAAATTTTGGAGCAAGGGATGAAATGGAACATACCTGGCCTTCAGGCTCTGGGCACCAATCTTATATCAGTATGAACACTAACTTCGCTTCATGTATACTATGCTCCAACAAAACTAGGCAACTAATGATTCTTCAATCTTATTTCCCTCTACCTTTGGACATATGCATGCACGAACTTCCAAACCTGAAATGGACTCCATCTACATTTCAGCCTGTTGAAAATTTTCCCTATATTCAAGACCCAGCTGTGGTGCTAATCCTGATTAAAGATCTTCCCCACCCATTTAATAGGCCTCAGGTGGAGCTAGTTAAGGGAAGCTTGATTACAGGAGGCTTGTTTGTAGGGTGGCCTACACCCTTTTGCTAAATAGGTATTAAACCCCAAGTAGGTGCTAAGCCTGAGGACCACACCCTTTTGCTAAGTAGGTACTAAGCCCCAGGGCCCCAAACAGGGCATATATGTACCTTAAGGGTAGCCATTAAGCCCAGACTAGAGAGCTACTGGAAGAAGAAGACAAAGAAGAGAGAACTGCTAGAGAGACATAGAACTGAAAGAGATGGAGAGACTAAGAGAGAAATGGAAGGGCTTTCAGAACTTTGAGAGGATGCAGGCAAGCAGACAGTTACAATTTGTGAGTGAGTGTTTACGGGAAGGCCCTAGCAGAGGGGAAGGTTACAGGATGTCTTGGCTTCTTGCTGTGATACTGTGTTTTAATTTCTTTGCTGTTACATTGAAGTGGACTTGCTGGTTTTGAGATCTGATCCTCTGGTGTCTGAATAAATGTTTTACTTCTTCTGCCTTCGATATAGAGAGTCTTTATACTTTGCGATCCCAAACTATACAGGCATATTCACGATCACCATTGATATCATGAACACTGATACACCTTACTGATATACCAGCTGAAGGGCTTCCCTGAGAAGAATTCCCCAAATCTCCACAGCTATAAGCAATCTCTCTTGAAATTTCTCATATGTGTGTCTGTTCAACTCTTTCTGTGCATTTATCTCGTTCTAACTTGTATTTCAGTTGTTCGTATGGATTTAAACACATAAGGTATCATAACAATTTTCTAGTTCAACCCATATTACAGTGAGAATGGACTCTGGAATCATAGGTTGTTGTTCAGTCCAGTGAGACTCTCTGTGACCTCATTTTGGAGTTTTCTTGGCAAAGATACTAGAGTGATTTACCAACACCTTCTCCAGCTCATTTTACAGATGAGGAAACTGAGGCAAACAGGGTTAAGTGACTTGCCCACTGTCATACAGCTAGTGTCTGAGGCCATATTTGAACTCAGGAATATGTTCTGACTCCAAGCCCAGTGCTTTATCCACTGTGCAATCTAGATGCCCTAGAGTGGTAGGCCCTGGGTTCAAATCTCACTTCCAAGAATTACTTACCTATGGTGACTTTTGGCAAGCTGCCTAACTTCCCAGATCTCCAGTTTCTTTAATTTAAAACCCCCAACTTTGGCAAAAATGGCCCTTGAGGTTCCATTCATCTCTAGATCTATGGTGTTATTTGACAGAGGAAGAAACTGACCTCCAAAGACTTGCCCAAGGGTGCAGCACCAGCGACTAATAGACATAGCCTCATAATAAAGCCTTATACATTTCTTGAGAACAGACTTTTTTTTCTTTGTATTTCCCCCACTGCCCTGCAGAAGCTCCTTCCACACAGGATGCTTCATAAGATTTGCAGAATTAGTTCAAAGTCCTCTTTATATGTTTGGAGGAAACTGTGAACCAGAGAGGCTCATAGATTTAGAATTGGAAGAGAACTTTAGAGGTCCCCTTAGAGGCCAACTCCTTCGTTTTGCAGGTGAGAAAATGAGATACAGAGAGGTTAAGTGACTTGCCTAGGGTAACAAAACTAATAAGTTTCTGAGGCAGGATTGGAATCCAGGTCTCTCAGACTCTAAGACTAGTGCCCTAAGTACCTTTGCCCAAGGTCAGTAACACTACTGGGATTTGCACCAGTTGAGCCTTCTCTTTCTACGCTAAATCCAGTGCTCTTTCTACACTGGACTTTCTTCCCAGATACTGTTTGTGGAATTAAGTTTTGAGTGATCCTCTCCTGCCTAGGGGCCACTGTCCTTTATGCTCCAACATTTGAAGGCAGTATTGACGAAGTTATCTATTAGGCAGGAAGCCAGAATTTGGTCTGAGCGCTCACTAACTCCTTAGAGTGGGTACAATATGCCGCAGTGTTTGTCATCAGCATTCATCATCACTACCATCATCATTCTCGAAGAAAGCGGTTTTTGGAATGTGAGGGCTTGAAACATCAAGCGTAAGAAACAAGAGCTCTGGGCGGGGGGTGGTACAAGAGAACAAGCGGTGGAATGCAGGGGCGGGAGGAATTCCGTTCTTGCCAGAGGATGCCAGCTTTTTTTTTTCTTCTTATTTCAAACGGGAACGTGGTTCACTCTTTCCTTTCTCCTTCTTCCTTTTTGCATCAACTCCAGTCTCCCCCACCCCTTTTTTTTTTTTTGCGCCTATTTCCAGTCCAAGATTCGATTCTAATTCTAAATTACCCCGGCGTTCAACCGCATCCCGCCAGTCATCTTTGGCGGCCACCACTAATCCGGGGGAAAAGTATAGAGTTCTCATTCTGGAACTCCAATGGGGCAGGAGTCCTTGCACTGAGCATGTGCGAGCATGCACACTGGCCGGGACAGCTTTTAGGGATCTTTCACAGGTAACACGCTCAGTTCCACAGGGCTGGAGGAGTGGCGTGCGGGACCTGGCCTGCTGCCTGCTCTAGGGATCCCGTTCACCGTCTGCAGCACCCTAGAGCTCAGCGGCTGCGCCTTCCCTCAGCAGTGTGGGGGAGCATCCGAGGGTCCGCGTGTGTAGGGCTGGTTGACGGCAGGAAGAACCAATCAGGGCTAGCAGCCCGGGCTGCCATGTGACAGGCAAGGCGGCCCCTTTCCCCAGCGCGGCCAGAGAGAGAGAGACAGAGAGAGAGACTAGAGCCAGGGCTCAGAAGGAGCTCGAGCCGTCCAGCAGCAGCGGCGGCGGCGGCGGCGGCGGCGGCGGCAGCAGCAGCAGCAGCGGCGGTGGCAGCAGCAGCAGCTGTGGTGGCAGAGGCAACTGAGGAGCAGACGGGGTCCCGGCTGCGGAGGCTCCAGGGCACAGACCGACCTGCATCCCCGCCCTCCTCTATCCCCAGGACATTGCCAGGAGCCCGGCCGCTGCAGCGAGGTCTGCAGGACAAGGCTGGACAAAGCAAGATGGCAGGGATCTTAGCCTGGTTCTGGAACGAGAGGTTCTGGCTCCCCCACAATGTCACCTGGGCAGATCTGAAGAATACAGAAGAAGCCACCTTCCCCCAGGCTGAAGATCTCTATCTCGCCTTCCCCTTGGCCTTCTTTATCTTCATGGTCAGGCTGGTCTTTGAAAGGTAAGAAGGGTTGGACTGCTTCTTCCCCTCCCCCTACACACACACACACACACACACACACACACACACACACACACACACACGTCTCTGCCTCCCTCCCTCTGCCTCCTTCCTTCTGTCTCCCTCTCTCCCCTTCTCTCTTACACACACACGCGCGCGCGCGCGCACACACACACACACACACGCACACACACACACACACTCAGGCACCCGCTCCCTAGCACACATCCTGGTGCAGCTGCCATCCTCCTTATCCAGACTCTGTATCTGTAGAGCAAGGCATCTTCCTCTCTCTCCTGCCTGTCACCCAGTGACCCCGGCATCCCAGAGCCTTTGTGTAGAGAGCAGGATTGTGGTTACCTAACTGCGTTCCGATTTAAAGGAAGAGAGGTTCTTACTTGCTCATCAGTTCTTTGACCCAAGGATGCCAAAAAAGGGACTCAGCTTCCTAACGGAAGTGCAGGTTGTTATCTTCGGATCTTCTTGGTATAGCAATCCCTTCTTGAGGAGATCTCCTTGAGGAGAAGGGAACAAAAGGTGAAAAGATGCTAATGGGGATATATTGGACTTAGCTCGGATAGGTTGTCACTGTTCCCCGCTCCTGCTCAACCAGGGCACCCTGTATGTTGCTTCAACTGTAGCACTAGGAGGCGGAATTTCATTGGGAATGTTTGGCTACTACTCATCTAATTCTAATAGAGCGGGACTAACGTATGGAAAGGAAGAAAGAAAGACATTTCAAATCATTTGGTCCTGGTGTTGATTTTATGAACTTGCTTCCCTCACCCCCTTTTCCTAGTATTCCCTTGCCTTTCGGCCCCACTTGGCTTCTCAATAGTGATATCTATCACCTAAGGTGCCTACCTGAATGTTAAATATATTTCCATGTGGGATAGGTCCTGACTAATTTTAGAGGTCTCCAGCACTGAGGACCAATACTGAGACAGGCTCCTTAAAAGGAGTAACTGACTTGGTAAGGTTGAATTTCCAGATAGTTTAGTTTAATAGCCATAATTATTTTGAACTAAAAAGCAAACTTAAATTACATTTTCATATTGATAGTATTTGCCTATATTTTATTTGTAGTTTTTTCAAAACGATACTTAAAACCTGTTTCATGTTTTTAGTTTTTACTTCTAAGGTAGATTTTCCAGGTGATGCTTTCTCCTAATATTATTGAAATAAATTAGGGTCTGTAGAAGTGTTTTTCCAAAAGACCACAGAGAGGTTTTAATTTCTTAAGTCACAGATAGTGGAGCAACTAGGATTCTTCCTTGATTCTCTTTGCCTACTATCCTTTATAAAAAAGACAGCTTTGTCATGGTATCCTGGGAGGTACTTTGAAAAAAAAATTGTTTAAGATGACAAAATTTGTTATTCCAAAGTTGCCTATTCCATGAAAAATCTGTTGATGTGATGGTTGTGTTTTGTATTTTCAAATGCACAAAATGATGTATAATATGAGAACGGAGACAATTATCCAAAATAAAGGAATTGAAATACCTACTAGAATGATTTGGAATATTCTCTTTTAAAATAATGTAATCTGAAATACACATACTCAGTCCCAATGGGTGATGAAACTTAACTGAAAATGTAGCTGTATTTACAGTTTATTGATTATGGCTTCAGAAACCAAATATTTCTTGAGAAGATGAATGTATACCTACCTTAGTAATCTTTAAGAGAGAACACTAGATAAGCAAGGTTTGTCATAGCAGCGATGTGCTCACATCTGAGTAGTCAGCTACTCCATTTGTAGAAAGATGTGTGCTCTTATTTCTTAGAGAACAAAAGCATGCCAGCAAAATGACTTGAGTGCAGACATCTGCATGTTCTTGGCTTCTTCTCTATACTGATTCTGGACTGTTCACTATATGAAGAAAAAAAAAGTAGCTTTTTTTTTTTTTTTACAGGGTGTAAACAAGTCTTGTCCTTAGATGCAATCCATTTTTGACATCTGGGAAAGTTGAAAACTAGAAATTAATTTTTCCTCTTCACAAACAAGTTATTTATTTATTTCAAAGCACAAACTCATGATTTAATATGTAATTTACAAAGGAGACAGCTGTTTTCATCCATCAGTCACAGAAATTGGATCATATTGACATATAGATAGGCAATTGGACTTCTTTTAGGCTGTTTTAAAAACATGCATTATATTAAATGGTCTGCCTAGAAGTCGAAGATTTCTCATTTATGGCTTAAGTTAGGAAAATGATGATGTTCATGAATTCTGCTGTCTACGGAAAAAAAAGATAACTGACTCCCTGTTGGTAGGATTTGTACTTAGTTTTTCCAGGATTGATGATAGGTTTGCATTGAAGCCATCTTCACATTATTTTACCTGCTTCTTCTGGTGATGAAGGGCACCCATTGGCAGAATGAATAGATGGGGGAATTATTTGTGGAATCCGTGACTCTAGAAGAGAATACTTCTTCCAACTCACCTTTACGATGCGCAGACCTCTGACTATAACCTCAATAGGAGCCTACTTCATTCAACTGATGTAACTTATCTAGTCGTTATTGTTAATACAGTTGCAGTTCACTTTCATATAATAAATATGTCCTTGTAGAGTTGAATATGAATCTTTTGCAAATTGAAAGTTATTTTAAATGTACTTATTAGAGCATACTACTTAAAGGAATTTGACCTGAATCTTTTTATAATAGGAATAATTGCCATATAATTTAGCATATTTTAATAGCAAGTTTTTATATATTGAGCTTTAAAAGCAGAATATACTTATACATGCACACCAATATAAATATTCGCATGGTTCTTTCTAATGAATTAGTGCCCAAAACATACTAGTTAAGGTAGAAAACATGAAATTGGGTTTCTTCCCTTTGTAATGTAAGTATATGAAGTGCAATTTGAATAATATTTTTCTGGTGATATATTTTCCCCATTCTTCAATCCTACCTTGACATTTTTGAGTCTCTGCCATTTCAGGATTGAGAATAAAGGTACCTGGCCTGGGCATGGTATCTTATGTAGCCATATGTGCTACAATATGTAGGCACAGCAGGGCTAGTTAAAAATGGAACCATGTACAGTCAATGAATTTTAACTGAAGCTCTGAATAACCTCATGCTTGGTAATTTGGGAACAATCTTTATGCAACTCTGATTTAGCTGGGTACAGTTGATTTCCAATATAGATGAAGGGAGTGATGAGAAGTCATTGTTGGTAAATGCATACTATCTGCATGATGGACTGAAATGTTTAGTTTTTAAAATTGTATAACTCCTAGAATAAAATTGGAATTTATAAAAATATGCTATATGTTTGGCTTCAAAATAATAACATGGTTACGGGGGGTTTCTAATTTTGTGAATCCACTGGCTTGCTGGTTGTTTCAGGATCATCATTCCAAGGGAAAGAAAGCCATGAAGGTTTAACATCTACGTGAATTTTTACTCTAGTACCACCACAGCTTTGTTCTCTTATTGCAATGTTGGAATAGGGATACCGGCCAGAATTGTGATTTCATTGATATAAGGAAGCTCCTGTCTAACAATACAGGTCTGACCTTCTTTACTTTACTGACCTCCCTGGCTTCTTTTAAGTCCCAACTAAAATCCCACTTTCTACAGGAAGCCTCCCCTAACTCCTCTTAATTCTAGGGCTTTCTTTTTAAAAATTATTTCCCATTTATCCTGTATATAGCTTTCTTTGTCTAAACTTGTTTGCATGTTGTCTCCCGCATGAGACTGTAAGCTCCTTGAGGGCAGGCACTGCCTTTTGCCTCTTTTTGTATCCCCAGGGCTTAGAAGAGCACCTAGATGTAGAAGGCACTTAAGTGTTTATTGATTGATTGATAAACAGATGCTCAGAGCACTGAGAAGCAAAGGGTCCTGGCCTGGCTTACACAGCCAGTATATGTCAGAATGGGATTTGAACTCAGATCTTCCAAGGCCAGCTCTATCCACCACACCAAAGGATCTTAAGCTGGGGTCTGTAATCTAGGCTTAAAATTTTTTTATGACTATATCTCAATATCATTGGTTTTCTTTGCAATCTTTTGTATTTTATTTTACGAATTTAAAAATATTCTTAGAAGGGGTCCATAGACTTCATCAGACTGCCAAAGTGGTCCATGATACAAAAAAAAGATTAAGAACTATGCCATCCTCCCTCTCATTTCTACTATATTATGAAGTATAAATATCCATAATTGTGATTTCAAGAACCGCAAAAGTACTTCTTGGGAAGGGCAATTTGTTGAGTTACAAGGAGCAGAAAGTATATATCCAAACAGGTCTTTTCACCTACATGCATTTAGGGGTGAGGAGGCAGCATGGAAAGAGCATTCACTGGATTGGAGGTCAGAAAACTGACATTCTGGTTTAAACTCTGTCACTAATTAACTGTGTATGATTTAGGGGAAGTCAACCTCCCTGTGCCTTTTTACGTTCTTGATTTAGGAAACAGTTGCCTAATTCCTAAAATAGACTAGATTCAATTGGCCCTTAACAGTTTTCAAATCTGTGTATTTCAAATATTGGAATTTACTTTTTCTCAAAAAAGTTACTATCTGTTATTTCACGAAACTCAGGTTGAATGCCAGAGATTGCTGCTCGTAGATGAGAGCCATATGAGTGTGAGAATTTACAACAGAAACGTGCTGCCCAATGATTTTGCTACTTTTGTTTTTCAGCTATGTCTATGCTACTTTGTTTTAGGTAAACAAAATCAGTTTAGCAAAATCCCCTTAACAAGCTAGGGGGAAGCTACAGTATTTCTCAACAGTCACCAAATAAGAGCTTTTCCCATCTTGTAGCAATTTCTCTCCCAAATTTCTTTATACCTTCTACTTCCCTAGCCTTCATCTGTACTACTTTGAGTATTGGATAACAGGAAGTCTGTTGATCAAGTAGCACATTTAGAAAGCTTTAGAATGTTAGAAATGAAAAGGACCTTAGAGAACATCTAACCCTAGCTCTAGCTAGATGATAGAGTGCCCAGCCTGAAGTCAGGAACTCATCTTCCTGAGTTCAAATCCTGTCTCAGATACTTACTGTGTTACCCTGGGCAAGTCACTTAACCCTGTTTGCCTCAGCTCCGCATCTGTAAAATGAGCTAAAGAAGGAAATGGCAAACCATTCCAATATCTCTATCAAGAAAATCCCAAATAGAGTCAAGAAGAGTCAGACACGACCGAATCATCTGAACAACCCTAATTCTCCAACACCTCCTCCCTAGTTCATTACCCCTTCTAGGTTACTCTAGTCAGTGATGAGTTCACATTAGGTTGACTAGCAGATCACCCATACTATAGACGGTTGTTCAAAATTAGGATTTTCTTTCCTGCTTTATTCAACTAAGGGCCGCACGTCTACCTTTTAAATGCTCACTAAGTCTTGGATGCCTCTAGAATAAACTATTCTGGAGCTTCAAATATAGGAAGAGAGTAATTGCAATTTAGGCTGATCCCTTATTGGAGTTAGAAGGGCTCCTTCTGGATTTACTTACTGTCTTTATCTCCCTGATGCTTTCCTGGGACTCTCCATGGGCATTTTTCTTCTGAAAGCTTTTTTTTTTTCTGCTCTGTGCCCTCTGTGAGCTGTTGATTACTTACTATTGATTCAAAGGAAGGGGTGGGGAGGGTTGGGAGGTATGATTGCATTTTACTTAAAAACAAGATTTTAGTGCAATTTGCATGAAATATTTTCTTATTTAGTAATACTCTGGACTGAAAATTAGTCTTAGTAAATGTGCATGATTAGCTCATTAAATGATGGCATGATAAAGATTAAAGGTGTGGATAGATAGCCACTTGCTGTATGCTGGTATTAATGGTCAGAAGGGGATTGCAGCAAAAGAACCAAACATCACTGTGGGTTTCTGACAGGTCTGGGAAAAGCAGATGCTGGTGGCTGTTTTGTTGAAAAGCAGCCTAAGAGCAGAAGGTGTATACTGTTTATTTGGAGCAGGTGTATTTTGTTTATTTAAAGTTTAAGCAATATATATGTCTACACACACACACACACACATATATATTTAAATCAGCAAAATAACAGGTTTTCCTTTGATGCATGGAGGGTTGTTAACTAGTTTGTAATAAGGTCGCTAATTGGATGAATAGTATGTCATCTACTTGAATGAATATCATCTTAAACAGTAGACTGGACAACCACTAAAGATAAGGTTATAAAAGACAGCTGGGTGGCACAGTGGGTAGTCAAGAAGACTTGAGTTCAAATCCTACCTCAGATACTTATTAGCTGTATGACCCTGGGCAAGTCACTTAACCCTGTTTGCCTCAGTTTCCTAATCTGTAAAATGAACTGGAGAAGGAAATGGCAAACCATTCAGTGTCTCTGCCAAGAAAATTCCAAATGTGGTCACAGAGTCAGACATGACTGAAATGACTGAACAACAAAATGGTTACAAAAGAAGTAATTTATAACTCTTCCAAATGACAGGTTGTTTTAGAAAGGATGTACACCCTCAAGCATAATGAATGGTGAAATGATACCTAGAATTGCTTTAATATTTTACTTCTGAAGAGTTAAGAAATATGCCAGAAGCATGGAGTTAGCTCTCCCCAGGTGAATCATAGAGGATGAATTACAATCTCTTCTAGGCTTCCAGGTTGTCAAATCTCAGGAGACTTTAATATTGAAGCTGTTAAGAGCTTTTATTTATTGTTGTTGCTTCGTCATTTCAGTTGTGCCCAACTCCATGACCCCTTTTGAGGTTTTTTTGGCAAAGATACTGGAGTGATTTGCCATTTCCTTCTCCAGCTCATTTTACAGGTGAGGAAACTGAGGCAAACAGGGTTAAGTGACTTGCCTAGGGTCAGGAAGCTAGTGTTTGAGGCTGTATATGACCTTCCTGATTCCAGCCCCAGCACTTTATTGGTTTTGCCACCTAGCTGCCCAGTGTCTGTCCTATTGGCTTTCACTTTTTAAGGGTAAAATGGAACTTAGAGGTCTTCAAGTCTAACCACTTCATTTTACCCTTAAATTTATGATCCTGTGATATCAGGGAATGACCTCATGCATTTAGTAGGAACTGACATACTCTCAACTTCATGTGATGGGTTTTTAAAAAAAATTACTATTTTAAAATCCATTTACATATTGTACATATTTATAGTCCCCCCCATCAAGCAAACCCAACAAAATTTCCACAGATATTAAAAATATTCTCATAAACGTGGTACTTTGAAATTTTTCATTTACTTTAATCTTCTTTTTAGCCCTTCTGGCCAGTTATATTCCGGATGTCTATACGTTTAAATAGCAACAATAGAAACAGCAAATAACATTAAAAGCCCTTTACATATATGCCTTAATTTGTCTCTTCTCCTCAACAACTGTGTGTGGTGTACAGTACAAATGTTGCTAGTCCCATATTACAAAGTAGCAGACAAGCTCAGAGAGATGTGATTTGCCAGAAGACATGCAATAAGTTAGCAGGGCTTGGGTAGCTCAGGCCATTGCCTCTAACCATACTCCACTGAAGTTCCAGAGGGTGTTCTCAAGGCTGTGATTTTTTTTAACTTCCTCTTTAACCCTTTCCTCTAATAAGACTCCATAAACCTTTTCTTTATGAAGTGCAAAGCACTTTAAACTGTAAAGTTCTGTATAAATATGAGCTACCATTAATATTAATGCTTATAAATATTATTGGTCATAATCATAGCAATTAGTAGGCTTTTAGACCCCAAAAGGACTTTAGAGATTATCTGTTTTACTTCTCTCATCTAGGGAATGAAGGAAGTCAAGGTCTCTAGAATCTCAGTGACTCTTCTGAGATAATAAAGCCCATTTTGTTGTGGGGCAAGGTGGGGGGAGGAAAGAAAAACGACTTAAAAGAAAACATATCCTTTCTGTCCAAAATGCCCACTCCCAGTGATCTTTCCCTTATAGAAATCTTTTGTGATAGTATTTTCAAAGATGAAGTTGTTTTTCTTATAAGAACATTTTGAGGTAAAACCATTAATAATTTTAATTCCACCCTGGATACCGTCATCTTTTCCCAGCCTTTTCAGTTTCTTTGACGTTGTCTTCTCCATTAGAATCTAATAAGCTCCTTAAAGGCAGGGACTATCTTTCTGCTTGCATTTGTATTCCCAGAGCTTAGCACCATACCTGGCACATAGTAAGTGCTAAAAACATTCTTGCTGACTTAGTAAAACTTGTCAATTTGATGGTCAAAAGTCTTAGTTCTGGGGCGTTGTTTTGGCTCTCCATTGCCACATGGTGGTTTGTTTTTTGATAGCCTTTGTTTACTGCCATACAGAAATGCTCTTTGTTTGTCATTTTGCTCTAGTCACATGTCTATACTGTTTCTGTATGAGCCTTTCTATTTCAAGTCATTTCTCATCAGAGATGTGAGTCCCGTGGCTTCTAAATAGGATGCATGGGATGCTTTGGAGCTCATGCCTTGGATTGTAGGTGATTTTATGTTTAGGGAGAGAGATGGGGAGAGAAAGAATGAAAGGCTTGGGGAAAGGGAGAAGAGGAGGAAGGAAAAAAAGCACAAAGAATGTAATTGTTTTCACAAAGGGGTCACAGAGGGAGTCATCAGTAGACCTCAAGAAAAAAAAGTCTAGACTCCTGACTCACAGACCTTTCTTCTGACCCGCCTAACCACTAGTTACGCCTTACTATTTCTGTTACTATCTGAGTTAGTGAAACATGACTTCACTGAAAACTGCTGGTTTCCTTTTCTAATTTTGACATTTTTCTATGTTGTGAACAAATATTCTAGACCTCTTGTTGTTTGGGTTTTTCTTTTTTGTGGGGAGGAGGGGGGAAGTGCCATTACATTATCACTTGACTAAGTGATAAATCAAACTTAATTCTGTTGGAGATGGGGGGGTTTAAACTACTATCTAGAACTGTGGCAGAGATGGTGGGAGGGGAGAGAGATTACAGGAGTAAAATATATACTGTTTGATAGCACACTCAGCATTTTAGTTGCCTTTTTAAGAAGGTACTTGAAACAAATATATTTAAATGTCCATTTATGAATATAATGGTATTCGAATTGCTAACAGAAAATTGCTATGTGTTGGAATAGTACATTGCCTTTTAGGAAATCACATTTTGTATTTTTGTAGTATCCAGATGATTAAAGCATAAAGATTCCAGTACACAATCCATTTAAGCTAATCAGGCTGATAGGATAAAAACCTGCTAATGACAGATTCAGAATAGTTGATACTACAGGTACTTCTTCCATCTGCCAATGATTAATAGGACTGAGGAAGAACAGATTGGTCCCCCTCTCTCCTTGGTTTAATGGAAAAATATGATAATATTCAATAGAGGTTTAATTTTTATGTGTTTTAGAGAGATTTAAAACAGACATTTGCAAATGATTTCACTTGAATGCTATTACAGGGCAACAGAAATATTAACATTAGCAGATTCATATTATAGATGCTCCTTGAATAATGCCCGAAATGGTTATTTGTCTCAGCATTCATTCACTGTACAAAATGGCTTCCTATATAACATATTCAGGAAAATAATTTTACAAATTTAACAGAGATTTTGTTAAACATTCGCTGTATACACAGCACTGTGCTAGGCCTTGGGAGATTTATGAAGTTTACAAAAAGGATGGCTGCTGCCCTCATGGTGCTTCCAGTCTAGTAGGCTCAAAGGATACCAACACAGATAGCTAAATATGCTATGATATCACACATGCAAATTGTAAAACTGTGTGGTAATTTTACTGAGAGAAGGTCATTATCATGGCGGGAGGGAAGAGAACAAGCATTTATATAGTCCTTGCTAGGTACCAGGCACTGTGCTGAGGACTTTACATATATCCTCAGCACAATCCTGCAAGGTAGGTGCTTTTATTATCCCTGTCATATAGTTGAGGAAACTGAAGCAGACAGTAATGAAGTGACTTGCCCAGGGTCACACAGCTAGTAAGTAACTGAGGCCAGATTTGGACTAAAGTATTCCTGACTCCAGGCCCATCACACTCTCTACTTTACCACCTAGCTGTCTCATAATTCAAGTTGTCAGGACAGACTCCTGGAGGAGGTGGCGGCATTGAGCTAGACTTTCAGCACTTGAAGACAGTGAAACTAATCTAACCACATTGTGAGCAGGGGTTTTGAGGAATGAGGATGCTGTGCACATTTAGGTGGCAGAGAATAGTCCATTTTGGCTGGAGCTTAGAGTGTATGGAAGGAGTTATCCGAATAAAGTTCTCTTTTTTTTTGGTGGGGTGTGGTTAGAGATAATTTCTTTTTATACTTCAGTCTTCATTCATTCATTCAATAAGCATTTAAGTACCTACTATGCTGGGGATGGGGGCGGGGACAGTTAGGTGGTGCAGTGGATAGAAAACTGAGCTTGGGATCAGGAACTCATTTCCATGAGTTCAAATCTGGCCCCAGATACTTACTAGATGGGTGATCCTGGGCAAGTCACTTTACCTTGTTGGCTTCAGTTTCTTCATCTGTAAAATGACCTGGAGAAGAGCAAGCAACTCCAGTATCTTTGCCAAGAAAACCCAAAATGGGGTCATGAAGAGTCAAAAATGACTAAACAGATGAGAACGTGCTCGATATACCACGACAAAAATGAAACATCCCTGCCCTCAAGGAAATTATATTCTACGTGAGAGAAACACCTTGCTGGTAGGTAAGCAAAATTTTGATGCAGACTTCCATTGATATGATGTTATCAATGAAGGGAACTACATGGTGGCAGAACACCCTTGATCAATGCAATTTAGGAGCTATTCTGAAATTTGTTGACTTAAGAGAGTTGCCTGGGTCACTGAGAGATAAACAACTTACTTAGTGTCACAGAGTCAGCAATATGTCAGAATTGGGACTTGAACCCAGTTCTTCTGAAGCTGGTTCTCTACATGTGATTCCTTGACTCATAGTCTAAGTAATGTCAGTATGGCTTGGGCACTTGCCCCTACAGGGACCAGGAGAGGACTCTTGATCTCTGCCTTGAAGGGAAGCCAGGGGTACCAAGAAGTGGAAGTGGACATCCCTGAGTGGTTTATATCCTATATAAAGACATGGAAATCAAGCATTATGTGCAAGGAGCCACAAATTGGCTCATTTGACCAGAAGGTAGATATTATGAAGGGACCTCACTTGCAATAAGCTCGAGTTGAAATGGAAAGAACTTTGAATTCCAAATAGAGGGATCTGTATGTGATTGTGTTCATTATTAGCAGGCAGCCACTGGAACTTCTGGGGCAGGGTTGCTATAGAGTCAGTTACCTTCCAGGAATATCAGTTTGGTGCCTATGGAGAGGGTGGATTGGGGGAAGAACTGTGACAGAGAGGCCAATCAGGAACATCTTTAAGTGAAGTCTTTCTTGATTCCCGCAGTTGTCAGTGCTCTCTCTTTCCTCAAATTATTTTGCATTTATTTATTAGTGTAAATGTTGAATCTCTCAGTAGACTATAAGCTCTTTGAGAACAGAGACTTTTTCCTTTTTTTTTTATTATCCCTAGTACCTTACTCTTAGTGGGCATCTAATGAGTATTAAATTATGAATGAATAAGAGTGAATTTGTGTAATTGCCATGGTCTATTCTAAAACTGTTTTTAAGTTAAGATGCTATTTTTGCTGTCTTGTAACTGTTATTCCAGCACTTAGCACAGTGTCTGGTATGTAGTAACAAATATTTATTAATCGATTTCTTGAATTTTTTCCCTTTTCCATCACTCTCTTTCATGTATCTGCTTTAATATTATAGTTGCTGAAGAGAAATAAAAAGGGATTGAGGTAACTATGCAAATTTTTTCAATTTATTAAAGTCCCAGGATCAGTACTGATAGTATTTCAGAATTAGCACTTACAACAAGTCAGTGTCTGCTCAGCAGTCCACTGGATAGTCCTTTGATACAATAGTTCGGTCTGAATTTAGGGGCTCTAAAGATCTTAATGGTTAATGTATGTTATCTGTTTTGGAAATAGGAGAATTGAATGAAGGGAAGTTGGGGGGAAAAGTACTTAGTAATTCAGAGAACATAAAGAGTAGGATTGAATAAGTACATGTGTTGGGTGTTGGACTATTTTATGTAAAGACTCAGTGTGTATAGTTGATCCTTTCAGCCCACTGAAACAGTTTCTTTCTGGACCCAAACAAGAGTATCATACTCATAAAGAGATTCTCAAGGTACAAATCATCTTGTTTACATATTTAAAATTTCATTTCATAGTCCAACTGGTTTGATTAGTTAAGGAAGGAGATAAACTCCTTCCTTATATTAGGATGGAGTAGGAATACAGAAAGTTTGAATTGGCGGTGAAGCCAATTTGTACTAAATATATTATTCTTTTATGCCAAATTACTACAATGAATTAGGACTAGACTGGGTTTTATCGACTTATTGATCTTATAATTCCAGAAAAATCTCAATCCAAACTTTACCTCTCCAGTGAGAAATAACTTGCAGTAAAGTGTGTCATGGAAGAATGCTTGTTGAGGTAATAGGTTCTGTTTGTATCCTTGATCCTAGGGCTGTAGAATTTGTCTGATTTTGTTGTAGAGTAAATATTTATACTGTTAGTGAAATGATATGGTTTCTGAACCACTGCCTCTCTTTAGGAAAGAGAATAAATCCTACACAGAACAGGAGCCTAGAGACTCTCTCATCCAATTTTTGGTGAGGGTTTTTGTTTTTGGCCATGCTATGCTTTGATCTGGTGACAAGCAAGGAGATAATGCCTAGAACCAGTCACCTTGGGCTTTGTTGTGGTAAAGTGAAAACTTCTTCAGAAAAGAGCTCTATTCTTCAAGTGAGTCATTTTCCAGGCCAGGGACTGGCTCTTAATGGAGTCTTTTTCCAGCCTCTGGTGTACCTAGAAACCTCCTCCCTATTGAGGGCACTATATCTCTACTTCTCTAGTTTTCTATGCCCTCCACCCACTGGACCAGGAGTTACAGCTGTTATTGATCTAGAATACTTTCAGCCTTCCTTTTAACACTATCACCCAGGGACCTCTCCTCTTTTGAGATTCACTTTGTCTGTATTACCTAGTCCAAATAATTTTTGCTGTGATGTACTGGTTTCTGGATCACTGTCCCTCCTTTTTCTTTTTCTTTTTTTTTTCTGGTTTCCTCTACTCTTTCTTTTTCTTTTTTTTTTTAATTTTTATTTTTAGTTTGCAATACACGATTCTACATAATTTTGAGTTCCAGATTTTCTTCCCTCCCCAAGACAGCATGGAATCCCATATAACTTCCATGTATAATTTGGTGTTGAATTAATTTACACACTAGTCAAGTTGTGGAGAAAAATTATGACCGATGGAGTGAATCATGAGAAAGAAGAAACAGAACCAAAAATAAAACCAAAAACACAATCCAACAACAAATACAAAAGAGAGAAAAAAAAGGGGGGGG
>CM053622.1:635320886-635371097 GCA_028646595.1 Phalanger gymnotis | reverse complement strand
GTGGGGAGCTCACGCCAGTTACTGCTTTCCAGTCGCCATCTTGGCTCCGCCCCCCGTCCAATCTGATTTTTAAGGTGGCATTTTCTTCAGTGGCCTATTGGACCTTCTTTTCCATTTGGCTAATTCTGCCTTTCAAGGCATTATTCTCCTCATTGACTTTTTGGAGATCTTTTGACATTTGGGCTAGTCTGTTCTTTAAGGTGTTATTTTCTTCAGTATTTTTTTGGGTCTCCTTTAACAAGTCATTGACTTATTTTTCATGGTTTTCTTGCATCACTCTCATTTCTCCTCCCAATTTTTCCTCTACTTCTCTTACTTGCTTTCCCAAATCCTTTTTGAGCTCTTCCATGGCCTGAGACCAGTTCATATTTTTCTTGGAGGCTTTTGATGTAGGCTCTTTGACTTTGTTAACTTCTTCTGGCTGTGTGTTTAGATCTTCTTTGTCACCAAAAAAGGAATCAGGAGTTTGAGTTTGAGTCTGTGTTTGAGTCTGAGTTTGTTTTCACTGCCCATTCATGTTCCCAGCCAACTACTTGACCCTTGAGCTTTTTGTCAGGATATGACTGCTTGTAGAGTAGAGACTACTTTGTCCCAAGCTTTAGGGTCCAAGCACTGCTGTTTTCAGAGCTACCTCTACTCCATCTTCACCCCAGGATCTGTCACCACAGCACTCCTCCTCCCCCAAGAACTACCAACCAGGACCGCAATATAGATCCAAGCAGGGCACAGCAAGAAAATCTGCCTTTGTGCCCACAAAGCACTCCTTGCAGTCCTGCTCTGATCCACTGCTAGATTCCTCCCACCATGTGAGCCAGGGACTCTGTTAGCAGCTGATGCTGTAGCTCTGGAAGCAGCTTCAGGAGCTTCCTCCTGCTGCCACTGCCACCCTCAGGGCTGGTGGCCGGACTGGTCTGAACATGATCTCACAGTTTCCCTCTAACCTACTCTTTGGCATTTGTGGGTTGAGAAGTCTCGCAACTGCCATAGCTCACTGATTCATGGCCCCAAGGCCTGTTCCGGCTGGCTTACTCTGGGTCAGGTTTGTCCTGGTGCAGGCTGTGCTCTGCTCCCAGCACCTTGCAATAGACCCTTCCTGGCGACCATCCAGGCTCTCCTGGGCTGGAGACCTGTTTCCCTCTGCTATTTCATGGGTTCTACAGCTCTAGAATTTGTTCAGAGCCATTTTTACAGGTGTTTGGAGGGATTTGGGGGAGGGTTTAAGCAAGTCCTTGCTTTCCAGTTGCCATCTTGGCTCTGCCCCCAGAGCTTGATTTTTTAATTTCAAATAGCTGACTTGGAAGAACTTTGGCAATTAGCTTTTTGTATAATTTTTCAATTCTTGGTTGTATTGGCTAAACACATTCCCACTCATCCCTCATTTCAATATAAAGTATCATTTTATTGATTTTACAGTAGGATATTACATAGCTGTTTACTGTATACCAACAGCAGGATAATTCCATTGTGGTTATAGGCAACTATTTTGTATGTCTATAAGTCAGCTGGCTACTAAAATGGTTGCTGTTTAAATGACTAAAGTCAGTTAACAACATTTATCAAGAATTGATGATGTGCGAGGTACTACATACTTTGTCCCTATTGTGAAAGGCATAAAATTTTTCCTTTATGTTTCTTGAAGCTTGTGACCTTAGCTGGGGAGGGAAGGCTTGAAAATCAGAAAATCACAATGTTCGGGGGGGGGGGGACCTTAAGCATCGTCCAGTTCAACTTGCATAGGTTGCATGCAACATCCATGAGGAATCATTCACCTTCCTCTAGTCAGCAGGAGCCTATTCCTTCCAAGGCAGCCCTCTCTATGTAGGGCTACCTTGAACTGTTAGGAATTGGGTTATTATTGTTGCTTTTTACAAAACAAAGTAAAACGAAACAAAATACATTTACTGCCACCAGATCTGAATTTGCTTCTCAGTAACTTCCACTCATACCTCCTAGTTCTTTCCCTGCTTCCGGGCAGAATAAGGCTAACCTTACTTCTTTATGACAGATAGCCCTTCAAATATTTGAGCACCACTGTCATGTCCCCCTTCCCCCATCTTCTCCTGGATAAAAATCCCCAGTTCCTTTAACCAGTTCTTGGATGATGTGGTTGTTCTTGAGGTTCTTCATGTTCCTTTTCTTTTTCTGGATGCTTTCCAGGTTGTCAATGTCATTATTAAAATACTGACATCCAGAACAAAAACAATACTCCTGACAGGGACTGATCAAGGTATACTTTTGCAGTATGATCACTTTTCTCATTCTGGATACTACTTCACTTTTAATATAGCTTATGATCACATTTTCTGTTTTGATTGCTGTGTTACACTATTGATCATTGATCTTGTTATCCACTACAACCCTTAGACCTTTTTCAGATGCACAGATGTCTATTTCATCAGTTTTCACTTGTGAAATTAAGTTTTTGAACCCAAATGTCAGACTATAGATTTCTTTCAGTTAAATTTCATCTTATTAGATTTGGCCCATTGTCACTGGGAATCAATACCTTTTTGGATGAGAGATTTGTAATTTAACATGGCAATTATCTATATCTTTGCTTTATTTATGAATAAAAATAACATTTGGGGATGCATTTTTGATATAGCAGACATGTCCCAAAATATTGCAAAGAAACTCCTCACAAAATACATTCCCTGAAAACAATTCAGTAAAAGATACCTAATAGAATAATTGCAATGGATGACTCATATTATTTTCCACTTTTTTGTTTATTATTTTGTTAATAGAAAAGGACACATTCTTTAATTTTAAAAATTTGGTACTTATATCATCCATTTCATGAGACCTGAGTTTTGTTGCCTTTTATTAGTTGTTTTGATTTACATTGTTGAATATTTCTTTTGATTTTGCTTTCTTCACTATATGACATTATTTGAATCTTCATATTTACTGTTCTTCTAGTTCTGTAATATTACATTTATATACCCCAATTTTACCATCCACAATTATTAAGCACACATTTGCCCCTCTATTTTTACTATCACAAATAGTACTATTATAAAACTTTGAACATAGTGGTTTGTTTTTTTTCTTGCTATCTTCCCATAAGGTACAAATAAGTAGTGACATTCATGGGTTAACAAGAATGTCATCTTTAATTTGCTAACTATACCACTTATGACTTCATGCAAGTCATTGGTAAAAACATAAATAAACAGTATGTGGTTACAGGTAGCTCTCTAAGGCACTATTACTATAGTGCTATAAATGCTGTAGACCCATTAAAGACTAGTCATTGGTCTAGTCACACAGGTCTGAATCCACTGTTGTTCAGACCACATCCCTCACTCTCTCTTATTCATAAGTCAAAGTGCCCATTTGATTCAAGTCCTACTTGAAAAGGAGTCCCCCTCTACAAGACACCTAACAAGATGAAGAGATGGGAGTTAGACAAAAGTACAATAGTATAATTAAATGAAGAAGTAACCTAAGGGACTTTGTCAAATGCTTTGTTGAAATCTAATCCAACTTTCTATAGCATTCCCCTGAAGAAAATGTCTTAAGA
Source organism: Phalanger gymnotis (assembly GCA_028646595.1). Lineage (NCBI taxonomy): Eukaryota > Metazoa > Chordata > Mammalia > Diprotodontia > Phalangeridae > Phalanger > Phalanger gymnotis. The sequence goes on along the minus strand of CM053622.1, from coordinate 635,367,571 downwards.
ACACTTGAGAAGCAATATATAAAAGTGTAATTTAATATAATGTAGACAGACCACAAAAGATGATCAAGAGGAAACTATTATTGTAAATAGGAGGGAGGGACATCAGTTGTTTTATTGATTAGATATGTCTAACTCTTTGCGACCTCATTTGGGGTTTTCTTGGAATGGTTTCCCATTTCTTTCTCCAGCTCATTTTACAGATGAGGAAACTGAGGCACACAGGGTTAAGAGACCTGCCCAGGGTCACATAGCTAGAAAGTATCTGAGGCTGGATTTTAACTCAGGTACTCCTGACTCTAGGGCCAGCACTCTAACCACAGTGCCACCTTACTGCTCCCAAGGATATCAGACAGGGTCCCAATTACAGAAGTATGAGACTGGGGCTTGGTGATGAGAATCAGGCAAAAATCTAGCTACTGTAACTGGATAATAGGTCTGAGTAGGATGAGAGTAGAAGTACCAGTTTATTTCTCAACTAGCCATTCTTAGCTAGAATGGCTGATCTAGAGCTCCTTCTATTCCTTTTCCCTGTCTCCTAGATTGTTCCTAGGGTCTCAATGAGGATGTTTCCAGGTGTTAAAAGTTCTTAGATACGAATGTCAAAGGGGTACATGGACTGAGAGCACTGGTACAGATAACTACTTGTGGAGTTATAAAAGTTGGGTGGGGTCAATTAGGGAAAACTTTTTAGAGGAGAAAGTTATCAGCATCTTTTTAAAGAGAGGTGGAGTAAGGAAAGGAGTGGGATGGACAGACCAGATGAGAAGGTTAAAAGCAAAAGATCTGTAGTCTTGTCTGTAAATCTGCCATTTAGAGTATTTCATTTTTGTGTCATGGCTTAAAGGGTTGGACTTCATCAGGTATTTCTAATTTGATGGGAGACCTGCATTTGCAAATATCATTATGTTCTTGGAACTTTGTATTCAGATTACTTTGATTTTGAATATCCCATGGCGACTGGCAACTTGGGACATTTGCTGTGAAAGACATGGATGTTATTTTCAAGAGTATATGTAGAGCTGGTTCTCATGAATAAAATGTTCTTCTTTGTAACACTTAGTCTGACTCTCTAGCCTCCAAATTACATTGCAGTCAAAACTGATTTTAGTTTTTATTCATAAAGCAATGTAAGTAGTAAAAGAAATATGTAAAAAAGATGCTAGCTCCTGGGTCTGAAACTATTTGGCTTTTGGCTGCTTTGAATAAGTTTTTTTTATTAAGTACCAAGTAGTTTAGCTCAAGACAAATCAACAATAAATCGCCTGAGTTTTAATTTCTTAAGAGATCTTTGCTTAACTGAGGCTAGAGAGGCCAATGTCGAAAGTTCTGTGGCCTCATAGCTTAGCTTTTTTTCTTCAGTTCAGCACAAGTCCTTAGCTTTGTCTTTTCCTGTGTCTGTGTCAAGGCTGATACAGAGACAAATACAATCTCTTGGTCACACTTGGGAAATGTAGAAGGCATGGAGTCAGGAAATACGTCTCTGAATTGCTGCACAGCCATGAGAGGAAGGATGGAATAGAGAGAGTGGAGGCTACCATCAACCCCCTTTGTCAGTAAATAGCATTTATTGAGTTTATAAATTTCTAGAGCATTACAATGAGGAGCTAAATTATTCCAGGTGGATGAAAAGTCTGTACAAAGACCTAGAGGTGAGAGTTGGGAGGTGGAATATCAAAATGCAATGCAAAAGACTAGGTCATTTCTTTTCTGACATTTAAAATCTAATTGAGGAAGAAGACATATGAAAACTCCAGAGACTATGAGTCAGGAGACAGATTCTAGTCCCAGTTCTACCCACTGTATGACCTAGGCAAGTTTACCCTTCTGTATTTCAATTTCCTCTTCTGGAAACTAGTGATACAGTTTTTTGCCTCTTCAAAAATCACTGATGTGGCTTTAGTCACTGTTGTTAATTTATGAGGAGAAAGGAGTTAAGAGAGTACCTCAAAGATTCCAGTCAAAATTTGAATTTTAAATGCTTTTAGTAGGCGAAGTGGAGCAATGGATAGAGCACCCTACCTGGGGGCAGGAAGACCTAAGTTCAAACCCAGCCTCAGACACTTACTAACTGTGTGACCCTGAGAAAGTCACAACCTCTTTCTACCTCAATTTCCTAATTTGTCAAATGGGGGATAATAATATCCTCCTCTCAACCCACCTCTCAACAGAGTGAGAATTAAATGGGAATATATATGTGTGTATGTGTGTGTGTATAATATATATCTCACTATGTCAACCTTAAAGTATTATGTAAAGACTAGCTATTATTAATATTATTATTATTATTAATTTTAATTGATTAGCAATTTGAACCCAATATAGGTTCCTCTTCCCGTCCCTCTCATCCAGTGATTCTGACCTCTCTTCACCATTACCCTTCAGCTTAGTGAAGGTCTCCTAACAATGGTCCAGGTCCTTTAAAGCAAGACCCTTACTTTCCACAATGTTCTCATGAAAACAAAGACAAATTCAAATAGAATAGTTCTCAGCTTTTCTTGTTAGTTTCAGATTTTAGAAACCTTACTGTGAAAAAATCAAATTGTCAAATCATTTAGTAGTAGTTTCAAATTGATGTCTTTAAATCCTTATGTTAGTCTTCAGTTTCTGTCCTCAAGATTTTGAGATTCTTGCTTTGTTTTTAGTGATGCTGTATTTTCTCAATTCTTCCCCAATTGTCTCATTTCTTCTTTTTTTCTTTACTGATGGTTCTTCCTCTTGCCTCCTAATAGTGGGGAGAAGAGATCAATAATGAATTTCCCCCGTTAGACTTCACATAATCCTTTTGTTTTGTGCCCCTCCAATGTACTTATTTATTATTTTTATTATAGTCATCTTTATTTGTACCATCTCTTGACTAGAATAGACAATCACCCATACCTAACACAGTATTCTGTCCAAAAATAAGTGCTAAATAATTGTTGAATTGAATTGTGGTCTATCAAGGCTTTTAAGAGTCCTTTTTCTCCTTTATATCTGTTAATTCCTTTGGTTACCTCATCTCCTCTCAAGCCCTTAATTGCCTTCTTTACTAGGATAGATCTAAAATCTGTAGTTTTAACTCTTTTACTTTGTGCCTCTCCCTTATATTTCTAAATACTTTCTATACGTCCTGTCTGGAGGTCTTGGCCATCACCTTAAGCTCAATGCTATTTTAGACTGAATCTATCATTTTTTTCTTCAAAATCAATTTCCCTTCTCTACAGCTATCTGTAATACTAACCTCCCAGTCATGAAACTATATCCAATTTGATATGAAGTGCTATTGTTTCTTTCCTGAAAATGTCTCTCAGATTTACTTTCTTTACCCTACACAGGCCCTTAGCACCTTGTGTCACTGACTAGCTATGTGATTGTGGTTGGGCAAGCCACTCTATGTCCTCTTCTTACCATTCTCTTGATTTCTCTTATCTTTATGCCTTTACTTTTGCCATCCTTCATGACTGGAATAGACTCTCATCCTCCCCACCTCTCCTTTTTCAGTGTGTTGAAATCCTTTCTTTTATCAAGAGCCATGTCAGCTCTTACTTCCTAATTTCCCCCTTTCTCCTTCCAGCTAAAATACACATCTTCCTCTTTGAATTTCTCGTAGTATTTTGTCTGGACTTCTGCCTTATATTCTGACTTGCCCAGTTATTTTTGTACATATCTTACCTTTTTCCTTGCTAATTCAAACCAGCATATATTAAGTGCTACTTAATGATGATAACAATACTAATAAAACATCCTTAGGTGTATCATTCTATGATCTCCTTCTGCCTCGTTTTCTCACTTTCCATTCTTTCATATGTTTCCTGATCAATTTTTCTAAAATATGTCTTATATCATGTCACTCACTTTTTCAAGAATCTATACTGGCTCCCTATTGCCAGACTCCCTGTTTGTCTTCCAAGGTCTTTCATAATTTGATTCTACTGGCTACATAACTTGTTTTCCTGCATTTCTCTTCCCACTCTCCCCTCGTGTATTATCCCTCTGTTCCACTTACACCATATTATTCATTGTCCCTGATATACCATACTATTCATTGTCCCTGATATAGGACATGCTTGTTTCTGCCCTTATAACTTTGTTCGTGTTATTTCCCTCAATTGGTATGCTCTCCCTTGTATTGTCTCCCACATCCACAGCTAGACTCTTCTATTTGCTCAACAATCTTTCTGCTTTCTTATAACCTATAGTGAACTGTTCTAAATCTTTTCTTCTCTGTTCTCATCGTAAAAACACTCTTGATAATCTCCCACCCTTAGATTGCCAACAAAACCTAGTAGGAAGAGATAGAAAGAAAAATTCCATTTAAAATAAGTGCAGACAATACAAAATCCTTGGGTGTTTGCCTGCCAAGACAAACCCAGGGAGTACATGAAACACAACTAAAAATACTTTTCACACAAATAAAGACAGACTTAAACAATGGGAGAAATATTAATTGCTCATGGGTCAAGAATATCAAGGGAATCAATAGGGAAAAATGTGAAGGAAGACAACCTAGCAGTGCCATATTTCAATGTCTATTACAGAGTGGTAATCACGAAAACAATCTTTTACTGTCTAAGAAATAGAATGATGGATCAGTGGAATAGATCAGGTACACAATGCACAGTAGTAAATGACCACAGTAACCTAGTGTTTGATAAACCAAAGACACTAGCTTCAGTCACTACCCATTTTCTCCCTCTTCACACTGATCACATAAAAAGTGCTATTCCTATTTTTCACTGAGCTGAATCCCTCAACCTCAAACCTTAATCACATTTTCTCTTGCCTCTTCCTTGGTTTTGCTGCAGTAATCATCCTTTTCCTTTCACATATCTTCACAAAGTCTCAATCCTGTGTAGTCCAACCCATATCTGGCCAAGAATCTTGTTTACAATGTCCCCAGCAAGTGATCATCATGTTTTTGCTTGAAGACTCCTTTTCAGAGGAGCTCACTTTTACCTGAAGCAGTTGATAATGCTTTCGGATGGCTTGAATTTGTCAGGTATTTTTCCTCTTCTCATTGGGCTGCTATCTGCTTTACATGCTTTATACATGATTTACATACTTTAAAACTTCCATACATTGATCCTAATTCTGCCTCCAGGAGCCAAACAGAGAAACCCTAACATCTTTTTCACCTAACAGCCCTTCAGACACTTAAAGACAGTTATCAATATTTGCCCTAAGCCTTCTTTTCTTTAGGCTAAACATCTGTATTCCTTTCAACCAATCCTCATGTAGCATGGTCTTAATGAACCTCATTATCATAGTAGCCTTTCTCTGCATACTCTCTTGATGGTTAGTGTTCTCAAAATGTAGAAATCTAAAATACATGTAATATTACTGATATAGTCTAACTAAAGGCAGACAACTGCCTTTATTAGGGCCACGGGATTCTCATCTTTTCATGTTCTAAGCCCTATTCATCTCTCAGTGCAGCCTGACATTGAATGAGCTTTTTTGGCTTTGTTGAGCTGTTGACTCATACTGAACCTATAGCCTGCTACAATTACCCAATCTTTTTCATACAACTGGTCTAGCCATACCTCCTCCATCTTGTACTCTTTGATTTCTTACTCTCCATCAGCTCCTTTTCGTCTGCTAAAAGAAAGGCTCTCCTTAATTCTTCTGCCCCAGTTAGCTATTGTATCATCTGTTTCTGCCTTCTGAATTGGTTTAAATTGTCTTCTAGAATGGCTGTTGATTTAGGAAATCCAGGATTTCATAGAAGAAATGAGTTTTGAGGAAGGATTGAAGAAAGGGAGGTTGAAAGATGAATGAGGATATTTGTGTGGAGAGGCCATTCCAGTCTGGAGCAGTATGGAGACAACAGGAAAGTAGCAGTAAGGAAGTGACAGGAAAAATAAGGAGAAAGGGATTGTAGAGGGTAGAGTTAACTTTGTTTCATTTCTTCCTGCCTCATGGATAAGCAGCCTTGGAGGAATGGAGGAATCAGAAGTAGGGCTTATCTACGGATGAGGATAATATGGTCAGGAAAGTTTGAGGCTTTAGGGAGTGGCTATTAAACCATGAAAATGAAGTAATAGACTATGGATGGGATCAAGGATGAGTTTGGGGGTGAGTTAAGCTGTAAACTGGTAGTTATGGAATAGGAGAATAGGCTTCTACCAAGTGATAACTTTCATCTCTATTTTTTCTAATTTTCAAAAGTTTTAGAATACTTTTCCAGTAACATTTCTTACTGGGTGAAGAGAATGCACTAATGATCACATTTCACTCAATATGAGTGCCAACTATGTGCCCACACCAAGGTGCTTGGATTGGAGAGAGTAAACTCTTTGTGGAGGATAATCCACATATAGGAAGAGGGTAAAAAGAGAGGGGACTCTCATTATTTACCTTCCTCTTTTACCTGTTGGACCTTTGCCCATCCTTCAAAGCCCAGTTCAAATAATAGTGCTTTACCTCATCTTTCCCTGACAATGGATATGCCCTTTGCCTTCAAACCACTTTATTGTTCTTTCTGGTACATTATATTTTGCAGAGAAATATAGTTACTTGTGTTTCTTTCTTGGTTGTAATCTCTTTGAGATAGAGATCGTATTTCAATATTTTTTTTAAATGCCACAACCGGTAGTACCTACATAAATAAATGAAAGATATGTTATATCCACGGGGTAGGAAACTTCTGATGTGGAAACTTCTTTCATTATCACAGATTTTAATCCTCTGTGGCTGAGTAGATGACACTGAAAAATTGCCTGAAGCACATTGACGTTCAGTGATTTGCCCAGCATTTTATTCCTTGGAGCCCCAAATCCAAACCTTCTTGACTGCGTTCAGCTCTCTCTATCTACTATTGATCCATCAATCTAATAAATATTTATTAAGTGCCTACTGCATGCCAGTAATGTGCTAAATTCCAGGGGATACGATTAATAAAAAGAAAGACAGCCTTTGCCCTCAAGGAGCTTACAAACTAAAGGGGGAGATAACACACAAAAGAAGGCAGAAATGGGGAGCGAGGGGACATCTTGTTCTGTGTAGTTGAAACCAGTCAGGGCAGCAGATGTAAAGAGGAGTGAGCTGAGAGTCCAGTTCCTGCCCTTTGTAAAGTAAGGCATTGGGAGGATTGTGCGTGTTGTGATTGTGGTTTGTCCTTCATTCTCAAAGACCATGACATCAGGGAGATGTTGACATGACTTGCAATTGATTTTGATTTGAGTGAAGGAGGATTGTGCAAAGTCACCAGCTTCACATTCTCCTTCAGAGACATCTGGGTCCAGCGGCCAGATATTGATCAGGACGACTGGACGTGGCCCAGGATGCAATGGGAGACACTGGCCCTTTTAAGCTAAGGTCTTTTTAGGTTCTCAATTTGAATGAGGCAATGTCTATTCAGTGAATAGGCCTCTTTAAGAAGTGAGGCAAAAGGGGCAGCTAGGTGGCGCAGTGAATAGAGCACCAACGCTGGAGTCAGGAGGAACTGAGTGCAAATTTGGCCTCAGACACTTGACACACTAGCTGTGTGACCTTGAGCAAGTCACTTAACCCCAATTGCCCTGCCTTTCCCCCTCCAAAAAAAAAATGAGGCAAGGAATGGCCCCTTTAATAATTAAAAAAACCACCAAAGTAGGAGGGGAAGACCCTCAGGGTTGCTTTCCAAAAGAGAAACATTACTATTTGCATTCACTCTGAGTCAAGTGGGCCCCCAAATAACCATTAAGTGGTGCTTGGGCCAGAACCTATTGTTGTCCAATCCATGTCTGCCCTCCCACCCCGAGAGAGGTGATATCCATCAAGGCTTCAGTTACTATCTTGGTGAGATTAGAAAAGATGAGCTTTATCCTGGGAGGGGCCTCGTGTTATGATTTTAAGTGGTTGGAATTCGATGAGAGAATGTTAGTTTTACTAAGTAATAAGTATCTATGCTTATTTTGGTGACTTATTTTAATTTAGTGATTTCTTGGAGAATAGAAAAAAGGCTTTTTATTCAAAGGCCAAATGAATCATGCTCTTCTCCCCTCCTTTTCTGCAGAAGAAAGGAGAATGATTTTTGTCTTCATGTTTTTTCTTCATTTGTAAAAGATTGTATTTGTAAGAAGACAGTAGCAACACGCTTCCAAAGACCTGAAATAAGGAGAAATTAATAGAACAATCCTAAAGCATTTTGATCTGAAAATCTCATAGAAATAATGAGTAATGAGTATATTAGCATTCACATATGGGCTTAATACCCTGCACAGTATTTGGTTGCTAGACCAAGGAGTGACTAGATCCTTAGCATTATGACTTTAGGAAAAAATAGACCTATTTTTTCTTATCTGTAATTCCCTGAAATCTCTTTTCATAGAATAAGGTGAAAAAATGATTGTGTGTTCACCTCTTTATCACCACGGTTTGTCCTTCATTGAAAGGTGAAATCTTTCTCTTCCTTTAAAGTCTAACTTATATACCATGTTCTCCATGGAACTTTCACTGATTCCCCCACTTGGAAGTCATGTCTTTCTAAAATGTGACCAGAGCAGTCTCAACCACCTCTAAAGCAGGTTGTACTTATTTTTGTACTTTTCTCATAATAGTTGGTAACATAGGGCTGGAACTGTATTGTGATTCATCTTGGTAACTCTATCATCTGGCACAATGCCTGTTGGCATGCAGTAGGTGTTTCATAAATGCATTTGGGTTTGTAGTTGTTGATTGGTTTAGTAGCTGGAAATAGCCTCCCAGCGAATTAGAATAGGAATAATAGAATTAATTATTAATAAATACATTAATATGTAATTAATTGATATTAAATTAATGTATATGATTGATTGTAGATCCACTTACAATTGAATATTTGAATAAAAAAGCACCAGTCTAAACCATAGGGGCTTTTTTATGCCCTTTGTCCATAGGGCTGCACGAAGAGCATACTAAAAAATGAAGACATTGGTTTCAATGACCATTACTCTTTCCTGAAACTCTTTACTTTGATGAGAAAGGATCAATTCTTTTTTATTTTAGCACGCTTGACATTCAGGTATAGATTTTTTTTCCCTATAAAATATACAGCCAGACCTCCATGCTTCTGTTGTCAACTCTTTGAAGACAGCCTTGTTTCTGGTATTTTTTTATTCAAAAGAACACGCTTTTCTATCCTTTTTTAAAGGACACTAAAATACTTTAGACAGCAACTTTCATAGTCTCTCACATAGACCTTTTGTTATTACATTGCTAGCTTATTATATTATAATTAACAAAACTCATGGGACTTGTTAGGGAGATATTTTAAGAGTAGGTCAAATTTGGAGATTAAATAATAAAATATAGTAAATTCTGATAACTTTTTAGGGAAAAATGAATTATAAATCACAGCTTGGATTTTAAAAATTAATTTATGAATTGAGTTTTTAAACTTATTGCTATTATTTATTACTGATTGTCACATATAATTTTTTCTGTGGATGGTAAAAACTGTGGAAGTAGGCTCAATCCCTGCTGATAACATCACAATCTGTTTCTGGCTATCTGTATTCAAACCTCAAGAAAGGAGTTGAAAAACTTTGGAAGTATGTGTATGATGAAGAAATTGGGACTACTGTGATCTGTCAGAGTGGTTGAAATTCAGAGATGACTATTTAGTCAGAAAATGAAGGTTTTCACAGAAGAAGTGAGTTGTGAGGAAGGATTTAAAGAAAGTGAAGCTGAGGGATAAATGAGGGTGATTGTGTGGTGGAAAGCTATTCCAGGCTATGCAAGTATGGAACCAGAGGAGAGAATAATGAAGAAATAAGCAGAAAAGGTTGCTTGGGAGAAGACCAAATTGTGTACCTTCACCAAAACCTAGACTCACTGAGGTCATCCTCTTTTCTCAAAAGGCTATGCTAGCAGAGCATAAACCAATGTACTAGAGGCCTGTTCCCACACCACAAGATCATTTCACAAACATCAGTTCCATTAATTAGTTGTGAAGCATCTACTACCTATAAGGCACTTACATTATAAGAGGCAGTTTGTGGTACAGTGGATTGGGCCCTGAGCATGGAGTCAGGAAAACTTGAGTTCAAATGTGGCTTTAGATATTAGTTATATGACCCAGGACAAGTCATTCAACTTCTTTTGCTTCAGTTTCCTTAACTGTAAAAAAGGGATAATAATAGCACCTACCTCACAATATTGTTGTAAGAATCAAGATAATATTTGTGGAAAGTGCCTAACACAATGCCTGGCACATAGTAGGTACTGGCCCAGCAATAGTTATTCAAGTATGAGCCTAGCCAAATTCAGAGAGATTCAAAAGGCTAGTTTACCCAAGAAGTTCAAAAAGTTGATTTACCCATTTAAAAAAAAATTATCTTGTTTTTGCCTTAGCAACTCATGAAAACACCTATTAAGGCATAGGGAGGTTTACATCCGTATCCATAGAGTAGCCACGTTTATACAATCGTAGATGTTTTGGAGTATGATAATATTAAAGAATCTTATTTTAGTCCCTTGTATTCTAATTTTTGTTATAGAGTAAAACAGTTTGAGATGATTTCAGTCAGAACAAAACACTCCCCTCTTTTTTTCCCCTTTAAGTGTTGGGTAGACAGATACATCTATACCATGTTGTCCTCAGGCAGGTGGATATTATTAATATTTTTTTTAGTGTTTCAAAATGCCCTCCATTCAGAGAATTTTGTTTTAAAAAATAATCTTAAGCAAGGTACCTTATTGTTTTAATATAAAGAAATTTTCATTAACTTTTGTGCATGAGATTTTTAGTACAAGTTTAGGGTTGTTATTCCAAAGCGTAATATTATAGGAGCCTAGAGTATCTCTTTATGCAGGCATGTCTGTATATCTATTTATCCATACAGAATGTTCAAAAGTCTAAGTATAGTTTTAAACTATTAAAGCTATATATATGATTTGATTGAATTATTACATGTATTGTTTCTTCATGTAGAATGCAGACTACTTAAAGAGGCATTGTGGCATAGTAAAAGGACTCAGATTCTGGAGACAGAAACTGAGTCCAAAGCTCCCCTCTGACAATACTACCCACATGACCTCAGGCAAACCACCTGGCTTCCTATAAAATCAGGAAACATTGTAAAGTTTAGGGATTAGACAAGATAACCTCTGAAGTGCATTCTAGCTCTACATCATGACCTAGAATAGAGTATACATGTGGGTTTAGAGGTGTAGGGAATGTGGTAGAGTGCATAAGAAGATCTGGACATCTGTTTTCTTATCTGGGCTCTGCCAGTTGCCAGCTAGGTCATGTTGGGCGAGTCATTGGCCTTTGTTTGATCATCTGTAAAACACCCTATATGTGAACATCTGTAGAACACAAGGATCTTAGATTAGATGGCCTCTCGGCTTCTTTCCAACCCTAAAATCTTGTGATTATATGTAATTTCATTTTCTTGACTGCTAAATTAGGGAATTGAACTAGATTATTTATTCTTAAAATATGCATTTTAATAGCTGAATTTTACATATATGTGTGTGTCTATGTCTATGTATCTGTTTATCCATGTATAGATGCAGCTGTCTGTTTAACTAATGCCAGAGAGATTGACACTTTTTATCTATATTGTTTCAAATAATTTTATTACTCTATGTCATTTGTACAAGTTAATACACTATAGAAAATCCAATGATGTGTATTTATTGTCTCCTGGAGGCTGCATGTATGGCCCAGACATAAAAGAAAGGGCCTTGAAGAGGTTCCACAGCCTCCTTCCAGTATCACAGCACAGCAGATTTCAGATTGGTCAATAGTCACCGGGTGCTGAAGGCTGGAGGCTTGCAACATGAAGCAGAAGGGATTGCTTAAGCAGAGTAGCAACTAAAAATGCCATCACGTGGTAGAAAAAAAGGAATGGTGTTGGGCATCTGCATTGTGACTCAAAAGAATTTCCATGTGCTCCTGGAGAAACTTCTCCTTCCATAGTGTTGTCTACTTCTATCAACCTTCCATACTTCTCCTTCTCAAGAACGTAAATGACGAGCCTGTTCTGCTCTCCCCCCCCATTTTCTCTTTAAACTTCACATCTTCCCTACTAGACAGATTGGTTTGTCCTCCCATATCCCCTCAAGATATCTTGCAGGCTCATGACTAAATGGATGCCCAGCATTTGAATGATTGACAATGGGAAAAGTTGTCCTTGACCCGACTTCATCTCATCATCTGAATTAACTGGTTACTTTTTATACCATGAGGCAACTAGGTAGTACAGTGGATTGAACGCTGGGCCTGGAGTCAGGAAGACTCATATTCCTGAGATCAAATCTGGCTTCAGACACTTACTAGCCATGTGATCCTGGGCAGGTCCCTTCAACCTGTTGGCCTCAGTTTCCTCATCTGTAAAATGAGATGGAGAAGGAAATGGCAAATCACTCCAGTATCTTTGCCAAGAAAACCCTAAATGGGGTCATGAAGAGTCGAGACATGACTGAAAAATGACTGAACAGCAACGACAACTTTATACCATTGTCTTATATAGGAAACATGTAATAATCCCTGTGTACAGAAAAAATAAGCAATTCATGAAAATATCAACATGTTAAAAGATTTTTCATTTTAAGTTTTGGGACTATTGCCATTTAAACAATTTCTTGCTAAAACCAAAAACAATTTCTAGACTTAAAGGGAAAGGAAAGGAGAACAGACTATAGGTTTGCCATTTTTTTCTTGTGATGTCTTTCTAGGATCCTGAAAAAAATGTTTGAAAGTATTTTTGGCAGGTTCCCTGCTTAAAGGCCATGTGGATGGCAGATCAATAGATTTTTATAATTATTTCCTCTTCACAAAATGTTTTGAGGTGAATTTGATCATCATTGGTTATTATTGAGCAGATAATAGTTTTATGAATGTTATTTATCATGAGAGTCTTATTTCCCACAGCTTTCCCCCTTTCCCACAGCTTCCAAAGTATACACTTTGCCTCTGATTTTGTTCAATTTTCCAAGATTAAAATGGATGTATAACTTATTTTTATAGCATTGTACTCAGTAGATTCTAGATGGGCCAAGAAATTGCTGGCTGGGGCCAGGCCTAGGTGAGTTACATGCCTTTCACTGTTCATTGAGGTATATTGCCTAGTGTGTTGTCTGGCAAGACCATTACAATGGCAATGTGGATAGTCAGTGTTGGACTCAGGAAGACCTCGATCTAAATCCCATCTCAGGTTTGTTAAATAGCTGACCCTAGGAAAATCCCTCCTCCTCATCTTTCTTATCTAGAAAAAAGGACTAATAATCTCACCTATCTCATAGGATCGTTGTGAGACACAAAATGAGGATACTGTGTCTAAACACTCTGAGAATCATAAAGTGCTACACAAATGTCAGACTTCCCCCTTTATAGAGTCCACAACAAGAGGTGAAGATGAATGGTCCACCTGTATGGACCATTTTGTGGGAAGAACTGTGTATGCCCTTCAACGCAAAGAATGGTTTTTGCAAGCTGGGCTCAGCAATGCCTTTGAAACAGTTGAGACAGAATGGCTCAGGAGAATTGATTTCTTCATTTCTATTTCAGCCTAACTTGGTTCAATTGTTCTTGAACCACAATTTCCTACCTCCATCAAAGAAAACAAAGAGCAGTGGAATGCGATTTGACCCCTGGTGAAAATGCCTTTTCCTGCAGAAGAGTGTTATAGTCACAGAATTTTTTAGAGCTGGAAGGTCCTTAAGTGCTATAGACCAGCCCTCTTATTTTAGAGATGATGAAGCTGAGGCCCAGAGATACTAAATGACATGTCTGAGGTTACACAGTGGCAGAGCTGATGCTATAACCCAAGTCTCTTGACTCAGTCTAGTGTTGTTTCTACTACAGCACACTGAGAACAAAAATTCCCTGATTTTATGATGGACACTCTACTCTAAAACTGATATTTATGTATTTTCCTAAGAGTACTATCATTTATAGTCTTTAAAAAAAGGTTCTTAACTTGTCCATGGATAGATTTTAAGGAGTCTGTGAACTTGGATGGGAAAAAAAGATTACATCTTTATTTTCACTGACCTCCAACTGAAATTTGGCATTTCCTTTAATTATCAATGTAGGCAAAAAATATTATTGTGAGAAAAGAAGCCATAGGTTTCACTAGACTGTATAAGGGATCTCTGACCCTTAAAAAAGAAGGTTAACAATTCCTGCCCTACAGCTTTGTGATGAGGTTCAAATTATATTTCTGAAAGGGACAGTGAGTAGATAATTTTCGGATTTCAACACTTTCTCTTTGACTGACATTTAAAGTTCTTTCATTTAGGTATTTCAGTAATGCTTCATGTGGTTATTTTTGAGCAACGAGGAAGCCATATTTCGTAATTTGTTCATAGTCAAGCAAAAATGTGACATGTTAAAAATACAGCATTCCAAAAATTTTATTGTTCCATGAATATATCAAATCCAAAGCCAGAAAAGACATTACACCTTTGATGTAAACTAAGAAAGCATCTCCTTCCATCATTGGCCTTTTCAGTTTGTGAGAAATCCCCAAGTTGCTTTTGAAAGGGGATGATCCTCATTGCGCAAGCATGAGAGTTCAAATACAGGTCTGATCTCACATTCCTCAAAGTCAGCACTTGTAGTGGCTCAAAGCTGGAAGACCATATTAGAAGGTTTATACAGGAAATGATGGCCCCTTGGATGCTATTGCCAAGTGCTTGGGAAAAATAAAGTTTCTAGCTTTGCCTCCAGGGAATATCACTTGTAGGGATCCCTTCTCAAAAGGGAAAGTATTGGCCGGGCTTCTTAGCCAGAATGAACAAGTAATTCTAGAAGAAATAGTTAGAGCATTACTAGCAACTGGAAGGAATGTGGTGCCTCAGAAGGGCCCCCAAATGGTAGGTTCCAACTTGCTAGAAACCAGGTTACTATTTTTAAAACCATAAGTTCTGCCAAGCAGATAATCTGAAATGAGGGTAATTTTGTAGAGAAATTGTTTGCGTTATAGCTGACATTCATCTTTAGCTTTCTGGGATCCCATCCCCAGTGACTTTTCTGGAGAATCACCAGCCCATAGAGGAATCTGTCTGTTGACAGCAAAAACAGTTAAAATAAAATAAAAAAGTCAGACTCATTATTTTGGCCCTATCCAAATGGAACCAGAACTTGAGGATTCAGCAAAAGTTTGTTTTGACAGCTTAATATCAATCTCGAAATTTTGAACAACTGGCCAGTTTTTAGTTTTCAATGGTCAGTCCCCCAAGCCCCTTATTTTTGTCAGAGTAATTTGCAGATTATTCAAAACTGTATTTTCTTTGGCTGGAATGTTGCATTGTGATGTAGTATACTTAGGTAGAATGTAAGACTAGATAATTACAACATCCCCTCCTCCCACTCCATAGGGTGGAGGAGAGTTATAGTTTATTTATTCACCTTCCATCCATCCTAGAAGGTACAGTATACATGGTGGAAATAGTGCTTGAATTAATTAAAGATCTGGGTTTGAATTCTCCCATTTACTATAAAGTTTTATAACCACAGGCAACGTCACCTAATTCCTTTAAACTCTAGTTTGTAAATTGGTGATAATAAGACTTACACTACCTGTCTGTCAGGATTATTGTGAGGAATATGCTTTGTAAACCTGAAAGCATTATATGAATTCTCATTGTTGTTAATTTCAAGACACCATGTGACATAAAAAAGATGAGTAAGACAAGATGCCTACCATTGTGTCCTCAGATGATAACCGAAAGTAGTTTAGAGATCTTCTGGTCCAATGAAATATTTTTTTCTACACATTTCTAATTAATCAAGAATAATGTAGGTCATTCTATTTTTGAACCATTCAGATTGTTAGAAAATTCTTCCTCATCCTGAACAAAATTTGGCTCAACGTAACTTCTTTCCACTCGTACCTAATTCTATTGAGATGTAGTGCTATTTTTTTTTTAAATTCAAGATGTGGTGCTTTTTTCCCAAGTGAAAACCGGAGGCTTCTATAGCACAACTTGATGTTAGCCTTACATATATATATATATATATATATATATATATATATATATATATATATATATATATATATATATATACATATATGTGCATATATACACATACACACACATATATATATAATATGCAAACACATACATACATACATATGCTTAAATCTATAATGCTACCTATTACCTCAGTGTGATGGGATCAACAGTAACCTTGACCTTAATGTTTTGGGGGAAAAACAGAATTCATTTTGAAAGGTTTCTCACCCCTCACAATGTGCTATATGCCACATTTAAGCCTGGCTCATAATAGGAGCAATAACATATGGTTTGAGGGCACCCATTACCAGATATGTAGGCTTCCTGAGCAGCGAGTGATATGAGAACAATGGTGTTTGAGGAAGGTTGTTCTCTTTGAAGACATGAGTTCATAGGAACTTTGGTTGTAAAAGTAGAAACTTTGCAAACAGGGTTATAGGATTTTTTCATCATTTTTGTTTCTCTACATTTTAATGGCATTTAGGGAGAAAGAAGTTGAAAACTTTTATTTTGGCTGGTATAAAAAGAAAACGACTTCAAATGGCATGGGAGAAAAGGGGACTTAGATCTCTTTCGATTCATTCAAGAACTGAAGAAAGCAATTATTCTTTGTTCCATTTTTTGCATATCTATTTTAGGATGATTCAGGACTTGAGGAAGATGTCATGATTTCATAGTTCTTAATTACTTGGTAGCAGCTAACTTCTGGATTCCATTAGGGCAGTGTTTTTTTTCAGTCTGCCATGCTTGCTACCATTTATTCAATGTGTGTTTATCACATTCCTTGTGACTAGGAGAGAAACGTAAAAGCTCTTTAGCACCCTGAAAGTGAAATGTGAGGCCTGAGTTATCGATCATTTTTATGAATGCTCCCGTAATAAATATATTTTATATTTTCAAATTACTTAACCATTTAAAGTACATCAAAGAATAAATATCATAATCTAGTCATCTACATGCACATTAAAGCCTTTCAGTCATTTCCACGTGAGAATGGGCATCTACTTTCGAGGCTTTAAATCTCCTTTTTGGGTCATTATGTCTGTAACGTTTCCTCATTTTTCTTGTCTTTCTCCTCACTGTGATATCTTTTAAGATGATACTTCAATGCTTTCAAGATTGTTTGTCTTCAGTATGGATTTTATTGATGAGTAATTGACCTGCTCTTACTGCCCTTCCCATTTTCTCTTTGTGAGTGCCATTTCAACTTCATTTCATAGTATATTGGGGACTGAGGTGTTAGAGTCCGAGCTGAGTGGCTCCCCTGTTATTGGCGACAAAAAGGGCTCATTATAGAAATGCTGCCACATCTTTTTCGTTTTCAGTCTGTTTGTTGTCTTTATGCCAGTTTCATCTTTGAATGCATTTGCAATAAGGTGGCTGAACCTGGTTCCACGCCAAGCTGTCTAATTTTTGCTTTTACTGCTTTTCTCTCTTTGATGAAGCCATATTGCTCATTCTCTTCTACCAGCTTCAGTCAAGTCAACAAGTCAGCAAGCATTTATTAAGTGCTTACTTTCTGCCAGACACTGTCCTAAAAGCTGGGAACACAAATACAAGCAAAAAGAAAGACAGTCCTAGCCCTCAATGAATTCACATTCTAATGGGGTGGGGGGAAATAACTAACACGTAACAGGGAGCTGAAGAGTGGGGAGCAATGGGAAATTCAGAGTCAGTAGCAGAGCCCAGAGAAGAGTGAATGAGGGAGGAGGGCTGGCCCTGGGACTTCTTCAAAGTAGAGGGTCTGGGAGGAACTTGCCAAATCTTGTTGAACGGAGGAAGAGGTCACAGGGTAGGAGGCTACTCCAAGAGAGAAAGCTGCTAGGGGAATAGTGAAGTCTGCAAAGTCAGAAAAGGAGCCAGGAAGGGAGTGAAGGAGTGATGTTTTTGCTAATGTTTTTATAGTACAGTGAATCATTTTGTATTTCAGAATATCTGTATTTAACTTTTCTCGTATTATGACATGCAGAGAGGTTTTGGGCCACCTATCTAGATAGTAAGCTTGAAGTCAGAGATTGTGCTTTAATTCTTACATATGTACTAGGTCCTTAATAACTACTTTTTAATTAGGTAGCAACTTAGTTACTCTTCTTATCTTGGGGATAAGAAACTCTTTTTTATCTTTGTTGATCATTGATCTGCCTAGAGAGACAGATTCAAACAGTCTGGTGGGCAAGGACTAATGTATAGATAGGCTAAAAAAATGAGTAGAATCTTAATATCATTAGTTACTTACTAATTCCTGACAGTATTGTTTCCCTTTATTAGAGAAAATATGGAAGTCCTCACTGTATATTTTTAAAGCAGAGATTCTTTACCTGGGGTCATGCATGGATTGCTAAAGGTCCATGAAAAGATTTCAGGGGTTCTGAGAAGTTGGATGGGAACAAATCACATCTTTATTTTCACTATCTTCTAACCAAATTTTGCTTTTCCTTCAGTTATTTAAACACATTATTCTGAGAAGGGGTCCAAAAGTTTTTGCTAGACTGCCAGAGGAGTACTTGACATGAAAAGGTTAAGAACCCCTATCCTAAAGGCATCTACTTTTTAATAAGAAAAGAAAAAATGGGATTGGAAATTTTTACATATTTTAAAAAACAAATATGTAAATATCAATAATAAATACGAATAAATTAGAAAAGGCCTCCTTTCCTTGAACTTGAAGAAAAAGAAGTCTAGTTTCTCTATTATACTAAATCATAAGCATTACATTACATATTTTTCTATAGTTTATGTTGTCAAATTTGAAAGAATGTTTTGGCTGATTTTTTGAAAGAATATGAAGGGATGAATTTAGAAAGCAAAAGACCTGTAAAATATTGATACCCACCCATAAGAAGGAAGCAGAGAGAGAGAGAAAGACTACAGCTGTGTTAATGAAGTAGTGATTGAGGTTGCCCAGGTAGGCCTAACATCATAAACACAGCACTTAAACTGTACAACTTACGGCAGTGTTTGTGATTCATATGAAATGTATACAGATTGTCAGTTTGATTCACTGGCTCATTAACTCATTTATTCATTCATTGATTTCTCAAATATTTGCTGACATAGTAAGGAGACCACTTGTCTGGGAATTGGCAGAACTTGTGTTCCAGTCTCAGAAGGTTTTCATTGATTTTCAATATGTTTTTGGGCAAGTCGTTTAAACTCTCTGTGGTTCCTTAACTGTCAAAAGTGTGGTGATCTCTTCTTGGTCTATCGCATAGAAATATTGTGAGGCTCTCATAGGACAAATATAGAGGATTTTGAAATGACTCAAAACAGTATAAAAATCACAAATAACTTATTGTTATAATTGTTTTATAACTTTATATACTATGAAATACATGAAATAACAATGAAATAACATTATAATATACACATTAATACAATCCCTTATAATAGCTGTGATGATAATAAATGATAAAAATAACACCACATATTACTGAATAGCACTTAACCTGTCATGGGTGATATAGCTGCTTGGTTAATGCCTTTGTGTTCAAAATGAAGAACATTCACTTAAATTATTTCTGGGTACATTTTATAAAGACAGAGATGAAAGAAGAGAGGTTACCATGTAAAACTAGTAAATCATATCAGTAGGGCCAAGTCGAAAAGAATTTATGATGAGTTAGGGAGAACCCTGAGACTTTTGCAGGTCAGGAACCTTGAAAGATCATTCATTTCCAGCTGGAAAAACACAAAGACCTAAATTAAAAATTGAACAGCCTTCTGAAATCTTTAGACTATAAGGAGCTCCACTGAACATATTGGTCTCAAATGGAAATATGATTTTTGTGATATTTGGAAACAGCCTTCCAGATGTAAAAAATGGAGCTTATGTGAGTTAACAGTGTTCCCTAGGCCCATCCATCTTTTTGGTTATGGAGCTATTTTACTTGTTTGGTGAATATTATTTTCATGACTTTTTTACCAGGCTGCGATTAGTTTATGTGTGTGTGCTCTAATTTTAAACAAGGTTGGAGAACTAATTCTGAGGTCCATTTTTAGTGAATTAGCCTAGTTTAATCTGGCAAATTAAACAATAGTATATGAATATTTCTTGCTAGTGGGCTACTGAATGAAGTTGATTCTGAGCTATCTGAAAAGATGATGATGATGATGAAGGAAATTATGATTGTAGTTGTTGAAATTTATATGATGGTATAATGGAAAAAAAGACTGGGTTGCCAATCCTAAAATGTAGATTTTTATAAAGATCCTAAAGTTGACCAGCTATTGAATCTCAGCAGATCAGTAAACTTTGTTGTGTCCAAATTTGTAAGAACTCTCAACTAAAGTGTAGCTTGACAGCTTTGTGTGGGTTTTTAGTCAGGGTAAAGCCAATACTTGGGCTCTAGGAAGTATTTTGCCATATCCTGTTGAAGCAGCTGTGGCCTATGAGCTTTGAAGACAAATTAAGTTATTTTGCCAAGTTGGTCTGTACATTGAATTCATTTCTCCAGGATGTTTTCCTGCTAACAACAATAATGCATATTCTCTATTGTCGGGACCTATGTGAGTGTTAAAAATAAGTTTCTTTTTAATTCCTGGTAGTGTTAATCAACTTGCTTCACCATTACCAGACACTTTTATGTGTAAGGATATTCACATACCTCAAGAACGATCAGAAATTATTAAAATTCCCCTTAAATCTACAGATTCCACTGCCACACATATACTTACAATAAGGAAAGGTTCCATATACAGCACTTTTTGTGGAGTTTGAGAATGAGAAACAAAGTAGATGCCCATCTGTTGGAAAATGGAGAAACAGTTTGTGGCACATAGAAATGATTTCCCCCAGTTTACTATTTCCCTATTAATTTTAACTGCATTCATTTTGTTTGTGCAAATGCTTTAAAATTTTACATCATCAAAATTGTCTATTTTATCTTAACTGATCTTCTCTATCCCTTGTTTGGGTATTAACTCTTACTCTTTAGACTATAAAAGGCATTTCCTTCCTTATTCCTTTAATTTGTTAAGGATGAGACCTTTTGTGTCTAAGTCATGCATCCATTTGGAACTTATCTTACTATGTAATGGGAGATGTTGACTTAAATTTAGTTTCTGCCAAACTGTTTTTACAGATTTTAAAGCAGTTGAATAGCAAGTCCTTATCCCAGAAAATGTGGTTTGGTGGTTTAATGGACACTGTTAACATTGGTCATTTGCTTTTGTATGTTATGTACTTAATCAGTTTCATTAAGCATTCTATTTTTTAACTAGTACCAAAAGTTATTGTGGTATACTTTGAAATATGGTACTGCTAGATCCCCTTCCTTCCTACTTTTTTTCAATATTTCCTTGGAGATTCCTCACTTTTTGTTATTCAGATGAGTTTCATTGTAGCTTTCTCTAGCTCCATAAAGTAATATTTTAGCAGTGTGATTCGTATGACACTGAACAAATAAATTAATTTATGTAGTGTTATCATTTTTATCATATTGGCATTGAGTGATCATGAGCAATTAATATTTCTCCAGTTATTTATGTCTACCTTTATTTTTATCAAGAGTTTTGTGGTTGTACAAGCTCTCATTTCACAGATGAGCAAACTTGAGACCAAGAGAATTTAAGAAATTTTGCCTGGAGCCAATACCAAGAACTTTCAAGTCCTTTCCTGATTTTTTCACAGCATCACAGCTCTGAGTGCAAATACATACAAATCTTTCTACTATACCACATTGCATCTTGATGCTCTACAAATTGTGACTTAATAATATGAAATGGTTTTGTTAATTTTCTGTAGTATGAAGGCAGAATTTATGATTTCAAAGAGAATCATATATATGTCTGAATGGTTCAGAACCTCAGGATATAAGGAATTCCCTAAGTAGAAGGCAGAAGAATTAAAGCACTTATTCTATCTCCAAAGTAGCAGACCTGTGAACCGGCGTCCCCATTTTGATATCTTGGTCAAAAGCTTCCAAGCCCAATAAAACAGCCTCACAAGAGTAACCAGGAGGCCACAGAAAAACATGATGGCATTAAACCAAATCATATTCATGCTTCCCCCCTCTGGTAAGAAGATTACCCACTGGCCTCAAGCCCTTGCTCAGCACTCCTCGTCCACACGCGTCAGCCCTGCTACCAGCAAGCAGCTCCTGCTGTCTCTGTCTCCAACAAAATCTCAATCTCCAAGCTGTCTTCTCTCCTCTTACAGAGTTTTTGACGTCATCAAGCATTGTCTGAATGACCAGAGCTTAGTGATTGGTTCTTGAGTTGGCCCCTCCCCTTAGGACCCTGGGAGGTTCACATCCACATAGATGAGGTTAACACCTAGTAGGGCAAGGCTCTGGAGTTAACACCTTCCCTTAGCCAGCCCCACCTTGGGCCCCACCCCAGTCACCAATCCACACCCACATAGGTTCCACATCTAATAGGGGTTTGGGCTTGGAACTTAGCACCTAGTAAGGCTTAATGAAATACACTGAATTACTCAAAGAAAACAAAGGCCATTTTGCTTACCAACACATTTTCCTAGAAGGAGAGAAATAAATGAAAGAGCATTACTAAAGATAGAAGGAAAAAAAATGTTTTGCTGCCACCTGGGGAGCACTAGTTCCAATGAAGGAAGCCTTTTTTTTTTTTTCAATTGGAAAACCTGGTCCCCCTAGAGAGAAATGGAGAATATCATAAATGACCTTTGGTTGAATGGAGTTTGTAGAGGAAGTTGAAACTCTGAGAAAAAATAAGTTGAGGTAAACAAAATTACTTTTATAAATGCTTTTTTCTCTTATAGTAACATATGGAAGAAGTGAAAGGGAGGCAGATTTAGACTGAATATGAAGAAAAATTTCATAACAAACTCACAACTATGGAGTGCCTTGTAGAGGCTGTATAGTTTTTTGTCAGGATTCTTGTAGAGAGGATTCATCCGTGGGGTTGGAAATTGGATTTGACAACTTTTAAAGTCTCTTTGAACTTTAAGATTCTGATTGTAAAGAATATATATGTGAACATAGTCAACATTTAAGTGTTAACTTAAAACTGCACTAAAATTTTTGGGACCTCCTGTGCATGTGTGTGTGTATGTATCTACACATATACCCATAAATAAATTGTTTTTGTGTTGTTTTATCATGCCCAATTCTTTGTGACTCCATTTGGTGTTTTCTTGCCAAAGAAACTTGAGTGGTTTGCCATTTCCTTCTCCAGCTCATTTTACACATGAGGAACTGAGGCAAATAGGGTTAAATGACTTTCCCAGAGCCACACAGTTATTAATTGTCTGAAGCTGGATTTGAATTCAGGAAGATGAGTCTTCCTGACTCCAGGCCCAATGCTGTATCTACTGTACCACCTAGCTGCCTACCCATAACTATGTAGCGCTATAATACTAATAATTAATATTATATGCTATTGTATTTATGGGCAGTTAGGTGGTGCAGTAGATAGAGTGCTGGGCCTGGAGTCAGGAACACTCATCTTCCTGAGTTCAAACTTTCTAGCTGTGTGACTTTAAGCAAGTCACTTAACCCTGTTTGCCTCAGTTCTGCATCTATAAAATGAGCTGGAGATGGAAATGGCAAAGCACTCCAGTGTCTTTGCCAAGAAAACCCCCAAAGGGGTCAAGAGTCAGACACAACAGAAAAATGACTGAATAACCACACTATTCTTTATATAATAACATTATATGCTATATTGCTTCTATTATGTACAGTAATACAAATTCTATATGAATGATGTTGTTTTTAATGTTAGAGATTAGATGACACCTTGAATTCCTGAAATATAATTATGTTTTGGGTCAAGGCAAATACTTTTGGTAGTCTAGAATTGAGATTAGAAAGATATGCTCATACTTTTCTGAGAATTTCTGTCATAGGAAAATATTGTTTCCAGCGACTCTTTACTTTTAATTATACCTAATTGCTAAGTCCTTCTGTGTTGGTCTTAGAATAAGAACTCTGTACAAGTGTGTTTCATTCAGGAGGCTTAAGCTCCTTAAGTAGATAACTTGGGTAGTTCAATATATTGTCAAGCTTTAAATAGGAAAAGAAAAAAACTCTTTAGATTGTCTTTCCTGTATTTGCTCTAGCTACAATATCATTTGTTACAGGCAGATTTGACTCTTTCTAATGAATGTCTACATGAAAAGATTATGAAGTCCAATAGCATTATTTCCAGCTAATGTGGGTTCCTAATCATGTAAGTGGGGGGTCGAGGGATTAGTGGTGTAAGTTAAGAGGACATTAATCTTCTTAACAATTAACATGGACCTGGTTTGTGCATTGTTCCAGTATGGCAGAATTCCATCAACGAAATGAGATATGCCTTATGGTGAAGTGTGTGCACGTGTCTGAAAGTCACAGAAAACATCACATTCTAACTTTCTTCTTCTGTTTGTCTTTACTGAGTAAGCAGTATTTAAGCTTTACCAATTTCAAAATCTCTATTCCATGTCTTTATTCTACCTCTTGATGCCATGAGAGTTTATGCTGTCATGAAGTCACTGACCATCTGCCTTCCTTCATATTCCCTTTTTGGAGTGCTAGCATGATTTAGAATCGCAAAACTGTATTTGTAATATGACAAATAGTGTTCAGACTGACGAAAAGATCAAGATTGCACTTAGTAAAGTCAACTTCAGCCAGCTTCTTCATTTTTTGTTGTATTAGTTTATTTTTTTCTGTAAATTCCCATTCTAAACACTAAATAGTAATGCCATCTAAGAAACTGTCACTTGCCCAGGGCAATTAGTGAAATGTTGCCTGAATGATGATGATAAACAATAGTCAATAAACATTTATTAAGGGCCTGTTATGTGCTAGGCACTTTGCCAAGCCCTGGGGATACAAAAAGAGACAAAAGAAGAGTTCTGTCCCTCAAGAAGCTCTTAATCTAATAAGAGAGATGACAAACAGATATAGTAAATTCTCTATCAGAGTCTGTGCTGCAATATGAAAATGAATATATAGTCATGAAGGATTACAGTAAGAAGAAATCTAGCAAGACATGTCAAAAAGTAAAGTCTAAATGTGTTACTATGTCTCTGTGTCAATGACTTCTAGTCATTGAAAGGTGGCACAAATACTGTAACTTTTGGAAAGTGACAGTGGTTCCATGCTCATCATTATGAGAAAAGAATCCAGTTAACATGATATTACAGCTCTAGGAAGCTTCATTAATCTGCATGAAGGGTCTTTTGAAGCACAACACTAGTTTATTGCATAAATTAGTGGACATGTTTGCAGCATGTCAGATTCAACAGAAGTCCAAAAAGGATCACTAGTTTAGAGGGCAAGAAATAGAAGTTCCAGCTAGTTTTGCCACTTAACTTGCTTTGTTATCTTGGGAAATTCAACAATTTAAATACAAAAAGAAAAATGAAATATCCCTAGCCCTCAAGGAGCTTACATTCTACTCAGAGCAATAAAACATGTGCACAAGTAAATACAAAATCATACCATGTAATTTCAAAAAGGAGAGAGGACTGATAACTGGGAGGAATTAGGAAAGGCCCTCATGTGTAAGGTGCTTGAGGGAAGCTAAGGATTCTAAGAGGTGGAGGTAAGATAGGAGTACATAGTACATAAACACGGAGTAACACTTGTACAGATGGATGGAGCTGCAAGAGGAAAAGTTGTGTAACGGGAACAGTTAGGCCAATTTGATTTAGAATAGAGTATGTGAAAGACAGTAATAAGAAATGAGAATGGAAAATGGAAAGGGAGGTTGGAGCCATATTGTAGAATGACTTAAATAATAGACTAGGGATTTTGCATTTGATCCCGAAGTCAATAGAGAATCACTGGAGATTTTTCTTTTTGTAGCAGATGACATGGACAGTTATAGGTTTTGGGAACATCAGTTTGGCAGCTCTGGGAAGGTTGGATTGAACAGGGGAAATAAATTTAGTCTTCCCCATGTATATATAAAATTAGAATAATGTTAATACAATAATAATTAGCCTTTTATAGCTCTTGAAGGTTTTCAGAGAGATTTTCCCACATGTTATCTCATTTTGACCTTCACAACAATCCTGTGAAGTAGAGGCTGTCATTATTCCTGTTTTACAGGTGAAGAAACTAAAGCTGACATTAAGTGACTTGCCCAGAGTCACAAAGCAAGTGATCTTCCTGACTCCAAGTTTAGTGTGTTATCCACTGCACCATTTAGCTGCCGTCTAGCTAATAGAATTGTATTGATCAAATGAAAAAAATGAAATTATAAATAATAATAGGTCTTTGAAAAAACATACAGCTGTATATGGTTATAAAGTATTTATACATATAAACATGTACACTATTGGTATATTTATATATTCTCTATCTTTATGAGTCATCGTTATACCAGTTATACTCAGCTGAAGGTATAATTAGGCATAAGCAGCTTTTGAAAACAACATTCAACAATGGGCCACATCTTTCCATCTCACAACTAATTGAAATTTGCAGAGAATATAAGATCCCTTGCACTTATTATTTGTTAATTATGAAAAGGTATTTGATTCAATAGGAAAGAATAGTAACTTATAGGCTCTTTTACTGCAAGATATCTCCCATCCATGCATCAAGATCACTCATAATTCCTCAGAAGAGGTAACAACAGAACCAACTGTGTTCAACAACCTTCTGAGAGTAACTATCAGGTGAGGAATAACACAAGATGTACGATCGCCAAAGGTATTCTTCACTGTGACTGGGAGGCGATCTAGTGCCAGAGTGCAGTTCAAGGAGGGATTGATTCCCTGTGGATGATGTAGTCTTTTGGCTAGTCTTGTTTGCAGATCACATTGTGTTGATTGTAATCAGCTCCAGCACATTGCAAACCTTTGTGGGAAAGATCTGTAATCATTCAATGGAATTTAGTGAGTTCATTCACATAGGAAAAACCAAGAGGATGAGGAATGTCTATTATCCAGATTTGAATGCACATTTTAACGGATATGAGCCTGTCAAAAAGTATGTTTATCTGGGACAGACAATATAAATGGACGGTGAGCTAGCCCCAGTATTGGGAAGAGGAGAATAGACTACTTTTAGAAAATTGCAAAGCTCCTTTCTTGACCCCTCAGCTTATAATTAAAGCAAAAGCTCATGTTTCTTATACCAACCAAAATGGTGTTACCATGTGACAACAAGATCTGGAATACTATTGCCTTGAAAGAACTAAAGGTGAAGGTCACACAGACGTCAAAGGAGATGGCCACAGTCGTGTAATCCACTTGCAACATACAACCAATGAAGATCTACAAAAGAGAAGAGTAGAAGAGGGTGTCATCAAGCAGTTATCTGCCAAAGGGCAGCTAGGTGGCACAGTGGATAGAACACTGGGCTTGGAACTAGGAAGAATCATCTTCATGAGTTTAAACCTGGCCTCAAACACTTACTAGCTTTGTGAACCAGGGCAAGTCACATCACCCTCTTTGCCTCAGCTTCCTCATTTGTAAAATGAGCTGGAGATGGATATGGCAAACCACTCCAGTATCTCTGCCAAGAGATCCACAGCTGGGATCACAAAGAGTTGGACAAGACTTAAATGACCCAACAACAATTGTATGTCAAAGGTGAAAAGATAGGTTGATGACTTGGCAAGAATAAGGATGGTGAAGGAACAGCAAGAGTGCTTCACTGCTATCCTCTTGATTTTAAGCAAAAGTGAGGAAGGCCTTCACTCCAGCTTGTTGATTGGACTTTCTCTGGTGAACTTTGGGGAGAACATGAATGAGAGTTGTCCAGGAGGGGCAGGCAATGATGGGTTGCAATCTGTACTATTGGTGGGAAATCTCAAATCTTTGAGCTCACTCTTGAGTATATGCATTTAAGTGTGTATACACATAGATTTTTATGATATACTAGACACAAATACAGCATATGAAAAACATACAACTCACTACAAATGCAAAGTGTTATTATTAAATAAAGCTTTCAATGCTCTTAATATATCGACCTGGTTGCTAATTATCATTTGGTAGGATTGGTTCCCAGAGAAACTTGCCAAGATTTTAGGATTTTTCTGGTAGAAAAGAGTTTATTTTTCTACTGTTAGTATCTTTTAAAAATTCTTCACATTCACTGAAAGAGTGAAGGGAACTGATATATATATATGTATATATGTATATGTACATATGTATATATATATGTATACATACTTATATATTCTAATATTTTCCTGGTGATCATATTTGATCATAAATGTAAGGGCAGTGGGGCTACATATGCTGTGTGTGTGTGTGTGTCTGTGTTTGTATCTGTGTGTCTGTGTGTACGTGTGTGTAGGCCATGGCATATTACCAATGAGGATTTTCCTGTAAGGAGTGGCATTAAAGAGATAAAAATGAAGGAGTAACAGCATCAATAACAATAAAACTTCCATGATATTTTTCCAAACAGAAAGAAGGAATCAAAGTGGGGGGAGGGTTTTTACTCAGAGGCATTTTTTTTCCTGAGATCATTATTATCTTCTGGTTATTTTATATTACTTTGGACAAAAATATACAAATTATAGTGATATATGAACTGGGATCCAGAAAAGTGACAAATGTAATTAAAATAATATAAAGCCAAGTTACTAAGGAAAGGTTAAAGGAAGAAAGGATATTTACCCTGGAATAGAGAAATGCTTTCTATGCATTTAGTTATGAAAAGAATGTTGACCTCACAGTTCCTGTGGGTGACAAAAAAAAAGGAAATCTATTTCAAGTTCAGCATGAAAGATACTTTGAGTTTGATGAAATGCTAAAAGAGGTCAATAAAGAAGGTTTTAGAATTACCTCTAAAGTTTTTAAAAAGAACAGTATTTCATGGAGGCAGGAGACTGAGCTAGGTGTTCTTGGTAGGTATTTTGAACTTTCTGCTTTTTCACTATCTCTTAATGTATCTTTGACTCTTAGATGGTTTTTTTTAAACATTGTTCTCCCAGTTCAGCTTTCTGGACTTCCATTAACTTTGGTGCTACTTGACCCATGAAGTATGTTTTTATTTTAGTCAGTTTTCTGGGAGCAGTTATTTTTCCTCCCCTGAGGAGATAACAACAAGAGGAAGCATTTATATAGTGTTTTGGGCAGCTGTGGGGGCCTGGAGTCAGGAAGAGCTGAGTTCAAAAGTGGCCTGAGACACTTACTAGCTATGTGACCCTGGGCAAGTCACTTCACCCTCTTTGCCTCAGCTTCCTCATCTGTAAAATGAGGTGGAGAAGGAAATGGCAAAGTGCTCCAGTATCTTTACCAAGAAAACCCCAAATGGAGTCACAGAGTCAGACATGACTAAAAAACAGCTTAACAACAAGAAACAACAACTAATATAATGTTTTAAGGTTTGTAAAGCACTTTATAAAAATCCTCTCATTTTTCATCATCACAACATCCTACATGGTGGGTGCTA
The DNA here is from genome assembly GCA_028646595.1 of Phalanger gymnotis. Taxonomy (NCBI): domain Eukaryota; kingdom Metazoa; phylum Chordata; class Mammalia; order Diprotodontia; family Phalangeridae; genus Phalanger; species Phalanger gymnotis. The sequence continues at coordinate 635,338,340 of CM053622.1, read as the reverse complement.
TTATTTTCCCCATTTAACAGATGATGAAACTGAAACAGACTGGAGGTTAAATGACTTACCCAGGGTCACTTACCCAGGATAGTTTCTAAGGCAGGATTTGAACTTAGGCCTTAATTGCTCCAGTCCAACACTTCATTTGTTGTTCCAATTCACTGCTCATCCATAATTCATTTCAAGTATCCCTTTAAGGCAAAGAATGTACAACTGTCATGTCTAATTTACAGATAAAGAAGCAGAAGTTATGAGGTTTTTCCAAAGGTCACATAGAAGTGACTTCCATTACTATGATATATCCTTTATTTTTTCTTGTTTTCTTAAACAAAATAATCTTATAGGTATATCAAAATAGTTTAATATTTCACGTTATTCCCATTGGCTGGAATTATATTCCTGGAAGTGTAGTGGAAAACTTTTCTCTTTTCTTTTCCTTTTTATTCCACCCACTGGCTTTTCCTCTACCTCTTGTATCTATCCATGTTGGCTTTCTTTGCTTGAAAGGTCTTGAAAGACTAGCTCAGGGGTCAGGAACCTGGGGCTTCCAGGCCACATGTAGCCTTCTAGGTCCTTGGGTACAGCCTTTTCACTAAGTCCAAGTTTCATAGAACAAATCCTTTTATTAAGGAGATTTGTTTTGTGAAATTTGGATTCAGTCAAAGGGCCACACTTAGAACCTAGAAGGCCACATGTGGCCTTGAGTCTCTAGGTTCCCCACTCATGAAGTAGCTTGTTTTGATTGGGGGTTTCAGAAAAACCTGGGAAAAATTATATGAACTTAGGCAAAATGAAGTGAGTAGAACCAGGAGAACATTGTACATAGCAACAGCAATATTGTAGTGATAAATTTGAAAGACTTAGCTACACTGATCAATACAAGGTCCAAGACAGTTCTGAAGGACTGATGATGAAAAATACTGTCCATTTCCGGAAAGAAACCAGTGAATTCTGAGTGCAAATTGAAGCATATTTTTTCACTGTATTTTTCCTTCTTTTTTTCAACATATGTTCTGCATAATTTCAAATGTATAATCGATGTCATATTGCTTGCCATCTCAGGCAGCTAGGTGCTGTGGTGGATAGAGTCCTGTGCTGAAATCAGGAAGATTCATCTTCAAATCTTGTCTCAGACATTTATTTACTGGTTTGTGACCCTGGGCAAGTCATTTAACCCTGTTTGTTTCAATTCCTCATCTGTAAAATAAACTGGAAAAGGAAATAGCAAACTACTCTAGTATCTTTGCCAAGAAAACCCCAAATAAGGTAACAAGGAGTCAGAAACTACTGAAAAAAAAATCTGAACAACAAAAGCTTGCCTTCTCAGTCATTGGGGTAGGGATGGAAGGGAAAGAAGGAGAGAATAGAACTCAGAATTTTAAAAGAAATGTTAAAAATATTTTCGAATAAAAAGAAGGGACTGTCTTTGCCTTTCTTGTATTCCTAGTGCTTAGCACAGTGCCTGGCACATGGTAGGTACTTAGTAAATGCTTGTTGACTGACTAGAAAAAAATCAGAATTCCCTCTACCCTCCATCTTGTGCCTAATGCTGATTAAAAAGAGAAATAATTTTATGAACAAATGTAGTTATTTGATCAATGTGTACTTTTTCATGGGTCATTTTTGGCATTTTTAAAGGGAAATGTGTCACCAGAACATTAGCTACCACTGCTGAAAAACAATCAGGAAACCATGTAGGTCTAGAACAGTTTTGTGGCTTTTTCAGAAAATGCATTTCTGAACACCATTTATGTTCTGAACAGTTTTTACAAGACTGACAGATTTATCCTAATTTGGTGAAATTTGTTAATGAATTAAGTGTTCTGAAACTCAAGTAAGGCCTTGGGATCACAAATTTAGAGCCGAAAGAGACCTTAAAGGTCATCTGGTCCACCCAGTTCATTTTACAGTTTAGGAAATTGAGGTCGAGTGATGAGTTGCCCAAGGTCACACAAGTAGTAAGTGGCAGCATTTTTTTTTCTACTGTACCATGTTGCCTTTCAAAGTTTTTTTTAAAAAAAGAACAGCTTGATTTATATCAGTTAACCCACAAGCATTTATTAAGGCCCTATTATGTACTGGGTGGTGTCCAGGGTACTGAGGATACAAAGACATTCCCCACCCCACCCCCCAAACAAAACCAAAAAACAAACCTGTTCTTGGCCTCAGGGAACTGTTGCTTCCATAAAGCAAAACACCTGGTGATTAAAATGTCACTGTCATAGAGCTTTTGAGGGTATCATACATTTAGTTCTTCATAGAACACAACTTAATATGTGGAAAGACAACCTTTTCCTCCCATCTAATTCTTTCATCTTTTGATATCTTCAGTGAAAGTTCATTCTGAAATGACAATGCAGTATTCTATTTCTAGGAAATTATTGAATTGTCCCTGAGGAATTAGAGTTACGTCCATGAGTGTTACCTGAACAATTCACCCTGAAGACCATAGAGGACCCTAGAATAAAAAATGTCGCTAGAAACATTTTATATAAAAGTTGCTCCATTGGGTCTGTATTATGCTCCATTGGGTCTGCATTTCAGCATCAGATAGATCTGTGATCTTATCACAGAGTGAGTATACCTTAGCCACTATATAAGAATTTTAAAAGTATTTAATGATATAACAAAATTTATTCTTCCTTCTGCCTAGAATCCTATTATTTAAGGAGAACTTGGAGCAAATCATTCCCTACTAGTGTTATTTCAGTAGAAATGTCATCTTTAATGGGGAGAAAATTTGTAATTCAAACTCTTGTGAAAATCAATGCTGAAAACTAAATATATTAAATAAAAAAAACAAAAAAACAAATCTCATCTTTTCCAGATGACATCAAATACTTCATAGGCACTGGAATAAGCTACTCCTCCCTCCATCACCCTTGGGTTTTCTCTCAACATCTAGAAATGTTGAGAGAAAACTGCTCCTTCATACCCCAGGAACAAATTGAACGTGAGTGAGTTAGAAAAGTGGGAGTAAATGGAAAAATGGGTCCCTGTGGTCCATCGTTTTAGTGATGAGGGAGCTATAAATAAGGTTTTAATGCTACTGTAATCAAACGATAGTATTAACAGTTATAGAGATTTGTCTCCTACTCCCAACCCCACCCTATCCCCTCTTCCAGAAGGCAAGGAAGCCTTTAGGACAAAGTTGTTTTAGTCTTTGATCAAATGATTAGTTTTGCAGAAAACAACCCTTTTGCTTTCTTTTGGAGGACATACAGCAGGACTTGTTATGAGAGTCATACAGGGTTCTGAGAAATTGGGTATAGTAATGTTATAATCATGTTACCTGGCTAGAGTCGATGGGACTAGCACCACCATGGAATGTAGATGCATACTTCCAGTTACCTATCTCTCACTTCCTCCTTTCTTCAAGGTGTAACTATGGTGCCATCTCCTATGGGAAGCCTTTCTTCATTTTCCTAGTTATAAGTTGCCTCTCTCTTCACAATTTATCTTTTATTTACTTATCTGCTTACATGCTGCTCTTTTAACCCATTACCACTCTCCCCAGTAGAATGTAAGCTTTTTGAGGACAGAACCTGCTTTTTGTTTTCATCTTTGTACCTCTAGTACTTAGCACAGAGACTTGCCATGCAGATTACATGTTTCATTGAGCTGCATTTGTCAATAGTATTAATCATCGTGTGAACTACATCTTTAAGGAACCACAGACTACATTATATGTGTCCCATTGTTCTGAAACTTTTGAGCGGGCTTTTTTTTGTGTTTTTTTTTGTTTTGGCCTGACATTTGGGGTTAAGTGACTTGCCCAGGTTCACATAGCTAGTGCCAACTGTCTGAGTTCAGATTTGAGCTCAGGTCGTCCTGCCTCCAGGACTGGTGCTCTATTTACTGCACCACCTAGCTGCCTTGTTCTGAAACTTTTTAATCATAGTGGGGATGCCCACCTTGTAGGTCTTATGACATAAAGTCAAGAAATTTAAGGGCTTCTAGGAAATTTTCCCCTGTTGTGGTTGAAGTACTATAGAAATAAAATGAATAAGCACTATTTTGTAATTACCATATATAAGTATATGTATGTATGAATGTGCATATATACATATGTGTATATGTACATGTGTATGCATATATATCTTTGTGGGACTGTAAATGTAAAATTAGGTGATTTATGAGGAAAATTGAATACAACTTGCATTCAGTGTACCTACAGGAAAATATAATGTTTATTCTTTATCTTTTTCAGATTCATAGCCAAACCATGTGCCTTAGGGCTTAATATCCAGGCCAATGGACCACAGAAAGCCCAGCCTAATGCCATTCTGGAAAAAGTCTTCACTGCAATTACAAAGGTATGTCACAATTGCCAAATCATTCAGTTAACAGGTTTTTGGTGAGCCCCTTCCATGTGGTCAGCATGGTGCTAGACAAATATGTTGTCCTGAAGCATTGCTTAAATTGGCAAAATACAAATTGGCAGAGCAGAATTAATGCTCAGACCAAGAAGGGTAGAAAATCAACAAGTGTGTGAAGGGTTAGATGCCTATTAGTTCATCCTCAGAGTGCAGGAAAACCAATCTGTTCACTCAACCCTGAATAATCCTTCTGCTTTGTCAGTGATGAGTCATATTCTGTTCCTCTTTTTATTTCACGTGGCATCTAGGAAGAGGTATGAAGCCCGTGTTTGTTTCTTGTTCGTATGTGTCTGCGTAGAGGCAGAGCATGTAATTTGTTCTTGCGTGGAAAAACTACATTGGTGCTGACAGCAGCGTTTCTTGGACTTCTCAAAAATAGGCAAGGAGGGTAAACTTCAATTATGGATTGAACGCGAGATACAAAGAAACAAAGGATGGTAAAAATAGAAGAATATAAGACATGGCAGGGCAACCAGGGTATAGCAAAAAGAGGAAGCTAAGCACAGAAGCAACATGAGGCAAGTGACAAAAATGTAGAGGTTGTAGTTCAATCAATAAGCATTTATTAAGTATCTGCTATGTGTACGGCGCTGTACTAGATGCTGGTGATAACGAACGTAGAAATAAAATAGTCTCTGCCCTGAAGGAGCCTCTATTCTATTGAGGGAGACAATATGTCGAAATATAAATATATGCAAAATATTTACAAAATAAATACAAGATAATTTTGAGGTGGGTAAAGGCACTAGTAACTGAGAGGATCAGAAAGAAAATAAAATTCAGGAACAGGAAAGATCTTTCTGACCTGAAATACTCAATGCTACTAAAAAAAACCAAGACAGAGAAAGTCCTTAGGAATTACTTACAGTAGATATACTAGTCATATATAAGCAGAGAGAAATTAAAGATTCACAAAATCTCACAGCTGGAGGTGAACTCGGAGGCCATCTCAGGCAACCCATACCTGGCCCAGAGTCCCTTTTACAATTTCCCCCAAGTGGTCATCCAGTGTCTCTACTGGAAGACCTTGAGTGAGGCAGAACTTACTTCTTCTGGAACGAACCCATTCCACTTCTGGACGACTTCATGGAAGTTTTTCCTTACATTGGACCTAAATCAGGTTCTTTGCCACTTCCACATAAGACTCCTATCACTGTCCTACAAAATTAAAACAAAACATATCTACTTCCTCTTCCACATTTAAGCCCTTCAATTTCTTGGAGACAGTAATAGGAAGTCTTTCTTTCCTTGGACTTCCCATAGCAATTTATTTATGCCTCTTTTACATGCTTAATCAAATAGTATTTTGTATTATAGTTATTTGTATGTCATCATTTTATGAGATTGTAAGATCCATGAGGCCAGAGACTATCTTATATTTAATTTTAATACCCCATCTTAGCTCTTAGTACACTCTAACTAAATGAACTAAAATTATTTGTTGAGAAAGACTTGCATTTTCTTTTGGGAACATTGTATTTTCAGATACTGAGCATACTCGTTTTTTGCCTTTATTTTATGGGACTTGATGCAGGCTGCTTAATCAGATGATGACAATCTAGCAAATTTCACTCCTTGGTATTTGCAGTTACTGGTTATTTGAATTGCTTACTCTCATATTCACATTAAGGTCTAACTAAGCACCAGACAACGATTTCTTAGGTGATTGTTTTAAAGTATAAAGACCATTTTCCTAAAAAAAAAAAGAGTAGGGGAAACCATTAAGTATTTCCAAAATTTTCACCTGGGGGAAAAAAAGAAATCAGATAAATGAAAATGCAAAAAAAAATTCTTGTAGCTTTGTGGGGGTCGTTGTAGCCTTTTCTAAATTACAATCTGTCAAAGCATCTTTATTATGAAAAGAGTAACTTGTATGTTCTTTTGCATTTGCAGAGTCAAAAATTTAAAGAAATCTTTGTGTTTTTTACATGTCAAATTGGCTCAGAAAAATACATATTTTTTCACCAAAACAGATCATGGGTATGGCTAGACCCTTTTTATTATGTGATCATGGCACGTTTGAATTCATCTTATGTAAGGAATTATATGTTCATCAAGCATGCAGTATTCCAAAAGGACAATTGCATATTTTCTGTACACATGTATTATTGTAGGAATCATGCAAAAGAGATTTTATTTCTCTTGCCTTATGTTTACTACAGTTAGCAGAATAATTTCTAATACAAAGGTAGTAAGGAGATTTCACAGTCAGATTTTGCTGCTCTAGAGAATATTTAAGCTAATTTCAGTGATCATATTTCACTCAGTTTCCAAGGTGACTCCTTTTGCAGTTGACGTAAGCTTTAAAACAAGAACCTTACATTTTAAACATTCCAATATTCAGGAAAAGTTGGGACTGCACTTTTTTAAATCCTTAAAAGTCCTCCTATTTGTAAAAAATAAACAAGTTAAATGAAGAAAGGAATCTGGGAAAGAGGACTTCAAGACTCCTGGAGAAAGTTTCTGTATAAATTTGAGCTATTAATATTATAAAAGCATGAAAACTGCTAACACATGATGAAAAATTTCATCAAGCCTGATGTCTTGTCTTTGGTACTGGCACTATTTTGTGGAAGGGCTTTGGTGGGGGGTGAGGTGTCAGCCTCAAAAATTTTGAAATGTTTTTTCCTCCTCCTTCCAAAAATTAATACATCACTAGATTTTTTTAAAAACATGTCATGGATTTTTCAATGGCCAGTGAAAAATTGGGTGGGAGCAACTGTAACACAATATGCATGAATTCAATTAAGTTTGACAAGCATTTATTAAATGTTTGCATATAGTAAGTACTTGGAAGAATGCTTTAACATTAATTCAGCGGGCAATTATCAATTTACTGGAGGTCAGGAGAAAGGTAGAAGCTGGATATGAAAATTTGGGAGTCACCTGCAGAGAAACAAATTGCATAGGAAAAGCAGTATATAGAATATCATCAGAGATGTATGACTAAAAAAGGGGGTGGTATGGTCATCCAGTCAGAGTGAAAAATAGCTGACATACATCTCATGTGTTCTTTTGTTATCTGTGAAATGTCAGTAAATCTAAAGGAAGGACTCCCCCGCTCCGCCCCAGTATGTGGGATATACATCATGGGAAGTGGTGAAAAGACATAGACTAGAGTTGAATATATATAATATATGCCTACATGGATTGCCAACTGTACTACTGAACGAAGTAAACACATTACTGAAATATAGATGAATTTATCAATATCCATGAATTTACTTAAACCAATTTGTATGTTCAGCCTGTACCTATCCTCTCTAGACTAAGAAATTCCATTTCTGCTGCTATGAGATAAGAATTTCCATACCATGTTAGGCTTATGGCATATCTAACATAGTATTCTGTTGCTAGTGGAGGCCACAAGAGATGTTCTCTGGGAGGAGATGGTTATCTTCCCTGTCATCATCCTCAAGAGCTACTTTTGTTAAATGTTTATGACTTTGTCATTCCTAAATCTGACCAAACAGCCTTTTAAATCTCTATTTTTGCTCACTGTCTATACAACTTCTTGGGGGTAATAGAGATTTTGAGGGTTTTTTATATTGTAAGCTTGTTTCACTTAAATTTCCAAGGTTGTAAGGAAACATCCTGGGATTTGGGGATTTAGTAAATAAGTTTATATTATCCAGGCCATCCATGACTGTGAGTCTTTCCTTGTTTTTCTAGTTTGGATTCCTTATCCTTTTATTTTGCCCTCATATAGTAGTCATACCTTCTTCTGTCTCAGTCTTTTTAATTGCCCTTTTGTTGATCTTCTCTAATTTCTATATATCTTTCTTTGGCTGTGGGGCAAGAAAAATTATATGTGGTGTTGCATAAGAGGATTTTTTTTTCTGTTTTGTTTTCAATACCTTTGCTTAAGCTGTTGATTTTGCATGCAAGCAATGGATAGATAGAATTTATTTAGCACTTTTAAGGTTATAAAGTGTTTATGTGTTATCTCATTTGATTATCACAACTCTGTGAAGTAGGTACAATTATTATGCCCATTAAATAAATAAGAAAACTGATGTTGAGAAAAGTTAATAAAGCTGATAAGTGTCTGAGGCAAGATTCAAACTTAAGTCTTTATGACTCCAACTCTCTAATCACTGAGCCACCTAGATAGTATTATATGGTTTGGATTTGTTTTTTGTCTTTAAATATATGACTTTATCCTCCTTTTTGTCCTCTTATGAGCTCTTTCTCTAACCTAACCCTATTGGCTAGGTCTTTTCTTTTTGCCACCCAAAAGAATTCAATGCCATTAGACATGGTATTGAGAGCTGTAATTTGTACTGTAGAAAAGAACTAAATAGTTATAATACCAATAATAATGCCTTTTTATTTGTTTTTGCTAAGCACTGTCTCATTTACTGTTTCATCTTGTGCTTATGGCACTCTTCTGAAATTGTGAAGTAGAATAGGTATTACCATTTACATTTACAAGATGGGAAAATTGAGGCAAAGAGTGAACAAATTATATACCCAATGTTCTACAGCTCCTTAGAGCTTAGATATGAGTTGATATGAGAAACAATGTCTTTTGTCTATATCCTGCTCTAGTTGATGTATTCTCCTCCTTTCTAATCTGGAAGAAGAGGAAAGAAATGAGATTATCTTTTACAGGTTTCCAAATTGAAAATCTCTTGAGAAAATTTCATCCTTTTTCTAAGTGTGACTTTACCATCCCAGAATTATATCAACAAGGATCACCAGTAAATGCCTCTGATGTTACATGAAAGGATATGGTACAATATAGATACACATGATGTAGATTGTATTAATATATATCACAAGTTTAAGAAATACTGAAACTCACAATTTCTGTTGTTTCCCCAGTTTGATAGTAATTGTTAAAAGGGATAAGAGAATGCAGGATGTGTTGGGAATAGAGAGAAATCCAGTTACATTGGGTTTGAATGCATGGAAAGGATTAATAAAATACTGTAAGGTATTTTGGAGATATACTTTGAAAGACCTTAAATGCTGAGCAATGGTTTAACCTTTACTAAGGAGACAATGGGGGGCACTTATACTATTTTGTTGTCTGTTCATCCATCCATCCATCCATCCATCCATCCATCCATCCATCCATTTATTTGTGTATTCATTCTTTAATATTCTAGTTCTTAGGGTTAGAGTCAGTAGGAGAAGAGTGTGACACGTCCTTATTTTTATTTTAAAGAAAGCTGCCCTTGTTTGAGCTTTTTTGCTTAAAAGATTAGTTGTTTACTAACAATTTTGTGATGAAGTTTTCTTCAAAAGTGTGCATATAAATCTAAGGAAGCAGCTAATAAATGATCAAATTAGGGGGGCTTATAATTACCTAAGGGGACTATATGAAGTTGAAAATGGATTGATAATAATGTCCTGATACCTCGTTTTGTAGCATCCAGATGAGAAGAGGCTGGAAGGTCTTTCCAAGCAGCTAGACTGGGATGTTCGCAGTATCCAACGCTGGTTTCGACAGAGGCGTAACCAGGAGAAGCCTAGCACTCTTACTAGGTTCTGTGAGAGCATGTAAGTAGTTCGTGTTCCGTGATGCTCCGGAATATATTTCTTAGGGAACTTAAAAAAAATTTTTTTAGGAAGCCTCTCTAAGTTCATACTTAAGTTCAGTTCAATCTGACAAACATTTATTAAGCACCTACCATATGCAACGCACAAGTTTTCAAGTAATAGGTTCACTGTGTTTATAGCAACTTTGTAGAAAGAAAAACCATCCAGTAAATATTAAGGGCCCATCCAAAAAAAAATATAAGCTAGAGTATATTGGAAGAGTGTGTAAGCTAAACACTGAAAGCCTTGAATCAGTTTTTAGATGCTTAATAAATGCTTGTTGATTAATTAGTGAAGTGACTCAAAACAGAGGAAAGTGACAGCTGTGTCAGTGACTAATTCTCTGGTTGTGTGTACCTTGCAATAGAGTGAATTAAATTCTTTTGGAGAAAGGAAGGGGGTGATAAATTAAAGAACCTTACATTACCTAATTTAGAGAAGAGGAAATAAAAATCTTGATTTTCAGTTATGAGATGTTGGGACTTAATAAATGTCACTGGAAGTTGTAGCATCCTATTCTCTGTAGAGTTTAAGGAAAGGATAGCTAGGCATTTTTGGGGGGTGAGTTGAGTTTGATATTGCCAGGAGGTATGGATGGGCTATCTGGATTTTAAAGGTCCCCTTTGGCTTTGCGATTTTTATGACATGCTCATATCCAAGAAACTATTACCTCACAGAAAATATGGAAATGAGAGAGGAATGTTAAGGAAGCCAATCTATTCTCTAACAAGGAAAAGATTTCTGCCTAAAGTAAAGTTACCAAGTTTAATCTTTAACTGCAGAGAAGTTTATTCTATTCCCGGGGGATACTACAGTTTTACACTGACAATTCTCTCTTTGGGGAAATTTCCCCCCATACTTGATAATTTACACAATAGTGCTATCAGTTCCAACTCTGGTTAGAGAGCCCTTTCTATTTTGAGTCTGAGATGCCTTTTCATACTAACAGGTCTTTGTGCCCCAAGGTTTGGCTTTCAATTATGCCAGAAAAAGTATTTCAGCAGTTGAAATCTAATGCTTCAAGTGAAATTTAATTTTAAGGAAAAATGAATGAGAAGCACATTAATTTAACAGTAGACTCCTAGGGCTAGAACCATAGACTCCGTCCTATCTTTTTTTTAGTACATATATTGTTTATTTTTCTCAATTACATGTAAACAAAAACTTTTTAATGTTCATTTTTTTAATATTTTGAGTTCCAAATTCTCTCCCTTTCTCCCTTAACCCTTCCTTGAGAAGGCAAGCAATTTCATAAAGATTATACATGTGCAGAGTCATAGAAAATATTTCCACATTAGCCATGGTGAAAAAGAAAACACAGACAAAAAAACCCCAAACCCAAGAATAATAAAGTTAAAAAAAATATGCTTCAATCTGCATTAAGACTCCATCAGTTTGTTCTCTGGAGATTGGATAGCATTGTTTGTCATAAGTCCTTTAGATCATTGTGTTGCTAAGAATAGCTAAGCCATCCACAGTTGATTATCATACAACATCGCTATTACCGTATTCAGTGTTATCCTGGTTCTACTCATTTCACTTTGCATCATTTCACATGCATCAGTTCAAAAAACTTTCCAGGTTTTTCTGAAAGCATCGTGCTCATCATTTCTTATAGCATAGTAATATTCCATCATGACCTTATGCCACAATTTGTTCATCCTTTCCCCAACCGATGGGCATCCCCTCAGTTTCTAATTCTTTGCTAACACAAAAAGAGCTACTATAAACACTTTTGTACATTTGGTCCTTTTTCTTTTTCTTTGATCTCTTCAGACTCCTTATCTTGAGAGGTTTGGAAGGGTCTCTGAGAAGAGAAGAAACAGCAGCATAGTAGATATAATACCCAGAATCCTTCTTATAATTAGAATTAGAAGTAGTTAATTTGTCAAGGGAGGGTCTGTATATCTCAGCTGCTGGTCAAATTCAAGAACTCCTTGCCTATTCTCCTCCTTCCCCCAGTCCCACCTCCAGTCCCCACATGATGCAGGCCCGGGAAGTCCTGCTTTCTGCTTAAGTGTTTAGTAACTACAGTATCTACTGGAATTATCACACTAATATTATATTTAGATTATTTGGGTTGGGCCTTGTGTACTCGAGTATGTATCATTTCTTCCTATTGCCTTTATGTGTTACCTCTCTAGCTTTTAGCTTCCTTGAGTACATAGACTCTGTGCACCATATTTTTTCTGGCTGCTAAAATATTTACACTCTGCCTCCCAACCTATTGTTTCCCTTATCAAATCTCCATATCTGCTAGAACCCACAAGGGCCTTTGTCCATCACTTTCTTTTAAACTCATTCCTGTCCAGAGAACCCCTGTAGTCATGGGATCCAAAGCTGACCATCCTAGTCCAACCCCTTTATTTTGCAGATGAAGAATCTGAGGCCTGAGAGGTTATTACTTTCCCAGGGTCACATAGGTAATAAGCATCAGGGGAAGTATTTGAACCCAAGTCCTCTGACTCAAGAACCAGTGTTCTTTCCTCAGTCTCATGGCCCTTGTTCTGCCTTAGTCAACTTTGTTATTACTCTATCCAACCGTGTTCTGTGACACCCCCCCCCAACTTTTTCTTAACCTTTTCTTTTCCTCCTCCTATCCTCTTGCTTTAAGTGATACTCTTAAATCCTTTGATACTCCCTTCAGTGGGAGCCTTGCTTTCTTCCAGGGCCCTATACAGGTTGTCAGCAGGGATCAGCTGTCTTCTTACCTTTCCATTGTCATTTCTAGATCACTGATGTGCCACCATACCACTCCTTCTTTTAATTTTAAATCTCTGCTGTCTGGTTATGCTATTATCTCCAAATCTTCCAAGGAAGTAAGTACATGGTTCCAGTCCTTAAGGAGCTTAAATAATCCAGTTGAGGAGATAAGACATGCCACAACATATAAGGATAGTGCTAAAAATATATAGATAGATAGATAGATAGATAGATAGATAGATAGATAGATAGATAGAAATACACATACACACACACACACACATATGGCATTATTAATAAGGACAATAAAGGTTATAAGAATCCAGAGGAGGGAGAAAGCAATGTAGGTTGGGTATGGTAATGGTCAGCGAAGGCTTTTTTGAGGAGTTGGGACTTGAGCTTTACAGGATGAATGGGATTCAGATAATGAGCACTCTATGTTTAAATAGAAAATAATAGAGCTGGGCAAGGCTCATTTCAAGGATAATGGTTCTACCAATCTTACTGTAGCATGGTCCTATTCTGTTCATCTACAACATCTCCATTTGGATGTTTTTGTTCTAGGCCCACAGCTTCTTTATTAGTCACTTCTTCACTACACCCTCTTACGCTCTTTACCTTCACTAAATTTCACAGATTCACTGGAAAATCTAGTTGTTTGACTTCTTCCACTGCATGTACTCTGGCTATAGTCCACTCCAACCATAGGTTATTCCTTGCCTGTCCTGATATCTGTTCTCAGCCACTTCACTTCTTCCTTCCTTAACACATTAGGCTTATTATCTGTCTTGACCTTCTGGCAGGTAACTGACAGTACCAGTTCTGAACTCAGGATCATTCCCACTTGTCAATTTTCCTGCTCCTGATTAGGTGGCAGAACATTCCTTAAGAACATCAGAGAATTGTACAAAATTCTTTCCTTCCTTCTATAAACCCTTAGTTTTTAATCCTTTTTTTAATTTCAACTTGACCCTCATTGCTTTTCTGTATTCCTTTTCATATCATGTTAATTCCCTAGAATGCTTCCCCAAATAGCTATTTCAAACCTACAGTCTTCTTAAGTACCAAGTTTTCTTTGCCCTTTTAGTATCAAATTCTTCCAATGAATACTCTGTATCTGCTTACTTATCAACCTTCTTCTTAATGCCATGCAACCTGGTTTCAACCCCCATTTTGCGCTATTAAAACTACGTCATTGTAGGTCTCCACTAACCTTCTTCTCTCAACTTCGATGTTTTTTTTTCTCTCAAATTTTGATTTTATTTGACCTCTCAAGTTTTATTTTTTCTCTCAAGTTTTGATTTTATTTGACCTCTCTAGATGAGTGTGAAGTGGCACGGTGTATAGTGTGTTGAGCCCAGAGTTAGGAACACCTGAATTCAAACCCAGCCTCAGGCAATTACTAGCTTTGTGTCCCTTGGCAAAATTACTTAACCTCAGTTCCATCGACGGTAAAAATGAAGATAATAATGACACCTACCTTACAGGGTTGTTGTGAAGATTAAATGAGATGATAATTGTAAAGCACTTAGCACTGTGTGCCTGGCACACAGTAGACACTATAGAGATGCTTATTCCCTCCCCTTATTTCCTTTCCACTTGCCAGTTTTGACCACATCCTTTTTTCTTGAAACCTTTCTCTTCTTTAGCCTCAATGACATGATCATATCCTATTTTCTCCTACATTTCTGGCTCTTCCTTCTTTGTTTTCTTCAGTGTTGTCTTTCTGTATGTTAATTGTGCTCACTAACCCTTTGTTGCTTTTACTCCGTATACTCCATTGTATATAACTCATTCATGCTCATAATTGCAAATATAATTCTTATGCAGTTTACTCCACGTGAGTTAGTTCACAACATCTCTCTTCAACTCCTCAGTCAAGTGGTTATTTTAAACACGTATTTCACTTCTTTCTCTTCCCCCAATTCCTCCTTCATCACCAGTTATATCCAATCAATCACTAGGTTCCGCTGATTCTCAATCTGTCTTCCTCATTCATCCCTTCCCTTCCTTTCCATTCCTGTATCACTCTAGTTCCCGTTATTAATATTCGCCAGATTATTGCAATGACCCAGTCTGCTTATTGCCTCACTTCTAAACTACTCCCTTTTCTTGTGTGTCCTGGGCCCTCCTGCCAGATTAATCTTCCTAAACAACTACCTTAATCATATTTCTCCCATGCTGATGAATTCTCAGTGGCTGCACTTGACCATAGTAGCAGTGAGGAACTATTGTAGACAGTGGAAATTAGATGTACAATGTAAAAAAATAAAGCGACAGACTCGTTCTATATGGGCACACAGGACAAAACTAAGATCAATGCGTAGAAGTTACAGGGAGAAATTTAAGTTCAATTTATTGCAAAACTTCCTGACTTTTAGAACTGTACAAAAATGGAATGAGCTGCGTCGATGAAGTTTCCTGTCACTGGAGGTCTTTAAGCAGAGCCTGGAGGACCACTTGTTAGGGATATTATACACCACATTCGTGACTTTGGTGGGAATTGAATTAACACATCTCTTTCAATAGTCTATGATTCTTTTATTATGCCGTAAGAAATAATGGATATTATATGTTTCAAATGCTACCTCCTCCTTGGAGGTTCCTGAGTCTCTCTTTTCCTCCACAACTAAATGTATTTGTATCCATTTTTTACTCTTTTTGAGTTTAAGGTCCTCAAGGTCAGAACCATTCCTTTACTATAGTATTTTCTAAATTATATAAAATAAATGTATGTTGAATTTAATTAAATTTAATTAAATTATGTCTCCTACTAGGACTGCCCTTGTCCCTCCTCTTTCAATTTATATTTTTCCAAACCTTCAAGGTTCACCTCAAGTCTTTTATTCTCTGAAACTATGTTTCTCCTTCCTCCAAACCCTCTTTTCTAGAATACTCGCTTGGCAGTGAATCACATATACTGCCTTGTTTTGTTAACTTTTCCTTTCATATATCTTCCCTCTTGAAATTAGTGACTATGTTTTATTCTTCAACCATCACTCATAGAATCTAATACTCTTCAACAGTGTGTGCCTATGAATTTTTTCAATGAGTGAATTTTAAATTTTTGAGGAAGAATGTGGTAAACAAAGATTGATATACTCCATTCCCTTCCCCCATGCCCAGTTTTGCCGTATGCCAACTGGGTCCTTGTACCAGTCTGACAGCATAATTCCCTACTTAAGCTACTTCTAAGATAGAGGGGAGATATTAAGTGTTGGGAAGTGGTGTCAAAGGCAAAAATATAGCATATGTACAGCTGGGTGGTACAGTGAGTAGAGCACTGGCCCTGGAGTCAGGAGGACCTGAATTCAAATCTGGCCTCAGACACTTGTCACTTACTAGGTATGTGACCTTGGGCAAGTCACTTAATCCCAATTACCTTGCTTCCCCCCTCCAAAAAAAAAGGCAAAAATATAGAAAGGGAAAAGATGGAGTTGGATAGATTAATGAAGGAGGTGGATAATACCATAGCCTAGGGAGGAGATTGAGTATGAGTCACAACTATTTAATAATAATCATGCCATTAAGTGGTTCCTTATTACAGGAATGGACCAAGAGCTCATAGAATTTCTGACTTCTCCTAAGTCACTCCAGCAATTGTTTTAGTGGTCATTTAAATGCAAATTGTGTGCTAAGAAACTGAAATCACATATAAAACATCAGCATTTTTTGTCCTTTCCAGTAAACAAATATAAATTTATGATAAAAAGGGAAATTGAATTTCAGCCTTTCAGTGGTCCTCAAGCAGAAGCAAGTTCTTGTGTGTGTTTGTGTGTGTGTGTGTGTGTGCGTGTGTGTGCGTGTATGTGCGTGTGCGTGTTTTCAGTTCGACTCAATAATGATTTATTAAATGCTGGAAATGATTGCTGACCTGCCTGGCATTGGCACCATAATGCAGATGAACTTAACAGAAGTTGTTCAATGAGCATCGTGCTGAGACATTGAAGAGATGCATTTTTTCCTTCCTGCCTCCTCTCAATCATGCATAGCCTTGTCAGTTTTGACGCATATTCTTTCACAAGCGCTCACATCCCTTTTGACAACTGAAATAGAGATTTTTCAAAGGGGTAAAAGGAAGAATTTATAAAACTACAGGAGTACCTAGGAGAAATTTTAGAAGTTCAAAAACAAAGGATGCTGCTTGGTAGACCAAATGCCTTCAGACTGCCAAAAAAGTTTTTGATATCTATCTTTCTCCACCAGTTATGTTACAGCATTGATATTAAGGCTAAATGGTTAGAAGCAAGGCCAAAGCCTCAGAAGAGGTAGCCGCATCCTTCTTTGTGTCATGTTTTTGCTCACTATTTTTTATTGTTTTGCAGGCATTTTATGTTGCAAGTTAGTAAGTGATGCAGTGTGGAATTCACATTCAAGCTGTTGTGAAGAGAAGTCTTCATAACGTGGGAGAAGTCTTCCCAAGTAACATCCTAAGCATTTAGGACAAAACCAGATTGTATGATGCTGAATAGCTTTACTTAATACCAAGCATTGACTCAAGGAAAAATTAGTACAAAACATTTGAAGCCTCCTTTGTAAAATTAGGATCAGATTTTATTCTCCATAAGTATTTCACTTTAGATTAGCCGAGAATTATCCTAGGCAGCAACGTGAATATATGTATGTACTAATATATGTATTAATCTATACGCACTATTGTAGGTGAGTAGAATTTTTTAAAGGGAGAAATTTGAGTCAGAATTAACTTGCAAGACATGTTTGGCTTTTCCATTTTTCCCTAGGTTATGATTTTTAGGGGGGCAGCAAAAGGAACTTAGTTTTTACAACTTCTAACATACTTTCTTGCTGTCCTTTTGTTGAAGAAAAGGAAGAA
>CM053622.1:635280097-635320386 GCA_028646595.1 Phalanger gymnotis | reverse complement strand
GGAGGGAAGAAGGGAAGGTAGGCAAGGGGAAGGGGAAGGGAATGGGGGTGGGGAAGGGGAAGGGAAGGGAAGGGAAAGTGAGGGAAGCCAAAGCAAGGAGAGGAAAGGGAGAAGAGAGTAAGGGAAAAAGAAGAAAAGGGAGGATAGGGAAGGGTAAGGAAGGGAACGAGTATTTATATAGCAGTGACTATTCTATGCCAGGGATTGTGCTAAGCACTTTTATGATCCCAGCTACGATCTCATGATCTTTTAATTATTAACAAGAGAAGAAGTGAGCAAAGACCAGTAGAATTTGTGTCAGAATATCTGGGTTCAAATGCTGGCCCTGCTATTCGCTTATCTGTGTGTCATCGGGACCTCAGAAAAAATGAAGGAGTTGGTTTAGATGATTTCTAAGGTCTCTTCCAGCCTAATAATAGTAATAATAAACATTTATATAGCACTTTGCAAAATGCTTTACATATATTATCTCATTTTATTCTCACATCAACACTTTGAGGTGGTTGCTACTACTATTCCAGTTTTATAAGCAAGGGAATTGAGATTGAGGTTAAATGACTTGCCCAGGGTCCCATGGCTAGTAAGTGTATGAGGCAGAAATTGAACCGGCATCTTCTGGACTGCAGGACGAATACTCTATTCACTGTGCCACCCGGGTGCCTTTGTTTCAGGTCTGTGATGTAATTTACTTTTCTTGCATTAGGTTTGCTGTGATTGAGGATGATTTCTTCTCCTGAGACATTGTTATCTTATGGATCAAATGATACACACACACAAATATATATATATATATATATATATATAATACACATATACATATACATATATATGAGTATGTAAATACCCATATGTATATATAATGTATTCACACAGACACATATGCATATATGGGTATATTATAAAATCACTTTGCCAATCTGGAAATGATATTTGAATCCTAGTTATGTGCTAGCTGTTATTATTATTATTATTAACTAGCCTTATTTTATTTTTGGAAGGGGAAGAGAAGAGAAGTTTGTTCTAAAAGAAAATCAGCACATTCTCTCTAAAGGACCCTTTTAGTCACACAGGATTGTCAGTTTGGGCTGTCACAGGAAAAAAAAATGACTAATTTGGTATTAAGAACCTCAAAGCCTTGTGATTGGAAAGACCAGGAGGTGGATGCCTCTAGCTTAGATCTGGAGGGGATGTGGGCTAAAGAAAAAGCCAGGGCTGTTGAAGCAGCCCCTGAGAAACAAGGTTGCTGTAGAGAGAACGCCTGAAAAGCAGAGATTTCCAATTTGCATAAATGATATCGAGTGTACAGGGATTGCCTTTGAGAGGTATGAGTTAGCAACAAAGCCAGATGATGAGCGTTGACATTTTAGCTGAGGCATTTCTGTCGAGACTGAGACTGGTAAGAGAGTTAACTGTTTAATGGATAAGAAAAAGTTTGCAGATCCTAAAGTTAGAGGTTAGAGTGGTTTCATCAACTTTATTGGGCAGGTATACATCTCAATTCAAGGAGAAGGATCTTCTTTCTTAGCCTGAGCTTTTGGCACCACTCTGTAGCTGCCTCATCTCTCTCTCTCTCTCTCTCTCTCTCTCTCTCTCTCTCTCTCTCTCTCTCTCTCTCTCTCTCTCTCCCTGTCTCTCTCTGTCTCTCTCTCATGCAGTCTCATTCTCTGCTCTCTCCCTCTCCACCCCCATCCCCATCATCCAAGAAAAACCAATTTTACACTATTTGAGAGTAAGCTAGTCTATAGCTTACTTTCTTCTTGGCGTTTTGCTGGCTGGGTGGCTGGCTGTCTATCCCTCCCCATTTGCTCCAAATTCTTTCTCTCTTCCCCCCTCCTCCTTCATGCCTGGGTTTCAGGGTGATGGTTAGCAGGGAACATAGAGTTTGTATTAGATGTCCTACTGGCCCCTCATACTTCCACAATCAAAATTTGGCCATACCATCTGGGACAGCAGTGAGTTAAGCCTTGGACAATGAAACATCCTAAACCATACTAAATTAAGTGGAATATAGCAAAGGTTACCTTTAAGCATTTCTGTTAAATGTAGCTATTGATCTGTTGTGTTTAAACATGATTACCAGCAATTTGAGGTGTTGGAAGACTTTCAGGGTGAGCAATAAGATGTCAAGTCATTCCAAAATTTTCAAGACCATTAATGAAAATGTCTTCTGACAGTGTCTTTATAAATATCAGATATATTTTGGTTATTGCAAATAGAAGTAAGTGTATGAGAATTATTTCAGAAGGCCCTTCCTCTGTTAAGCTGCAGTCTAAGCCTTAAGTGAATATAGGATGAATACAACATGAGTCAGGGAACTCATGGCCATAATTTAGCCCAACAACTTTAATTTTAATGCAAGTTACACATACATACATATTACATGTATGTGTACATACTGCTACTGGTTATGTCTCTAGCATCATAGTAATGTGGGAAAGCTAAAATGTCTTAGAAAAACTTGATTTTTAATTTGGAAGTTTTATTTAGCACATTATATATATATATGCATAATATTTATCACAGGTCTGGAAAATATATTCAGATGTAAAAATGTTTTATATACATATGTCTATATCTATGCCTATAGATACAGATATAGCTATATACACATCATGGTCATTTGTAGTATGTAGTAGTATTGCTGTTGACTTGACTTTAGGTGAAATTGAAAAGTTATTAAATTACAAAGCAAGCAAAGCTTGTCTTTCTCATTCTCCCACCTCCTTTACTGAATCCCAATATTTCTTTACTCCCTTGGACATCTCTTGTCCTCATATGGCCAAAAAGCTTTCAGAGCTCAAAGCACATCTACAGACCCCACTTAGACCTACCCTCTTGCTCCAGACTTATCCTCTTCTTCTCTATCTCAAATCAATTTCACGGCAAGTTGACCTGATCATCCAATTAAATTATTATCCAGAAAGAATGATGACACACATATAACTCACAAATCTTTAAAGCTTGCAAAAAAGAATCCTATGGAGTAGGCAATGTAAATTTTTGTTGTTCGGTCATTTCAGTCTTGTCCGCCTCTTCATGACCCCATTTGGGGTTTTCTTGGCAAAGATATTGGAGTGATTTGCCATTTTCTTCTCCAGGTAATGCAAATATTATCCTCATTTCATAGATACAAAATCAAAGGTGACATGAAGATTATTTTACAGATTAGCAACAGGAAGTGACTTGGCCAGGGTCATGACCTTTATTTTTCTCACAATGGGTCAATGATCCTTGTGCTTATTAATAATCAAGCAAGGCACAAGCCAGCAAGATATGTGTATAACAAAGGCATTTGTTGCCATCATGGAGGATGGGCAGTGCAAAGTCCAAGTGAAGGGGAGAGTCTGAAAAAATTAGGAAGTTTACCTGTTTCTCATCTTTGCTGATGACCCTGAACTGATTGTATTACACCCCAGAAAACTGCAGATGTTCTTAAACGAAAGTCATAATTGCTCTAAAGAGCTTATCCATGCAGGAGAAACCAAGTGAAGAAGAATGTCTGTTGTCCAGACTGTCACATGAGAAAAGCCTGTGGAGTTGGTCCATTAGTACATATCTTAGGCAGGCACAGCCAATGGACAATGAGCTGTAAGCTGAAGAGGAGAAGGCATGTGGATTCGCCTGCCTCTGGGACAATGTGCAATACTTTTAATATCCTCAGACGTTTTCCAGAAACAAAAGCCCATCTTTTAACAGCAAAATTCTTCCAGTGATGCTTTATGGCATTAGTGGAGACTTGGAATACCAAAATGTGTGATGAATTCAAGTTGAAAACCACCTTAGGGTACTTGAGAGATGAATGGTTGTTGGAAACAGGCAGCAAATAATGAGCCATGAAGACTTGTGCAGGAGAAAAGATGCCATTAGTAATATGGAAAAAAAAGATGCATCCATCATATAATAAGAGAAGAGGCCACTGGTGGGTAGACCACCCACTTATTGGCCATAGGAACTACAGGAAATATTTTAGTGCACTGGCTAGATACCTGTGAAGGACTGTAGACAGAAACGGATAATAGTTACATGGGATGAGCAGAAATAGATGAATTATGATCTTCTTCTTTGAGGGAGTACCCACAGTGAT
Organism: Phalanger gymnotis; assembly: GCA_028646595.1. NCBI lineage: Eukaryota > Metazoa > Chordata > Mammalia > Diprotodontia > Phalangeridae > Phalanger > Phalanger gymnotis. Next base: position 635,316,302 of record CM053622.1, on the reverse strand, counting down.
GCAATCACGGATCCATCAGTATATTGGTGAGAAGGATGGTATTTGATCACCAAGGGTCGTCTGATTTTCTCTTTTATTTTTGTGTACATTGGTTTTGGGTTGGGGAAAGGTACTACAGCAGACTCTTGTGCATGTACTTTGGTCCTGGCTTATTGCCACTGTTTAATACAACTTTCATTAATCTTCAAAATTTTCATCCCAATTTACTGAAGAACAGTGACTCACCAAGAGTTAGACAGTCACTAATGGCAAAATTAATTTGCATCTAAGTAGCCTAACACTTCTGTCTTTATTCAGCAATAAGATGCTAGTTCTTAGAGCCATGGATTTTTTTTTAATGAAATTCCGTGTATATGTTTAAGCAAGAGAAAAGGGATAGGGAATCAGTTTTTAAATAATTGAAAATTTTTGTGTGTATTTAACATTTCCTTTCTTTTTGAATTTTGTTTTAGAGCTTAAATACCATTTCTTAAGGAGGCCCCATATTTGGAAAATTCTCCATTCTTATAGAATCACTCTATATAATACCTTTACATATAGCCTTTATAGAATCCCTATTTTTCATAGTTTACTTGGATGCCAACAAAGGATTCACCGAAGTCTCCTGTGCTGTCTTGACTAGATGGAGAGGTACAAGTGACATGATAGTGTGGTTAGATGGAATTGGAACTTGCTGAATGGTTGTTCATAATGACTAATCATTAATAGTTTAATTTCAGTTAAATTCAACAAACATTTATTAAGCATATACTACTGTAAGGGGAGCATCTAGGTGGCACAGTGGATAGAATGCTAGGCCTGGAGTCAGGAAGACTCATCTTCCTAGTTTAAACCTGGCCTGAGACTCTTACTATCTGTGTGACCCTGGGCAAGTCACTTTACCCTGTTTGTCTCAGTTTCCTCATCTGTAAAATGAGCCGGAGAAGGAAATGGCAAATCACTTTGTCAAGAAAACCCCAAATGGGGTCACAAAGAGTTAGAATCTACTAAAATGATTGAACAACAGTATAGTATGTAAGGCCTTAAGATATCAAGACAAAAACGAAACAGTCTTTTCCCTGGAGTAGCTTACATTTTTAGTGGGGTAGGAAGGTATACCATATACATAAATTATATACATCACATGTAGACATATATACACAAATACATATTACATGTATGTGTACATATGGATTGATACTATAGCTACTATATATAGTATTTACTTATCTATAGCTATATATTGCATCATATATACCTACATATGTATATGTGCCATATATGTATGCATGTATATGTATCTATATGTATGTATAAATATACAAAGTAATTTCAGTAAGGAGTACTAATGCCTGTGGACAACAGGAAAGATCCCATACTAGAGATAACACTATACCTGTATTTTGAATGAAGCTTGGAACACCTTGCCTGCTTGGAAGAAGTTCTCTAGTAGAGGGTCCCAGGGGTCTGTGCCCTGTGTTCTTTAACTTTTTAGCAATTACACGGTTAAAGGGATAATTGACGTGCTTTTCGGATGAAACAAAGCTGGAAGGTTTAGCTCACATACTGGAGGAGAGAATGAGGTTCCAAAAAGTATCTATATACTCTAGAACACTAACATGAAACTAATATGAAGTTTAAAAGGGATAAATATAAAGCCTTGGGTTGGGAAAAAATCAGCTTCACAAGTTTTAGACAGGGGCAGGAATATACTAGTAAATGTTTAGCAATCAGCCCTCCTGGAAAAAAAAACAACATCAACTGACCAACCAGCCAACCAACCAAAAAAACAAATTCAAGACATACTTTTATGTTTAATCTGCTTTATTAACATTTTCTCCATGACTTTCTCATGTCTGGACAATTAATAAAACAATCAAGCCATGATTCGTAGCATTTATCCCTTTCTGAGATGTAAATGTTCACATTGAAAATATAACAACAGGCTCTCAGGAATTAGTTTGAGCTGAGCACCCCCTGGATAGGACAGACATGGGTAAATAGAGTTCATCTATTAAAGATCTTGGATTTTGATTTACTGCAGTCTTAACAGAACAACAGTAGCAGCCAGTGAACCTAATTTGGTCTCATTAAGAGGCCAAATTGTCCTGTCACTTAACCTTTTTCAGACTCAGTTTCCTCAATTGTAAAATAGAGATAAATAATAATACCTACCTTGTTGTGAGGATCAAATGAAACACTATTTATAAAATGCTTAGCACAGTGCCTGGAACAGAGTATATGCTTAATAAATCCTTCCTTCGTTCCTTCCTTCCTTCCTTCCTTCCTTCCTTCCTTCCTTCCTTCCTTCCTTCCTTCCTTCTTTCCTTCCTTCCTTCTTTCCTTCCTTCTTTCCTTCCTTTCTTCTTTCCTCCCTCCTTCCTTCCTTCCTTTTTTCAGTACCTTCCCTACAAGTCAACTTGCACATTGTTCTCTGGACTTTGGTGACTTCTTTCTCTTTTCTAGGCCGGCTTTCAGTTTCTTCTGATTTCCTTAATATAAACACATGTGGAAACAGTACAGTATGTTATTTTTCTTAGAATCAGTCAGCACTCCCTTAGGGACACCAGTAACTTGGAAAAGTAATGAGGGTGATAGCAGCAGGAGCTATTTCTTTTGTGGAAAACATACAGCACACTAAATTGAATTGTAAGAGCATCTTAGGATATTAAGATCACAATGAAGAAATGTTTGAAAGGAAGTAATCCCCTCTACAATTTCTTAGTAATAAAGTAACTTGCTAATGGCAAGTTATCATCTATTTATAATGAACAACAAATAGAATCTTAGACTCATATTCCTTTCCCAATGGGCCCATAGACACAGACTTGAAGGCATAGAAATTAACAACATTAAATAAATTTAAAACAACAACAACAGCAAATTACTCTGGACTTAAAGCTAAAAACCTTCCTTTGCTTTGTAAACAGTTGGAATCCAGTAGTTCTTCAGTAGCATTATTTCTCTCTATTCCAATACTGTCATTTTCCTTCTGGTAGAAATGTATATATTCATAAATTCATTCATTTTCTTGAGGTATTACAATAATTAGCATATTTCATTTCCTTTCTTTTTATCTATATGTTTATTATTTATTAATATTAATTTTTATTATTTATCTATTTATTTGTCTCTTTTAAAACAGCAGATTATTTTTGGGTGTGATTTAATTATGAACTGTCCTAAATTAATCAACAAGCGTTTATTAATTACTATGTACCAGGTACTTTACTGAGCATTGAGGATACAAAGAAAAAGCAAGAATGTTCCCTCCCCTCAGGGAGCTCACGTTGTAATGGTGGACAGAACAGGTGCATCAAGAGGGTTATTCAAGATAACACGCAGAATAAATACAAGGTGACTTTAGAAGGGAAGGTGTTAGCCATTGGGAAGACTGGAAATAGTCTGTTGTGGAAGGTGATGTATGAGTCTGAGACTTGAAGGAAAATCAGAAGTGTCCAGAGGCAGAGATAAGGAGGGAGTGTCCCTGAGTACAGGGGACAGCAAGTGTTAAGGAATACAAAAGAATGGAGTAAGTGGTCACTCTGTGTCTATTCTATTTCTAGGAGCTATTGTTGTTGTCGAATCCCCTGTTTCCAACACTTCATGACCCTGTTGGGGTTTTCTTGGCAAAGATACTACAGTGATTTGCCATTTCCTTCTCCAGCTCATTTTACAGATGAGGCAGCTGAGGCAAACAGGGTTAAGTGACTTGCCAAGGGTCACATAGTAAGTGTCTGAGGTCATATTTGAACTCAGGAAGGTGAGTCTGCCTGATTCCAGGCCCAGCACTCTATCTGCTGTACCACCTCACTACATTTATGAGCTTTTTTTTTTACTAACTCTTTTACCTTTGGTTATCCTGTATGATTCCTGTTTCCCATTTCAGCCTCTCTTTGTTTTCTACTGTCCCTTTCCCCATATGTTTTCTGTATAATGTGTCTGTTCTTTTAGAATGATTTTGTATGCTGCCAATATTAAAAAAGTACCATACATATCTTGGAGTTACTAAATTTCATATGAAGTGTGTGTATGTGTGTGTGTGTGTGTGAAGGCATTGCTTTAGCACTTGTTGCAACATTTGTATTGTTTTGAAGTTAGTACAAGAGCTGCAATATACCCATATAAGAGAAGGAATTTCTGCTGAAGGAAAAAAAAACATGTACTTTCAGTTCTTGACAATAAGATTTTGCTTAATGAGAATTTTCTTTGCTCCAAATGCATGTTTTTATTGTGTCACTTGTGTTTCTTCCCCTCTGCTCCCTTTGGGTTGAAGGGAACCACTGAGCATGGACTGTTTGAAGCAGGCGAAACTTTGCCTTTTTCTTGGAAGCCAGGTACAGGACTTTGGTAAGATCCACTTCACACAGGTGATCTGGAGATGTGTGATTGAGAGGAAATTGTTGGCAAAGATTGAATGTCTAGAATTTATTGTTGCCCGTGGTTGTGAAATCTAACTGACAATAATACCAGGAGATGAATACTGTGGTCTTCTGTTTCCAAGCATGGAGAATGTGTGCTCTGCCCTTGAGATATGGGCCCTTTCCTAGCTCATTATGACATGTCTCTTGGAAAGTCACTGCAGATATATGATGCCTCGAAGGCCTAGGGTTGTATAGGAGGAGAGAGAAGGCTGAATTGCATTCAACCAATGGTTTCATGCTTTCAATGGTTCCCGAGATGCTCCATGACAGAAAAACGCATCTTTTTAAAAACAACTGTATTCTGGCAATGTTGTATGACTACAACTCAAAGAACAACATGCCTTCCAGAGAATTAAAATTGTGAATTACCCCCAAGGATAATGAAAGATGAATGGCAGTCTTTAGCAAGTGCAGCATATTATCAATGATGGCTCATATACAAGAAATGGCATAAAAATATCATCCTATACCAAAAAATTATCTTACTGAGTCAGAAAAAAATAATAACAAGGTTCATTTGGAAGAGTAGAGGGTCAGGAACTTAAAAAAAACCAGAGGAAGAAGATGTGAGAGAATTAGATTCAGCAGTATCAAACCTTAAACCGTATTATAAGGTCAGAGCAGTGTTGAAGTATAAAATGGATAATTTTGTTTATTTTAAATTATAATTTTCTTATATAACTAAAACCTATGCCACCAAGAATAGAAGGAATGCAGAAAATTGGGGGAAAATTCTCATAGACATTCTCACAGATAGAAAGTGATTGGGTCAGAATATTGTTGTGGTATAGGAAATGGTGAGCTGGTAGATTTAGAAAAATGTGGAAAGACTTGGACTTACGAAGGAAGATGCTATCCACCTTTAGAGAAACAGATGAGAAGTCGAAGTAAGCATAGTACAGTCTTACATATATGTGTCTGAGTGTATATGTGTGTGTCTATATATGTTCCTGGATGTACATGTATATGTATATGTATACGTATATGTACATACACACATATAAATATATGTGTATATATATACATATATATATATATATATATAATATGTATCCATTTGTGCTTAATTGTAGCCTTATGGGGAGGGGTGGAAAGGAAGGAGGAAAAAAGTAAAGTAAAAAAGTAAACAGCAGAGGACAGAAGAAAATATACAAGGAAGCAAAGATGGACAGCTTTGAAAATAATGTGTAGTGTTCATTATGTAGTTTTTCTTGAAATGGGAGATTTATTGCTTTATGTTGAATCCTCTCATGTTCTGCTGTGTATATGGAGATGTTTTTCTTTTCTTTTCTAATTTTATATTTAAGTTTAAAACAAATTTGAAAACTAAGAAAGCAATATCATCCTGTGCCTATGTGATGAGAAGAGCTGGTAGAATGAGGATTAGATGGAGACTTAGTCTTGCTAATGTTAGAAGGGACAGAGAAGGGGGTTCTTAACCTATTTGGTATCATGAGTCCTTTTGGCAATCTGGTGAAAACTATGAAAACTTTGTAGAAAGGAAATATTTAATGCATGAAATAAAACACCAGGCAGTCAGGTGACATAGTGATTAGCGTGCTGAACTTGGAATCAGGAAGACCTGAGTTCATATCCAGCCTTAGATGCTTACTAGCTGTGAGATCCTGGGCAAGTCACTTGTCCTTTGCCTATCTTAGTTTTTTCACCAGAGTTGTTGTGAGGATCAAATAAGATAATGTTTGTGAAGCACTTTGCAAACCTTAAAGCACTCCCCAAATGCTATTATCATTATTATAAAATATATAGACTTAAAAAGGAAACCAATTATATTGAAATTCAGTTATAAAATATTTTTGAAAGTTAACAGATCCCAGATTAAGAACTTTTGACTTAGAGGAAGTATATTATGTCACTCCTCTGTGGAAGATTTATGGGAGGCCATAAAATAAGAGTTGTTGATGTGTTGATCTGTACTAGTCAAAAAGAATTCCAAGAGTGATAAAATCATGAATCTATTGAAATAAGTTATGAAATCCCCAAACTGATTAATTGATAAGGATACATAGTCAGGCAGAAAGCTTGTGACAGCTGGGGTTTCTTGGCAGCCTCAGATTTACTTAATGGAAACTTGACTTTTGATAATATGTCTCTAGAGTCTTCAGAATAAAGGAATCTTGTCAGTCTGGTCCAGCTCCCTCAGAGTAGAAGGTCATCCACTTCCCAGGAGTAGTGAGTGATAGGATAAGCCTGCAGCTTTCTTACTTCTTATGAGAGTTCCAAAATCTGTATCTCATGTCTGCTGTCCTCCTGTCTCACAGAGACACAGAACCACAACATTTTGTGGGTAAGCACACATAAACACACATATAATCGTATTTGTGTATATATGCACAGTGCGTGTATATACACATGTATCTTTTATATGTGTATATGTGTATATACATACACACATATGTGTATACGTACATACACACAGATAGATAGTTTATGTACAAAATCTCTGTAGAGACAGCAACAGACGTGGTATACAGTGGTATAGAGAGTCAGTCCTGAAACCAGAAAGCCCCAGTTTCAGGTTCTGCCTTTGACCTGTACTGGTTATTTAAATCTGGGCAAGACCCTAAACCTCTCAGTACTCTAAACAACTCTCTAAAATTATAAATTTCAGAGAAGTTGACAATCCGCATTGGCAGAGGGAATTTCCTCTATCTCGGAGTTTCCTAGACTGTGAAATTGCTGGTCCAGTCCCTACCCCATATATAGATAGAGAAATGTGACTTACTCTCTCTCCATATATATGCACATACATACATGTATGTATACATATATATACAAATATGCACAGACATACATATATATATCTGCATACTATATATCTACATATATACAATAAACTACAAAGTGCTGAATCAATTTATTGAAGATCTGGCCAAAATCTGAACATTTTATAGTCATTTGAACAGAGTTCAAAGATAAAAGACAAATAGGAGTGGCACAGTATTGGAAGACTATGAAGGAAACAAGTGACATATTAATAGGATATGGTTACAACACATGGATTAGGAGCAGAGCTTCCCATGGGAAAAAAAGTTTCTCATAGGCCATCAGGATAAAAATGTTTAGCTTTGTTGTTCAATCCTGTCTTACTCTTCATGACCCCGTGGACAATACTGCCCATGGGGTTTTCTCGGCCAAGATATTGGAGGTTCATTTACTTTTCCAGTGGATTGAGGTAGACAAAAGTTAAGTGACTTGCCTAGGGTCGCACAGCTCTGTGGCTGGATTTAAATTCAGGTCTCCCTGACTCCAGGCTTAGCCCTCTATCCACTGAGCCACATAGCTGATCCTCATGTTTAGCCTGCCCGTACTACCTTCTCAGTTGCTGCAATAACTCCTTCTCACTTATATGTCTTGGACAGATGGTTGAGACTGAGGGTTTTGCAGATATTTTGGATATTATCTGCTCTAGCCTTGGACATTGGGAGTCAGTCCTTTCTATTGCAGAATTCTTTGTGTTACTAGGAGTTTGGAAAAGAGTATTTTATATTTGATAATGGTTTTCATTTCATGGATGGCTATCCTAGCTGTTAAGATGAATTGAGCTTTAAATTTTGGGGCAGTTACCTACAATAAAGATGTGATTCATTAACTTTACTTATTTGCTGTATTTTTGCCTCAAAAACCAAAAAACTTTGCTATAAAATTTGTGTGTAAAAGGAAATGTGCTTGGAAATGTGATGCTAGAACAAAGGAGCAGAAGTAGTTTGGGTCAAGTAAGAGGAAATGCAGACTCACATTAGGAAAATAGTTTAGGAAACAGAAGGACAGCATGCTTGGTTTTTTGCTATTTTTGCAGTGGATGCTGCAGTGGATTTGCTGATGTCTACTTACTAAGGATATAAGTATTCAGCCTCTAATTTTGGCACCTGGGAAAAAGCCCTAATTGCCCCATCTTAGTTCTAGGTCTGGACTAACTGGCTTTTCCTTGAAGACTTTCATTGAGGGGTAAGCCAGTTACTGCAAGTAAAAAATGTCCTGCAAACAACAGAGAAATTATCTGTAGACATATATAAAGTATTTGTTCATCGGAGAGACATTTTTACTGAGACAGAGGCAAAAGGAAGCATCAAATTATTGGTTTTAGAAAAGGTATAACCAGATTGGCAACACATTGCTTCAGTGAGTCATCCTGCAGTTGCTAAAAAGTACTTTGTTATATAAAACTTTATTTGTAAAATTCACTGTGTTGTTATTTTCCTAATAGAAAATTCATTCTGCTTATAAAATTGTCACCAGCCCTATCCTTAGCTCTCAGTTTCATAATCACTTTTTATCTGATGTCGGCCAACCTTAAAAATAGTACTGTAAATTTGCTTTGGGTTGTCATTTTTGTGCCCGTGGGTTTTATGCGAATTCAATTGGACATTTTGTTGTAATTACAAATATGGTTCTGAGTTTTGTGGCTTAGGAAAGACTATACTGCAAAATATGCAAGTAAAAGTAAAAATCCCTCTTGTTACAATTCATAAGAATTGCTTCAAGGGTCATTCTTGACATTTTTCCTGTAGTCATAGTTACTGCATTATCTCCTGATTTTTCTTTATCTCCCTTGCTATTCATACACTCCCTCCCCAAATTGCCGTCTATTCATCTTGTACATATAATGTGTGTACTTACGTACATTCGCCCTTGTCCCTCCCGTTAGAATATGCCTTCAAGTTACTTCCATTCTAATGAGGAAGACATTGGGAACATATATCTTTGTATCTAGCCTTTAGCCCAGTCCATAGCTCAGAGTAAATTCTTAATAAATGCTTTTTGATTGAATATAAAAAAAATACCAGGTCCTTTTAGTACCAGTCCAGGTACATTTTTAAAAATTTTAAAAACTTACCTGCTCTAATTCCTTTCCTTATCTTTTCCCATCCTATTCCATGTTCCCTTCCCTAGGTTCTGAAACCCTTATGATGATCCTATTCCCTATCACATTGAGTACTTTCTTCTGTGCCTCTGCTTCAAGCCCCTTTGCAAATTGTCTCCCCTCTACCTTTTGCTACTCCTTCATAATTGTCAGTCAGGCTAGTCCAGTTAGGCAGTTCTTTTTGTATTAATAGTATTAAACAGTTTGGCACTTATAGCTTTGGAAAAATCACATCATCTCTTTGGGACTCGGTTTTCCCATCTGTTAAATGAAAGACATAGCCTAGATGATCTCCATGGTGGCTGAATAAGTTGCGGATCTAAAGCAACTTGCATCATTCTCTTCTAATCACCTATCTAGTGCTGACTTGTCAGCCAAGCCCCGCTTCCTCTGAAAAGCCTTTCTCAATGACTCCAGCTGACACTCATCACTTCAGACTGCTAAAACTATACGGATCCTCAGAGATTATATTGTTCAATGCCTTCATTTTAAAGAAAATTGACTAATGGATTCCTTCTTTGAATTCCTATTACACTGCAAGTTATTACCAATTTAGCACTTAACGATTTACTTTGCATTGTATAATTTTATTGTTTTATATGTGCTATATAAATGTTTTCCTAACCAGAACATACAGTTCTTGAAGAAAGGAAACTCATTTCATATTTTTGTGTCCTTCATAATACCCATCATACTGCTGGATACAAAATAGAGAGTACTAAAGACTTCTTTGTTGATAAGAAAGTCCCAAGTAATTGATTTCCTTATTTGGGAATTGTGAAGAGAAACACTTGTTTCTTGATGCCTCTAAATGTTTTGAGGACCTTTCACTGCTGAATGGATATTTTGTGTCTGAAAGCAGTTGATATCATGTCATGGGCCTATTCTCAAGCCCAATGACATTCACTAGAATAAGGTGATGTAGCCTATGTTAGACCCTTCAACTTTATGTCTTAATTAGATTTACGTCACTTTTTAAAAAAAAAATTTTTTGAGGAAAGACAAAAACTTTATTCATAATCAAGATTTCCTTCGCATTCATCACCTCTTCCTGACAAGATTTCTAATATTCCTACCAAATCCTACTTAACTCAAGTAACAGTCATTGTTAGGCAGAAAGGTTTCATATTTCACTTAATGTCAATTTTTACAAAACTGAGTTTACTTCGATAAGCAGTAATAGATTTGTGCCACTTTAACTGCCTAGGCACTTAACTGGCTGGGTTTGGGAGAACAGTCCCCCACTTCTTTATTGTGTACCTCATTATTTCAGGGGTCCATGATTTCATCATTGTGGGTGACTTCTCCATGTTCAAGACCCTTTTTTCTCTTTGAGAGGCAGCATGTTATAGTTGGTAGGCTCTGGCATGAGTACTAGTCCTGCTTCTGACACATACAGGACAAGTTATTTAAACTCTCAATGTTCTAGGCACCTACGACTATCTCGCCAACCTCTATGTACAGAGGAAGTACTTTATTGGGACTTCCCCACCACAATGAAATCACAGGTTCAGTTAACATCTGTATTCATGTCCCCATCTATATTTGTATCTGTATCCCTATACTTATCCTCTTATATCCTAGGTTTCTATCACAGTGTCTCTCATATAGGCATGTGCATAATAAATGTTTATTGGATTGGATTATATTGAATTGGGCAGGATGCAATTGTTCTATGCCTCACTAGATGGTCTTCATGAGTTGCTATGGTTATGAGAAATCTGAGGAGGAAGTGTTCCGTTACATGAAAAATCCCTTACAACCTGGAATTGGTATGCCAGACTCCTTGGTGAAATCTTGAGTCTGTCCCTACTGTTTTCCTTATCATTGGTGAGTGGGTGTGGTACTTGGTGGTGCCAAAGTTCTTTGAATACCTGGGATTTCAAGGTGAGGTATGTCATTCCCACATTAGTTTTTCCAGGATTTGGTCACTTTATGCTGCCCTGGAGTTTCAAGCTATATTGCAGTTTCTAAAAACAGTCTTACTTCATTCTACTTTAAAAGTTGTTTTACGGAAGATTGATGTATTCAATCTGAATGGCTTTCACGAAAATAAGCAATTTCATTACTAGAAGGGACAAGGAATTGACATATTTTCATTCAGTGCAACAGAATAGTTATTGTATCTGATTGCCAGGTGATGATATCTCTGGGGAAGGTTTTCAGTATGAAGAGATAGATTACAATTCAGTCAGAGATCTTATCTGCTTACCCTATTCATAGGATTTATGTATGAGAGTTCATAGAGGGGAAGTTAGAGTCACTGAGAATATGAAAAGCTAGAAGCAGCTTGGTATAGTAGGAAACCTGCTGGATCTTGAATGAATGTGAGTATGAATCTCAAATCTGTCACTTTTGTGTGACTGAGTAAATCTCTTAATGTCTCTGAGACTCTATTTCCTCATCTGTAAAAGGAAGGTATTGGATTAGATAATCTTCAAAGTCTCTCTCAATTATAAATCTATATGCAACTGGAAGTGGCAAAAGATGATTATATTTCTTCTCCTCCCCTCCATCTTATACATTTTCTCTTCTTTTTGCTCTTCTCATATTGTATTATTTACAACTTAATTTTCTAACTCTGGTGACATAGTAATAAAATTATTAATGCATTTAAATTAAGACTATGACAGTTCCTGTGAAAATATCCACTATCATTTAACATTATCATTACATATTACAAAGTGTAGTAATTTAACTAGATTTACTTTCATTTGTAGTTTGAATGGTAATTTTTTTATTTATGGAAATTAGATCAGATTGATACCCAAAGGTGTTAATAAAAATTAAAATGGACCTAAAATTGGTGTGAACAGATATATTGTTGTTTATATAGATGTTTAAAATGTGCAGCAGCTGATAACTAAAATTCCCTTCCTTATTAATAAAAGGGGGTACTAAGTTTTTCTTCAAAGAAACCTATGTGGTATAGTAATGTCTGCTTAAATTGCAATGTTGGGTTCTCAGTGTCTTTGGTGTTTGTAATCATTAGAATTTTCTGGATTTCAGGAATCCTGCATCCTCTCTATGTGACCTGCTGCTGATTCACTCTATGATTAAACAAGATGTAGAAACATAGAATTTAAGAAGAATTAATTTTATTTATATTTTTATTTTTTATATCATCAAAATTTCTTCAGCATCCCTCCCTCTCTCTGACCAAGAGAAACATCCCCTATAGCACATATTTTTAAAGCAAAGAAAAGAGGAGAAAAGAAAAAAAAAGGTTTGGGAATGCTTCGGGGAGGGGATGGGAGAGAGAAATGTAATTTACCTCATTTTTCACTTTTGTTTTCTCTGTCAAGGACATCTTTGGATTGGAAAACATAGATAAAATGGTTAGCAAGAAGCTGAAATCCAAATAAGGAGATAGAGAATACCTAGCAACCCTAAAGTTCAGGTCACCAGGCCTAGGCAAACTATTTCAAGATTCTGAAAGAATCGTTAGATCATATTTTGTTTTTGGTTTTCTCTGCCAAGGACATCTTTGCAATGGAAAACATAGATAAAAATAGTTAACTCATTTCAATATGTGTTCATTTTTGTACTGAATTAATATATTTACCATTCACCTAAGCTCCATAATGACCAAGGCCACCTCTAAACCTTTAACTTGCAAGCTCCTTCATAGCATTATGAAATAATTCCTTCCCATTTAGTAAATAATATTTGAAGATATGTTATAATGTAAATGCTATACTGTATAGGCAGATTTAATTAGATAGTTTTTTTTTCATTTTGAGCAAGGAGGCTATCTCATCTCAGTTGGTTGTTGTCCTTCATCCTCGAAGAGGACCAAAATGCTATCACTATGCTAGAGTTAAGTTTCATTGTGTCTGATCATAGCTGATCAGACCAATGTGAGCTCGGAATGCTCTACCACAGCTTGGGCACAAATAGTCCATGTGAATATTTGGGGTGGATACTCTAAATTTGTGCATCCTCCATTTCCTTTGAACTGTTTCAATTCTACTTTGCTCACAGAGCACAGCACCTTCTCTGATGTGGGCATGCCGTGCTGAGTGGTCCTGTTCCAGTGTCTCCCATGTCACAAATCTATTCTGAAGTTCTTAAGAGAGACCTTGAGAGTGTCCTTGTATTGCTTCTCCTGACCACCATGTGAACACTTGGCCTGTGTGAGTTCTCTATAAAATAGTCTTTTTGTAAGCGTACATTTTGCATTCGAACAACGTGTCCAGCCCATTGGAATTGCGTTCTCTGAAGCAGATTTTGAATGTTTAGCATTTTAGTTTGAGTAAGGACCTCAGTGTCTGGTACCTTATCCTGCCAGGTAATCTTCAGAATCTTCAAGGTAAGTGAACTTATCCACAGCATTCAAAACTTCTCCATTTGCTGTAACTGATGGTTCCATGTAAGTTTGGTTGCCCGGAGAAGTTCATTGGCATTGTATGTCAATTTCATGACAGCGTGCTTGCCTGGGTTCTGGATAATGGACAATGTTCTTATGCTTTCCTAGTCACCAATGGAGTGAAGAAAAGGCTGTGTTCTTGCCCCTATGCTTTTTAGCATGATGTTTTCAACCTAGTTGTCAAATGCATTCAATGAGGATGAACACAGCATCAAGGTCTGCTACTGCACTGATGGCAAATTTTTTAATTTGAAAAGGCTACAAGCTAAGACCAAAGTGGAGGGAATATTGGTGCGTGATTTTCTGTTTGCAGATGATTGTGCGCTCAATGCAGCGTCTGAAGTGGAGATGCAACCAAGTATGGATCAATTCTCTGCTGCTTGTGCTAATTTTGGCCTAACAATTAACACCAACACAGGTGCTCCATCAGCCAGCACCACACCATCCATCACATCTCAGTACTTAAATAGATATTCACTGATACTGAAATACTTAAAAGTGAAGTTAGAAAGTAATGTGGCAACCCCTTTGTCTACTTTCAATTTCTCTAGGTGGTAGTCTTTAAACCTCCATTACTAGGTTATTTATTCTTTCTTAAACTGGTTAAATTTTAAATATTTGAATATTTTTAAAATATTTAAAGATTCTTACTAATTAACTCAATTGTGTTAGGAGAAGGGAGGAGAGAAAGAGAGAATCATCTAGAGCATGTGTTATTTACCTCTCTTACTAGCTGTGAACAGCACCTGCTATAGTCAAGATTGCTGTTGAAATCTATATATCACATCCTGGCAGCCTCCCAGAACCACATCTAAATCAACTCCATTAGCTTGGCATTTCATTTTGTGTATTTATGATTTTGTGGTCTTGAAAGGCCCTAAATCTCATGTCTTTGCTTCCTCTTGGCTTCTTATCTCAGACATTAGTCAGTTAAATGTGGCATATGTTCTAAAATTTAAACATACACACAAAACCTGTACCAAAGCAAATTCCGAGAGTTGCACCTTGCTTGGATGTTTACCTTTGAGGATATAAACCTGTTAAATAACTTTTTGAGGGTAAGCATTAAATTAATAATTTTATATTTCAATACCTGTTATATGGATTACAACATAAAATCAGATAGACAGTCCAGAGAATTGCTCCATCAGCACATATATGTTGGATAATTATGATGAATGGGTAAATGAGTCAGTCTAAACTGAACAGGAGGAAGAGGTGAGCTGGATTGCCTTTAGGAAATTACACCATTCTTTAATTAACTGCAAGCTTACCCTTGAAACAAAGGCCCATCTTCCTTCCTTCCTTCCTTCCTTCCTTCCTTCCTTCCTTCCTTCCTTCCTTCCTTCCTTCCTTCCTTCCTTCCTTCCTTCCTTCCTTCCTTTCTTTTTGAAGCAATAGTCTTGTGGTGATGCTGTGTGGTTGAGTCATAGTAAATCAAAGTTTATAAACAATTAAAATTGAGGTCACCCACAGGTCAGCAGGGAGGTACAAGTACATGGTGGGAGTCTAAAACATTACTAAGAATTGTGTAGGAGAAACAATATAAAGGATTTCATCAGGGTTGTCTGACTGAAAAAGAGATATGTAATTGATTTCGTAGTAAGGATGAGGAATAATTGGTGGATAGTCAGTGTTCCATTGTTATCTTTAACATGTCAAATGATCTAGAAGACCCTCACAGTCCTTTGTGTTGGAACCCTGGCCAGGTGGGGGGCAGGATCTGTGTGAGGACATGGACAAAATCTACATGGGATGAGGAGAAGCAGCATGATGTAGTCCCTTCCAGCTTTAAATAACTTTTTTTTGGAGGGGGGGAAGGCAGGGTGATTGGGGTTAAGTGACTTGCCCAAGGTCACACAGCTAGTAAGCGTGTCAAGTGTCTGAGGTCACATTTGAACTCAGGTCTTCCTGATTCCGGGGCCAGTGCTCTACTCACTGTGCCACCTAGCTGCTCCAAGCTTTAAGTAACTTATGATTCTATGAGAATGGGTTGTGACTTACACCAGTGAGGGAAGAACCTGTATCATCAGTGATCTGTGATGAGATCACAGATTTATTGAAATACTGCCAAAAAAATCTATAATTTCTCTGATGTAGGTTTCTTCCTCTGACATAGATCCCAACCCTTTAAATGTTTTAGTACAAGGTCTTCATGGATTGATGAGTTTTCTTCCTCTCCCTCCATTCCTCTCCCTGCCCCAATTCAGTTTACTTACTAGAACCAAACTTGCTAATGATGTGTTTCTCTGAACTTCTCTAGGGTTGTCCTTAGAGGACCATATGTCCTTAGGCTGGGATTTGAAGTCTTTCTGTCTTAGTAGGACCTGCCCAAACTTACATTCCCTTGTTATAATCTTCAAAAACCCAGGGTCACTTCCAGGTCATGATGAAGCGCCAGAAAATGGCTTTATTGGAGAGTATAAATGTGTGCCAGGAATGAAAAAGTAAATATTGATTAAGTTGCTCTGAAAATTAAAAGCTGTGAAGTTTACTTTCAGTTATTTCTTAATAAAA
Source organism: Phalanger gymnotis (assembly GCA_028646595.1). Lineage (NCBI taxonomy): Eukaryota > Metazoa > Chordata > Mammalia > Diprotodontia > Phalangeridae > Phalanger > Phalanger gymnotis. Next base: position 635,300,131 of record CM053622.1, on the reverse strand, counting down.
AGAACTTAATAAAAAATAAACTTGCAGAAGTAGTAGTAATGAGAGCCAATTTTAGAAATTCCTTTGAGTCACTGAATCATGGCAAGCTTTATCTGTTGGGATGTTGTTGAAGATTAGGATGGTGCGAAAGGGAGCATAATTTTTATAACTTCACACTTTATATTTTCATATTCTCTATTTTTAAGAACAAAGTGATTACACCATTGGTAGTTAGAAGACTGGGCCTTGAAATCAAGTCCCTGACTTCAGGTGCAATATTGTTTCCATTATTCCACATTGTTGTCTCTCTGTGAAATGGGCTTAAAGAATGTCAGTCAGTCAATCAGTAACAATTTATTAAGTGCCTACTCTGTGCCAGACACTATGGTAAACACTGAATGGGTGGGTTAGAAAATGAGATACGAGACCAGAACTGCCACATTTGAACATTTATTCAGTAAGGCACCTTCATACCACCCTGATCAAATCACATTACCTCTTAGTCATTTCTTGAAAGTGAGGAGTGCACAGACACAGAACCACCAAGCAGTGGTATTTGTCTGTCTAGCATGTGTGGAAGATGAAAACCGTATACAATGTTTATCAATAGGCATGCAGGTAGGTTTTGTCTTGGGGCATTGATACTAAAGAAATTTAAAAAATCAAAGCAACAATTTAACTAAATAGTACCTTGATTTTATAAGTGAATTTGATGTTTGGAAAAGTACCCGATTTCACTGACAAATATTTAGCTACCATGTAGACAGCAGCAGAATAAAACAGAAGTACACTGCCCCATCAGCATGCTTTAGCTGTGACCTGAATCGCTGGTGCAGCTCAGCTTCCCCATCCATTCAGTACTTACATGGGCTTTGCCAAAGCTTTCAGCAGGAAAGCCAGTGATAATTATAGCTTCTTTGATACTGATACTTTTTCAGGTAGGATTGGACTACCCTGGAAAGCTTAGTTCACCTGGTGTGTTACTGCTTTTAGATGTTGTTATGTCAATCTACTCTGTATTTAAATGGATAGTGATATATAATTGCTTGCTTCTGTGTGCTGGAAACAGAACTGCATTAGAAACTGAATTTGGGGAGAGCATGATATGTAGGTTCTTTGTATTCTTACCAAATTTTTGCATTTGCTATCATATGAGAACATTATTAACTTCACAGATTAGGAGTTAAATAGTAAAATTTTTGATTGTGTTCTTGGATAAAGAAACAAACTGATTTTTTAAGATTATTTTTAGAAATGCAAATGCAAATGCAAATGTCCTAGATAAAATGAATAAAAATATGTTCATGGGAGATATTTTCAGTCTTCCAGGAAAAAAACTAAATGGCTGGGGGGGGGCAGGGAAGTGGAAGCATTTTTCAATGATTAGTAGTACTATTTATAGTTGTGATGAGTGATGTCTTACTCACCTTTCTCTCCACAGTCTGCTTATTTTCCTTATTGCCCCTTCCTCCCTCAAAAACCCCCAAAATTTGAAAACTGTGAGCTAATCCTACTAGACACCGCTGCTATTGCAAATGCATTTGCTCAACTGTCAATCAAAATTCTGCCAGAAAAAGCTCTGGTGCTACATCCCCATAGGAAGAAATAATAAAGATAGAATTTTTGGCAGGGGTTGGAGGATTTGGTTTATTTATTTGTTCATTTATCTATCTAGTTTATCTAAGAATTTAACAACATAGCAAAGTTCAATGGCATGTTACTGACAGGATTTTCCACACTAACCCATTCATCTCCTTCATATATATCTTCCTAATAAGCAAACCTAGCTCTTGTCTAATAATAATTCTTCTTATTTATATAGTTCCTTCTTCTGAGGAACTAAAAATGTTTTAACTCTCCCCTCGCCCCAAACTGTTCTAAAGTAAAAAGAGACAGATAGAACCCCTGCCCACTGGAGGGGGATAGGTTACAGAAATCCCACCAGACAAATGCAGCATTCTCTTCCAACATAACAAAAAAAAACCTTTTTATCATGGCTGCTCTCCAAAAAGCTCCACCACCTATATAATGTTTTAAAAATCTGATTGTATAAGTCTCCTAAGCAAGTCTCTATTGGTCTCAATGACCAATGGTTTTTTTAGAATGAAAATAACCAAACTTATTAAGTGCCTATTATGTGGAAGAATGCTGCAACTGAAGTGTGTAGTAGAAGAAGCATTGGCTTTAGAGTCTGGGACCAAGGCTAAAACCCTCAGTTTTGCTGTATTGGGCAAATTACTTAATCTCTCTGGGTCATAATCCATCATTTTTTAAAAGAGTGGGTTAAATTTAAATATCTTTATTTTCTGGTATTAGTTTGTTAAGATAGGGTTGAGTGATGGGATATAAAATAACTATAAGTCATATTTCCTATACTTTGAGAATCTTTAATCTAGTTGGACAAAAGAGATATGAGTATATGAACAAATTAAGTAATAGTGCAAATTAACATTTGCTGGGCCAAATTAAATTCTGTAGCTTTTCATGGGAGGGGTAAATCACTGCATCTCTAGTAAGGAAGTAAGATTTTTGGAGGAATAAGGCTAAAGTTGAACCCTGAAGAATGGGTAGATTTTGGAAAAGAAGAGGTGAGAGATATAATAGTTGTTTTCAAGTATTTGAAGGTTTGTCATGTGGAAGAGGAAGTAGACTATTTATGATTGGTCCCAGAAGGCAGAACTAGAAGTAATGGGTAGAAGTTTCAAAGAGACAGAAATAGTGTATGGAAAGTGTTTTGGAAACCTTAAAGTCTTGAAATGCTACTTAGCTGCCAATATTGTTATTGTCATTCATGGTTCGAGACATCCCTAAAGCTCTGGGTCCAATCTCAGAGGATAACCCCAAATGGTCATATTCCCTTTTTATGTTTTGTGTCCCTCCTGGAATTTGCTTTTATAAATTTTTAAGTATACTTAGGTATAGCATACATTCAAATTTCAACAGATACAGGTAAGTGGCATCTAAGCTCCCATAGAACCACTCAAGGTAACTAGTATATATTGGGTATAGGACAACTTTTATTTTATTTCACCCACAATATAGAAGACATGAAGAACTTACAGAAAGGAGCCCATAAGTAGATATAGGAAATAAGTAATGCACAGAAGGGATTCATAGGAACCCACAAATAGATGCTGAAAACACAAAAAGTACTTATAGTAGTTCCTCTTGGAAAGAACTGTATTTAGGTTTGTCATTATGACAAGTCTGACATTCTGGTGAATCTGTAGCTTTCCCATAGGGTTTTACACAATACTTGCCAGACTTATGATGACACCATACATTACAAGAATTCTATTATTGCCTCAGCTATTGTCATCTTTAGGGCTGGGATGATACACTACTAGGAACTCTTTTATTGGACTTCATGGAGCAAGCCCTTGGAATGGCCCCATGCTTTGGAGGAATTTATGAACATGCACAGTCCCTGTCTCACATCCCTACTTCTCTTCTTCCCTACCTCAGATCACAGGTCTGCTCTGCTTTGCTGTGCTCTCTTTTCTGAATAGACAAAAAGCAAAATAGGAGAAAGGTCTGAGGAGGTCTGTCAGCCCTCTTTAATAGGGAATATCTCCTTAATAAAAGCCTGTCCACTCCAGCGTTCTGGATACTTGCCAGTCAACTTAGAGGTAGCATCCATTACTGAAAATCCGTCTGGAGTTGTCCTTGTCCTCTAAACAGTGTTCCATGGGGTAGTGCCTATCAGGTGCCCCAAATGTCCCTCCAGTGTCCTGTAATCTCAAAAAGTTAATTGGGGAATTCATCAATTTGAATAAAGGACTACCCTAATCATCCTCTCCCTTTACGTTAATGTAGTTGTTCTCATTGGCCCCAGAAGGCAGAAATGGGGACTATGGAGTAGAAGTTGCAAAGAAGCAGATTGTGGTAGATGGAGGGAGAAACTTCCTAACTTTGCCTTCATCTCTGAAAAAATCATTAATTTTTAGTGACTCTTGGCAATTTAACTTTGTTTTTCTGTTATCTTCTCTCTTTCCATCCTTCCTCCCCAATAAGTTGATTTGTGATACAGAGGTTTTAAATGCTTTATATACCTTCCCATAAAGAAGCCTCATGGTTAAATCTTTGGCAAGTTTCAAAATCTTTTAGTTTTCAGAAACTTCAAAAAGTTAGCCCAAAGTGGAATGGGAAACTTTTCCACAGTATAGTGGAAGAACCCTTGTTGGAGGTCTTCAAGCAAAGACTGACTGCCTTGTTGTAAAAAGGATTCTTGTTCAGGTATGAGTTGGATTAAATGACCTCTGAAGTCTCTTTGAACTCAGATCCTGAGACATAGATAGATGGAAAACATAGTGGATCTTATTATCTGAGGTAGTACTTCTCTTTCCTCCTCACTAACATGTAGAAATTAGTAAGACAGTCAGTCTTGGTCAAAGAATCTCTCAGTACTTTACCAACCATCCATCTCCCTGGTTTTTAGACAATGCTCCTCCAGGGGATCTACCTGGAATTTAAAATAAATTAGCTTTTAAAATTCCAGGAAATGCTTTTCCTGGCAATGTCACTCTCAAGCAAATAGTGCTGCAAGAGTTAATGTGATTTTTACATTAGCCATTAAGTGCCAAATGGTTTTAGATGGTTTGGGGAGAAAGAAGAGGCCACACCTGATGATTCTTGGCATTGATTTGCTGAACCTTTATGTAATCATGCCTTGATTTACATAAAACATGTCTCAGAAAAGTTGTTAATAAAATTTAGTTTTTAAATGTAATAATTCAAATATATTTTCCTTATGGATTTTTACTACTATATCAGAGAATTTTTCCCTTCATTTCTAATTGATGATTAATTTTTAAAAACTCCTAATAATTTAGTTTTAAGTTCTTCTCTTCTTTCTCCTCTCTCCATGCCTACCTCAATAAGTTAATTTATGATGGATAGTTCTTAATACATCATATACCTTCCCATAAAGAAGCCTTGTGGTTAAGTATTTGGTAAGGTTCAGAATCTTTTATAATTTTAATGAACATCTCTTAATTTTTGAGGGGGAAGTCTGGTAAATGTTGGTTTTTATTTATTTTTTTTAATGTAGCATGGGAAAGTACTATTGCTTTTAATTGTAAAGTTATGGAAATATCATATAGGATATTCATAATAAATATTGGATTATTAATTGATGTTAACAATCCCATTTGTCTGCAAATCTTTCTAAGATATTGATGATTCATATCTTATAAACATTAAATTTAACTAAACTTAAAAACATTAAATCGATGAACAACCCGTACATATAGCTAGTTACAATTGCCGTGCCCTTCTGGTATTGATAGCCCTTTTCACCTGAACTTGCCCCTTCACTACAGCTCCACTTCATTCCAACTGCTCCTTCCTGTTGTTTCTTTTGGAGCCAACAGAGCTCCCATCTAGATCCTTCTCCACTTCCTTTCTACTAGAGTCTTGAAACTATGCAGAACCATAACTAGGAAAGGACAGGCAGAGCTTAGTCCCATGGGGTGTAATTTATAGAACACTATTCTTAACTTCCTAGAGATGCTTCCTCTGTAATCTCCACACCTCTTCCATCGGTACCTCCCCTTTCCTGTTTCCCTGCCTTCCTACATACCCTAAAACAGTGTTTCATCTCCCTTTTCCTTTTTCATTGGAGGCTCATCCATTTATGCCTTTGCTCTCCAGTTCATCTCTCTGCCATGGAAATGGACAACATGCTTATCGCCATAACAGCCTTATCCCCATAGCAGCCTTATTCATTTCTTCCCCTGTCCATCTGTTGTGGGGGACTTTTTCCCACCCTTGCCTGACCAGAAGAGCCTCATCCATCCAATTATTTTTTTTATTTTAATATTTCATTTTCCCCCAATTACATGTAAAAACAATTTTTAAGATTTGTTTTTAAAATTTTTGAGTTTCAAATTCTCTCTCTCTCCTTTCTCTCTCCCCCATTGAGAGGGCAAGCAATTTTATATAGATTATAAATGTGCTGTCATGCAAAACATATTTCCATGTAAGTCATGCTGTGAAAGAAAACAGACAAAAATCCAAGAAAAATAAAGAAAAGGTATGCTTCGATCTGCATTCAGATTCCATCTGTTCTTTCTCTGGAAATGGATAGCAGTTGTCATCATAAGTCCTTCAGATCTTGCATCTTTGGTCTTGGATCATTGTATTGTTGAGAATAGCTGTCATTCATAGTTGATCATCATGCAATGTTGCTCTTACTCTCTATAATGTCCTGGTTCTGCTCATTTCAGTTTGCATCAGTTCATGTAGGTCTTGTTTTTCTGAAAGCATCCTGCTCGTCATTTCTTACAGCGCAGTAGTATTCTGTCATAATTATATACAACTTGGTCAGCCATTCCCTTGTCAGTTGACATCCCAATTTCTAATTCTTTGTCACCACTAAAAGAGCTGCTATAAATATTTTTGTGCATATAGGATCTTTTCCTTTTCATTTTTTATCTTTTTGGGATACAGACCTAGTGGTCTGTGGTATTGTTTGGTCAAAGGGTACACGTGATTTTATAGCCCTTTGAGCATAGTTCCAAATTGCTCTACAGAATGGTTGAATCAGTATATCACTTTGCCAACAGTGCATTAATATCTCAATTTTTCCATATCCCCTCTAGTATTTGTCCTTTTCCTTTTAGCCAATCTGATAGTGTGGGGTGGTAACTCGGAGTTGTTTTAATTTGCATTTCTCTCATCAATAGTGATTTAGAGCATTTTCATATAACTTTAGATAGTTTTGATTACTTTGTCTGAAAACTACCCAAGTCCTGGGGCCTCCGCTTGACCGCTTGCCATCTAGGACTATTTCAAGATGGTGTTGCACAGGGCTGAGCACATCATTGCATCATCAACAGGCTTTTAATATCTGAAAAGCAAAAGCTCTCCCAGGCCCCAAGAAGGCCCGAGCTTGTACCACAGCTTCCTGGCACAAATGCTAGAAGGGACCTCAATTGTATCTCCCTGAGTACCTGGCACAGTTCCTTGTAAGCACTCAACAAATATTTGTTAAGTTGAATTAAGTTGTTCATTATCAGATGCTTTCATTTCTTTATCACTAAAAAGTGATCCTGTATGCTGATCTCCATGGACTTGGTGAAGGCACTCAAAACTATGCAAGCAAATATTATATGTTTGCTTATTCAAGGCAGTGATTTGACTTTGTGCCTTGTTTTATATATCTAGTTGCATGTTTTTGTTGATGGCCATTAAGTTTATAATTATTTAAAAAATTTAAAAAATGACTTATTGACAATTTAAAAAATCTTTTGTTAGCCTTTTATACTCCTTGCCTTCTCTACTGGTTTTTATACTATTGACTAAACCCCACTCAGTATGGACTATCTTCTACCTTGATTTCTTTGATGCTGTACTCACCTTGTTCCCTGCCTCTTTACCCAGTCATTCTTTGTCCCCTTCACTAATTCCTCTTCTTCCCAATAGAATGTAAGATCCTTGAGAATAGAGGCTCTTTCATTTCTTCTTTTATGTTCCCAATGCCTTGCACAGTGACTGGCATATAGTAGGTACTTAGTAAACGCTTTTTGGTTGATTCTGCTACCATTAATGCTGATGTTCCCTTCAGTTCTATTCCTCAGGCTTCTTATCTCCTCTTAATAGGCTCACTCCCTTGGCAATAACATTCATTCTCATAGTTTCAACCACAATCTCTGCCCAGTTGTTGATATAAACTGGCATATGCATGCAAATGAGTAAACAAATTTCTGTACTCGTATGGTAATTCTTTTAAATAGGGTAGGTAATTTGGAAAAAAAGACATACAGTCTTTTGTATTAACATGTGCAAAGCTGCAGGTAACAAATTGGAGAATATTTGATGTCTTCCCATTAAATATTATGGTATAAGATTTGCCTGGTTTCTGATTTTTCTCATAGCTACTTCAATCAATCACTCAAAAACTTTGGTAACAAAATAAACATTTGTTTATTGCAAGTACTCTTATCTCACTTTAGTGGTAAAGAAACTGAGATTCAGATGCACGAAATGACTTGCTTGTATTGCCTTTACAAGGCTGGAAAGTGTCCGAGACTATTATCAATCAGAAGTCTTCAGACTCCAAGCTCCTCTTGTTTCTATTACACCTCTGCTGTAAAAAGAGAAAATGTGGAATGCAGTTACCTTTTTTACTAGTCATAAAGGCTATTTTTTCATTATAATTTTAGGGCTGAGCTAACCAATGGGTTTTCCTCTAAAATAAAAAATAATCTTCCCAAATAGGGTTAACCCAGCTGAATAAGCAGTCCAGGTTATATAAAGTACTGCTTTTTCTCCACTGCCCTTCTCTGCCCTTCCCACCCTTTCTTCATCTTCTCCTCCCTTACCTTGTCCCCTAAATGAATGATGTGGAGAAAAAAAGGTGAAGTTTGACTTCTGACAGATCTCTTTGATGGTTGAGTTATATGAGCAAATGCCAGTTCATTTCTTTTACTTTTTTCCCTGTCTTAGGTACTTAGTTACTTCAAGCCCAGAAATATGGAATAATCTGGGTAGTGAGTGCTCGAAAGTAAACTCACTTGGATAATAGAGTACTTTGCACTCTCTTTGTACTCTATACTCAGCCCTGTAAGTCAGAAAAAGGAGGGAAAGGAAGCTTCAGAATTGTGACTCATTAATTCACAGGTGTTATCTAGGAATATGAACATAAATAATTCTCCAGAGCACAAAGGAGACACTCCACTTCCTTCTTCTATAATAAAGTTCTAGTTGCATTACCAAGCATAGCATTACATCCATTTAGGTTGATATTATGGGGAAAAGCACTAAACCAGCAGGCAGAGAAGGCCTGGTTTTTAATCCTGGCACAATTACACTTATTAGCTATGTATAATTAAACTTCTTAAGCCTCAGTTTCCCCTTTGTAAAATGAGCCTAATACTTATACATTTTCCCCTCAGGGTGTTTGTCAGGAAAATGCTTTTTAAGCTTTAAAGCACTACAAAAACACGATTTATTGGTTCTTGCTGTTGATGGGGCACTAGCCAGCACAATATCTAGAAAGGATTAGGACTTTGAAAGGGGGGAGGAGTGATTGAGGGGAGGATTAGAGTGGGTGGCACATTTTAGTTAAGGATGTCAGGGGTGTTCCCAGAGCCAAGAGCAGTGAGGACCAGGTATGATTAACTGTGATGTGATGATCATAGAGTGATTTTAGTTGTCATGGTAACAAGACTTCCATGTCAGAAATGGAGAGACCAAAGAATACAGATGCTCACATGGCAAGAGAGTGATTACATTTATAGGTCATTGTGTAGAAATTTTGAAAAACGGTGTGTGCAGAACATGCAGTATATTGGAACAGACAATAGTTCTGTCCAAAGCTATCGATTAACCAACTACATATCCACATTACTGCACAGTGGATCAGTTCTTATTCCTGGACAGAGCTGTGCTGAGTCTACTCCTCTCTGTATTTTTGTTGTGTGTGGTTGCTGCCAGCTGAACAGCACAGTTTACAAAGTCAACACTGATTGATCCTTGGGATATAGTGATCCGAGCTTCTGAAAATTCTGAGTTTTTTTTAGCTCTCACTTCTGCCCAATGCAAAGAACACAGATTGAAAAAGTGAGAGAGAAAATATCTCATACATGCCTCCCAGATATTAGACCTCATTATCGTCCTGGTTTTTTAACTGAAGTGTACTTCATGATGAATCTGGAGTTAATACATTGAATTGGGATGATTAGATAGTATGCACTTAAGATGTGCTTGTTGACTTAATAGTAATAATATTCAAGAAATCAGAGGCTTAAAAATCTAGAAGGAAATACAGACCAACCTCATTCATCTGTGTATCTCCAATAATCTAATTACCCATATACCTTGAATTATTTATGATCCCATATTGCCATGGAACTATGTTACTGAATTTTTCACTGTTTATCTCTACTCAGTTTTACTCCTAACAGTTTTGGAGCTGTTTATGGAATATGTAGATTTAGTGTAGTAGCAGTCTCAAGTCATTCTGTGACATTAAATATTAAATAACAATTTAAAACTATATCCAAGGGGAAAATCAGAAGGCAACCAAAAGTAAGGCCATAATTTTTAATAGAAAGATATTCAAGATTTTCCTATTTAAGTTACCTAAAGCTTTGTACATTCTAATACCATGTAGGCCCAAGCAGTTGTATATCTTTTTCTAGTCACATAATGTGATTTGAAAGATTCATCATCATAATACAAGGATTTGTTTACCCATTTGAATGAATGTGCCAGTTCAAATCAAGCCCTGGGCAGAGATGGTAGTAGAAGCCTTATGAGTAAATGCAATTACCAAGGGAGAGAGCCTTGTGAGAGAGGAGAAGAGGAATAAGGACAGAACCTATAAGAATATTAATCATAGCAGAGGAAGAGGAGTTAGTCAAGGAGACAGAGAATGAGTGATTAGAGAGAGGTAGGAAAACCAAGAGAATGTAGCGTTTAAGAAGTAAAGGGAGAGGATTGTGTACTGAAGCCAGGCTGCTCAGCACTACCAGCCTGTAGTGAGGTCAAGGAGGAAGATGAATGAGGAAAAGTCTTTGGATTTGCAAAAAAAAAAAAAAAAAAAAAGAGGTCACTTGTGACTTTTTTTAAAAAAATAATCCCCAGAAACACTTCAGTAAAAATGGAAAGCAAGGTACAAAATCTTATCCCAAACCTCTAGGTTTTATCTAGATAACTAGTTAAAGTTATCTAGTAAACAACATCTAGGTAACTAAATATTGTTGATCTTGGGGTGAGCAGTTTTGAGTTTCTTTACCAAGTCCACACACTACTAAAATAAAGTAGGTCAGCTCTCTGCCGTTCAATTGAGGAATAAGAATTGTTTCCTTGTTGTATTAAAAAGATGTGAAGTTTTCTAATCGATAGATATACAAGGTTATTTTTTTTATCAATTGACAAATGAAAACATTGGAGAATGAACAATGTTAAGTGATTTGTCCAAGGTTGAAAGGAGATGAATGTCAGAATGAAATCCAGTAAATGCCTTTAGGATTGTGGATGAAAAGAAAAGGGCAGGAAATTAATTCTAAACTAAATAGCTTTTGAAATAGTTCAACTGGGATGGGAATGGAGGTCAGTGACTAGTTAAACCTATTTTTAAAAATTTATTATGTGATCCCAAATAAGTTAGTTTACAAAACTTATTTGGGATCACATGATAAATTTTTAGTGGAAAGCTCGGATAATTGGCCTTCAAGTTTTATCATCATCTTATTCCCATGCTACCATATTTGTATGGTTTTCTAAACTGATGAAAGTATGAAAACTATACTGGCAATATCAGATTTTCAAAGAAGAAAAATGATCTCTCATTTCATTCTTCTAAGAAATCTGGAGTCTTATCCAGGCCTGTGTCTATAAACTAGAGCCACTGTGTTTTTCTCTGGGAGATGAGCATCTTTATTATGCTAAGACCATACTAATAACAACCTGAAAGAAGAGACTATTGGCCTAAAAAATGATGCTATATCTTTAAAAAAATGATCTTTAACTCAATCAACAAGTTAGTCAGCTGAGACTGTAGCCCATCTATCACTTAAAAATATTCTCTCCTAAATCTAAAGAAAACTAATCCCTGAAGGAAAACATTTTTGGCTAGAAGCCTGGGGAACACTGAAGAAATATCATCTGCAGTGTTTACATAGTTCTTCAGTGTCTGGTGACTTTGGTAGGGTTTACAAATGCAAAACAACTGAAGGATGGTATTCACGTTCACAAGATGAGAGCCGCTTTGGAGCACCAGGTATAAGATTCTACACCCTCAGCCTGGCATGCAAGGCCTTTCACATTCTGGTACCATTCTGGCTTTCCAGCCTCATCTCATATTACTGACTATCATGAATTTTACCCTCCTGCCAAACTGGAGTGCTTACAATCCCCCTATATTTCTTATTCTTCCTCCACCCCCATATTTTTGCTCACACGATTAGAACTTCTTTGAAGACATTGTGCTTATATATGTATATATTTGTTTTATTAACAGTTTATTTTTTATACCATTTCTCAGTATGCCCCTCTCCCAGCCTCACTTGTAACTAATATAGTTCAGCAAAACCAGCTGACATAGAGATCGTATCTGATAAAAATTCAATATTCCCATGCATAGTCCCTGCCCTCTCTACTGTGAGGAGTGATGTGTGTTTCATCATTTGTCTCCTAAAGCCTAATATAGTCTTAACCTTTAATCTCAGTTAAGGCTACCTATTGGTGGTGTTTTTTATTTATATTCATTGTATATACACTGTCTTGAACATTTGTCTTTGCTCTATTCTGTCCATTAATTACTAAATGCATCAAGTGCCCAGAGAGTATATGACATTGTAATAAGTGTAACGAGACAGGAAATTTCAGACCATACAGAAGTGATGCAGTCTTCAAGTGGCTTTCGTTCTAAGGCAGGTATATACAGGACTAGAATGTCATAAAATACATACTTTCATACTTAGATATGCCTGTTCATTTTTGTAGGGGTAGGAGTTTTAAGAAGGTAATCAACGGTGTGTTTGGAATGGCTTCTACCTTTCTAAGAAGGCTTGACTTTAATTTGGATGTAGAAGAGAGGCATCTTTGGAAATGAATGGGCCTTTCCATGTTCGGGTGAATTTGTCAAACTTTCTAAGTCTAATGAGGTGAGACTGGACGTGCAGGTCCCATTAAGGGAATTTCTGTTTGGCTAGAGTGGAAGGCATACAGTCTGGGCAGCTTGGTGGTACCATAATGCATAGAGCACCTGGCCTAGAGTCAGGAAGACCTGAGTTCAAATCCAGCCTCAGATACTTATTATCTTTGTGACCCTGGGCAAGTCACTTCACCTTTTTGCTTCAGTTTCCTCATCTCTAACATGAGCTGGAGAAGTAAATGGCAAACTACTCCAGTACCTTTGCTAAGAAGACCCCAAACAGGGTCATGAAGAGTCAGACACAAGTGAAAAACAACTGAATAACCAGAAGGCACATATGATTTAAGGTACAGTGGAGTATAAGGAATAACCGTTGTAGAATCTTGTTATCTACAGTTTATTTTGGGGGTGTTTTGGTCGTTTGGGAATCATTAGGCTATGTCTTCGTTAGATAACAAACATGGAGCAGCTATCATGAGCCACTGAGGGATTTTGTTCTCAAGGAAGTGACATAAGGTAGAGAGTCCTTGTAACTAATTATCTGATAGGGAGGGGCCTCTGGGGAGTACATAAAACTTACCTACTGCTCTTGTGTTTCTCAGATAGGACAACCTCTGGCTTTCTGCAAGATCCCTCTACTGGGGTGCACTAAACACATCTTCGTGGAACAGCAAGACTATGGAAAACTATGATTCTGTATTCCTGCGTGTTTTGTACCTCCGCAGGGCAGCCTTTGGGTTGCATTGATGCTCAAATACCACATTGTGCCTGATGCGTTCCCTGCCTGAAATAGATTTGAAAAGCACTTTGGGGACTTTTATGTGATCTTGAACAAAGGGAGTGACATTGTTGAAACTACATGTGAGGAAGAAACCCTTTTCTACTTTTTAAGGTAGATTTAAATGGAAAGGAGTCAGGGCCTGAGTCTGTTGGCATAAGTATGAGAGTTAGGAAGATCAGATCAGGAACCGCGGCAGTAGGAACCAAAAGAGCACGCAGATTAGAACCCCGATTACTAAAGAAAAAGCAATAAGTAACTCAAAGGTTGTTCCAAAACTAGCCCCTTGGGCAACTGTCTAAGTGATATTTTTGCCAGTATTAAAGAATGGGGAAATTTTACAGATAAGGACAAGGACTATAGTGGTAGGGCATCTGAAAATGTTGTATGAGTAAAAATGAAAATATGTGAATGAGGAAGTGGGCTCGGGAGGCATCTGCTTGTGGGAATAACCCAAGAGGATAAATTCCCAAGATGGTAGGAAAAAAATCTAGCCGATAACAAAGCCCCTTCAGTTGAGCCCTAAAAGTGAAAGATTATCTTTTGAGATGGTCTCATAGAGGAGAGAGTGATCAGAAGCACCCACCCCCTCAATAACCTTTATAAAGCAGACTTCCTGGATTCAGTGCAGATCCCAGAGTAAAGGAGATCATTTGCAGGGAGTGACCTTGGAGAACTCCTCCTATAGTAGCATGGGGCCAAGTAGTGACTCATTCCGTGATAGTGATAATCACAACTCAAATTTACATAGTGCTTTGAGATAGAACCAACTACTTTCTGTACAATCGCCAGATGAAGTAGGTAGTATATCCATTATTATTATTAATTATAATTCTCATTTTATAGGTGAGAAAATTGAGGCTCAGAGAACTTACCCACTCAGAGCGGGTCACTCTTTGAGATGTGGCATTATTCGCAGTGACTCATCCTTTTGCTCATTCATTCAAAAGCATTTATTGAGCAAATACTGTAGCCTCAGACAAGGGATCCAAATCATCTTAAGAGCTTGGGGAATTGAAAAGGAGATCATTCTTACAAGAGGACTGGGAAGCTCAGACCTACCTGGTGCACAGCACAGTCCTAGGTACAACCTAATGGGGAAGACCAAAGACTTAAAATCTGTGGGGAGCCCATATGATCTGTGAGCAAGATTTTTAACTCAGTTGCTTTTTTTTTCCCTTATGATTTGATTATAGGGAAATGGGAAGAGGAGCTAGCCCTGCCTCATTTGTTACTATATCTTGCCACAGAAAATAAATTTTAAGAGTGATGTCCATGGTCAATGATTCCTTGAAGGGAGAGGGAGAATGGTGAGCTGGGGAGTAATAGCATTCCCACTCTCAATGTGAAAAACAAATGTTGGCTCGTTTACAAACCAATGTGTGAACCAAAATAACCCTCCAAGCTCCTTTTGAAATGAAAAGAGACTTCACATGGAGACAAGACTGTTACTGTCCTTAAAGGTGCCAGGTCTAAAACCACAATTAATAAATTAGAAGTGAAACAGGAATGCATTTCTGAGGGTTTCTCTTGGGTCCAGATCTTATACTGAAAGAACTGCAAGGTTTGACTATTCGGCACCTTGTGTATTGGACTTTGTTCATGCTGTCTCAAAGTATTCAGTTATAAGTATAGTGAAAAGCAGGTGTTAATCTACTGTGTGATTAGAGGGCTGATTGCAGCTTTGCATAAACAAAGATTTATGACTCTAAAATTCTGGGTAATTAACTCCAGAATGTGCTCTGATCATCCATTTGACTCATGTAATTTTCTTTTATTTATATATTTTTTATAGATTTGGGGGAAATGATCTTTTAAATTACATAGAGGTAAAATATTTTAATAATATAGTTATAAAAGCAAATGTTTTATTCTATTGTATGTTTCATAAAAAATGAGTTATTATCAGAGTCATAAATAGATATTTTTGTACTTGGGGAGAAAGTCAAGAAAGACTTCTCTAATTGTAGGGAGAGGAGACAGAAACACTGGGACACAGGCCCTGGGAAGTTGGGGCAGAGCTCTTCCATGTGAATATATTCTCTCTCTGGTAAGCTTCTACTCCAATCCAACAAACATTTATTAAGGGTCCCTGTCCTAACAGTTGTCTTTTCTAAGGCACTGTGAAGAGAGGTGGGGGCTGAAGTCAGGAAGACCTGAGTTCAAATATGACTTCACATATGTACTAGCTGTGTGACCTTGGGCAAATCATTTAACCTCTGTTTCCCTTAATCCACTGGAGAAGGAAATGGGGAACCACTCCAGTATCTTTGTCAGGAAAACCGCTTAGACAAAATGGTCCGTGGAGTCATGAAGATTTGGACACAACTGAACAACAAGAAATTTGAATTTATGTTAGCCTCTGTTGTATAGTGGTTATGAGATGTTATCCTCTCCAAACTTCCCTTACAGATAACTGGAGGACAGAAATAAAAAATGCCGCAACAGTAAAGGATTTAATGACTTTCAGATGCAGACAAGCCACACAATGAATTCTGTATACTTATAGCCTAATTCTTTCTCCAACAACAACGTTTTTGTGTCCTAAAACATTTTCTGGAAATGACTTGATTTTGGTCCCTACCTCCTAGGAATACAGCCTGGTTTTGGTAGAATAACAATGATTCACATTTAAGCTAGGACTTCATCTCAAGTCTTTTGGCTGAAAATCTAGTACCTAAAGGGCAATATGTGAATAAAGAGCTGGCCTAAGAGTCGTGAAGACCTGGGTTCACATGCTACCTTTGCTATAAGGTCTTAGACAAGTTACTTTACCCCTCATTGAACCAGGAAATTTTCTAAGACTATAAATTATGCAACAGGTTTTGTTTCAGTTGTTTCAGTTGTGTCCCACTCTTTGTGACCACATTTGGGATTTTCTTGGCAGAGATACTGGAGCAGTTTACTATTTCTTTTTCCAGCTCATTTTGTAGATGAGGAAATCGAGGCAAATTGGAATGAGTGACTTGCCCAGGGTCACACAGCTAGCAAGTGTCCGAGGCTGAATTTGAACTCAGCAAGATGAATCTTCCTGACTCCAGGCCAAGTACTCTATCCACTGTGCCACATAGAGTAGGTATCGATTTGAATTAGTAGAAGGTATTTCTTCACCAAGAATTCTCCATTTTCTATAACTATGAAGTGACAGCTCTGGTTCCCAAAAAAAAAAAAACCAAACCAAAAAACAGAAACAAAACACACAAAAAACAAACCTTAGCAAATCGGCGAAAGTAGCTGCCCAGTGTTGCAGAGAAGCCACTAATATGAACATCAAAGGACTCAAATACCCAAGTGGATGTGTGGTCTCATTCATATGAGAGTTCCATCCAATTAAGGGTTTCGTTTCCAGGAAGTCTGGGGAGGTTGGGAAATGTGGCTGTAATGTGAGTAAAGTCTTTGATGTTTGTATTTCTCTCATGACCAAATGACTTCTCTATGTTTGAAGTCCAAGCTGCTTTCTGAAAAGACAAGGTAAAAGATGCAGAGAGGAAAATTTAGGCTTGAAGAAAGGAAAAACTTATCAATGAGAGTTATCCAGAATGGGCTACCTCAGGAGGGAGTAGGTTCCCCCTTGAAGGACTTCTAGTAAGGGCTAGATGATTATCTCTCTGGTATAATGTAGGAAGGATTCTTGGTCAGATATACATTAGATCAGATGGCCTGAGAGGTCCTTTCCAACACTGGAATTCTATAATTCTATACTTTGCTCTTGCTAGGCAATTTCTGATAACTATTAGTTAAAAACCTGATTACCTTTGACAGTAACCTGCTTCCAAGAAGGGTTGTCATGGAAATTCCTCTGTTAATGTTTCATGTTAAATAATCCCTACATTTCATGTGGAATCAATTTGAAATGATCAATGCAGATGCAAGTTATTCAGAATGTCCAGATAGATTTAAAAACCCTCTTTGCTATTTTGATCCAGTTTACAATTATCCATACTATGGCATACCTCCCTCAGTGTGGATAGTTGAGAAAGGACCTAATAAACATAACCACTATTTTCTTTGTATATTGCGAACTTGACATGTTGATAAAAAGGAAACTTTCAACAAAGGAACAGAAAAAAAGGATTGCATGTGAAACTAAAATTTTTTATTATGAATTTAACAAACATAAACAAATAGGAACACATAACCACAATTTTCTAAGAGGAGGTGTTTGAGTCTGAAGTTTTTCAATGTTAACCATCCTCTTTGTTGACCTTAAGATTCTGCTTCCCAGGGTTTTTGGTTTTCCTGGTTGTAGTTTAATATCCATATGCTATTCTGGGGATATCTGCACAGTATTTCATGTCCTGCTCTAATTCTCTATCTTTATGAGACATGTCATTAGGTTTCATTTTTTAAAGAGTCTTGCTTAGATTTTCTTGTATAAGGACGATAGTCAATAAACCAGATGAGGTGAAAGGCCATTTTCAATAGCCACATGTTCTTCAAATTTAATTCAAATAAAATGCTTGAATAACCTAACGCAAGGGGTGGAACACAGTCTCTTCTCTAGAGAAGGAGTGGCTAGGTGGTCATTTTATCCATATTATGGAAAGTACAGGAAGGACTTTAGAACCTTTTAAAAAATTCAGTTCATTATAAAGGTTTGCAAACTTTCTTTGGTGAGACAGTCTTCTGGGAGATACTTCATCACTGGTCATGAGGTGGTGCCCAATTTGTCTTTTTTATGGGGTAAGCTATTTTTCTTGTGGGAAAGTCAAGAAAACTTTACTGTTTTTGAAATGTATTTTTTAATGTTATTTGTGCATTTTAAACTTTTTCCCCTTTAATTGTTATGTAATGTAAAATTATAGACTTTTATAGCTGGGTTGGACCTTTAGAATCATCTTGTTCAACACTTTTATTTCAAGGAAACTGAAGCTGAGAAGCTTTAACTGAACAGTGTCCAGGTTGCAGTTTGCTAGAGAGTGTGAATTAGAGCCCAGGTGTTCTGACTTAGAGACCAATATTCGTTTTATAACACTGAATTGCCTCCTTAAAAAAATCAGCTAAGTCCTTTAAACTAGAAACTAACCAGGCACCTAGTATCAATGCATTTTTTCAAATTTCTTTTTTGTGCATTCTTTCAGATATTCAGACATAATATTTGATAGTGTATCCTAATTTTTATTTTTACAAATCTTTGGAGAAGAGTCTATGGTTCTAAGAATCTGATAGAAATTGATTTGTTTTTGTTTCTCAGATTATAGACCCCATGGATAATTTCAGAAACTATTTCCATAGAGTAGGAATGTACTTATAAAAATAGAAAAGATTATCTGATATTCCCATGTTTAGGTTTTTATGTTCTGTAATGAAAAGTTGTATATATATATTGCAGGCAGAAATATATCAAATGTGTTTTGTCTTAGATCTTATTGGTGCTATAGTTTGAAATGTGACTAGGAAAACTGGTTATATGAATAGTAAACATAGGGCAGTTCTGGTTAAAATGAGGAATAAGAGGATGGGGTTTATTCTTGCTGTACAAAGGAATTAAGTAGAGAAAAAATTCTTCAGGCCTTCATCTTTTTCATGCTTATCTCTATGTCTACATCATCAACTGCCTGATGAATGTCTCTACCTGGATGTCCTATAGGCACATCAAACTCAACTATCCAAAGTGGAATTCACTATCTTCCTTGGAAAATTCATCTCTCTTCCTGAACTTTCCTATCTCTGTTAGGCTATCCTTCAAGTCACCCTTGACACTTCATTCTCTCTTGCCCTCAATATCCAAGTATTGCCAAGTCTTGTGAATTCTACCATTCTATCCTAGATGAAGCACTTATCATCACACATTGTTATATTATAATAATGTCCTATTTGGTCCCCCTGACTCTAGATCTTCACTTCATAGCAATTAAATACTGCATTTGTGTGCATAGCACTTTGTTAGGTGTTGGGAATACAAAACCAAAACTAAAATTGTCTCTGGCATAATCACCAAAATCCATGATTTCTAAAACACAATCTGAGTATGCCATTCTGCTACTTTAGAGACTTCCATGACAATGTTTCTAGGATCAAATACAAACTCCTCTTTGGGACATTTAATGTCCTTCCCAATCTGGGCTTCCTAAACATTTTTCTGTGTCATAGATCCCTTTGATAATCTGGTTAAGCGACTCTTCAGAATAATTTTTTTTAAAATAATTGAAGGAAGTACTGGATTTCAGTTGGTTAGTAAAAATAAAGATGTAATTTTTCCATCCAAGTCCATGAAATGCCTAAAAATCTATCCATAGACCCCTTGACTATATATGACTCTGAATTAAGAACCCATTTTCTACCTCCTCTTGAGACTCTGCTCAAGTACATTCTCCTTTATGTTCCCTGTGGCTGTATTTTCTATTTATTTATCTCCGTATGTGTTTCTGCCAATAGAATATCACTTCCTTGAGAGTGTGGTCTATCTTTGTCTTTATATTGCTAGTGATCATCACAGGAGGAGGCACATAGTGACTTACCGAATTGAATTGAATTGAGGAATTGTTCAATTTAGCAAAGGCTACTTAAGGAGACTGAAAATAGAGAAAAATGGGATCTCTATCTGAGAGTAGAGTGTCATAGGTTCAAGCCCCTTCTAGGATGATATTTTCCTGGTCACTGAAAGAATTTGATTCTTTTTATAACTATGAAAATTTTGGGCTGATTTTCCTTTCAGAAGTATGAATTATTT
>CM053622.1:635250974-635279597 GCA_028646595.1 Phalanger gymnotis | reverse complement strand
TTTACTGGTACATTTGTTTTTTTTTCTTTTTAATTTCTTTCTTTTTAAAAAAAAATAATCAAGCCATATCCAAAAATGTGTTACATTCTGCACTGAAAGACTATCACCTCTCTTCTGAGAAGTGGACAGCATGCTTCATGATTGATCTTTTGGAATCTTATGACTGCTTTCCCATGCAACGGGCATTGGAATACCATGTTTTGCAGAAGTAACACACGTGTTGTTGATCTGCCTCAAGGAAATTCCTTGAAGCAACTGAGGATTAAGTGGAAAAATTCCCTTTAACAATACAGGCCTTCACCTTCTCTAAAACTAGACGGTGGTATTGAGCAGCAAGGTCGGGTGGCTTCAGTCATTCAGTCAACATTTATTAAGCACCTGTTATGTGTGCTAAGTGTTGTCCTCAAGTCTTATGGCCAATGGGAGTCAGATTTAAACTCACATCTTCATACCTTGGAGGCTAGCTCTTGATATTCTATGCCGTACTGCCTTTGGTATCCTAATAATGTGTTAAGGAAATTTGTAAGGACTTGCAAGTGCTAATAATATGTTAAGGATATTTGTAAGAATTTGTAAGACTGTCCATATCTGATTATTTTTCAGAACCTTCTTGTCTGAGAGGAGTCAGGATTAGTCTTTTAATCTAAATTTCAAGTGCATTATTCTCACTTTTATGCCCTTTTTTTAAGCGTAAGCCAAAGAGTTACATGCATATTAAAAAAAAAATCCATCTGTCCTGACCTACTACTGCAGGTTTTCTAGATGTATTTTCTGTTTTTCAAAAGTAATATGTGATATAAGTGTAATGGTTTACTTGCAGATACAGAGAATTAGTGTCTGATACAAGAAAAGAGTTTAAGGCTGTTTTGTACACCCTCGGGTTGTTGAACCACATCCTTTTGTGGATGCTAAGTGTAAATGTTGGATTAGAAAACCCCAGGGTACTGTGCAGAGAGGAGGTGTTGTGGGGAACAAGGGAAAATGAAATAACTAGCTGAAGGAAAATAAAATGTTATGAATAAAACATTTAACTCTTTATGTAGAAAACGTGTTTTTTTTCAGCTGATTTTGTAACTGCACAGCACCTTACATTTCTCTGGCAGGATATAAATCTAGGTTGTCTAGTGCTCCCATTCATATAGTACACAGTGTATTGTGAAATACATTTAATTAACCCAATATAATATACTATTACCTTTTACAGGTGGCGATTTACATTTTACCTTTATGTGTTTACCTATGGAGTCCGGTTCCTAAAGAAGGTAGGAACATCAAGTTACTTTCTTATGCTTATAAAGATTTGTGCTCCAGAGCCAGTCTGTCTGTATGGGGAAGTGGTATTTCTTTAAGTCAGTAAAATTCTATTTGTGAGCAAATAGTTCATTTGCTTTAGGAAATGTTTGACAATTTGTCCTTTCTAGTGAACTCTATTAAGATAGTTCTGTAAATAAGACTTCTGAAACCTGATTTTAATATGAAATATGTTGCTATGTAACATGTCTTTTTCTCGTGTCAATTTATTACTTAGCTGGCTATGTGATGGCCTTATAAATATCTTCTGATAACTTAAGAGTTTGGTTGTCTTCCTATCACACAATAGGCAGTGTACAAAATCAGCATGTGCAAATGGCTCCTGCTCCTGTTGTCTCCATTAGGAATTAACATTTGAGTTTCTTGAATTGTTAGCAAATAGCAATAGTTAGTAATAGTAAAGGAAACAGACATTTGTGGTGCTTCCTTCCACATATTGAGTTTGCCCCTAGCTTGTCTTGCTGTGACCTGCATATAATAAGTCCAGTTTATCTGTGAAAGTCATTTGTTGAGGTTGCAATGAAAATTTTCAGACAGAAATTCAATGCTTGGTTTAATTATGAGCTAGCGAGACTACCTAAATGAGGGCCCCTCTGCAAAAGACACGGTCTCTCCATATTCATTTTGTTAGTAGAGTGTTTTTGGTCTTCCTTCCAAAAATTTTAAATTCATTTGGCCAGTACTGAGTTCTTGAGCTTAGATATTGGATAATCAACAATAAATTTGAAAGAGTTCACACTGTGAATTTCTAAAGTGATGCAATGCTGAAATTATAAATTTGTATATATATATATATACACACACACACATACACATATACATATATGCATATGTGCATATATATATATATATACACTTATATACACACACACACACACATATACACACACATACACATGCACATACACATTTGTGGATGGATGACTACTACTACTCCATCCCCTCAGATATTCTCAGCAACATACACTTGGTCTTCACTTGATGAATTGCCTTTTAAATATTTAGGTAAATCTTTTAATATTCTAGTTAAATTTCTTAATAAAGCAGTCTTGAAGTATCTGATGCTTTCTGCCTCTGTCCCGTTGCAAAATTATTATGAAACATTGGTTTAAATTTTCCAATTTCATTAAATTTGGTAGAGAATTTTCTCCCTTCTCTAGTTTTTTGGTCCCTAATAATTTTAAGAGTAATCATGGTATAGTGGGTAGAGAGCTGGTCTGGTAGCCAGAAAGACAGGTTTATGTCTTGCTTCTGTATGTCCAGACTCTCAGTGCCTGGAAAAGACTAGGCACTTAATAATACATACTGATTCATTGATCAATTAAGTCATAGAACCAGGATTCAAACCAAGTGCTCTGATTCAAAACCAATGCTCTTTTCCCTGCAGTAAACTGAAACTAAAATGATACCATTACACCTCTATTTCCGCTAATCTCTTACTGAAATTTACTACTTCCTTCAATTATGAATTTTTTAAAAATCTGAGAAAAAGTTCGTTGGTTTCACTAGATTGTCAAGGGCATGTCTGATACAAAAAAGGGTTAAGAACTCCTGGTCTAGAAGGGAAGGGTGTCAGTGCTATGGGACTAACAACATTGGTACTTTGGAAGGGGCAAGAGGAAGAGGTTATGTTCTGGTTTCAGTCAATATAAGTAATCTAGTATAGAAGTATTTAATTCTATAAGCAAGACAAAAGATTGTGGCTATTGGTGGAAGAGGTGGGGGGAAGGGAAGAAGCAAATACCAAGAGTTTTTGTTTTGTTTTGATTTGGTTTTGCCACTTATATGAGAGCAGAGATTTTTAACCTGAATCTGTGAACTTATTTAATATTTAGATTTCATTAGTATCAGTATTGATTTCCTTTAAAATGGCTACATACTTTGTCTTATGCATTTGAAAAATTATTTTAGAACGATTCTGTATACTTCACCGTACTACCAGAGGGGTACATGATATGCTTGCAGTCAGGAAGACTTGAGTTCAAATCCAGCCTCAGATACTTACTAGCTGCTTAACCCTAGGTACTTAACCTCTGTTTATCCCAGTTTCCACATTTGTAAAATGGGAATAATGATAGCATCTACCTCTGAGGATTGTTGCGAGGATCAAATGAGATAATATTTGTAAAGCACTTAGCATGGTACCTGGAACATAGCTATTAGCTATTAATGATACAGCTACTAATGATGCAAAAAGAGTTAAAGGCTCTTGCACTGGAATTGTAGCATATGAGAGCACCTCGCTGAATTACCTCCCCCCTCTAACTCTCACATTCTAAACTCTGCCATTTTTCCATGGCGAGTTTAAGGCACAAGAAGAGCCTTGTAATTTTAATCTGAAACATTATGTTCCTAAGCAAACTGAGAAGAATGAAAAATATTTTCTTGCAGCTTTTCCTGGTGGAGCTGAGCTAAAATGGTATAGTATTGAGCAGGATAATCAGTTTTTCTTCTTCACAATGAATCTCCCGTCTTTATCCTCTCTCTCCCCCTTTTCCTCCTCCTCCTCTCCTCTCTCTCTCTCTCTGTCTCCGTCTCTCTTGGTCTCTGTCTCTCTTTCTCTCTCTCTCCCTCTCCCTTTCTTCCTCTCTCCTTATGTCTCTCAGTTTGTTGACCGCTGTTCACTGTTTCTCCCTTTCTTCTTCCCTCTCTGTCTCTCTTAATCTCCTTTTTCTCTCTTCTTCCTCTTCAGGTGGAAGAAAACATTCCTAGCATTGAGGCTAAGTAAAACCAAACTAGAAGCTAAGCCAAAAAAAAAAACCCAACAAAAACCCCCTACCGCTCAATATTCTTTAAATTTTTTTGTGTTAATAGTTAATATATACAAAATAAAAGAATAGAGACAAATTTGTTTGGATAAAAGTAAATATAAATCATGAAGTGTTAGAATAATCTATTTTCGGTTTTTCTTTCTTTGATATTTTCTAAGATGCATCCTCATTTTGGAGTTAGCTATCTTTCTGGCTTAAATCTTGGTCACAAAATGGAAAAGGATCTAGAAGGATTTGAAAAAAAAAAGTTTCATGTAACTGAATTTAACATAATTTAAAAATAATGATTAAAATAACACAACTGTTGCCACATATGCCATGGTTTCTTTACAGGAGACTTGATGGAGCATTCTTGGTAGATATTTTTAATAATATTATTTGTTTTGGAATAATTGAATATTTTTCTTGTTTCAGCATAATGCATTATTTATGCAAACAAAAACCCAGAAGAGGGTTCATTATAAAGGAAAAATCAGAAATGGTTTATTCAAACTCAAAATTTAAATTCAAATTCAACAAACCTTCATCTCCCAGGTTCTAGTTTCTCCCTTCTCTTATCCATCATCCACATAGCTGCCAAATCAATACCTACAGCCTAGGTGGTGGTGGTGTTATTCGGTCTTGTCTCACTCTTTGGGATCCCGTTGGAGGTTTTC
This sequence comes from Phalanger gymnotis, assembly GCA_028646595.1. Lineage (NCBI taxonomy): Eukaryota > Metazoa > Chordata > Mammalia > Diprotodontia > Phalangeridae > Phalanger > Phalanger gymnotis. The sequence continues at coordinate 635,274,859 of CM053622.1, read as the reverse complement.
TTGGCAAAGATACTCCTCCATAGATAGATCCTTCACCATCTCATTTTCCAGATGAGGAAACTGAGGCAAACAGGGTTAAGTGACTTGCCCAGAATCGCACAGCCGATAAGTATCTGAGGCTAGATTTGAACTCAAGTCTTCCTGGTTCCAAGCCTAGTGCTCTATCTGCTGCACCACTTAGCCTATGTCTGACCATGGAATTTCCCATCTTGAGGAGTTTCAGCAGCTCCATCTTGCCTCTAATATAAAATAAAAAACTCCTCCACCTTACATGTGAAGCCTTTCAGCCTCTCCAGTCTTATCACCCATCACTAATCCTCATGCTCTCTGCCTTCTAGGAATGTTCTCTCTTTTCATTTGGCCCTCATGGAATTCTTAGCGTTTTTAAAAATACAACTTGAACGTCACATCCTACAGGAGAAACCTTTCCTCTTCCCCCAAACGGCTAGTGTTTCTGATATTATTTTGTATGAACTCTGTAGACAAATCCTCTAAGATAATAAATTGTAGTATATTTGCTGACTTGGGGTTCATAGAAGGAGTTTCTTCACTGGGAGTCCAACACCAAAGAAGACACAGATTTGTGTACTAAAAATGAAACACGCCCAACTCACAACACCCATTTTTCCCCACACCCACCCACAGACAAAGACAAAGATATTATACTTCTCCGTGTATTTTCCGCTTTCCCTCTGAGCCTAAAATGTAACCTTCTTTAAAGCAGGAATTATTTCGTTTTTGTCTTTGTATTCTCAGAACGTAGCACATAGTCTAGAACCTGGACATAATAGACCCTGGATAAAATTCTTTAGTCAGTTGTTGATTTTGTTAAATACTTGTTATGCACACAGCACTGTGCAAAGTATTGAGGGCTATAGGTAAAATGAGATCATCTTTGCTCTTAAGGACCTTTTGGTCTGATGAGGGATAAGTGGGTACATAAAGAACTGTGAAATAAGATTGAATGTGACAAGTATAGAGAAGATGTTCAGAGTGCTAGGAGAAATCTGAAGAGGAGAGAGATCACTTATGCTTGGAAGAAGTTTCAAAATAGCTTGACAGCTCTTGAAAAATAGGGTTAGGACTATTCTAAAACTGCTTAGGTGTGATCCCGCCTTCATGTCTCTTCCATGAAGCAAAGAAGACCATTTCTCAAGAGTCCTTGGCAGTAGGCAGAGTTTCTGGATCCCAGGTTCTTAACCTTTTTTTGGTCATTGATCCCTCTGGCAATCTAGTGAGACCTATGGACCCCTTCTCAGAATGCTGTTTTTAAGTGCATAGAATGAAATAATAGGATTACAAAGGAAACAAAGTATATTGAAATATGGTTATCAAAATTATTTTTTAAAGTTTTCAGACCCCAGAAACTGTTCTAGAGGTAGGCAGACACTCTCTCTCCCTTCCTTTGCGATGCTCTAAAGTGCAGGCTATCTCACAGGAATTCAAACCAACTATTGATTGTCCTCTGAAGTTGAAGGAAGGAGAATGAACTTGTAAAGTTCTATCAGTTTGGGTATTTTAAAATTCACTTAAAAATATTCATCTGTTTCAAATTCATCAATGTTATCTGTGGTTTCCTTTCGGTTCTGACATGTTCAGTTGGAGTAGAATGCTTTTATGGGATACTACCAACTCTTTTTTGTGTTTTAATCATTTTAATAATAAAAAAAGACCAACCCAAGTACATATAAACCGTATAAGACTTACCAGGTAGATTTAGGTGTTCAGTATGCAGGCAAGTATTCTTTATATTCCTTCAGGTACAAATTACTCTCTTGTCTCTGAAAGCAAATTAAATCCTCCTGAGTTTTAAAATACACATCTGCATTTGTACTGGGTGAATGTCAATATCCACAGGATATATGTCTCCTTCTGTATGTCGATGGATTCATGACTTCACCTGTGTTAATAATTACTTCATTGGTACAAATCAGAATTCATTCGTGTCTTCATATTCTGCATATTGAAAATTGCATTGCTCTTCTGAGCTAAGTCAAAAGACTCGCTTTACCATGTAATTCATTGGCAACAATGAGTATTCTGTCTGACCTCAAGCCACATAGAATATATGCTAATGAGTAGAAATTATTTCCAGAGGTACATGACAGCAAATCAGACCATGAACTGTATTCGGTATGTATATATTTCATTTGAATCTTGGCTACTAGAGCTGGAGAATACAAGGGAATATTTGCTGCTTTGGCTAAGACCAGGGTGGGAACAGGAACGACGTTAGGCCAATGTGTCTTCAATAAATCTACTGAGAAGGGTAAAATTCCCACAGTGGCCCAAATATTCAAGGCAGCTACCACAGAGGAGCCTTTAATGAAACATTAAAGTGCTTTATGTTGCCAGACTAGTAAGAAATGTTACAGCAATTCAATGATAAACTCTCACTTGAACTTTTTTTTGTGTCAACATAAATGACTCTTATACCTTGATTATGATAATTGTGAAAGAAGCCCTTTTTACGAATATGTACAGCAATATATTTTTTTGTGCGAAGTAGTTGCAAGGTGAATGAGATCAGTATTTTCCCAAAATCTCAGAGTTGGAATAGGCCAGGGGTGGGGAACCTGAGGCCTTGAGGCCCTCTTGGTCCTCAGGTTGTTGCCTTTGGCTGAATCCAAACTTCACAGAACAAATCCCCTTGATACAAGGATTTGTTCTATAAAACTTTGACTCAGTCAAAAGGCCACACCCAAGGACCTAGAAGGCCACATGTTCCCCACCCCTGGAATAGGCCTTGGGGTTGGTGGTGGGGATATCCAGTCCAACCCACACGTGAACAATAAGAATCCACTGTATATCATACCCAATAAGTGGAATTCCAGCCTTTGTTTGAATTTCTTCAGGTGGGCCATTTCTTCAGTACCTCCTGAGGTAACCCAGTCCACTTTTAGATGAATTCTAATTGTACAATTTTCCTTACTTGAAGGTGAATCTTTACTGCTAGGAGCATACATTCCCCTTAGTTCTGGCCTCTGAGGCCAAGGAGAATGAATCTAATCTCCCACCCACAGGACAGCTTTCAGGCCCTTGTAGCTCACCAGTGCTTTGCAAGATAACTGTCTATCACTTCCTCAGAAGCTTATGCTGCAATTTTGTGTCATTGTTATCATAATAACTATCATGGCCCTGCTAACCCTGCCATGGCATGGTCCCAGGGATCTTCATCAACTTGGTCAGCCTTTTCTGAAACGTATCTAGTAAATCCATTCCCTTCTTCAAATGTGATGCCTAGTACCAGCAGCCATGTCACCTAGTTGACTTATATTTCAATCTACTAAAACACCCATTTATTTTTCAGATTGACTTATTTGCCATGCTTCTCCCACTTTATGCTTGTGAAGTTGATTTCTGAGCCCAAATGTAAATCTTTATATCAATCTCTATAAAATTTCATTTTATTCAGTTTAATTTATCATTTTAACCAATTGAGATATAGTTGGATCCTGATCTTGTCATTCAGTAAACTACTGAAAAAATATTCAGTAAAAATACTGAAAAAGAGAGCTAAAATAGCTCTTTTTCCAAGCTTTTTGCCATCTATAAACTAGTTAAACATGGCAATGCCACTATCAAAATCATTGATAGAATATTAAACCGTATGCATTAAAATATAAAATAATTATACGTGTATATATATGTATCTATATCTATATCTATATCTATTTGCCTTTCTCATTTTAGTGGCCTGTGGTAGGGAATGTAGATATTCTATTGGTTTGCATCATGGTTTGGGTTAGGAAATATTTATTTAGAGAATGATAAAGCTATATGGGCTCTGCTTATTTGGGTGATCAGATTATAAGAATGAGATGCTAGTCCTAATACACTTTTTCTTTTTGTTTTGTTCCTCAACCCCTATCTAAACCATGTCATAGACTTGCTCTTATTAAATACTGTTTATATATTCTAGGTTTATATGTTGTATAATGCTCCGTGATGCCATTTAAACATGATTTTTAAAAATCTTTCCTGCAGTTAGAGGGAAAATGAGATCAAACGAGATTTTGGAAAGTCTGTCCACATCTTGAATGAATCTTTCATTTAAAAAATGTTATTATGTAAGTGATCGGAATATTTTATTTCTTTAGAAAATAAAGTATTTCTGTGACATTTAGTCTCACCTTTGCTTGCTAAATGGCCCTTTATTTCACAGTTATAACTAGTGATTTTGAAAGCCATGCTACTTTATTGACTACAATGAATGCTGAGCCTTTAGAGTTCAGGTAAAATAGTAAGCCAATACATGATGTCTTCAGAAATTCCTAGGCCACTTTTGTTAAGGAAAACTTAAGGAATAAGGGCCAGAAAACTAAGTAGCTCATTAAATAATTTATTATTTGTAACTAAACAAAAGTTCACCATGCTTATTAAAAAAATTTTCCTAAATTAATTGTTTTGACCACAACATCATTTAATTCTCAGTTAAGAGATAACCTCAAATGATAGCTTGATTCTTCTGGGGTTGCTGCAAACATGAGCCATATAACCTACTAAAAGGCCTTGGCACCAAAATGTAGAGCAGCTGACAACCTTTGGTTCTCTTACATGCCCAGTTTTAATAGCTTAAAACTGCACAAAGAATTTTGGGACACTCTGTACTGATATGGTATTGTAATAGCTTCCCATACTTTTAAGAGTGAAGCTTTCTTCACAAATAGGAATTATTTATGGCAGCTTCAGGAAGTTCTGACACCTCCTGCCTTATGCAAAAATCTTTCTTTCCTTCTCTACCTTATTCCAGTTATCCAGATCTGCACCTTTTCAAATTTCCTGAAATTCCCTTCTCCAGATTTTTCTTTTTCATTTCTAACTCTGAATCAACTGGTTCTCCTTTTGTGTCTTATTGCACCTGGGTTTCCATTGAAAAGACCACTGGAAACCCAAGTGATGTACCAAGGTTCACTGTTGTAAGAGAAAGCGCACAGGGCCTAGTGGAAAGATTCAGGGTTTGGTATTGGTTCTGCCACTAACCATCCTGGGCTTTACTCTTCCTGATGTTTTTGGTTCAGATCTGGGATTTCATCCATATAGGAAACTTCTCATGGGCAAACTCCCTTCAGTGGTGCAAGTTCATAAGCCATCTGTAATGTAAAGTCTTAGAGAGATCCTTGTGGTCACTGAGAAATTTTGATGTTCATAGCCACATAGACAGTACATGCCAGTAACAGGATTTGAACCCAGATCTTCTCAATGTCATGGCCAGGTTTCTGCTGCCCTAAATTGCCACAGTTCTGATTAGTGAGCTTTATAAAACAAGCTTGTCTCTGTGTGCTTTGGAGACAAATGTGTCTTTTTTTATGGCCCTATTAAAAAATCCCAGATTGATTCATTTACTTTATCTCCTTCCAAATGATAAAGGGCCAGTGAAATACGTAGAGACAAGAATCTATTATTGTATCCAGCAGTTAAAGTATTTTAGAACCTGACTAATAAATAATCCCCTAATTTGGGAACTAGGTATTAACATTTTTCCGCAAAGTGGTATAAGCTACTATTTGCTCTGCTTTCCTCTTACACGTAGCATCTCATCTGATGACAACTCCTATATCATCTCTCAGTGCACACAAAAAAAACCTAAACTTAGGAACAAAGTGATGGAAACTGCTCATTAGATTCTCCGAGTGTAAAAAAATTCTTTAATTTTATCTTTTGCATCACTCCAAACACCTCTGGCAGTTACCTGTTGCCAAAGGACAATATTGCAGGTGATTTGAGGTTGTAACATTTTGTTTGGTAGAATGCAGTTTTGTTTTGTTTTTTGTACGGGTAAAATTTTCCCTAAGACTATTGGCAGGCCTTTCTCCTAAGTTTTCTCTAAGGGCACAGAACCAATTGGAACAATAACAGCTTTTCACACAGGTAGCTTCTCCCAAGGAAAGGAACCTAGAAGGTTTGAGGCCCTACAGCATGAGAAAGATTGAGCCTCAATGTCTGAGGGTGGGGCTTGTGTTCTTTCTTAGGTACAGCTGCAGACTTGGATTTCAGAACAAAGCTTGTCCTTGAGTTATAAAAGTGTCTCTGCATTTGATTCTTTATCGACCCTTCAGCCTTATCTTTTCAGCACAGGTAATGAAAATACCAACTTTGTAGAAAGTTTAGAACTAAATGGAGGAAAAAAAACTGTTCTATTTCAAAGGCTGCCAAAATGACACATTAATTTACATACTCTACTTGTTCCTGGAAGAAATTTCACCTTAAGGCATAGGTCTGTACAATTTGTAATGTTGAGCATGAGAGGAAAGAAGGAAGGAAACCAGTATTTATCGAATACTTATTATGTTCCGAACACTTCTAAGTACTTTAGAAATATCACATTTGATCCTCACAGCAACTCTGTCAGCCAGGTGCTATTATCTTCTCCATTTACGGTTGAAGAAACTGAGGCAGTCAGAGCCTAGGTGACTTGTCCAAGATCACACAGCTGTGAAGTACATAAGGTCAAATTTGAACTCAGATTTTTCTGACTCCATGTTCAGGGTCCTCTCCACTGTATCACCTAGCTCCCTCTAGGAAAAACATTAAGACAGAAATCAGTCTTCATTAATATGCCGGGGGAAGCCTGAATTTACAGGTTTACTTTTGTTGGTAGTTGTGCTAGGGACCTGGATTGCATTAAAAATCTATCTCCCATTACTGTTCAGAATATCAAAATCATTAATTCATTGAAGAGATAATGCAATTAGACTTGAAGTATTGATCCATGTATCAAAACTGATATCCCCACATTGGCTCTGCTGCGCACTAGTCCTTTAGCCCATCACTTAACAATAGTTTATGTAATGCAGTATTGAAAATTGCATTCTTAGTCTGTTACGTTTTTAATAAAGCCTGAGTGTTAATTGCTTTGGCATGCAGTGATCAGCAACCTCAAACACTGTCCTTATCTACAATAAAAAAGACATGTTCTCTTTGCAGACAATATCTTGAGAACAAGGGGTGAATTGTTTTACCCTTCTGTATGTGGATCTGCTCTTCTTTCTTGAAGAAAAGTATGCAATGCTCTCTCAGTGGGATGTACATAACAGACATTGCTGGATGGCAGACAGAAGCAAGCTCTCTAGTATGAGTAGCATGTGTTCTGATTACAACCTACTCCCGGACCTCCAGAAAAGCTCTGGCCCAGGCATGGAGAGTTTTATATGCCTATGAATTTTTTGTCTTCCATTTTTCTCTGTGTTTCATTTCCTTTTGCTGCATGAATGTCCATAAGAATTGGTCTGCTTCACACTGATGGTTATTGTCATGGTCACGCAGGTGGGCCCCATCCCCCACTACACACACACACACACACACACACACACACACACACACACACACACACACACACACACACACACAGAGTGAGGTGGCTGCTTCAGAAGTCAGAGAAGGAAAGTTAGGTCTTGAATGCTTTATGAGCCATGAAAAAGGAATAAAATTGTTCCTTATTACACTAGCAACCCCCCAGGGGCTGCTATGGTATATATGTTGGGTATGTAGGTATAGGAAGAAGACATATAGCAAAGGGGCTAGGGGAAGAAGAATTTATGTAACGCCTAATATGTGCCAGACTCTGTGCTTAGCTAGATGTGGTATTCAGGGTCAGTAGGTGTCCTTTCCATTCAGTTAAAGAAACATGCTCATTCCTATTCTTGGGCCCTTCCTCACATGCTTTTCCTTACTTATAACTATCTCTTGCTTCTCCTTCCACGGTCAGTTCAAGTCCGCCTTAGGTTTTAACCTGAGTTAGATTTCTCCTTGACAATTAGAATCTCTCTCACAATTCCAGCTCTCATAAATTAGCTTCTTCTGAACTCCTCCAGCATTTATAGTTTATTCTACACAATTTGGCACATAATTACCGTACGAGTGTTTTGTATTAGGGGCAGCAAGGTAGTGTAATTGATAGACTGTCAGACTCGAAGTCAGGAAGATCTCAGTTCAAATCCAGCCTTACTAGCTTGCTATCTGACCCTGGGTAAGTCACTTAACTTCTACTGACCTCAGTGCTTTTTTCATCAATAATAACAATGATAACTAACATTTGTGTGAAGTGCTTTACAAGGATTACCTCAATTGATCCTCACAATAACCCTACGAGGTAGGTGCTATTATTAGCCCTATTTTACAGATGGGGAAACTGAGGCAGGTGAGGGTTATGTGACTTTCTTAAGGTGACACAGCTAGTAAGTGTTTGAGGCCAAATGTGAACTCAGGTCTTCTTAATTCCAGGCCTGGAACTCCATCCATTTTACTACCCAGTATGCTATTTATTGAGAAGTTCATTGATGATTTTATCTAGAAAGAGACCTTTAGAAATAATGTCATCTAAATCTTTCATTTTATAAATGAGGCACATGAGTCCAGAGAAGTTAAGCAACTTGGAAGAGCACAAGAGAATGTTAAAATTGGAATCGACTTTAGTGATCAATAAGGTTCCTATTGTTATAGATGTTGTTAAGCCCTAGGTAGCTAGACCTCTGTGCCCTGTATGCCATATCCCTGCTCAGAGTCACACAATTAGTTCATGACAGTGCTTAGCGTGGAAATCAGGTCTCTTGGGTCCGAGCATAGTTAACCTTAATTCAATAATAGAATTCATCATTGGGTCAATAAGAAAAGCAAGGGATTATCTCCATCCCTTTCTCCTCATCATAAAGAGTAAGGCAGATAAGAGTAAGAAGATAAGAGAAGGAAGTAGAATTTACAGGATGTAGTCTCTTCTCCTCCTCATCCCAGAAGAGAGCCAAATTCCATAATTCCCATGTTCTAGTAATGGATAATATGATCTGAATTGTCTCCATAGTGATTGTAACTGAGGAGAGCCCTTGGTAGCTCTACGGTAAGTGAATGTGAGCTGCTCCCTGGGTCGTATGCCATTAGGAGTCATCACATTTTCTCAGCCAGAATTGCTTCTGCCTCCACCATGGCTCCATGCAGAGATCATATTTTATCAGTGATTAGAGGACCAAGTGTCAACATCAGTATGGAGAGTAATTATGAAATAATGATCTTCCACAGGGTTTCTTTAGCAAGGTCATGGTGCTCAGCAGTGACAGAGAAGTTAGGTTTGTTCCCAACTGTTCAATTCTAATGGCAGGACATTAAAAAAATGCCCTGTAATGCCCTGTGCCCTTTCTGAATTATTGACATCTGAAGCAAGAAGGAAGAAATAATATCATTTCATTTTTGTTTCTCATTAATTATTGCTGCTTTTCTACCTTCTTTTAGTCTCCAGCCAGACATATAAAAGAACACAGGGATAAATGTTTCCACTGTTAATTATCTCAATGCCCTTATAATACAAAGTAGCAGCATGGATTAGAGAACAGAGATAAAAAACCAAATCACTAAATGTATTGGGGTGTAATTTTATTCTCAGGATAATGCCCAGTTGGCCTAATTTACAAAGAGAAGAGATTTAGGGGCCATGATAATAGAGGTCCTTTAATTCTGTTCTTTTGGAAATGGGAGAGGTGGTCATTCTAGAAATTTGAATTCTCTGCCTTTGTACTTTTTATTCTTTTCTCTTTTTCTTCCCATTCTTCTTCCTTGTTTCCTCATTCTAGTTGATACATGGAGCTATTATTGCTTTTCTGTTCCTGTCTATAAACCTCACCCTGTGCTGACTGTTCTTCTCATTATCAAGGCCCTGGGTATAGCAGAAAAGGCTAGACCAGGATGCTCAAGACCCCAGGAGTAGACAAATCTGTCTACTCTACTGAATAGAAATTCTGGAAAGGTATAAGTCATAGGAAATAGAAAAGCATATGGACAGGTGGAGAGAAGGTCAAGTGAGTTAGGCAGCAGGTAACAGCTGGAAGTTTAGACAACATGTTGGAGAGCTTTGTTGGCTAAGAGGGGGTTTGGACATTGAGTTGAAGCACATCATGGTGGCAGGTGGTAGGTGCTATGGTGTTGAGGTACACTCTCTAGTTCCAGGGAGAACTGGTGAGAACAAGGCAGAATCTCATTCCAGAGTAACTGAAGTACCAGGCAGGGTCCCATGGTAGAAAGTGAGAAATGGAAGAAAAAGATAGGGACTCAGTTACTAGGTTTAGGGTACAAGGTTGGTGGTCCTAGAGCACAATGTGGGATCTTGGCCACAGAGAATAAGCTAGGGTTCAATCCCTGAGAACAAGATGAACAAGAAACTGACTTATTATTGAGCTATCTGAGCTATGGACGCATGGATCCTTCTGTCTCCTTTGTATTGAGTCTGGATTGGTACCAGAGTGGGAAATGGGTCTCAGTATGCACGATAGGGTGGATATACCCCAAGAACTACAGTCAATCACCAATCTGTCTGAAGCAGAGACAAGTAGTCAGACTTAGGTAGTAATTTCAGACCTCATTGGTCATTCCTAAACTGGAAGGAGCCACAACCAGCGCACCCCACTATAAACTGCTAGACCATAGAAACATAGCAAGGGACAGAAGTCCAAAAACAGAAGTCCAAGCTTAAGCTTTTAGTTCTTCTTGAACCTCTCATTTTCTATGACAGGCATCATTCCATTCAGCCCGTTTTCATTGCCCTACTTTTTTGCTCCCTAAAAGTCCCTTGTCCTCAGTGTTCACAATGTTGGAGAATACATCCTCTTTCAACTTCACAGATATAGAACCAGTTGTGATCAGTTTTCACACCAGTCCATCCTGGATCCCAACTTCCCGTTACATCTTAGCAATAATTATATGACTTTTTAAATTTTTTTTAATTTTTAGTGTACAACACTCAGTTCCACAAGTTTTTGAGTTCCAAATTTTCTTCCCCTTTCTGCCCTCCCCCACCCAAGATGGCATGGAATCCGATATATGTTCTGCATATACCTTCACATTAAACTTATTTACACAATAGTCAAGTTGTAAAGAAGAATCATGAGCAATAGAATGAATCATGAGAAAGAAGAAACAAAACCAAAAAGGAAGAGAAAAAAGAGAGCAAATACTTTGTCTCGATCTGCATTAGGACTCCATAATTCTTTCTCTGGATATAGAGAGCTCTTTCCCTTTGGAGCTACCTTTGAACCTTGTATTGCTTAGAGGAGCCAAGTCTATCAAAGTTAGTCATCGCAGAAGCAATATGTCTGTGTTTGTGTACAATGTTCTCCTGGTTCTGCTTCCCTCATTCAGCATCATATCCATGTAGGTCTTTCCAGGTTATTATGAAGTCTGTATGTCCCCCATTTCTGATGTAACTTTTTTTAACGTGATAAATGCAACAATAATGTATGCCTGTAAATTATTGAGACTTTGGGAGATAATGTAGAAATATAAACTGTTCGTATTTAATAGATATTTTGGGGTCTTGAGTGAGGATATGTTATCAGTTTAACATTAAATAAAATTATGTTGGGAATTACTGAAACACAACTGATCAATTAGGCTTTTAATATTTAAACTGAAAATGGCAGAACATAAGAAAGACAATTAGGATGGATCAGAGATTCATACAGCCCAGTTGCTCATAGTGATGCTAATGGGAATTTGGGGGGACAGATAATTTGGTCATGTCTTTCATGATGGCATCCTCAAAAGCTAAGGATATAACTTGAGCATCTTTTACTTTCTTTTAATAATCTAACATTAAAGCACTAGCTACAAAAAAGTTGCAATCCATATTATCTTCAAGGAGATTCCTTCCTTAGGATATGAAATGCTTTTTTTTTCTCCCACACATCTGTACCTCCTATTCCTGTAATTGACCATATGCAACAAGATTGAGAGATTGGAAGATAAGAAGATAACTCATCAGTTTAATCAGCTGCAAGACTTGATAAAACATACTATTTGATATTGTTTTATTGAATCAAATAAAGTTTGCTAATGACATAGTAATAATCCAGAAAACATAGTAATAAGTACTATAAATGGAATATTTTTCAACACGCATATTGATTTCCAACTAAAATTTTACACTAAATTCATATGACTTTTTTCTTTTCTTGCCTAAAATAATTGAGTGTTAGCTTAAATTTCGTATTTTAGAATAACCTGAAAGTAAAAGTTAACATTGTATTACTTCATGTATTAATGTGTGTTGCTTTGTGACAAAATGTGATGCTTCTAACATGATTAATGGGACACTATGTAGGACAAGTTCTCCAAGTTACTTTTTTCAGTAATAGAATGGAGTTTCCCTTGATCCAACCGCACTTTCACCCTTTTTGGTAGAAATACTAGGTTTTTCAGATAATCAGTCTGTTTAGTCTTAGAGGCATGATCTCTGGTCATGCACTAGATAGAGGAAGGCTATTGGTTACATAGGATGTTGCCTTCAGCATCATTACTACTATACTTTGGTGGAGCCAGCACATAAAAAGCAGACAAGATAAAGCTACACACACACATACACACACACACACACCATTTAAAAATATATTCATTCTTTATAGTTTCATGTTAGTGGATTCCCAAAATTTCACCCACGTATAATAAAATTAACATAGTTGCTTAAAACATGAAGTCTGCCTGTTAATTTTCAGTAGAGACTGTGTGATAACTTATATTGTTCAATAAAAGTGCACTTATGGCTCATTTTTATAAGCCACAATGGAATTGTAGTTCTTTCTCTCTCTATGTTTCTGATGGATTAGTCTCATGACATACACTTGAGTTAAAAATCATTATAGTTAATGGGACTTTGGAACCACTCACCTCCTATTATCTTACAAAGTAAAAAAAAAATATTGTTAAGAACAGAAATCACATTTATACAGAATGGACCACCCAAGAATCTTAGTAGCTAGCATTTGTGAAAAAGCTAGTTGTCTTTGGCCACATTAAATTTTTAAAAAAATTGTTTGATTAGAAAGATACTTTGATACTTGATTAGAAAGATAAATCAACTCTATTAGCTGTATGTGCACTTTAATTTTCTGGCTTAAACAACTAGACATAGAAAAAATGTACTATAAATCATCAGCAAAGCCAAACTGATTCTGAAAATGTGACAGAATTTTTTTTGCCATCTGTGCTGCAACATTTTTTGGATGTACCTACTGTTTTGTGTTGCATTATTAGTATCACATTTGCATCAAAAGAAGTAATAGCTTATTTCTAATATGACATACAATTTGATCAGTAAGAATCTGCTTTTTAAAATAGTTAAGGGCAAAAATGAAAAGAAAAGATCTCATAAGAAGCAAACACCTTCCTGCTAAATAGTGAGAGCAAGAAAAAAAATTTCATGTCATGGTATATTGAGTTATCAAATGTGGTGCTCAAAGAAACTGAGCATTTTTAACACAGGGACGACTGCTTAAATGTCTTGATCTATCCAAGAGTCCCTTTGACACCCATCACTAGACTGCTGAGACATTCAGAGGAAGATACTATTTGGCTCATCAAAAGGGACATAAATTCTACTTTTCCACAGTTTCAGTAGAGATATTAGAGACTCAGTAGTGAGGTTCTACAGATCATAACGTATCTAGTTATGCATAGAAGGTTGTCAGTTACTATATTACTTTTTTAAAAAAATCATAGAGAAAAGCATGTTAATCTTAGTATCTGTAATATCAACATAATGTAATTGACTTATTCTGAAATAGGAAATTTTTCTAGGAAAGGCTTATAGCTCTTTTATCTTTCATCTATAAGGAGCCATATTACCTTGATTTATTCATAGAAGCGGTAATCAAAGAGAGGAAAATGACACACATATTTTCATCTATTTTCCAAAGGCAAATGGAAGAAGGCAAAGAAAGTATTAACACTGTATGAAAGTATTTTAAAAGTCTGTTTTGAAGTATACTTTTCCATTCTATAAAAGAGGGGTTCAAAGTATAAAGCAGAAAATTACAGGTCACCAGCCAAAAGAGGAGGAGAGTGATTTATCACAATTCAGCCTTGCTCCAGAAAGAGAATTGTATCCCACTAGAAGGAAATCCTAGTAAAATGAATGGGAGAGATGCTTGATTAGCATGAGACATATACATACTACAAATGCGACTGTGTAAAAGACATGGAACCTAGGAGTCTGGAAACCTGAGCTCTAATCCTATCTCTTCCTCTTACTCACTCTGTGACCATGGGCAGGTTATTTAATCTCTTTGTCCTTCAGTTTCTTCATCAGTTATAGTAGAATTTAAGAGTTCTAAACCTTGAGACTGTGAACTTGATTTTGAAAATTATTTTGATAACTGTATTTCAATGCAATTAGTTTCTTTTATGATTCTATGCATTTTATTTTGTGCATTTAAAAACTTTTATTCTTAGAAAAGGTTAGCTTTCATCAGACTGACAAAGCAGTCCATAACATAAAACTGTTAACAATCCCTTCTATTCAATTATCTTAAATTCCCCTCTCTGTCTAATGTTCTAAGAGTCTAGGTTAGAAAATTATCCCATTTGTTTGAACCCATTAGTTACTTTTAATTTTATTTTTAACTGTTTCATTGTAGTATCATTTTAGATAATTTGAATTATTAGCTTGGGGGTAGTGGTGGTCCAGGTTTTTCTAAATGAAAAATAAATACGATAAAATTTAGAAAATTTATTTTATAATAAAATTTGGAAGCTCATTTCAAAGTCAAATCACACATATCAGGGAAACTGAAGGAATGTACTGTACTTGGGTGACCTCATCAAAGGAAATTGTGACATTTTAATATACATCTTTTATCAAGATAAGGCATATCAGAATATCAAGGAAAGACATAAACAAGATGCTTAGTCATCTTGTATGACTCTGTCTAAAGAGAAATGAAAAATATGAGTAGAAATGTTGCTTGGTTGATTTGAAGTTACTTAGCAGTGAAAGCTAAGGCTTTAAGTGAAGTTTGCTAACCATACTTGTGAGTTGTAGAACAGTGCAGGAATAAATTCTGTTAAAGTTTTCTCTAAAGATTCCCTGTGATGTGATGCAGAAATGGACCTGGGATCTCCAAAGCTCAACCAATGAACACAACTCTGATAGGTCTTACCAAATCTGAAAGACTTTTAGTATGAGCCTGGTTGGCCTACCATTTGTCTGTAGCTAAGGAGCACAGAAAGGTCATCAATGAAATTGGAGGGGCTTAGCTGGTTAGCTGCAAGAACTCTTCAAAACTATCTAAATGGGCAGGAGATTGGACTACCTCAGGGGTTTCTCTCTCTCTCTCTCTCTCTCTCTCTCTCTCTCTCTCTCTCTCTCTCTCTCTCTCTCTGTATCTCCAGTTTGTATTTGCCTGCATCGTTGCAGTGGTGGGTGCGGGGGTTGGGTAGGGTGGGTGGAGGAGATGCTTATTCTCTGGATGTGACACCGGCCAGCTCACTCTCTTGCTCTCTCTCTCTCTCTCTCTCCCTCTCTCTACGTGTGTGTGATGGTTCCCTTTGCAGTCCAGTAAAGCTTCTGGAAGACTTCTCACAATAATGTTTTAAGTGCATAAAATAATATATATAGAACAAAATTATACTGAAATACAGCATATTAATATATGTACGCACGTATGATGTATGTGTGTATATATAAAGTTAATGTATCTCCTGGAGGAGTTTAACGCTGACTATATAAGTCAATGGTTTATCTTTGAAATTATTAGTAGAGGAGAGAGAGAAGAAAAAAAGGAAAAAAATTACATGATAACTGTATTATACATTTAAAAGGAATAGCAAGTTGTACATAATAGATATACAGTTTCATGTGCAGTCATCTTCTTTTATCTTACTATGTTATGGAAATGCTTGTTTTGTTTCATAAATTAAAAATAAAATAAAATTTAAAAAAAGAAATTTACTGTATTCAATAAATAGAGCTCATAGTAACCCATCAGTTCTGTTATTTTCACAGAATAAGGAGAGGGCAGAGAAAGATAGGAGCAAAAGGGTAAAAAAGAAAAGCATTACAAATACAGTCTCAATGTTTTGTAACCCTTGTGTAATAAAGGTCTTTAATTATTGTCTTTTTTTTGAGGGCAGAAGGCAGGGTAAGTGGGGTTAAGTGACTTGCCCAAGGTCACACAGCTAGTAAGTGTGTCAAGTGTCTGAGGTCAGATTTGAACTCAGGTCCTCCAGACTCCAGGGCCAGTGCTCTACTCACTGTGCCATCTAGTCTTTTAAAATAAATAAGTAAATAAATGGCTATCTAAAAGATAGAAACATGGGCTTTCTTGAAATCTTCTTTTCCTCATTTATTCTGGAAAATGACAAACCTCACACACGTAATTTATAGAAAATAAAGCTCATCTCATAAAGTAACACTCTCTTCTAATGGCCTTCCTAATATATTTAAAGACAACTTGTGTTTTTACAACCATAGGCATAAATATGATCACCTCTTGGAACTTGCCCCGGGAAAAACAAGAAATTGAGCTGGGGACAGGATTTCCTCACTCCTGCTCTGTCATCATATTGTCTCTCTCTAAAGAAGAGCTGTCATTTGTAAATAGGATTAAAGAATGAGAACTAACTTAGAGAAACAAAATGAGAGAGAGGGTAGAAGAATAAGCATAGGAAGTGTTATTTGACTCCAGAGAAGTAGCAAGGTGAATTAATTTGCTAAACCTAGGGAGTTTCACAGATAGTGGCATTTCCACTACAGCTGACACTTGCTCCCAAGCCTAGCTCTTTCGTAAGGGGAATAGATAGTAAAATCCAAAGGAGTACAGAAGTCTCTGTATACAGACTTTCTTTTTGTTTTCCTTTGGTGTTTAGAGTTCATGTGGTGAAAGGCATTTGTGCCCAGGGGCATCTCAGATCTCCTTTTTCCCCCTTAGGAATGAACACAGAAGGGAAGAAATTTCAAATACATAGAAGCCAAAGATAAAGGCTCCCTTAATCTGTCTTCTACTTCCTCTCTGTCCATCAACCTGGTTGGGGGAGGGTCTTATTTATTTTTCTGGTCTCAACTCACTGTGATGATTGGTGAAAAGTGTACTCAGTTGCAAATGCTTGAGATCTTTATATTTCTTTGGTTTTTCCATCAAATATCAATTCCTCTAACCTTACCCATCTCAAATATCAGTCATACACTTTCTACCTTCAAGGGGGGAAAAAGTACTTAGAGTTTGAAACTATTTACCAAGACAAAAAAGACATGGAAAGGGGGAAAAGATGGTGAGTCGTTACTGGATTCAAATCACTTTTTTTTATTTGTCAGCTTACTTGTGATCTTTTTTCTTCATTACCTGTCTTGTGTTGGGACGGGGTGGGGTGGGGGGCTTGGGGAGTAACAAAGGTTATTGCTAAATTGTCTCCTCACACAATCACCAGTGTTATTTTTGTTCATTCCCCTAACATTTTTTACCTTTCATCCCAAGTCAGTTAACCGTTATCATTTTATATTCCATTTTCATCATTATCATCTTTCCCAGACTTAAATCATCTTAGAAATTGTGCCACACTGTTTGAGCAAGGGAGGAAGGGACAGAAAAGAGGAAAAAATGGAAAATGGAGGAGGCTTTCTAGTGGGTCTTTGGAGAAAAATGATTAAGAATCACAAATCTTTGAAATAATCTATATTCAGTTTCTGTTATTTAAGATGGGATAATTAACATGCTAACTATTGCATAGAAGTAGTGAGATGATTAAAAGAAAGTTAGCATTATGGTATTTGAAAAAAAAGGATTTTATTTCTTTTACTATGCCAATTGAATGCAGGAACTAGTTTTGCTTCTCTCTGTATCTCCAACATTTGACACAATGAATGGCACATAGTAAGTGCTTATTGACTTGATTTGATGGCAATGCTTACATAAACTCTTTCACTACTTGCCATGGTTCATCAAGAGATATCCTAATGGGCCTGAATAGTAAAGTTCCCTCTTCTAATTTGCCCAATTTTTATACAGAGTAGGCTCCTCACCTATTTTTCCTGATGTTCTAATTCTTAGGCCATTATTGTCAAGTACATCGAAGCTACCTATTAAAATGAGAATATTTGAAGCAGAAATTGTGAGATTTAGTGTGAAGGGAATGGTTTCTTCAGGCATTTTTAGGCTCCTTAATATGGAGCAAGATTTCAAGTCTCCCAAATTCTTTGGGAACAGAAGCTGGTATCCTTTCCATTAAGGAATTAGTGAACAAGTGTGCAATTGATACTAATATTGTGACTGAAGCATAACCATTTATTAGCTTAAAGGAGGCTATATATGATAACCGTCATTATATAAAAATACTCAGTGAGCTTGAGTTCCATGCAAAATCTGTGAATTGTTCTAAAATTCTACCACATTATTATTCACTGACAAGTCCTAATGACTTCAATAAAAGCAAGAGAGTTTAGCTCACCTAAACAACTGATTTATGCTGACAATAGAAATACTAACAGGACTCAAATTAACTTGCTTATTCTTCTCTGCTTATATTTAGCCTCAGCATGTTGACTCATGTTCCATTCTAGAGCCAAAATATTTGTGGGGACGTCCATTGTAGCTAAAGATGAGGTATCAACCAATGTCCAAAGCAAATGCTTGAATTATCCTTGTATTTTTACTTTAACTCCAAAAGCAAGAAGTTAGTCTAACCAATTTGTTCTTTGATCATAGAGGTTAATGTGTGTAACTGTTAAGTGAGTTAGATTCCCTTGGGTGAAATATAAAAGTTAGAAAATAATGGGAAAATATGACTGATTATTGTTATATAATCAAGAGATAATTGTTGAATTACTAATTATCCCCTACCTCTGATATTGGTCTTTGCACAAATTCATTCTAGTCTAAATACCTGTAAATAGGTTGATCTATTAGTAAGTTTGGATGCAGGGAAAATATAACTTCAGGGTTTAGGAAAAAATCTTTTTGGTAATAGATAAGGAAATTTGGCCTAATCTCAAATAAATGCAAGGTTCCATTGTGCCAACATAACAGAGAAAAGGCAACCTAGGAAATTCTCACTAATTCCTCCCACCAGAAAAAACACATATCATTTGATAACATTTTAATATGAATATTTTAATTCTCATGGGAGTCCAAATGCAAAATTATATGAACATTTTAATTCTCATGGGAGTCCAAATGCAAATTTTTTTCAAAAGACACAAAATATGCTGGTTATGACATTTCGCTATTTTCCCCATTAAAAAGAAAATAAATTGATGTTAACTATACCCCTGTGGCCAAATTCATTTCATCTTCTTCTAATAGTGGAGAGAGTGACAGACCTGGAGTGAAGAAAACTCGTCTTCTGGCTTCAGATCCTTACTAGCTGTGTGACCCTGGGCAAGTTATTTATCCCTGTTTGCCTCAGTTTCCTCATTTATAAAATGAGCCGGAGAAGGAAATTGCAAACTATTCCAATATCTATGCCAAGAAGACCCCAAGTGAGGTCACAAAGGATCAGACGCAACTGAAAAGAGTGAACAAAAACAACATATTTCCTCATGTCATCTACTCATATAGTATAATTTAAAAACCTATCCTTTTTCTAAGTGTGATTTACTGAAAAGTATACTGGATTTGGAGTCAGATGGCCTGGATTTGAATTCAGGTTCTGCTACTTACAACTTGTAAGGCCCTGGGCAATTGACTTAAATGCTGTGGTCCTCAGTTTCCTCATCTATGAAAGGAGACTGGACTCCATGTAAATTCCAAGGCTTTGTCTATCTCAGAGTCCTAGGAATCTGAGAAAAAAACGACCTTGGAAGTAAGGTATGTAAGGAAATATGCCATGAGTATTAATGAAAAGATTGCAATTCCTGATACCCTATACTAGATTAATATGAAAGTATGCAGAAGCTCTGTTCCTGACTGCCAGCTTCCCAAATCAAACCCAGGAACTGACTAGAGATTGAGACCCCAGGCCAGACACGGGGAAAACTGTAGCTGTTCTTTATTATATTCTGATACACACTATTTGGAAATGTGCTACATTTTTATAGATGGGGAACATTTAATTTTAACTGGATTTAATTTTATTTGACATAGATAATTGGCTTTCAGATTGCAACATGGAACATTTTGTGTAGCCAATATAATTATGTGCTTACATGGAAAATTTTTCTCCAGCAATGCAAAGTTAGAAGATTTTCCTTTCAATTTGAAGGAGATGGTTTAAACTAGCCTTGAAATGTAAAATCTTTCATTATATATTGATATGGGCTACACTTGATTTTGTCTAACTTCATTGTTTATCTTAGAAATCTTTAAGTTATCCTTTTCAATTATTTCTTGTATCTTGAGGCTTAATAACCACCTAAGTTGCTTTTTGAAACTTTCACAATGTGATTCAGCCATCATAGCTGTTAATGTAAATCTTGGGTGCCCAATGACTATTTTTTTCTTCTCTCTGAACCATTTATAGCAATAAAATGGTGCCAGGTATCAATAAAGCAAATGATTATAATAAAACCAGACCTGCCAGCACAAACAAACAATGGAGCAAAAACTTTCTTAGATGGAGAGCTATGTCCCAGCATCCAGGAGATATTTCTCTTCAACAAAATCTGCTTGGAAAGTTTTGCTGGATGGTTTCCTTTGGTGACTCTTAGGGATGTGGTGAGAAAAGAACTTTGCAAACTGGACAGTGCTCTAGTACAGTGAGCTATAATAATGGTGCTGATGTCTATGCTGATTGCTTGGTGGCACACTAAACATTGGCAAAAACAGTCAAAGTATCAAGATGACGTCTGTTAACTATGTTGTAATATGCCTGTCTTGGTATATAGAATATCGAATAGACTTGGGATCTGAGAAAATTTATATTATCTTGAAAGTGACTGGTTTAATTAAGCATTCAAACTCAAATTCCTTAAATATTTCAATAAAAAAAGCATGCATCAGTGTGTTAGTTCTGAATTTGCTTCCTTTTGAAAGAAAGAATATGAGGGGGATGGAAAAATCAGTAGAGTAGAAATTAAGAAATGGAGGTTCTAGTCTTTCATTTACTACCTACTAGCTGTCTGATCTTGGACTAGTAACTTAAACTATCTGGGCCTCAGTTTCTTCATATTTAAAAATGGTCAGTTGAACTAGATAATAGCCATGGTACCTTTCTACCCCTAAATATCTATGATCATAGACCATCAACATTGTCACACTTTGGACCTCATTGTTTTAAAGAACTTTATATTTCCTTGTTCTTTACCTCTGAAATTCCCTTCTCTAACCACAGCCTTCACCTTTCTGACTTTCTTTTTCCTACCGAAACTCCAATTTACTCTCATGCAGGTTTCTAGCCATAGGGCTCTGGTACGCTACCTTTATCAGTTCATTGGTTAATTTTTGCCGTCCTTGCGTTCTCTGGCCCTGGCAATATGTCCAAGTGCTTCAGTGAGTTTCTCTTGACTGTCCTTCAATGCTTTGAACTTGTGCAATTTCTGTGTTACTAAACTTCAGCCTTGAAGAATATTGCAAAACTGTGATGATTAAATCTACAGATATAGTAGGCATTCAAAAAATGTTTATTGGATTTAATGAATGAATGAATAAGCATGGATGGTGTGTCCTTAGTATTGTCACCACAGAAACAGAATAGTATTACTTATTAATATTAAGTCATTAGACATTCAGAAATTACCTTAAGTATTTTAGTTTTCTAAAGCTTGAAACTTCCTAACAATTAAATTGTATGTTTTCAAATTATCATTTTAAAATAATTGTACCACGGTTTTCCTGAATTTTTTTTAAAACTGAAGCCCCTTTTGGAACTTTTTAGTATAAAACATAATAAAAGTAACATAGGTACATCAAGAAACCTAAAATTGAGATGCGGTACATCTAATGATTTAGAGAGTATATATGAGTCTAACTCTAAATGTATGTGTATATGTATGCATGCATGTGTATAAATTATATATGTGCATATACCAATAATTGGGTATACCATATATCAATGTTAGGTTTCAAAATGCACTATGTATTACATACACACACACATGCACACATATATACATATTTGTTGTTCAGTCACGTATAACTCTTCATGACCCCATGGACCATATTGTCCGTGGGGTTTTCTTGGCAAGGACACTGGAGTGGCACGCCATTTCCTTCTCCAGTGGATTAAGGCAAACAGAAATTAAGTGATTTGCCCAGGGTCACATAGCTAGTAACTGTCTAAGGCTAGGTTTGAACTTACATGTTCTTGATTCCAGGCTCAGTGCTTTATCCACTGGGCCATTTAGCTGCCCCAGATATACATATACATACATGTATATTTATATATGCATATGTATATGTAAATATTTGTATATATGTGTTTATATATGTATTCATATACACACACACATATATGAGATATTAAGGCCAAAGAAAAAACAAAAGTAAGCATTTCAAAGCATTTTTCCTATTCCCTCCTCCACCCAGGATCTTTCTGATTTTGATTTTAATTATGAATTTACTTTTTTTAAAGAATGATGATTTAAAATCTCCTGTTTAAAAAAATTCAAATGTAATCTTTAAACAAATCTGTCCATAGTACCAGATCTTTACAACTCCTTGACGCAGTGCAGTTCTACAAAGTAGGGACAAGAGCCATATTTGCCTCCATGGGACAGAGCCATTTTCATAGGAGAAAGATTTCATGTGTTCTTGGCTTTGGGGCATCTTCTTTGATGTAGAAGCTAGTGGATATTTATTCTGTTCTTTTGACTAGGCCTCAAAGGGCTGGAAATGGAGTGAAAATGGGCAATGATGTCCGTTGATCCAAAGGGAGAAGTATAAACGATGACAGTGCTGTTCTTGAACTTGACTGGGTTCCCAAATAAGCGTTGCCCAGAACTCGCTATTTGGGAAGCTCCTTCAAACGTTACCGAATAACCTCAAGAGTTTTATCCAGGAGTATAGTCTGAGATTGTGCCATTCACATGCTATGTGTGAAAAGGTGGCAAGACTTTCGTGGGGCACAATTTGTGTTTGCTCGTTCTTTCTTGCTTAAGGCCCTCCATTGTTTGGAGCATCTGAAAGAAAACGTTTTTATTTGAAAATACAAAAAAAAAAACATGAAGGAAACTATCTTTTGAAGAGGTAATGAAGTTTGTTCCAGTTTAGGCAAAATTTGATTTCCCAATAGTCCAAAGGTGATTAAAAATGAAGCCTTAAAAACTACAGAAAATGAGAGTAATAGCTCAGGAAATAGGACCGATTGGAAAAGTTCCATGTGTCAAACTTTTATTCATTAAATTTCATGGAACTTTTTTCTTCCTTAACAAAAAAGAGAATCATCACCTTCTCTAAAAATGAATGTGTTCATTCCCCTCCCTTTATTATAGAGGTCAGGTGCTGTGGGTATAGAATTCTCTCTCTCTCTCTCCCTCCCCCGTATGTGTGTGTGTGTATATATATACATATATATATATAAAATACATATACACATATTTTATACATATGTGTGTATATACCTAAGTATATATAATATTAGACTTGGTTAATGTGTTGATTAGTTTTGTTGAACTGTTTTCCTCCCTCTTTTTTTATTCGTTATCATGAATGGCTCTCTAGGAGGGGGAGGGATAAATTTAGTTATGTTCCATGTAGTCATTTTTCAGTCATGTCCAACTCTTTGTGAACCCCTTTGGGGTTTTCTTGGCAAAGATACTGGGGTAATTTGCCATTTCCTTCTCCAGCTCTTTTTATAGGTGAGAAAACTGAGGCAAACAGGGTTAAATGACTTGCCCAGGGTCACACAGCTGGATTCTAACTCAGGAAGATGAATCTTCCTGGCTCCAGGTCAGGCATTCTAAGGACAGTGGCCCCGCCTAGTTGATGTAAAAACAAAAGATGTTAATGAACTTCAAAAGAAAAGAAATAAAGTGCTTTCTTAACTGCTTGATTGTGGAGAACCTTAAAAGAGAGCATAGACTCAAAAAAGTTAGAGCTGGAAGAGATTTTCCAGATTATCTCATTCAATAGTTCTTTTTTTTTTGGATATTAAAAAATTCTTTTCTTTTTCTTTTTTCTTTTTTTAATTTATTTTTAATATGTTTGGTTTTCAGCATTGATTCTCACAGGCGTTTGAATTACAAATTTTCTCCCCATTCC
>CM053622.1:635212978-635250474 GCA_028646595.1 Phalanger gymnotis | reverse complement strand
ATATGTTTTGGTCTTCTTTGTCACCAAAGAAGGATTCCAGAGTCTGAGACTGAATCTGGGTGCGTTTTCACTGCCTGGCCATGTTCCCAGCCAACTTACTTGACCCTTGAGTTTTTCAGTGGGGTATGACTGCTTATAGACTAAAGAGTTCTATGTTCCAAGCCTGGGGGGATGCACCAGCTTTGCCACACCAGCACTCCTCCTTCCCCAAGAACCCCCAACCAGGACTGGACTTAGATCTTCAGCAGGTTCTTCACTCCTGCTCTGATCAACCACTTAATTCCTCCCACCAGGTGGCCCTGGGGCCAGAAGCAACTGCAGCTGTAGTTCTGTAGCTGCCCCACCTCCACTGCCCCTGGGGCGGTGGCCAACCTGCAAACTCTATCCCAGTCCCTAGCAACTTCTCCCACTCTGTTGTCCTTGGTGTTTGTGGTTTGAGAAGTCTGGTAACTGCTGCAGCTCACTGATTCAGGGTGCTAGGGCACACTCCACCTGGCTCCTGGTCTAGTTGGTCTGCGCTATGGTCTTCACTCCTGCTCTGATCTACCATTTAATTCCTCCCACCAGGCAGGAAGCAACTACAGCTGTAGTTCTGTAGCTGCCCCACTTCCACTGCCTCTGGGGCGGTGGCCAAACTGCAAACTCCCTGTCCCCAGCAGCTTCTCCCACTAACCTACTCTGTTGTCTTTGGTGTTTGTGGGTCGAGAAGTCTGGTAACTGCTGCAGCTCACTGATTCAAGGCGCTAGGGCACGCTCCACCCGGCTCCTGGTCTGGTCTGTCCATGCCGCCCATGCTGGGCTCTGTTCTGCTCAGCTCCACTCCCCTCTGCTCCCAGCCCCGTGCAGGATAGACCATACCCAGAGACTATCCAGGCTGTCCTGGGCTAGAGCCCTGCTTCTCTATGCTATTTTGTGGGTTCTGCAGTTCTAGAATTGGTTCAGAGACATTTTTTATAGGTTTTTGGAGGGACTTGGTGGGGAGCTCACGCTAGTCCCTGCTTTCCAGCCACCATCTTGGGTCTGCCCCCCTGCATCCTTGTTTAGCTCAGCCCTTTCTCTCCTCATCCTTATCCTCCTCTGCCCATCCCTACCACTATTCCCCTTTTCAGCCACATTCTACTATGGATTCCCTCCTACCTTGATCTTTTCCTCTTCTATCTTCTGGCTCAAGTGACTTGTAAGGCATGTGGCACAGTGTCTGGCATGAAGCAGAAGCTAACTAAATGCTTGTTCCCTTCCTTTCACCCCTAGTTGAAATCCAACTTTTTCCCAGAGGACCTGCCATCCTTTGCCATCCTCTCCAGTACTGGCTGATCCTTTCCTCATACACCCAAGTCAAGAGGCTAGTGAAGAAGGGTCAGCATATTTTATACTCATTGCCACTTCCAGGCCTTGGTTCTGTCATCATCAGGATTCAGCACCCATGTTGAGTATATAAAGTGAAAAATGGGTGGAAAATGCATACACCTACCCAGTATAAAATGTTAGAGTCCATTGTATTTTAATAACTCCAATTATATTAAAACACAAAAACAGAAAGGACAGATTTCACTTTTTTCCCAAAGGACTTATGAAAACTGATTTTCAGTATGTTAAAAATAAAGTTATTGTATGTTTGAGTATTCTGTTCTCTAACAAAGCAGTTGGCAAGGTTTCAGAATAGCCTATTATCATATTGCAATTTTGGTAATACTTTCTTTTTGCTGAGATGCTTGAAACCCATTGTACAAATCAGTGATTTATTGTTTTCTTTTCACTTGTATACAGTTTCACAGGCTAATCTAAAGCTATTTGCTTTACTTACTTCAGTGAGTTATTCCTTGTACCTTATCATTTTGAAACTAATGTGCTTCTAAAAAAAGATAATATAGTTTTGCTGTGCCCAACATTTGTGTACAATTTCACAAAGTGTCTTTTGTGACTGATAAAGTTTCACAGTTAAACAATAACTCACTAAGTAATATGGTGAGAAAATTTCAGAGTTGTCTGAAAAGTGGCAGAATTCTGGTGTTTTCATAGGTGAATTAGTGGGTGTTTGCTGGATAGTGGAAGCTATAGTAGTGGTGTCACTGAGCCCAAAAGAATGCTAAAAAAAAAACCAGAAAAGCCAAAAAAAACCAGACAGAAGAGACATTCAAGACCTACCATGAGTGATAATAGGAGAAAGTTTGGAAAGGACCATAAAAATGAGAGCTGCTATTTTCTTTTTGTCAATCTTATAATGAGTGAAAAACATTGGAGCTGGATAAAAAGAAGAACATGTCTCTTATTTGTAAAGACAGGCTGTAGCTTCACTTGTCAACACTAAGGTTAGGAACATTGGGTTCTTTTGACAACATAGAAAGCTTTTTGAAGAGGTAATGTTTATTGAATACATTTTAGAACATTTATGGTTAAGTCAGTTTGCTTGAAAAATCTAGGATCTCATAGGTATTTTTTCTATTCTTTTTAGGGTTACATATGATGTCTTTTTTTAAGTTTTATTGGCATGGTGATGCCATGACTTTTGACTTGTGAAAGTCTTTGTCTAATTAAAGTCTACCCTTTAAGAAAACAGCAAAAACTACAAAGGTTTAGGGAAGCATCTTTTGCCAGGAGATCATGGCTGCCAGATAGAATACTGATCTCTCAAAGGCATGAAACAAGCATTTATTAAGCACTTACTACTTATTAAGCACTGCACTACACACCTTACAAATAGCTCATTTGATGCTCACAACAACCTTGTGAAGTGGATAGGTGATATGCATATTTATACATGCACAAATATTGGTCCTCACTTCCACCAATCCACTATGCTAATATCTTTTCTTCATATCATCATAAGATTTAGCCAGTATCTTCTTGTCTTGAGGGGAATTTTTTTGGTTATGGAAAAACAGGTTAATTTTCCGTGGCTAGCAGGCTATTTGCTGTGACTTAGGAGAGATGATGTCTTCACCCAAAAAGAGCTGCCATGTGTTATTACCAGAGCCTGCTCCCTGTTTGAGCTAATACGTAGTCAACCAATTTAAAAACAAAAGATCAGTTCTTGATCTCAAGGAACACAGATTTTACTGTAGCAAAATCATCCCTTTAAAGTCTTATGGTCTATGCTTCTCAAGTCTCAATGAGCATTGTGCATATGATTTTCTTAGGTGACTTTTCTCCAAAATTGATTAGCATACTTTTTTTGGCAATCTCTAATGAACCAGATTCCAAAATATTTTATGAAAGGACCTTAGACACCAGAATAAGCTATCCCTATATGTTAATGCTTAAGTGCACAAATATATCTTTATGTTATCAAGAGGACTGAACTTTGAATCTGGAGAAACCTATGTTTAAATCCCTCGTCTGATACTAGCTAGAAGTAGTTTAACCAACCTTAGCCTCAGTTTCTCTATATCTTAAAATGGGGGCAATAATACTTTGTTATACTTAGCTTATAGGGCTGTTGTGAAGCACAAATTTTAAAATGGGAACAATGTTGGGGGTTTTGTGCAAAGCACAAATATTAGTTATGAATATTGTGTTTATATTGCATGATATATATTTACACATACATACAAGTAGCTCATCATCTTATTGGTTTATTTTTAGTAAATATAAAGGCATTTAAACAACATCTAACAACTATAGAGCCCCTTCTCCATTCAAGGGGCTTTCATGTCATGAGGATAAGATACCATAGTTTCCATAGAGCTGAAGTACAATATCTTATCATTATTTTGAATTGTCTGTACATCCTAAAATAGTAATTTTGTTTCTCATAAATACAGAGTAAGAAATATCACCAATGAAATATTGTTCACTGTGGCTTAAGTGAATGATATGTTATTGCTATCCTAGCAGCATTTAGAAAATGTTCAAGTTGGGGAATAATAGGTGTAGGAACCCCCTGTGTGGTCATGGTAACAGTCAGGCATGTGGTGCCAGGGGCTGCAGCATGACTGATCACTTAAAAGCACTAGGTGACCATAACTGGTCATTAGTATCCAGGGGTCAGTTTATAACCCTATGTGTCCTAGTGAGGTCAGGTGGTGACTCAGATGAGCAGCCCTAAAAATTGTGAGTTCTGAAAATCCCGAAGCTCCAGCCCCAGTCTCAGCCCTAACACAGTAGCAGTTACCTATTTGAAGAACTGCAGGAAACCCAACAACCTTTTGTGAGTGTATCCTTGCAATAAAGCTTACTTGTTTGCTTTACTTTAAGCTAATGAGGTAATTAGATAGGGCTGAGAATAG
Source organism: Phalanger gymnotis (assembly GCA_028646595.1). Taxonomy (NCBI): domain Eukaryota; kingdom Metazoa; phylum Chordata; class Mammalia; order Diprotodontia; family Phalangeridae; genus Phalanger; species Phalanger gymnotis. Next base: position 635,246,248 of record CM053622.1, on the reverse strand, counting down.
AATGCAGAAACTGAAATTAGAAAGAACTGAGTACAAAATCGAACCTCGGACACCAGCTGTGTGACCCTGGGCAAGTCACTCAACCTCAATCTACCTTAGTTTCCTCATCCATAAATGGGGATAACAATAGCACATACCTCCCACGAGGGTTGTTGTGAGGATCAAATGACAGTATTTACAAAGTACCTTGAAAACCTTAAAGCTCTGTATAGATGCTAGCTAATACTACAGCTATTATTGATGTGTTTCTATACTCGTTTTCAGTATGTCAGACCCATTTCAAAACACTAGGCTTTATCCAACATGTTCTTGAGAGACTGAGTAATAAACATTGTCATAAATAAAAAATACTCTACTTTGTAACAAGGTCGTTTGGAGGCTCAAGGTAGCAATTGGACTGTGGTGATGTGGAAAGGTTTCCTGTAGAGCTTTTTTATCTGGCTTTGTCCTTGCCTGTTTCATAACCCAGTGCTATTTCCTAGGACTCACGCTCCTGTCCTTGTTCACTGTGAAGTGAGAGTTGTCATATCCCTGCTGCCGGTATTGGGATTGTGATACTTGGATTGGTAGTTTGAAATGTCTTGATTGTTTGGTTTCTCTCCCCCTTCTGTACAATCACCCTGCTTTTTTCCCCTTCTTTGGCAAATGCTTTGTCCTCTTCTTCCTCTCCCCTATTGTCACTGCTAAAGCCAATCATTACAATTTAATCTTTGGGTATGGCTACCAAAGCTACGAATGTAGCAAAGCTAATTTAGAGGGAGATTTCAAAGGTAATTTCTTTTTTAAAATTTTGAAATTGTATAATTTTATTTTTTCCACTTAATAGTATTTTATTTTTTTCCAATTACATGTAAAGATAGTTTTAAACATTCATTTTTATAAGATTTTGAGTTCCAAATTTTTTCTCCCTCCCCTCTTCCCCCCTCCTCAAGATGGCATGCAATCTGATATAGGCTATATATGTACAATCCTATTAAACATATTTCCACATTAGTCAAGTTGTGAAAGAAGAATTAGAAGAAAAAGGAAAAACCATGAGAAAGGAAAAAAAAAGAAAATAATATGCTTCAATCTGCATTCAGACTCCACAGTTTTTTCTCTGGATGTGAATAGCGTTTTCCTTCATGAGTCTTTCGGAATTGTCTTAAATCATTGTATTTTGGAGAAGAGCTAAATCTATCAAATTGGTCATAGCACAGTATTGCTGTTATTGTGTACAGTGTTCTCTTGGTTCTGCTCATTTCATTCAGCATCAATTCATGTAAGTCTTTCAAGGTTTTTCTAAAATCTGCCTGTTCAACATTTCTTATAGAACAATAGTTTCTATTACATTCATATACCATAACTTGTTCAGCTGTTTCCCAATTCATGGGTATCCCCTTGATTTGCAATTCTTTGCCACCACAAAAAGAGCTGCTGTAAATATTTTTGTACGTGTGGGTTCTTTTCCCTTTTTTGTGATCTCTTCGTGGTATAGACCTAGCAGTGATATTGCTGGATCAAAGGGTATGTGCAGTTTTATAGCCCAAAGGTACTAATTCATATTCCTTTTACTTGAATAAAAATAAAATAAAATAATAATCTCAAGCCGGTTCTAGATATTGTTGTCTGCATTTCTATGTTACTGGTACATATTTTAAAATACGCTTTTCATCTGCTGGAGACAGCTTCTAATCTTCTGTCCATGGTTTAATTTCATTCACTCCAGCTCTTAAACTTTGATTTCTCTCTCTTCCCTTTACGCCAATCAGTCAGCTCAATTTCTATTTTTGTCTTATCTCTAGTGTTTGTTGTTCCCCCCTGCAAACACCAATTGCTATCATCTTATTTTAGGCCTTTTCATAACTTCACATCTGGAGTGTTATAACAGTCTCTTAACTTTCCAACCCATTATTAATTAAGTTCTGCTTTCTCTAATACATTCTGTATGCCACTGTTTCTTTCCTTCTTTTAACTATCATTCTAATCTCTTCAAATTTTAAAAAAGCCAAAACTTCAAATATCTCATTTCCTACTACTTGAAATCTGGATTTCCCTACCCATCTTTTAAGGACTTTCACTATTTGCCTCTTGTCTGGTCAGTTTCTTCACTATCCCAAGGAGGCACATTCTCCTTTCTATTCGTACCCTTTCTCTTGTGTTGTTCCACTAGTCTGGAATTTGTTTCACCTTCTCCTTGGCTAAGCCAGATCCTACCTGTCTTTCAGGACATGCATCCTTGGTAAAAGAAAAGCAAAGGGAATAGGAAAAGCATTTATTTGTTCACTAAAGTTATTAATTTTTTATTTATTTATACCTACTATGTGCCAGGCACTGTATCACATGCTTTTTACAAATATTAATTAATTTGATCCTCAAAATAACCCTGAGAGCTAAGTGCTTATTACCTTCATTTAACAGTTGAAGAAAGTGAAGCAAACAGAAATTAAATGACTTGCCCAGTGACACATAGTTAATAAGTGCCTGAGGCCAGATTTGACTACTGGCCTCCTTGACTTCAGTCCCAGTGGTCTAGTCCAGGAGTGGGAACCTGCGGCCTTAGGGCTGCACGTGGCCCTCTAACTCCTCAAGTACAGCCCTTTGACTGAATTCATACTTGTGAAAGTTTGTCAAAGGGCCACACTTGAGGACCTAGAGGTCCATATGTGGCCTTGAGGTCGCAGGTTCCCCACCCCTGCAGCCACAGCACCACCAGCTGCCTCTTAAGTGTTCTCATAAGTATTATAGCCCTAACCGATTGGTCTTCTCCACTTAATGTCCATCACTTCACCTTTCTTTTCTTTCATGTGTGTTAGTTTTTTTCTTATAAGCTTCTTGAGGGCAAGGATCATGTTTTTTGCTTATTCTGATTATCTTCCCCTTATTCCCTTCTTGAATACCTAGGACTGGACTGAGATGAACTCATGGTAATAACTAAAAAATAACATTTCTTAGTAGGGGCAGCTAGGTAGTGAAGGAGAGAGTTCTGGACTTGGAGTTGAAAAGACCTGACATCAAATCTTGCTCTATTCATTTCATTATGTGACCTTGGCAAGATAGCACTCAGCCTCAGTTTCCTCATCTGTGAAGTGGGATAATAATCGCATCTACTTCCCAGGGTTGTTGTGAGAATCAAAAGAGGTAATTATATGTGAAGCATTTTGTAAACTTTAAATGGATGGGTAAATGGTAGCTATTAGTAAATGATCAGTGTTTCTGATGGCATCAGACTGGTGGTCTAGGTATAAATATGGATAATGCCTTTTTCTCCATAAAATTTTCCCCTGATTCCCCAAATCAAAAGCAATCTCTTCTGCTTCTGAATTTTTTTAGAACTTTGAACTTTTCTGGGAACTTAGTACATTTCACCTTGCATTACAAGCTCCTTTGAGGGACTAAACTGTCTTATTCATCTTTTTATCCCTGGAAGTATACTGTCTGTTTGGCATATGGCAGGTTCTCAGTAAATATTAGTGGAATAAATGAATTGATTTATATTCTGATTTAAATCAGACACAGATTTTTTTGTATTGAGAGTCAGAAACTAGTCCTTCCATAAAGAACCTTACTTTACCAATCATTTGCTTTTTCTCTTACTTATTCAATCTTTCCCTTTCCTCTAATTTCTTTTCTTCCCTCTGCTTATAATAATGTACCCATTCTTTGAAGGCACGTTAAAACAAAAAAAAATCCCTTTAATCTCCATCCCTTAGCCATTAAATTTGATGAAAGTAGAATATACTTCTCCCACTTTTACTTTTTCCCTACTACTTCTTCACCACCAGTTTACTCTAAATCCCTTGGAATTAGGTTTCTCTCTTCATCACTACTGAATCTGGGTCATCAATAACCTCCTGAATGTTAATTCCAATTACTGTTTCCATGTTTTTCTTCCTTTTATCTCTCTGCTGTTTCTGACATTGTTGACCATTATTTTCTTTTTGAACCTCTCTTTTCCCTTGTCTTCTGTGACATTGTATTCCCTTGATTGTCTATCTATGTACTTCTCTGTTTCCTTCTGTAATGACTCTTTCCCTTTCAACTCCCTAAATAAGGATATACTCTAGTATCCTTGGACCTCTTCCCTTTCTATATCTCCTTCTATAGGGATCTCATCCATTGTTTTTGCATCAGCTATTAAGTCTATGTAGATGATTACAAAATCTATTATCTGCAGTTTTGATTTAAGAAAAAAAGACACTTTTTTCCCATATTTTCAAATGCCTGCTACAAAGTTCCACTTGGCTGTCCCGATGATGTTCAGTGTGTCTAAAATGAATGATCCACGTGTTAGACCTGGAAGGGACCCAGAAGCTATATAGTCTAATCACCTCATTTATAGATGAGAAAAGTAAAGTTCAATCATTTTCTTCCTAAACCAACTCCTTCTGAGTTACCTTCTGGTGCCACCATTCTCCTGGTTAGCTAATGTAAAAATATTAAAGTCATTTTTAAATTTTTCTTTCTTTTTCACTTTGCCAATCCAGTTAGTCACAAAGTTCTGTTGATTCTATCTCTGGAAGGTATTTTCTATCTCTTTTTTTCTATCTTTTGTATTCCTACTGCCACCATATTACAGTAGTTTAAGTCTTGAATACCATTCACTGGGCTAACTTACTTCCCTGCCTCTAATCTTTTTTCTTTCCATTTCAGACACCAATTCAGTTGCCTCAAATATGTTTCAGATTAAGTTGCTCTCTGGAATTTAAAAAAACACAACTTTAATAGCTTACCATTGCCTACTGTAAATTGTCTAAATTCAGCAGCCTGGGGTTTGGGGCTTTCAATTATTAGGGCTCCGAGATATTTCTTCAGGTTCATACTCATACATTCATACTCACTAATTCCCCCAAAATGACCTGTTCTTTCCTACTCCATGCCTTTGTTGATGCCATTCTTTCAAACTGGAATTCTCTTGTCACCCCAATCTTCAACTCAACTTTTCTCCGCTTTCCTACTCCACTATACCATCTCTGCCTGTTGAAACTCTAACCCTACTTCTTGGGTTCAAATACTGTCTCCTCCAAGAAGCTCTTTCTGATCTACAAATTTAAATAATTTCTCCTTCTTTTGAATTTTCATTGAAGTTTGTATTTACCTTAAGTTCTTGTATTTTGTGTTGTTATTGACATTTGTGTTGTCTTTCCTCTACTAGAGGAAAGAAAGCACCTTATATATAACATCCTCTCAAGAAACACTTGTTGAATATTTTGTTTCACCCTAGAGACTAAAACAGAGATTGTCACTCATGGCCATACATATATATACATATACATATACATATATATACACATACATATACATATACACGTATATATACACACACATGCATACGCATACGCATATGCATACACATATACATACACAAGGTGAGAGAGGGAGATTTTCATGAAGGGATATTTCTAGCAAAGTCAATCAGCTGGTATTTTTTCTATTTAGGATCAATGGGAAGTTCATTAGAGCTGATGAAATTAATGCAAGGGCCGAATGTTTCTCCACTTTTGTTTTAGATAAAAATTCAAATACCAGATTCACAAGATTAAAAATAATTTTCCTAATGAGGCATGGAATTTGTGTAAGTAATTATATTTAGGATCTATATATGTATTATCATGATGTTTCACTCTATTCAGTGCTTCATTTCAGACCTAATTTGCCTCTGTATTAGATCTCTAAAATAGGTATTAATCTATGCTACAAGGCTGTGTTATCCAAAGAATATTTTCTATGTGATTATTTTAGCACGAAGTCCCTTTTCCTGTAAACTGTGGAATCAACTTCAAATCCATGTGCATACTTGGCACTTCCTTTCAAACTTTTTAATCCACACCTTCTGTTGTCTCTGTCTTTAATGAGGAGTACAATGGCCCATTGTATCTATTACATTATCTGTAAGGTTTTTTTATGTTGTTTCTTTTTATTTATTCTCTAGTACAGGGCTGTCCAACGTTAGGTTATCTTAAGGCTGCATTAAAATAAAATAATTATTTGAGGGCCGCACACAGAATAAAAAATACGGTACACAAATAGAAAGTGGGGGAACACGACAAGGGAAGGCACAGAGCATGAAAGTAAACACAGAACAACAAAGCAACAACACAACAGTATAAAGGTAGGTGCATACTGGCTACATACTACAGATGAAACGCATCCCACAGATTGATTAAAAATTCTGTGCGATATGTTCCATCCATAATACTGCTTAAAAACACCAAAGAAAATGAACATCAATGAGATTGTTTATTAGTGATGTGATTTAAAAATCTAATAAGCATTCCATGCAAATTATTATTTTATTTTTCCACTTGTGAAAATTAAAACCCACAGGCAGGCTACAGAAAATCACACTGTGGGCTGTATGCAGCCTGTGGGCTGTATTTTGGATAGCCCTGCTCTAGTTTGTATGAAAAGACAAAGAGCCCTCCTCAGTGTAGATAAGAACATCTTCCTCCTAATGGACAAAACAAATCAGGAGGCAGACTGGTAGGATGGACAGAATGCAGGAAGATGGAAATTCAAGTCCCACCCCAGACAGTTATTAGTTGTGCGTCCCTGGGTAAATAACATAAGCTTCACTTCTTCCTCTGTAAAATTAAGGGATTCAACTAGATGGCCTCTTAGGTGTCCTACAGCTCTAAGTCTATAATATTGACAGTGATAGTAGGTCTCTCAGTGGTAAACTATATTCATCTGTAGTGAGTTATGTCACATGTTTTCATTCTACAACTGATCCTGTAGAAATCATTAAATCACTCTTCTAAAATACTACATGTCTATTTCAACTACTTTTATAAAGAATCCTTTCCTATACTATATTTAGTGGAAACCTAGGGTTCTATGGAATATGAAGAAATGTTTTGTGACAATTTCAATGCTACTGATGTTTTTCCCACTAAGAATACTAAATGTGTTTTAAATTATATTTGATAATTATTTTAATGTAAAATTAGGTTTAATTTCCTGTTTTGCTTGAAATTTTCTCAGATGCCCCCTTTATCTCCATGTGACTTTGGGCAAGTATCACTCCCTTTTATCATAGAGGTATTCTAGTTCCTCAGAAATGGTAATTTATTCTTTTCATCTATATATTTCAAACCTAAAATTTTTCCATGTAAAAATTACTTTAGGAAATATATGAAGTATGAAATCCTTGATACTTACATATCTTCTTTCCTCCTTTGCTTTTTTGTTCCCATTTGGGAACTCTCCCCACAATGCAAATTGGCAGCTCATCTATAACTTAGAGTCTTAAGGAATTGCCTCCAGAACTAAGAGGTTAAGTGATTTGCCTGAGTTGGAACTACTAGTATCAGAAGCAACATCTGATCTGATGCCTTCCTGACTTCAAGGCTAGCTTTTTATCCATTATATTATGCTGCCTGGCATATTTTTCCCCATACAAATCCCAAAACATCACAAAAATATACATGTGACAATCTGAATTCACAAAATTTCTAATTTAGGAAGTGATTATTTGTGTTAAAAGCTGTTCTTTCCCTTACAAAAAAAAATCACTACTAGAGTTCAGCCAGTACTCAACATTGTAAAAATCTAATTAAGATTTCAGTTAATAAATTTTCTAGAATGAATTTTTTGTATACAGGAAGGTAAACTCCATCACAGAGGAAAACTGTTGCAAGAAGAGCAATTAGAGTGTGTCTGGCAGGGGAATTTCAGAGAGTGGTCAGTCAATTAGCAAACATTAGTAAAACATCAGACACTCTGCGAAGCCTTGGGTATATAAAGAAGAAGGTGAAATAAAATTGTTCTGTCCTCAAGGAACTTGCATTCTAAGGGGGAGACAACACAGATACATGTACGGGATGTATATAAAAAGAATGCAAGCACCATATAACTAAACAAAAACACTCAAGAGAAGCAAATATCCAATATGGTTATCAATTTAGAGTAGCATGCTTGGGATATTAAAATAAAAAGAAGGGTTTTCTGTCAGAGGCAGGGCTTCAACTGATGACAGTACAAAGGTAAAAACTCTTCTCTATATTTCATCATATTTTCCTCCTTTAATTATAACCTACTTAATTTAAAATTGGTTGGTTGGCTGGTGAGTTGTTGTGGTCCTTCCTTCTTGAAGAGGACCAAAATGACATCACTATGCTAGAGTCAAGTTTCAGTGTTTCCGACTGTGGCTGATGAGACCAGTAGAAGCTCGGAATGTTTTACTATAGGTTGGGCACAAATAGTCCATGTGAACATTTGGAGTGGATTCTCTATATTTGTGCATCTTGCTTTTCTTTTGAACTATTTCAATTCTGCTTTGCTTATAGAGCACAGCACCTTCTCTGATGTGGCACACCATACTGAGTGTCACATCCCTTGTCACTCAATCAATTCCAAAGTTCCTAAGAGAGACCTTGAGAGTATCCTTGCATTGCTTCTTCTGACCACCATGTGAACACTTGCCCTGTGTGGGTTCTCCATAAAAGTCTTTTTGGCAAGTGTACATTTTGCATTCAAACAACATGGCTAGCCCATTGGAACAGCACTCTTTGAAGTAGAGTTTGAATGCTTGACATTTTAGTTCGAGAAAGGACCTCAGAGGCTGGTACCTTATCTTGCTAGATGATCTTCAGAATCTTCCTAAGACAATTCAAATGGAAGCGATTCAGTTTCCTGGCCTGGCACTGGTATACTGTCCAGATTTCACAGGCATATAACAATGAAGTCACCACAATGGCTCTGTAGGCCTTCAGTTTGGTAGTCAGTCTAATACCTCTTCTATCTCACACTTTCCTTTGGAGCTAGCTCTGGCAATGCATGCATCAACCTTACCATTATTATGTACATCCTTGGAAAGTATACTACCAAGGTAAGTGAACTTATCCACAGCATTCAAGACTACTCCATTTGCTGTGACTGATGGTTCCATGTATGGATGGTGTGGTAGTGGCTAATGGAACACTTGTATTTTTTTGGGTGTTAATTGTTAGGTCATAATTAGCACAAGCATTATTCAATACATTAATAAGGTAGTTGAGGGAAGTGTGAAAGTTCTGCTAGCAAGTACTTCCTAAAAATTGATATACCACCAGCATCAGGCTACAATATCTCCTATTGCCCTTAAAAATTGGTGTCTATTTTAACTGACAAATCAAGGGAATTGATGGTATGGCCCATATCCATCTCATTTCTGAAGGAAATTTGGGAATACATTATGATGATTTTCCTCGTGTTTAAGCAATTTCTTTATTATCTCCTGTCTAGGCCACTGTAATTTCCTTCTTGATGTCCTCTTTAAATTCATCCAGAAATAGCTACAATTAGAGAATATATTAAAACCCTGTTATAACACAGCTCAACTTAACAAAACAGAGATTCACAAATATGAGTTAAATTATGCTTCTTGAAATGTTAACTACATACAGAAAGTCTCCTGTGTTATGATCACCTAAAATATGGGGATATCATATTCCCCCATACCAATATCTGAGGAAAAGAGACATATTTCCATGATGAATACCATAGAAATCAATATATAATCTAGTATTCCCATTTAATTTTCCATGTAAAATACACATTTATGTAACAAGCCACTAGATATTTACAATGATGCAGTAATTTTAAGTGTTCATTGTAGGGTGAAAACAAAAAATTGAAAACAATTCTCAATAATCAATTTAATAACTGATTAAAGGCTCACACGAAGGGTGGGGAACCTGTGGCCTCAAAGCTGAATGTGGCCTTTTAGGTCTTTGGGTGCGGCCTTTTGATTGAGTCCAAATTTTACAGAACAAATCCTTTTATTAAGGAGATTTGTTCTGTGAAGTTTGGATTCAGTCAAAGGGCCACACTTGAGGACCTAGAAGGCCATGTATGGCCTCAAGGCCTCAGGTTCCTCACCCTAGCTCATACTAATATTCTCTTCTAAGCCTACCACATGTTTATTAAATGATATCAATGTAAAATTGTTTTAGATTGTCCAGATAATCACTTAGAATCATAGAAAAGTTACATAGGGATCATCTGGTCCAACTCCTTTATTTTACAAATATGATGCAACAAAAGTAGAGAAGTTAAATAACTTGCCCATGATGATTATGTAATAAGAAAAAGGATGTAGGATACTGTCACATAAATGCACAGAATTATTTGTATTGGAGAAAATATTTCACTGTCTTCTAGCTAGTTCTGTCTTAAGATTCATCTCGTACAGATTTTCAAAAGCAAGGCATTTGCTATTCTGTTTCTGAAGTACTTTGTATACCCTTGCCTGAAGGCTAATGGGCTCAGCTTAATCTAACTTTATGTGCTTTTTCAACTTTGTCAATTTCTAGTACATTAATAGTTGTGTTTTTTCACTTATTTATTCAGACATTTCTGTAATTGATAGCATATGTGCCTGAAAAATAAGCTATTTGGTAGGCAACAAGCACAACCCCTTGACAGCATGTATAAAACTACAGGAAAGGAAAATTGGTTAGTTAAAATCACAAAAATCAGTCACAGACTCAGAGATTCATTAGGTGGTTGTAGAAAGCCCAAGCATTTATTTTCTGTGTAGTAAGAATTACAAAAGAAAGAAGAAATACATTTCTTTGTGAGTCGAAGGCTACATTTTTCCACCTGCATAGAAGCAAATATGAGAGTTGCTCAGTGAAAGAACGTTTATTTCATTTTGTTCTGGAATCATTTTGACTCTAGCTAAACATGAGAGATAACATATTTTTTTCAAGAGGATGCCCATTTAATCAGATAGTCTCTTAACTGTTTTTTGAATTGATATTGAGAGCTCCTTCTTCCTAAGGGAAAATCTTTAAAGAACAATCTTGTTGAAAGTGTTTAGTTATATTCAGCTAGTTAGTCTCTGCTTAAATAATCTCTTGGCTTTAAGTTTTAGTTATATTAACTTACATAACCTAACCTATTGTATTAGGCACTTTTAAATATTGTGTTTTGAGTAGCTTTGGTATTTAAAACTACATTTTTAAAAGAGTATTCATAGCAATTTGGGGAAAATCATAAAATATAAAAACAAACCAGAAAGTAGGCTTGGTTAATATCAAATGTTGATGCTTAAAACCTAGCTGCACAAAGATCAGTTTCTTTGTAGTTAACTTTGAAGCTAAAATTTTCTGATTTAATTAAGAAGTAAATAATAGATAAGGATATATCACTCCTTTCAAGATGAATAGTTTGTGGATGAGTTTGTCACATTGCACAACTGTGTGAAATTGGATACTAAAATGCTGTACTTTCCCTATCTTCATTCAATATAGCATAAAAATGTCTGCAAAGACTCAAGCTCCCATCTGGTACCATTATCAATTTTTAGCAATATCTCATCAAAAATTTAATTTTAAATATAAATCGTGTACCTATATATGTATGCCTTTATTGATTTGAAACTTAATAGAAAGAATACCTATTGAAAAGTAATTGCTTTTTAAAATTTGGCTCAAGTCGTAATTATTATGGAATTGTGAAAGACAATATTTCCATTTTACCAAATAATAAAACAATAAAATATACTGAAACGAAGTGACTGGCTTAGCCTTGGTAAACAAATTAAAGATTTTTTTTTTTTGGTTTGGTTTGGCCTGGTTTGATTGGTGACATCAAATGATTAGATAGAAAATTAGCAGTGAGTCCCAGGTTGAATCTCTTTATATTCAGCACCATGGCCAGAGCATGGCAAACAGGATTTGTATTTGTGAAGAGAGAAGGGAAATTCTTTCTTCAGCAAAGATTTTTATAGAATATATATTGTGCAAAGTTTTGCTCTAGGTGCAGGGGATAATACAAAGGTAAAACAACTTGCACTGTGGAATTTACACTACAGTAAAAAAAAAAATTAAAACACATCGATGTCTTTCCTGATAACTTTGCTTAGTATGCCTCTAAGGTTTAATATGTATGGTATACTAGGACAGGAGGAAGATATAGTTGTCTATAAAACTAATTGAATTGTACACTTCTTTTCTTTTTAATAAGTAGTGAAAGTTTACCCAACATTCTGGAAAATTTTGTCTTTCAATTGGCTGATCTTTATCTACTGACATGTTAGTAAATTATGCCTATGTTGATCATTATGTAAGATCAAAAAAGTGCTTATGATTTGATTCATTTATTTGTGGTTTTGGGCAAATAAATTCATCCCTCTGAGACTCAGTTTCTTTTTATGTAACCTGAGACAATTAGACAAAGTCTGAGGGCTTTTACAACCCCCAAATCCACTGGCCCAATGAATGTGAAGCAGATAGTAAAAAAAAAAAAATGTGCACAGGGAAATTTAAAAATTTCTATGGATGTTTATTGAAAGGAAAGATTATTTACTTCTGGCTATGGATTCTTATAAGTGGTGGTATTTGAATTGGTCTTGGTAGAAGAGTTTCAACAGGTAAAAATGGGAAGGGGGCAATTTTTCTGAAGTATAGGAGACAATTAGCAAACCTGTGGAGAGGCAAATAAGCAGAATAGGGAACAGTAAGGAATCAGTTTGGCTTGGAATTCAAAATATATGAAGAGGATCGGTATAAAATAAGTATATGGATGGTCAATAAATGCCTGTTTAAAGAGTTTGAACTTCATTTTTGGAGGCAGTAGAAGCCACTAAATGTTTTTGAGCAATGAAGAGACATGATGAAAGTTCCTTATTAGGAAGACTTTTCTCATGTGCAGGATAAATAGGAGAGGGGAAAGACTCATAAGCAAGTTAAGTTTTTATGTGGCAAAGAGGGTTTCAATTAGACTAGGTAAAATGAGACTGGAGATGAATGATTGATTGAAAAAAAGACTTTTATTAAGTGCCTACTGCAGACCTAGCATAATTTTAAAAGCTGGAGTTACAAATGCAAAAGTGAGACAGTTCCTGCCTTGACAGAGCTTATATTCTAGTAAGAGGATGTAACCTATAGAAGGGAGTAGTGGCTAGGGAAAGGATGAAGTCAAAGGGATGATTAACGAAGCCACAAGATATTCTATTGTTGATGTGTCCTTCTCAGAAGCATTGGTAATATATAGCTGTTGGACTCTCTAGACTAATTTCAGTGTCTGTGGGAAGGTAACATAACAGGATTAGGAATTGATTGATAGTCGCATTGAATGTGTATTTGACACCAGTATTCACAATCATAGGATAACTGTATTCATTTTTTAAAATTACATTTTAATGTAAATAGTTGTCCTGGGCCTGATCTAACTATAATTGGAAAGAGAGTAGCTGGTAGTTTGACTCATGATAGACATTTGGGAAATGCAGTACCCTCGTTTAGCACATTTGGATCTTGTAGTCCAATGTTCTACTTTTGTGAGCTTTTCAGACTGTAGCAAACAGGCCAAATGCTAAGGGAGGGAACTATTTGCCTTTACTTCATGTAGTCATTTTTAAGGGGCATCAGCAAAATAATTTTTAAATATGTAAACCTTGACTTGGTAAAATCACTCTTTTATATTTCATAGTCTTGACAAGTATTGAAGGCTTCTTAAACTAAGCAGCCCCCAAGGCTAATAATTGTTCTCAGTGGGAAATCTACCCTCTTCCAGAAGTTATGAATTGATTGTCTGATTAGACAGTCTGAACCAACATTCTGAAGAATAGCCTCTGACTCCACTCAACCTGATTATAATATAGAGCTATTGGACTCTATAGACCAATTTCAATATATGTGGGAGACTAGTAGAGTGGGATTAAGGATTAATTGGTAGTCACATGGAACATATTAAGTATTTCTTAGGCAATGAAAACATTTAAAGGGACCAGAGCTTATTCCCGTTACTAGTTTCTCAGTAGGTTGGCAATTGATGTATGCCTCTCTCCAAAGGAAGATCAGGATATTGAATAGTTACTAAATTACTTCCTCTCAATTTTATGTTACTTCCTCTAAAGCTGTTTGTGTTTGCATTCCATTTTGGCAAACGAATAAAGAATCTAACCAAGTTATGCATTTACATATGGGGGAAATGCATTTTACAATAACCTTTGTTCTTCCATTTCTAATGTATGATAAGTCCGAGAGGCATAATTTCTGGATAATTAATCATCAGTGTCATTAATTATGGGTAGTAGATAATTAATAAAATGGACATTTGGCTTTCTCTCATAAACCGAAGAGGAATCATAGAGACCACTCAGTGTTTATATGCCCGTGAAGAGTGGGTGTTCCTGACAGGTAGAAATTAATTCTGATTGGTTAACAATTAATGAGAGTGAATATTATAATGAGAGGTGGGCCTATTCTAATGAGGGGCTAGGTACATAACTCTGATCATGTCACTCATGGACAAAGAAAGACTCTTCTCAAGCCAGACCACTCCCACCTCAGGCAATCAATACAAAAGGATTTGTCCTCCACTCAATGAACAACGAACAATGGTAATGCAAGAATTCCACCTAGATAAGATGGTATGGGTGTGTTAAACTTTTGGGGCAGGGTCAGAAATGCCCTTGAGAGGCTGAACTTTGAATGAGGAAATAGAATGGAAAAAAAAACAAACCCTGGATTGCTCCCCATATTAATTGGCTATTAATGTAAGAGAAAAATAATAATTTCTTTCATTTTGATCTAGACCATGTATCTGATTTAAACTAGTTATGAGAATGGATAAATATATACATATTAGTATGTGCACGTATATATAGTGTACATATTGTAAGTATATATATATGTGTATATGAGTTGCATATATATATGTATGTATGTATGTATATATATGCATATATATATATACATATGGATTTATGGATATATTTCCATATGCATGTTTGTGATCTAGTCTCCAAAGTGTTGTGTAGCTACAAAGGATAAAGAGAGATACATTCTTTTCTGTCCTTAAGACTGAATAATAGAAAATGAAGTAGTATGGTACAATGAAAAGAGCAATGGTTCTGGAGTCAGAGGACCAGGGTTCTAATCCCACCTTTACTCTCACTACTTATGTGGCCTTGGGTCAATCACCTAATCTCCAGGTGCCTCAGTTTCCTCATTTGTAAAACAAAATAGTTGAACTAGATGGCCTCTGAGGTCCCTTCCAACTCTAGATTTATGAACTTGTGGCTTACAGTATGTATTTTGAATTTTTTGTTGATTGCATTGATTAGCTGCATGACCTTTGTACAAAAATAATGACTGGGATGGGGGAGGAATATTTTCAAAGCCAACTTCTTCCTCCTAGTGACTCTTCTTTGCATAGAAGAATATCAGTGAAATATTTTAGTTTCTTGTCTTCTCCAGATAAGCATCTTAGACAAAAATTTTAAAGGCATCATTATGTTGATATAAAATGTGGAGAGTCTCTTCCTCATTATTCAAAATTTTACCCTTATGGAGCCAGTCAAAAAGTATTTATTAAGCACTTTCAGTTAACCAATTGTCACCATAAGTGCCACACATACAAAGAAAATTAAAAAAAAAAAAACATGGTCCCTGTTCACAAGAAGGTCACATTTTAAGGGAACCAGATACAGACAACTTTGTATACACCAGATATATACTGAGTAAATGGCAAATAATCCCAGGGGGCTGGCACTAACTGAATTCTATGGAAGTCTTTTGTTTTCAAATCTGTCTCTACTGTTGAGTATCATGTAAAATGGTTCCTTAAATTTTCATTGATTTTCATTTCACTAAGCTATAAACAGAGATGTTTTCATTTAAAGTTCAATGTTGAACATCAGTCAAAATTGCTGCCCATTTCTGAGGACCTTTATATAGACAATATTTATAGTAAGATTCATGGAGTTTCAGAATGTTATTGCTGGAAAACGTCAGAGATCATCTGATCTAACCTCAGAATGTCTCTTTGATGCTTATCTCAGTTCTAATTTATAGTATCCGTCATAACTCAATAATGCCAGCAATTAGAAATTAATGTCTGAAACTTCATATTTTATTTTTATTGATATCATTTGTTTATATATCACCTTCATTTCCAAATATTTTCCTGCTCTTTCCCTATCATCCCTTTTAACATAATAAAAATGCAAAGCGAAAAAAGTAGCTCAACATATTAACCAATTAACCAACACAATAACTAAGTCTTACAGTATATGTAGTATTCCACACCCACAGACCCCAGCCTTTCCAATGGAGTATGACATATTTTCTCATATTTTTTCAAAGTCAAACTTGGTCATAATAATTATACTGTGCTCAAGTTTTCATTGTTATTATTCTTTCCTTTTGCCTACTACACTTTATGTCATTTCATATGGCTTGCCATGCTTCTGTGATTTCTTTATCTTTATCATTTCTTATTTCCCAATATTATTTCATTACATCCATGTACTAAAATTTGTGCAACCATTCCCTAATTTGTAGGCATCTACTTTTTTCCCCCAGTTCTTTGCTACTAGAGAAAGTATTGCTATAAATATTTTAGTGTAGATGGGACCTTTCTTTCTATCTTTCATCTTTTTAGGATTTATGACTCATAGTAGGATATCTGGACCAAAAGATATGGACATTTTAGTTACTTAATTTGCATCATTCAAAATTGTTTTCTACAGTATTTGGAACAATTCACAGCAACAACAACAGCATATTAGTGTGTCTATCTTCCTATAACCTCTGCGACATTGATAAGTCTCATCTTTGGTCATCTTTGTCCATTTTCTGGGTTTGAGGTGAAACACCAAGAGTTGCTTTGGTTTCTATTTCTCTCGTTAGTGATTTGTACCAATCTTACATATATGTTTGTTAAAAGACTGTGACTCTTGAGAACTGTTTATTCATATCTTTTGACAACTTACCCACTGGGGAATGGTTCTTGATCTTATATATTTGTTTTGGTTCCCTATATTTATTTAGATAGCATACCTTTATTGAGCTATCTGATGCAAAGAGATTTCCCCAATCTATAGCTTCCCTTCTTATACTAGTTATAGTGATTTTATTTGTGCAGAAGCTTTTCAACTTCATGCAGTTAAAATTAATTCTTTTATTTTTTGTGCTTGTCTTCATCCCTTTTGTGGGTGAAGATATTCCCTTTCTGTGCTTCTAACTCTATTTGTAATGTTGTAACCAGATTTGGTTCTCTTCTAATTTCCTTTTATAACATACCCTTTAATATTCAGGTCACATATCAATTTTGAGTTTATTGTTATATTTGGTATAAGATGTTAGTCTAAACTTAATTTCTTCCAATTGTTTTCAAGTTTTCCTAGAAGTTTTTGTCAAATATTTAGTTTTTCCCAAGTAATTTGTGTTGAATATTAATTTTTCACTTAGGGATAAGCTAACTTCTGAGTATCTGCTTGGCAGTCAGTAATACATTATAGGCTCTGCTAAGAACAATGCCCAGAATGGATAATCCAGCCTCCTGTTCATATCAGGAGTGAAGGGCATTGCATTGCTTTCAGCAGCAAGAAGAATTTTTAGGGGGCCTGAAAGATAGGGGCATTTCTAGACAATGGAAGAGTCTTGGGAAACTCTTACTCTATTCACACCAATTTGGAAAAATGTGAAGTTATAGAAAGACTGATTTTTAGCTCAGTATTAGAAAGCACTTTCTGACAATTTTCCCAAACCAATATAGTTCACCTTCTTTCCCATCATTGGATGCATTTATCATAAGATCATTGGCCAGGAATATTATAGGATTCATGAATTACATGGGAAATTAAACAAGATGATCTCTGAGATCCCTTTTAGCTCCAAATTTATGATCTTTTGAGTTTCATAGAAGGAAAGTTTGGATTGACGTAAGGTGAAACTTTCTAGTAATTAGAACTACCCAAAAGTGCAGTGGACTGCATCAGGAAGTACTGGCTCTTAGACCCACTTCCCCACCCCCCATTAAAGGTCTTTAAGTAGAGTTTGAATGATCATTTATATGAAATAAGGGGTTTTCTTTTGGTAATAGAATAGACTGCGGTCCATTCCAACTGAGGTTTTGTAATTCTGTGATTTTTACTGCTGTAAATATTCAGCAAAGAAGGGCATTAATTGGAAATAACATTTGTAGAAAAGCTTTCATATAAGAGGTGGGCCTTAAAGAATGAGTAGTATTCTGGTAGAAAAGAGAGAAGATTGTTGTAGCAAAAGGCTCTTAATGGGGAATAGTAAGAAGCAAATTTATATAAGATGGAGTAAGATGAGATGAGCCTTGAAACCAGACAGACATTTAACATTTATGGAATGGCAAATAAGGATCCATTAAAGATTTTCAAGCAGTGGAGAGACAAGATGAAAATTACATGTAAGCTTTTTTTTAGTAGTATGCAGTGACGTATAACCTTGGTTCAGTGAAGTTTGCTAGAAGGTTACATAAGCCAGGAGGTGAAATCTTCAAGAGTGGTAATAGATAAATAAATAAAGAGTGGTTTGAAGGACAATTTTTCAGGATGAAGTTAGTGATTGATTATGTTCCACCCCACTCTAGGGCCCTCTTCATAGAACCCCTATGTAATTGAGACATTTTCTTTCAATTTCAGGCTTTCTTTTCCCCAAGGCATCTCAAATATTACTGACCTATTTATCATCCTTAAACATTGCTTTCAGTATTTCTTTTCCCAGTTCAAAAATAATCTTGTTAATATTTACTAAGTTCTGCTCATCATGTATCAAGATTTTGCCATATGTCTGTCTATCCATCCATTCATCCATCCATCCAAATATCTTTAAGGTAGAACATTTGGTGATTATTTTGGAAATTATTTCCACCCCCATAGCCACAGCCATTTTTGACAATGTCGCTTTCCCTCTAAATGAGTATTAAATTTTTCTCTTCCCTGAGCTCTCCTGCCAGGCCAGACCCTGCCTTTCCAGTCTATGTCCTATGTGACCCATGGCTGTCAATATTAGCAGCAAGATAAGGAGTGAGAAGTGATAGGTAGTCAGTAAAATAAATATGTTTTGCTTCATCTGTGCTATTGATTTATTGTGGGGGATTTTCATCCTTTAACTTATGACCTTAGCATTGCTATCAGTTCTACAATGAAATGTGATTCTTATGTTTGAGATGCAAAATTAAATTAAGGAATTACTTATTATTCATAAAATATCAATGACAGCCTACGTGTACTGTAGCGGCAGCAATTTATACTGCTAGATTCTGGCTGTAATTAGAATTCTTCAAATAACTTGAGGGGGCAATACATTATTAATAGTGTATACTATTTGTAAATACAGTTTAGATGCTTTTCCATATGAAATTTGTTAAAAAGAACATAGAGCACTGTTCTCCTAAGTTTAGTCCTAGAATAACATATCTGTTAATCAGACCCATACATTGCACCTTGTTGAATTTCTCTTTTTGGCTATTTTTAAACAACTCCTTCTGTGCCCCAAATTCTTCCATTTCTTTTTTTTCCCATCTCTCGTCTCTTCCTCTTGATTCTCTTATCTTCATTTCCCCCCTTTTAAATAAAACCTATAGACACAGCCTGTCTCCCTGAATGGTAAACATGTTGCTATGAAATGTTGCCCACCAAACATCCCCTTTCCTTTTTTTCTCAGGTAAAGCCCTAAAGCAAATTTTCAAACGTTCCTCTGTATGCTTAGGCAAGTCAGGGACACCTCAGGCCTATGATATGGGTCCCAAGTATCCAACCCACTTGTGTATATTGGGCCAATATTCAAATTATTTTCCAGACTGAGTCCAGCTTTTGCTGAAAGAACATCTAGACCAATTTATGAATGACAGTATACTTTTCCAATAGTGATCAATAATGAACCTTGAATGTAAGATTGGAGTGGGTGTCAAAATTACATTTTCTTGTCACCATCTAGCTTTTAAAGCAAATGCCCATACCATGCATGTGGTTTCTCTTCGTAAGTTATCCCTCCCTAGATGAGCTCTTTGGTTTTCACAGACTGACTTGCTGTTTTCTTTATGTCGATTTTGTATGGATAAGAAGAAGGTATGCTTGGTTGGTGGGTGGGAAATAACGTCATTTGTGGCTATTGGCTAGCAGCAGCTCTAGGCTTATCTGGCCCTAGCTGTAGCCCCTACTATACTCTTTCCTCAGAGTGTCTTTACTGCATTAGAAAAATAAAACAAACCACTACCAACAAGAAATAAATAAAACGTGACTGCTAATCCAGCAAAGATGAAAAGAACTTCCTTTCTTGAAGAGACTTGTTGTCTTTGACAAGCTGACTGTAGATAAAAGACTAAGGTGCTTTGCTAACACTGGAAAACTTCTTTAATCCTTTATTGGTCCAAGTAAAATAGGGCTTAATTCCAAGAAACTACTGCTTCTAACCATCCATCTATCTAATTTTAAACCATTTCAGTTTATTATCCAATTTAAACTTAGTAAACAAGTGGTCCTTTTCTATGGTCTCATATTCCTAGTTAAGATTTTTACTGTGAAATTTTTGCTTCATATCTATTTTTTAATCTTACTTTTAATGAGGAATAAATAAATGTTCCTGTTATATAGTGCTTACATTTCCCTAGTGCTTTAAGAGCTGTGGAGTACTTTCCCATAGGTTATCTCAAATGCTCACAAGAGTCTTGTGATATTCCAGGAGGGTAGTACTTAAGAGTATTATCCACTTTATAGATGTAGAAAATGAGTGCCAAGAGGTGAAGTGACTTGTACAAGATGATATAGGTGCCAGGACGTGATTTCTTGATAGTTTAATCCATGCAATGATAAGTGTTAACAGAAGTTGGAAAGTAGTGCAATACTAACTTTAAAAAATATTGCTTATAAGAAATTTCCTAGGAGGTGATTAAAATAAACCAAACCTGCCATACACCAGGTGGTAAAATACTTTTGGGCCTTTTCTCCAATTATTGTCAAGTTCTATGCACACTGAAATTGTGTTTCTACTGAAGAGTTGATTTTTTTAAAAAGTATAAATGATTGAAATAACAGCTGTACTGACATAGGAAGGCTTCCCTCTTGTCTTTCATGAAATAAGAGAATAGATGACATAAATACACATACATCATATTGCATTCTATACAGTCCTACTCTGTTCGTAGTGATGATGGATACCTGATTTGGTTCTCTTCTATACAATATGATGTGTGTGTATTTACATAGACACATATATAAATTATTAGATAGAAAATGAGGATGATAGGATGATATCCTTGGGAAGCTATCCCTGGCTTTGCATCCATAATGAAATGATTACATTTGTCGAAGTTGAAAGATGACCCTGACCCTTTATACGAGGTGCAGGATTGTTTATGGCTTTGCTCATTACTGCTGTGGGCCTCATGTGTCTGGAAGCAGATGTATGTAGTGTAATGGAAAAACCTTTTATGTTTTGTGACTTGAGATTCAAAGTGTGGATTGGGTAAAAATGCATCTTAGGCTGCTTTCTTTTGCTCTCATTTGAACCTTTTATAAATCTTTGTAAATGAAAAATCACTGGAAGAAGGTTGAAGGAAGATCCAGTAATGGTTTCTCAGCATTTCAAGTATCAAGGTGTATTAAGATTAGTTATTCTGTACTTCTTTTTGCTGAGAAATAAGCTTAAATTACAGTGAGGAGAGATCAAGTTTACTGACAAGGGGGAGAAAAACAACTTAGTCCCAGAGATTGATCACAAGGAACTTTAACAATGGTAAGCATTATATTGGGATATTTTAAGTGTAATTCACCTTATGGAATAAATAGTTTCTAAAGAATGGCATTTCTTTCAACCCTATAATTCTGTGAATAGCATTCAATTCAGGGGGTCATTTCCATCAGATTCAAGTGCAGTCTACCTAATGCCTGCTTAAATCAGGAAGAAATATATAGCTGAAATGGACTCTGTTGAGGGGACACAGAAGTGAACAGAAATATAATTTAAGGTGGCTTTTTCATTATTTTGAGAGAAAGAAAAAAATACTTCATCTACTTTTTAAATTAAGAAAAGAGTAGATGAAACTTTTCAAGAAAAAAAACCTAATGATTCAGTGTTCCCTTTAATTCTATGTCCCAGACACTTAAACAAAGTTGGAAGAGAAGATAGAGTAGCAAAGAAGGAGAATGACAGTACAGGAAAAAAAAATGGATTGAGACATAGATTTCAGCCAAAAAAAAAAAAATATGTACAAAGTGTGAGAATTTGATTCAGGAAATACAAGCCTCAGTCATTATTCCTCCACAAATTAGAAATGTGATTGTGGGCAAATTGTTCTTGAGAATCTTTAGAGCCTCACTCTATGGAATCTATAAAATGGTAATGTTATTTGTTCTTCTTCAAAGAGTGGGAAGATGAAATAAAAGTTAGAAGCAGTATGCAAAAGTACAATTGTACTCCCAAAAACTTTGGCCACAATTACTTAGAGACTCCAGCACTACCAGACCAGGGCTCCAGAAGAACAAAGCTAAAATGTACAGGGGAAGAGCAGGATCCCAAGTTATCAAGACTGATAGCCCAGCAGTGAAGTTATAGCTGCTTAAAATGAGAGGGTAAGCTGTTCTGAATCCCACTTCATTATCATTCATGGTGGCTTGGAAAAGATACATCCTTTAGGAGCTTGGCATGAAGGAAGGAAGAGTTCACATTCAGTGATACCCTAGGAAGAAGTCCTGCTTTCCAGAAGACATCATTGTGCTTCAGGGTGGGCATCTTTATGTTTATTTGCCTTCCTCTTCCTTTTCTCTCCTCTTCCCTTTCCTTCCACAGGTAATAGAAATATGCCGTCTTGGTTTAGAGGAAAGTGGATTCAACAAAAATTCTACAACTGAATTTTTGCTGTTTCTTCATTCCTTTCCTTTATCTTGGCCCTTTCACAACGAGAAAGTAGAAAAGTTAAGGCCCTCTGTATTTTCTCAAGTTCTTGAATGAGTCTTCTTTTATACTTCTGGATTTTCAAAATTTCTGTAGTTTTGGCCAGTTTGATCAGTGCTTTAGGAAGCAGGGCAAATGAAGATGACATGGGGGTGTAATACACACATGAATCAGTGAACTGTACAAAGAGAGGAATTATTTCTTCACAGACTAACCCTTCACACTTGTCTTGCACCTGTGCACTATTGGTCATGTGAGATCTGAGTAGGAATGGGAATAATATGACTACAAATCTATCTCAGTGTTGGAAAAATAACCCCAGAGTACATACCCTACTGCCTCATCTTTGAGATTGTGTTTTGTTGTTTTTCTTGTCCTAGGAATAGCCTGAATGATCAAAGGGCGCGACTGCTAGAATAATAATTACTCTTGCATCTGTTTCCTGAAATTTTAAGTGCTCCAAATCCGTGCACAAACAAAAAATAAAAATTTCTTTGAAGCGGGGCAAAAGAAAATATGCCCTAGAATTGGATGCTTAATAAGTGCCTTTTCCCCCAAGTAGTTTCTTAATCCCTAAAATGCATTTCTTTGTTATTCTTTTCCAGACACCCTGGCTGTGGAACACAAAGCAGTGCTGGTACAATTATCCATATCAGGTAGGAGAACTTGCCTTCCTCTTTAAGAGATTATGATGCCCCAAATTCGTTCCATTTTCTTTATAGCCCTCGTCAGGATGATTAACTGTTTGGCTCTTTGGTTCCCTCTACTGGCCGATATTAGAAAGCAGCCCTGGTTAGGGAAAAGGCTTTCTGGGTATGTGTATGTCTGTATATAAGGCGTAAGTCCAGCAGGTACACATTTAAGGGTGAGTACAGTTCTCTATCAGTTAAACAGGTGGGGCTGGCTATTTTTAATTACTAGAAGAAGCCTGAGGGTTTGATGACAGCACTGACACATATAAACAGCTTGTGTAGAAAGATCAAATGCAGAATTTTAGGGTAGCAAGCTGTTTGTCTCATTTTGTGGTTTGAGAAGACTTTAGAAATGTAAATGAAGCATTCCTTCCTTGAGGGTGAAATTATGGAATTGGCCAATTATATGAGAAACTCATCCATGCAACTAAAAGCAGTTTGAATGGAGACTAAAATCACAGCATTGAAAGAAACTTTTCAGATCCTTGTATTCTGAAGCATCTTTGCATCTGCCCACTAATTCAGTAGAATTAGTATTGGTTTTGGTACTATATCAATCTAGATTTGTATACCAAAGCTAGGACTTTTCTCTTCCATCTGGGGTGGTACGTACACATATCTATCTATCTGTCTATCCATCCATCTATACATATACAGGGAGTCCCAGAAGTCTTAGTGCATTTTATGCTTTAATAGCTTTAATAGTAATAATAACTTTAGTAGCTTTAAAATTGTAATGGCTCAAAACTATACTTTGGGGCAGCTAGGTGGCACAGTGGGTAGAGCACCTGACCCGGAGTCAGGAGGACATGAGTTCAAATCCAGCCTCAGACCCTTGACACAGTTACTAGCTGTGTGACCTTGGGCAAGTCACTTAATCCCAATTGCCCTACCTTCTTCCCTCCAAAAAAACACCTAAACAAACAAAAAACAAACAAAAAGACTATACTAACACTTTTGGGACACTGTACACAAGAGCCAAATATTCAACTAAATATTTTGCCCCTTCTCAAGTAAGCAGAAGTGTGTTATACTACAGAGAGTCCCTTACTTTTAGTTCTTTTGAAACTTTGGGCCATTTTATATTTTGGTGTACACAGTGTTAATGAGGAGTTAATACACCTGTAGTCTTCTTCGGAAGATACGTAGTGTTCCAAAGAGAGTTAAGAATTTATATCAGATGCTATGTATAGAATCCTAGATGAAATTTCAGTTTCCTGGTGGTATTTTATCCAGACTAGAAAAGAATACAAATACCTAGCAAGACAGCATTAAAGAACTGAGAATTTGATAGCCATTTGATAGAGATCAAATTACATTGGAAACTAATTGCTCACTGCAAAAGAACCACACTTCTGAGTCCCAAGTGCTTTCCTGAAATATCTGTATTATTGTGTTTTAAAGTTTCTTTTCTGCTCTGTAGTGACATGCTGAATTTTAGCCTCTTCGAAGAGTAAAAATCCTGTTTTCGTTATTGCTTGAAGGTTTCTAGAAACTTCAGTTCTCTTTTTGGCATGGTAGCATTTCTAATAGGCCACATGTTAAGACAGATTCTACCATATGATCCAAATGAAAGAGAATATGTGCTTTGTGAAATATGGCATGAAATCTATTTTTTAAAAAAAAACTCCCATACTCAATCCTATAACATCTCCTAGCTTTACAGATGTTGCCTGTTACTGAAAAACTCCTATAACATCTCCTAGCTTTACAGATGTTGCCTGTTACTGAAAAACATGAGGAGCCAACAGCAGTAGCCCAAAATATGTTGACAGATTGTGTTTCAGAGAGCACTAGAGAATCAGTGTGAGAGATTGAGTGTTTGATAGACACAAGATTGTACAATGAAAATTGGCTAAGTCATTGTCAAGGCAGAAGAGCAGCATGCATGGGAACTTGCACCATTATTGTGCTTTCTGCTGATAAGAAACTGTGTACTACAAAGACATGAATTATTCAATATACAGCTGCACAAAGCTTGTAGAAAGCTGTAATTATTTATGAAAAAATTGGTCATCTTAGGAGAATGCAGTACACTAATTAGAAACGAACTGCTTTTTTCAGTACAGAGAATATTAACAAATAATCATTCTGCAAAAGGAAGGTGTGACTATACATGTAATGGTAGAATTGAATGTGTAGTTAGTTCTTTATTCACATACAGATTGCAGTTCAAGTTCCAGGAGAGTAATGACTTTAAAAGATGAAGTTTTTCCATCGTGTTGATTCATACTCTCGATAACTGATATATTAAAAACATAACTAAATAGGTAGTAAACAAAAGAGGCTTTTTTCCTTTTACCTTTTTTACATTGTACTAAAGGCATACTGTCATGTGAAAATATAGATCTCATGCTATTGTACAAATATATAATTACAAAAATAGTAACATATTTATGTGATAACCTTTCATGAATTCAATGAACTTCATAAACAAGGTTGAAACTTTTAAGATATTTCTGTCAGGGCAGAGGTAATGAATGGAGGTATGGTCTCATTTTCAAAGAATGTAATATTAATGTTGAATAGGTAATTGAAAGAACACTCTATATTTTTATATATATATTTACATATATACAACATCCCTATATTGCAAATGTTATTATCCCAAATTTTCGTATGAAGACATCAAGACTAGCCTCAACAGCATAGGATATAGATGGCATGGACTTATAATCTCTTCTCTGTCTTTGGTCTGGCTTATGCAACCTGAATTCATTCTAGATCTTGAGTTCCCAGAGTGAGGACACACTCCGCTATAATTCACTACTACACTTTAGGGTTCTAGGGGTATGCTTTAAGATCACTATGGTGTATGTATGTGGGGCGGGGTGGTATACTACTCACCACTGTGGGTCCTGAGCCTTTACCATTGTATAATTTGTATAATAATATATTCGTATAATTAGACACCATGAGACCAGTAACTCTTATACATAAAATATTTACTAATTGATAAGATTAAATAAACAATAATCACAACATTTATTCAATAGAAAGCAAGGTAGGGATAATCATAATCCATCCATAAACTTTGATCACAGTCTTCCAACAATGCACATATTATCAACGGGGAAGAGTGGATACACATAGAAACCTAGCAGGGAGCCATATGAATGAGGAACGCTGTGTGCTGGGGATGACACAATTCTAGACTTCAGACTTTGAGGTTCTTCAGGACACCACATGAAACTAGTCCTCTGCTAGCTGTTTCCCTTCTGGTCCTTACTGCTCTCTTAGTGGGCAAAGCTATTCCTCTTTTGCCCTCAAGTCAATGAAACAATGACAGGCTGTTTTCATTCACAACCACCTTTATCAGGCACTTTAAAAAAAAAAAAGTATTACTCTTTCAATGAGAAGCAGTGCTGTTAAGTCAGAGAACTGTCAAACTCCTTAGATCCCTCTACTTTTATAACAGCAAAACATTCTGTTTCTCCCTCTTAAACCAGAGAAAACAGGAGAGGGTGACACAGGGTGCCCCGAGAGGATTCTCTTATCTCACCCAGTAGGCCCTAAAAGCCAACAGTCCCAAATAGCGCTTTACACAATAGTACAGTTTAGATAGCTCTCTTCCATTAAGATTCTAGCAGCCATTTCAGTCTTTTTCCAGCCAGTCAGCAAAAATAATGCATTTCTTCCAACTAGTGGGTTCCCAACAAAGCGGATGAAAGCCTTCTATGTCTTCTGTCTCTCATCTTCTTGTGATTCCTCTTCCATTCAACTTCTTCTTCTATATTTTCCTATAGCTTCTTAATAGTCTCTAATGGCTTGAATAAGACCTTCCTGGTATTCAGTGATTCGTATTTACCCTAGGGGACAAAATTCAAGAAACTCATCTTTTTGTCAGACATGGACTCCCACCAGCCCTTATATAATCTTCCATAGTCCCCAAACATTAATTTATAATGTCAGTTATAACCTTTAAAATTCTAAAAACAGTCACAGGTAAATGAGTTGATGGACCATAATGCCCAGCAGCTACTGTTACCTCAGTTACTTTCTGCCTTAGAATAGATCCCCTCAGTATATTCATCTTATTGGCAGTTCTCTATCTGGTACTCAGAGTAACACATGCCATTCCTCAAAATTTTATCAATGAGATACTGTTTCTTCATAAGTTGATTTTTATCATTTTCCTCATGAATTTTTTCTCTTCCTTTAAGCAACTGTTCACATACAAAATGTGCAATTCTTTACACTCTCGTTTTCCTCCCACAGTCTCTGCGCTCAACTAGTCAAACAACAAACAATGGTTACCTACTCTGTGCCAGATACTTTCAAATTTGTTTTCTTCGGACTCTTCAGCATTTATTAAATGCTACCTAACAAACGTTCTCTATTGCCACCAATTATTCATCAGGGAACATAGAAATTTCCACAATGGGTCAAAGCCAATTATTCTGTTAACCAATAGCTTCCACAAGGGATGTGTTATGATAGGGTACCATTATTCCTCCTGAAATTAACTTTAAATTTGGTAGTTTAACATGTTACTGTTTCTCTTAGTAGGTTTTGATGGGTATTGTCACTCATAAATGTGTCCAAACTCTTTAAAAATCCATTAGTTTCTTGGCAGTGGTATTTCTTGGGGGTAATGAGTTCCATATGTTTGTTAAACAGAGCATAAAGTTGTATTTTTAAAATGTTTTCTTAAAACCTTCTCACTCAAGTTCTAACAAGATTTAGTCAATGTTAATCTTATCTACAGTGTACATAATTTCAGAAATTTTCATCCTGTTTCCTCTTAACCTTTACCTTTCTAGGTGAAGAACTGCAATGTCATAGAATCTTTTTTTTCTTTTTTGAGACAATCTAGGTTAAATGCTTTTCCCAGAATCACACAGTTAAAAAATGTCTGAGGTTAGATTTGAACTCAGGTCTTCCCAACTCAGACTGGCGCTCTGTCAGCTGTGCCACTTATCTGCCTAGTTAGAGACTCTTAATGTTGCATGAGACCTTAAAGGTTGGCCAATTTAGCTGCTCATTCTATTATAATATCCTTGACAAGTTACAGTAACACAAGATAAATAATAAATACCGACTTATATAGAACGTTCAGGTTTTGCAAAGCATTTTACATACGTGACCTCATTTAAAACCCACAACAACCCTGATGTGTAGTACAGGTGTCGTCATTCCCATTTTACATACAAAGAAGCCGAACCTGAGCAAGTGTAAGATTTACCCACGGATGCATGACGAGTAAGTATCAGGTGGGATTTGAACTCAGGTCTTTCTGATTCCAAGTCACTGTGTCCAATCTGGGTAGTCATATAAACTCTACTTGAGCACCTTTGGTAAAAGAGAAACTCATTGCCTCAAGAGGCAACCTTGTGCCTTGTTAAACAGATGCAATTATTTATTACATCTTCTTTATTCTTCTTTATTTCGAGCTCTCTGTCCTTGTGTAACTTTTACCCATTAGTCTTGGCCCTACTCTTTGTAGTTATATGAATAATTTTAATTCTTCTTCTATTTTAGCCCTTCATGTATTTGAGGGTAGTAATTATGTTCCTCTTCCCTTCCCTTTCTCTCCTCCTCTCTCCATACATATAGTTCTTTTCCAGGCTGAACATCTCAGATTCCTTTGACTGGGATATGATTCTAAATCTCTTCACTATCCTGGTGACTCTTTTCTGGATATCCTCCCACTCCTCAACATCCATCTTAACGCAATGTCTGCTGAGACCTGAACACAAGACTTTAGATGAAGTTGAACCACGGCAGAGTATTAAGGAATTATTCTCTCTCTTGTTCTGAGCACCATATTTCTCTTAGGATGATAGGATTTAGAACTGGAAGGAATCTTATAGATCACCTCATTCAACCTCATTTTGCAAATGATCATTTGATCTCTCATGAATTATCAGAAGTGGTTAATGATTTGTAGGTTTGACAAGTCTTGCAGGTCCTCTGTTGCTACTCTAAAATAAACTTAAGGAAGATTGTGTACCTCTCAATTATTCAGGTCAATTTTACTTAGAACCATCTCCATACCATTCTCAGGCAAAAGAGTTACCAGCCACCACTATGTATGTCTTTCTCCTAGGACTAGAAATATGTTTACTTGAATCTTTCAGTGCCTCTGGATTTTATTTACTCTTCTGTAGACCATGAGCCACTAATGCTCTCTAGCAGATCTGAATTTGTCTCTATAAAAAGAGTTCCAGTGGTCCAAATCTATTTTTATTCTATATGTCATATTTCTCAACTTAAATGGTTCCTGCCCTGGATCTTGATTCCCCTTTGCTACCTCAAGAATCTTTCTTACAGATTTCCTTTAGAGACTGTTTCTTCCATCCTGTCTAGGAAGTCTGCTTTTTGCTAAAGGAGATGTGCTTCTCCAGTCCTGTTCAACTTCTGCTAAAGCAGGAGAATCAGTTTATATTTATAACACATGGAACTGATGAGTCCTTGTAGTAGCCATTTAGATTTGAAGATCTTTCCCACCCATTAATAGGCCACCATGTGACCTTCTTATGTCACAGGAAGCCTAAGGCACATATGGTGGGAGGAGCTTCCTGACAGGAAAAGGAAGTTGTGTCACAGGAAATTCTGAGAAAGAGAGAGACAGACAGAGAGAGAGAGAGAGAGAGAGAGAACAGTTATGACTGCTAATGGCCACCCTTGTGATGGTTAGAACTGAACAGGCTGACTTAGCAGGGGGTCAGAGAGGTTTGGGGATGGTGAGGCTCCAGGTTGTGATATGGTGTTTTAAGTTCCTTGCTGTTATGATAAAATGGGCTGACTGGCTGTGGGAGCTGAACATTTGGTTATGGGATATGGTTCTCTGGTGTCTGAAAATATGTTATACTTCTTTTACCTTATTTATGGAGAGTCTCTCATACTTTGCGATACAGAACTACATAGTCATTTTGACAATTATCATCTACATTGTTATTATTGCCTTACTGATACAGTACTATAGCAGGAATATAGCACAAAACAAGTCCACATAAATAGTTCTTTTGGTTTTCACATCCCTTACCCCTCGAATAAAACTGTAGTCTTTTGTAGTTCCCATTTAAAACTCATTCTAAAATGCAATGGCAAACTTCCTGTTCTTTACCCTACTTATCTACTCCTGTCTTATTCTTTTGTAGTCCCTATTCACCTGCTCCAATTTGGGGCAATTAGAACTATTTTGCTTAACTGGGCACCAGTCTAACCTTCCAGTCTTTTAAACAATTACCAGGCATAACCACCATATGAATGGAGACCCTTGCCTAAAATGTTCAAAAATTTTCTCTCCATCCCTCCCCCACTCTCTCTCTGTCTCTCTGTTTCTGTCTGTCTCTTGGTCTCTGTCATTCTCTCTCTCTCTCTCTCTCTCTCTCTCTCTCTCTCTCTCTCTCTCTCTCTCTCTCTTTCTCTCTGTCTCTCTCTCTTCCCCTCTCTCTGCCTCCCTCACTCCCTTTCCCTTTCCCTCCCCTCTTCCACTGGTCATTTTCTTGATGATTCCAGGCTCCTGGCTATTGGACTGTAGGGTCTCAATTTATTGGAGTGGCTTCTCCATTATTCTTTTCATTTAAGTTAATGTTTTTAAGCATCCATTTAATCTTGACAGAATGATAAATGATCTGTTCTATAACATCAAGGTTTAATGATGAGTTGAGATGATTCTAATTCTTGAGAGGCAGCTAGGTAGTACAATGAATAGATTATTGGTCCTGGAGTCAGGAAGACCTGCATTCAAATCCAGCGTCAGACACTTAAATAGCTGTGTGACCCTGGAAAAGTCACTTAACCTCTGCCACCATTTCTCTGGGTTATTGTGAGGATCAAATGCAATAATATTTGTGCCTGGAACATAATAAGTGCATAATAAATGCATGTTCCCTTTTCCTTTTGTTCTCTTGAGCCTAACTAAGCAATAAACTTTTAGTCTAAGACTGGGGACGAAAAACACTTATTCTTCTTATTCTTGCATAATAAAATCTCACAGCAGTCATAAAATGTTGTTTTTCTTCCCTGTTTTAGGATGTGCTTTTGGTTTTCAAGTGTTCTAAAAAGTCCCAGAGTTATTCTTTAGCCTTTTTTAAAACCTTAAATACTTCTACTAGACTGATGAGAAACTAACTACCAAGTGTTCATATTATCTGAGAACTTGTGAAGGAAACGACAGGGCTATGACAATGACATCAAACTGTATGTTGGAGACACTCTTGCAAATATCATTGCCTTTATACAGAATGAAATATCAAGCCCATTTGTTCAAGTTGCAAGTGTTGTATAACTTTACTAAAATATATTTGCAATGTTTGCAAAATAAAATAGGTTCTATATTAACTAATAAACCTTTTCTTTCATCTCTCACTTCCAGCCGCTGACACCTGACCTTCATTACTACTATATCCTGGAATTGTCCTTCTATTGGTCCTTAATGTTCTCTCAGTTCACTGACATCAAAAGGAAGGTAAGAGGAAGTCGTGATATTCATAGGAAGAGGCTGTAGCCCTGTATTTTCTGTGACACTTGGCAATTGCTGCATGTCAACATAAGCAGAATGTGGCATGAGTAGATCCGAAACCCAGACATCACATTCTGGACTGCACAGAGTGAGGTCCTTGTTGCCGTTTTGTACTAATATCTTTTGGTTATCGTGGTTCTTCTCTTTCTATAAAGTACCAATTTTATATCAATTTTTGCCCGCAACATTCATTGTTGTTTATCAGAGTACCAGCCTGACCATTTCCAAAAATGAGAAAGTTTTTCTTCTCCAACCTAATGCCTTTATCTCATAGAAATAGATAATAATGAATCCTGATAACAGCAATTCCCATTTATCTGATTATTCTAGCTTAAATATATGGGGAAGGAGAAGGGAACAAACTATTTGTTAAGCACTTAACTATATGGCAGGTACTGTGCTAAGCATTATACAGACATTATTTCATTTGATCCTCAGAACAACCCTGGAAGGTAGGTGCCATTATCACCCTCATTTTACAGACGGGAAAACAGGCAGGCAGAGATTAAGTATCTTGGCTAAGGTGTTGGAGCTATTATGTTTGGGGATAAATTGAAACTCAGGTCTTCCTGACTCCAGGCCTCCTATCCACCATGTCACTTAGCTGCCTCTGTGTATGTGGACAGTTTTCCACCTATGAAGAAGATACACTTCATCAGCACTTGTCATGGTGGACATGGAGTCAGAATATTCCAGTCTACATCATCTCTATATTGCCCCATTCTGTGATTCAAAGGGTAAGAAACAGGACTGCATAAGTCAGACTATGCCAATGGCAAGAGAAAATAAATACCAATTTCCAGGATCCTTAGGATAATGTGATTCATGTGAATGCCTCAGATCTTACTGAAATACACCTCGTAAGTCCCTTTAGGCAGGAGTTTTTAATCCCAGAGTATTCATGGATAGATTTCAACAAGTTTGTGAACTTGGATGGACAGAAAAAAAATTATATCATTATCTTCACTAACCTCTAACTGAAACTTAGCATTTCCTTCAATTATTTAAAAAAGATTATTATGAGAAAGGATCCATAGACTTCATCAGATGGCCAAAAAGTTTAACAATACACAAAAAAATTAGGAACACCTGTCTTTAAAAATGATGGTGCAAATGTGTCCTGGGTAGCGCAAATGTCTGTTGAGTTAGGAACTGGTGTCTTAATGGTGTTTAGAACATTTTCTGATTTAGAACATTACCACCATTGGGAAAGCAGAGCAGTTGATATTCAGGAAAGGAAGTTAGTAGCTCTTTCCAAAGCAACAATATTAGGACTAGAACTCTGATTTCTTGATCACAGTCCTATGGTAATCACTCATTGTACTAGGCATTGGGAAGACTTTACCCATCTTCATGTCAAGCTTACCATTGAAAGTGGAAGGTCTTCTATGACTTCTTGAAGCCTTTATATGTGTTATCCAATTAGGAGCACAAATGGACGGAAAAGAGCCACCTTCAAAAGCCCAGGAATGGCATTAAAATATTA
>CM053622.1:635146095-635212478 GCA_028646595.1 Phalanger gymnotis | reverse complement strand
ACTAACCTTCTGTGTAGTCTTTACTCTTTGTGGGTTGTGAGGCCTGGTACATGCCACAGCTCAGTAATTCAGGATGCTAGGGCACTCTCGGCTCCACTCCTGTCTCGTCGGTCCGTGGTCTGCCGCGCCGCGCGTGCTGGGCTCTGCTTGGCTCAGCTCCGCTCCCCTCAGCTGGGGGCTGGGAGTTCCGTTTGGGATAGACCTTACCCCGAGACCATCCAGGCTGTCCTGGGCTCGAGCCCTGCTTCCCTCTGCCACTTTGTGGGTTCTGCAGTTCTAGAATTGGTTCAGAGCCATTTTTTTGTAGGTTTTTGGAGAGACTTGGTGGGGAGCTCACGCCAGTTACTGCTTTCCAGTCCCCTGTGTTTAAATTAGGCCTCAGCTGTGTGACCCTGAGCAAATCACTTTACCCTGTTTGCCTCAGTTTCTCCTTCTGTAAAAATGATCTGGAGAAGGAAATGGCA
Organism: Phalanger gymnotis; assembly: GCA_028646595.1. Lineage (NCBI taxonomy): Eukaryota > Metazoa > Chordata > Mammalia > Diprotodontia > Phalangeridae > Phalanger > Phalanger gymnotis. Next base: position 635,212,014 of record CM053622.1, on the reverse strand, counting down.
AACCACACTAGTATATTTGCCAAGAAAAAAACCATAGGGCATGCAGTCCACAGCATCAGAAAGAGTCAGACACAGCTGAACACCAGCAAAGAAGTAACAGAACTTGCCAATTTGTTGGATATGAGGATTCAGGAGAAAAGTCAAAGATAACTTTAAGATTCTAAGTGTAGGTGAAAGGGGAGAAGAGTAGTACCAGAAACAGAAAGAGGGAAGTTAGTGACCAAAACAGGAGAACATTGTACACAGTGACAGCCACAGCGCGATGACTGATTTTGACAGATTTAGCTCTTCTCAGCAATGCAAGAACCTAAAACGATTCCAAAGGACTTAGGATGGAAAATGCCATCTACATCCAGAGAAAGAACTGAATGCAAAGATAAGCAGACTCTTTTCTTTTTTGTTTTGTTTTGTTTTCCTTTCTTGTGGTTTCTCCTATTCGTTCTAATTCTTCTGTGCAACATGACTAATGTGAAAATGTATTTAATAGGAATGTATGTGTAGAGCCCATAGTGAATTGCATGCTGGAGTGGGGAAGGAGGGGGAGAAAATTTAAAACTTATAGAAGCGAATGTTGAAAACTAAAAGTAAATTAATTAATTTTTAAAAAAAAGAAAGAGGGAAGTTAGGAGGAAGCACAGGTTTGAAGGGAAAATTAATACATTGCTCCTGACTAAAACAAACTCATCCATCCCAATTGGTCGTTGTTTTACCATCTTATTAATTTGTGTCATACCTGTAGTGGATTGGTCTGTCTTTAAGACTTTGTATGGGGATGATCATAAAAAGTTTAAGTTGTCTAATACTTATATGAATGAATAATTTTTATATCTTTTGTCTTATTATTACTCTATTATTGTTATCCTTTGAGTATCTTTGTGAGTGAAGTATATATATTTAGTGGAGTATGTATTATTATTATTAGCCAATTATCCTTTGAGCCTCTTCGTGAGTGGAGTGGTTTGTGTGTGGCAAGAAGGAGGAACACTATTATTTTTTTTTAATGGAGAGCTAACTGGAGCAAAGAAGTTCGGGGATGTGTATGAGGTCATAAGGCCTTGGCAGAGCCAAGGCTAGGGCCCACGCCCTCTAATTTCTGTTCTGCTTTCAAGTCCAGCCACTATGAGACATCTTTCTGCTAAACTGTGACATCTCCTTCAAGGTCTAGACTACAAAAATTCTACAAACATTACAGTTTTGGTATGTCTGCTCAGATACACAAGCCTTTTAAAGCCATTTCTGCTTCCTTCCACTAAATTGCCCACCTGTATTGCAGTTCGGGGCGCTCTGTTTGTGGCAGTTTAGTGAGAAGTTGTAATTATGCGTTATCATTTATGCTAGGTACAAGATTGAAACGTCATTTCTGTAATCGTTGTATGTTACGGCGAAGAGAAGAGTCTGATTCTTGTTAGTGCTGACTCCAAGTTTTGTTTTAATCGCTGCTACTGTAAGAAGCAGCATGATATAGTGGATAGAGCCAGTTTGGGGGTCAGGAAGACACGGGTTCAAGTCCAGTCACTGATGGCTAGTTACATCCTGGCTTTGTGACCCTGGCCTAGTCACTTAACCCCTCATTGCTGCAGGCAACTCTCTAAGGCTGTAATTTGTAGAACAGTTCAGCTACCGATCTGCATTGTTGGAGAAGGTTCCCTTACAAAAATTGCCCCCCAGGAGTACTGGATAACAGTAAAGTCACAGGCCCAGTGCAGATTGTGGGCACTCACTAAGCAGAAAACATGAAACCACCACCAAAAAGCCAGGTCGAGTTAATCATAATTAGTGCAAGTCACCGGAGCTATTCCCTGCTACCAGAACAAACCATCATAACTGATAGACTGCATTCTCAAACCTCCATTTATTTCCCCTGCAGCAGTATTTCTGTGCTGGCCCATTAGCTGCAGGGACTAGAATGGATGTCATAACTCTGAGGTCTCTACATGTTACCAGGTACTCCTGCCTTCAGAGGCGTCAGAGGACTTTGAGATCCTTTCATCTTACTCTGTTCAAGCAGGGCAGTGTTGTGGGCCTTATTTTGACCTCAAATTTACACCTGTCAGCCTCTATCAAAAGGGTGGGAGTCAATTGCATAGCTTCAGTGATGGGTTTGATACCATAAATCCATCATTTTCTCTGCTGTGGTTCAGTTGAAAGAGCCTCAGCTCTCTGAATCTCACTTTCTACAGTGCTCCATTCTCCAATGTAAGGAAATTAATTGCAGATTTGTACTCTCTAGAGGTCTAGGCAGGATTTTTTTTAAAGTTGCTATAGAGCTACCTAGACTATTCAACTGTCAAATAGACTCTTTAATATGATGTTCAAGTCTTTGGTGTTTGGGAACCAAAAGCATATGTCAAGTTCAGCTTTCTCTTTGACTCGCTTTTCAAGCTGAAACATTTACCAAAGGAACATTGCAGGTTTGCTTTTCTGAATAGCTAGTGATTAACCGATTAGTCTTAGAGTTCACAAATACGTAAGAGCTGAATAGATTTTTTTCCAAATCAATTCTAGGAAATTGCTCTGAAATTTGTTTTTCTGCTTGTGTTAAATGGTATATTTTAAATGCAAGGGGCAAAAGCAGAGCTCTTTACGCCATTGGGAATTTTGGTACATTTTTTTCACAATGCTTCCATCTTATATTAGCAGGTAAATTTTATTGAGGAGAAAAGACCTGATTAAATTTAACTATGGAAAAATTTTCACCACTTAAAATAAGCAGAGCACTTATTGCATCAACGTTCGACAGAAATTGAGCAATATCATTTAATCAGAAGCATAAATACCGAAGAGGAAGGTGGTATATTTAAGGGAGTTAAAACTCTGGTCTGTAGTGCTGTGAATAATGGATCCAATTTTCCAATAGTCTAGCAGTCTTTCCATCCCCCACCTCTTTTTTCCCACTGATTTTTCAGAAACATGTTAACTTTTACAGAAAGCAGATATTTTATACATCTTGTTGTGTGTGTGTTTGTACCTCTCACCTCCCTTTGGTATAGGTTGTTGTTGTCATCGTCATTGAGTCATTTAGTCGTGTCTGACTCGTTGAGACCCCTTTTGGAGTTTTCTTGGCAAAGATACTGGAGTCCTTTGCCATTTCCTTCTCTAGCTCATTTTACAGACAAGGAAACTGAGACAAACAGGGCTCATTGACATGCCCAGGGTCACACAGCTAGTAAGTGTCTGAGGCCAGATGTGAACTCATATAGATGAATGTTCCTGATTCCAAGCCCAGTGCTCTATCTACTGCTACTGCCTAACTGCCCCCAGTATGACTTTTTTTTTGCTTTTGCTAAGAATTAGCCTCTTTGGACTGTACTATAGAATGAATGTCTTTATGAGACAGATGAGAGTGAAACAGCTAATGTGAACTTATGTTATATGACTTCTTCTGTGACAATCACATTAATTCAACATGCACAGTTAAAGGGTTCTTTTATTAAATAGATTGCAGAGGTGATTTAACAAAAGACCAAGGTGAGGGAGAGGCAGATAGTAAAACTTTTCAGCCTCAGGTTGATTTCCAGAAAAGAAGGCAGTCAGCCTCAGGAAACTTGAATGGAAGGGATGCTTAATTTTATTATAAGGCAAATATTTTCACATTTCATGCAGGAGGGATTTTTTTTTCCCTGAGAGAGAGCAAGAGCAGTGACTCAACAAGAATGCAGTATCCTAGTAACGTTCTCTATTCAGAGATGATGGCTTCATTTTTTTTAAAAAAAGGCAGCATGTCAAAGTATCAAAATCCATTCCTATAAAATTCGTTTTCATTACCACTGAAATTTCAGAATGACCAATTTCATCTCCAACAGTACCAAGCCTAATGTGTGAAAAAGATTTTTTAAATCAATATGCCTATCACTTAGTTTCTAGAACAGATGCATTTCAGCCAAGTTTGCTGTAAAACCAAATTCAGTATATGAAGACTGGACCTCAAGTCAGGCTTTTTCCTTAGGTGCACATGCATTGTGCAGCATTTCTCTTTTGGTTCCTCCACAGAAGGACCATGTCATCCCCACAGCCTCCATCCCTTCAGCAATCACTGCCCTGCCGCTACTGCTGCTGTCCCCTAATTTTCATAGCCCCAGAATTCAATTGAGAACTGAGCGCCATTCCTCACTTTAAGGTCTATTGACTAGTCAGGGCTAGCCCAGCACCAGGCTAACAATCACTGTGGAGGACCCCATTGTGGGTGTTCTCAGACAAAGTCAAGGTCATTCTGAGTTTCTTTGCAAGAATTCAGGCAGCTTCTTTCACTGCCACAGTAGCTGCCTTCGGTATATTATTGACAGTGAAGAGACATGAGACGTGCCAGCTCTAAGATCCTTGGCATTTCATGCCTGGCATCATTGACATCAGCTGGATCAGAGCCCCAGCTTTGGCAATTCTAATGAATTCAATTCAGTGAACTTTAATGACGATCACTTGCCAAACTTGTAATTCCAGGTGTGCCCTTTAACCTCTTAGAGACTCAGTTTCCTCTTTTGAAAATGAGGATAACACCTGCAGTGCCTACCCTGCCTGTCTACTATAAGGTTCTAGTGAAACAGTATATATGAAAGCATTTTGTAAGACTTAAAACTCTATGTAAATATAAGCTCCAAGTCTTAAGCCATGATTTGACTTATCACGTGCTTATTCCTTGTTTCCTCAGATAGACTGCAAGCTCTTTGAGGTCAGTGTTCATCATTCAGAACTCACTGTCTTTATGTCAATAAGAGCATGGGCAGGCTAGCTGCAGAGACCATTAATAAAATTTGAAATCAGAAATATTAAAGACTAAGCACTTTGGTCTACTGGTACTTTCATAACATTAAAAAGAAATCAACTTTTGGCTAAAAGATAATAGCTCTCCTCCTCAAAAATCTCTGGCTTTATGGAATCCTTTCTTTCTTCTTTCAGTTCCTTTCTTTTCCTTTTTCTTCCTCCCTCTTTCTTTCCTCCTTTTCTCTTTCCCTTCCTACTTCCTTTTTTCCTTCTTTCCCTTCTTTGTGCTGCTCCACTCCCCTTCCTTTTTCATCCTTCCCTTCCATTTCTTTCCCTTCCTTTTCCCTTTCCCTTTCTCTTTCCCTTTCCCTTTCTTTTTCTTCTTCCCTTTCCCCTTCCCTTTCCCTTTTTTCTTCCTTCCTCTGATACAGAGGAATAAGTATTGGACTGGGAATCAGAGGAAATGTATTCATGTCCTGCCTCTGCTATTTACTACCTGTGTGACCTTAATCAAGTCATTTAACTCCTAATGGACCTCAGTTTTCGCATCTTTAAAATAAAGGAGTTGAACTAGATGGTTTCCTGGATACTTTCCAGACCTTATTCTATGATCTTATGTTAACTGATATTTAAAATAATGACCCAAGGTACTGTAATATCCTGAAACATCAGAACAAATTTAAATTATGTTCAGTCTACTATACTTCCTAAGGCAGGAAACCATGAATGCATTTTTACAGAGATTTTTGTCAACAGGTTAAAATAAGCCAGGTTTTTCTGGTTAAATGGGAATTAACCAGAACACTCTATTCTCTGTATAGTTCCATTCATCCAGGCTTTAATGAACTGTATTTTCCCTACCTTTCTCATTGGAGAGATGTGGATCCTCATTCCCCACTGAAAGATTGGTTCCATGCTACACCAGCAAATGTTTTAAATTAAAAATAAAACCTTATATAAACTCTGCCCCTCAGTCAGTTTGTACTCTAATGGCAAAAAGAACATTTTCCTTGTTTTGTCTAAATCACTGTAGCATTTAGAACGTTCTCCTTGCTTCCAAACATTACGTTAGGTTGATAGGAGTATTACTTGCCAGTTTAGTAGTTGAAGGCAGAAGGGAGTAGAGTGGGGGTGAGGGGAAACCTTTTCACACATGAAAAAAAAATTACAGGCCATTGTTATAAACTGTTTCTATACTTACCTCAGACCAGCTAGGTGGTGCAGTGGATAGAGTGCCTAGTCTGGAATCAGAACAGTCATGTTTGTGAGTTCAAATCTGGCCTTAGATACTTACTAGCTGTGTGACCCTGGGCAAGTCACTTAATCCTGTTTGCCTCAGTTTCCTCATCTATAAAATGAGCTGGAGAAGGAAATGGTAAACCACTCCAGTGTCTTTGCCAAGAAATCCAAAATCTGGTCACAAAGAGATAGGCATGACTGAATAACAACAACAATATACTTACCTCCAATGTTGAGGGCTAGGGAGATGCTTTGCAAAAAAGTTTTCAAAGTTGTTATAAAGGGGTGCAGTGCAGTAAGAGCTGAAAAGCATTTTAAAAACCAAGTTCTCCATAGAGGTTGAGAGAGGAGGCCTGAACTCCTTTCCACTGAATCTGAGAATCTTAAAGTTGGAAGGAAATTTAGAACTCATCAAGTCTAACCTCTCACTCTATGCCGATGACAAGCTATATGGTCCTTGAGAAACAGTCATCCAGCTCCTACATGAAGACTCCAGATATGGGGAATTCAGGACTTAATGAGGCAGCCCTTCTGAAAACACAATTAAATTTGATTCCAACTGTTGTTTATTTTTCTTCATTTGGAAATTTAATCAGATCTTTGTGTCTGCCAACCTCAGTAAAATTTATTTGAAACCCCTGCATGGCCTCCCAGCCATCACAGCCATCATCACACTGCTCGCTTTGTTGAAGGCTGTGTCCTGAGAGATGGAGAGGCCTTTGTGGGTTTCATTCTAATTGGATATAGTTTCTTTTATTTTCATCTTCAGAAATTATGTTGTTATGGTGTAGAGTGTAGGGAAATTTCTGGTAGAAAAATATCTCAACTGTTCAGGCTTAGGCACTATTTGCCACAATACTTTGGCCCATTCACCCCTTAGTGTTCTTTCCCCATGTGGACTCTTGGATAAAGGCTTTTCTCTCAGGGCTAAGATATTGGTATGAGGTGGTCAGTGTTGACTACTGGCAACCTTGTGACTAATATTCATCTCCCCAGACCTGTTCCATTCAAACTAGATTATTCCCACCTTGTCATCTGGAATTTGGGAATAGCTGCTAAAATGTTAACTTAATACACAGCTTGAATCATAACTTATTTTTATCTTCTAACCTACTTTTCTCCCCAAACTGGGGTGAACTGAAGCTGCTGCTCCTGAATTCCTGACTTCTTGCCCCTTTTCATGTAGCAGAACTGAAGACAATATAACTTGTACCAGCATAAAATCAACTCGCTATTTAGTTGCTTCTCTGTATTTGGGTGGTTCTCATCTCAGGGGTAATACAGAATAAGGCCAGACAGTTTATTGTCTCCTCCTGTCAAGAAAATTTAGGCATGAAGCTGCAGAATGCATTTTCCACATAAATAATGGGACTAATGGCTAAGATGGAAAACCCATGGGAATTGAGACAAAAGCTTCAGCAAATAGATTAATTTAGATACCTCACTATCCCCACAACTTTATTAAATTCTTTTTTTGAAATAATCCTGTGAGCCTCGAGGTCCAGTGCTACATTCGGGAATCATGATTGGACTTCTATTATTTCTAATCTGGTTTAGGATGGACTTTCTGGTGTTTATAACTTGGCAATAATGAAAAACAACTTAGTAGTTTTCTTTTGTCTTTTAAGTTTCTTTTTTATTATTATGAATCTGATTAACATGAACATTTCCACATTCAAATCATAAAGGACAAAGTGTTGTACAATTTATGACACCATGAATCTCTATTATATACAACTTGTTTTTTTAAGTAGATGCTAAATTTAACTCTGAATCCAACACTGCCCTAATTGTCGATGTCTTCTCCTGTGCTTTCTTCTGTTTTCTCACATATATATTTTAAAATGTTTCTTCGATCTTCTTTTCTTTTCTCTTTTCTTGTGTCACTCCTCCCTTCTTTTCCTTTTCCTCTTCCAAAAAAATCCCTCCCTTATAACTAATAACTATATGTAGTCAAGCAAAATAAATTCTCACATTGGCTGTGTTTAAAAATATGTTTCATTCTGCATTTTTAGTCCATTACTTCTGCTAAAAGGTATGAAGCATGATTCATCATTAGTCTTTTGGGATAATGATTGATTATTGTATTCATAACACCTCTTAAATCTTTCATAAGCTGTTTTCTTTTACAATGTTGTAATCATTGCATATCTTGTTCTCCTGGTTCTGCTCACTTTGTCCTGCTTCTGCTCTGAGTTCACACGACTTCTCTCAGGTTTCTCTGAGTCATTCCCTATCATCATTTTCTACAGCAGAGCAATATTACAACAGATTCATAGATTATGATTTATTCAGACATCCTCTGGTTGATGGGCATCCGTTATTTCCCATTCTTGCTACCATTAAAAAGTGCTACCACAACAATTTTTCTTCATATGGGTCCTTTCCCTCTTTCTTTGATCTTTTTGGGATAAATTTCCAGAAGTGGTAGCACTAGATTAATTAATCAAAGAATATTTTTTGAGTTCCTGCTATGTGCCAGGCACTATGCTAGGTGCTGGGGATATAAGTACAAAAATGACATGACCCCCTATTTGTGAGAAGCTTACACTCTAATGACAGAAACAGCTAGTACCTATATAAATATATATACATATATACATATATACATACATATATAAATATATATACAGAGGAGTTAAATGCAAGGGAATTTGGGAGAGAGGCCACATCTTTGGCAGATGCAGAGGAGAGAGTAGAAAATGGTATCAAAAGATTTTGAGATGAAAAGAATGAGAAGGGTGTTCATGTGGGAGAAAGCATATGCTCAGTTTAGTGACTTTTGGGGGGCATAGTTCTGAACTGAGTTCCAGAATGCTTGCATCAATTCACAGCTCCACCAATGGTGTATTAGTGTGCCTGACCTCCAACATCCCCTCCAGCAATCGTCATTATCGTTTCTGTTGTTGTTGCTGTTGTCTTTGCCAATTTGATGGGTGTGAGATTAAGCCTCCAAGCTATTTTAATTTGGTTTTATCTTATTAATAATTTGGAACATGTTTTCATATGAGAATTAAGAGTTTACCTTTCTTCTGCTAAAGAAAGCTAACGTTCTTTGACCGTTTATTTATTGGGAAGTGGCTTTTATTTATATAATACACACATACACACACATATACATATTTGTATCAGTTCCCTATGTAGCTTTGATACCAGACTTTCACTCAAAAAAACTTTGCTACAAATTTCCCCCCATTTAACTGTTTGCCTTCTGGTTCTAATTGCTTTGATTTTATTTGTGCAACAATTTTAAACAATTTCTTTGTGCAAATTTTATGTAATCAAAATTGTCCATTTTATCTTCTGAGATTGTCTTATGCCTTGTTTGGTCAAGAACTCTCCCAGTCTCTCTAGTTGTGTGAAGACGTGTTTGTTATCTACTTCCTTGCTTCTCTTATTGCTTATGAGGTGTCTGGGTGATAAAATGGGTAGAGCACTGGACTTGGAGTTAGGTAGATCTAAGTTGAAATCCTGCCTCAGACACTTACTAGCTGTGTGACCTTGGGCAAGTCACTTAACCTCTCAAATTCTTATTTTCTCATCTGTCAAATGGGGATAATAGTAGTACCCACCTTCCAGATTTGTTTTGAGGATCAAATGAGATAATAATTGCGAAGTACTTAGCACAGTGCCCAGCACGTGGTAATCACTATATAATTGTCAGTTATTACTATGAAATACCTAACAACCAGGTTTGTTATGAGGACAAAATAGGATAATATCTGTAAAGTGCTTTGCAAACCTGAAATGCTATATAAATATTAGATATGATGATGGTGCTGCTCTGATATGACCTTTTATATCTAGGTTCTATATCCATTTGGAGTTTATTGTAATATATCATGTGATATATTGTATAATGTATCACTTGAAACCTTGTTACTTCCAGATTCCTTTCCAATTTTCCCAGTACTTTTTTATCAAGTAGTGAGTCCAGCATTTGGAATCCTTGGATTTTTTTAATACTATGCTTGATTGTTTCTGTATCATGTACACTTAGTCTGGTCTGTTGATCAACTTTCCTGTTTTGTTTTGTTTTGTTTTTTAATCCAGCACCAAATAGTTTTGCAGTATAGTTTGAAATCTGGTACTGCTAGGCCACCTCTTCTCATTTTTTTTTTCAATGTTTCCTTTGAAACCCTTGACCTTTTGTTCTTTCAGATGAATTTTATCCGTTCAAGTTCCATAAAGCAATTCTTTGGTAGCTTTATTGGTACAATGCTACATAAATTAATTTTGGTATTGTTGTCATTTTTATCATATTGGCATAGAAAAACCAGGACCAGTTAATATCACACCAGTTACTTAAGCTTGTCTTTTTCTAGAAAGAGTGCTTTGTAGTTGTGGTCATGTAATTCCTATGTGTGTCTTGGTAGGTGGATTCGCAGACTTTATTTTTCTATCTAATTCTGATGGGTTTTGTTGGTAATATATACAGATAAGCTGGTGATTTAAAAAATTTATTTTACATCCTGTTACTTTGCTAAAGTTATTGTTTCAAATAATTTTTAAATTCACTCTTTTTACAAAGTAAACCATCATCCCATCTGCAAAAAGTGATATTTTTGTATCCTCTTTGCCTGTGCTTATTCCCTCAATTTCTTTTCTTGTCTTCTTGCTATAGTTAGCATTTCTAGAATTATAAAAAAACAACAGTGGTAGCAATGGACATCCTCGCTTTATCCTTGATTTTATTGGAAAGGCATCAATAATTTTTCCATTATAGAAGATGCTGCTTCTTAGTTTTAGATAGATATCATTTGCCATAAACAAAGTAGTTATCTGAGTCTTCTAATTAAGGCCTTGGAGTCTCTTTAAAGTGAACCTAAACAGATAATCTGAGATGGTACTAAAAGTCATTGTTTACAGAGAACTTTTTACCTATTGGACTTGATATTCGATATGTACTTATATAAAAATTGTAGAATCATAATTACATAATTATGTTAATTACTTTGAAATCATTTGGTATAATTTTATTTTCCAGATGAAGAAACTGAGGCCTTGAGACCTGAAATGATTTGCCCAAAGACTAGTGAGCTACAGTAGGGCAAGGCCTAGAACCCAAGTCTTTATTTTCAAGGGCTCTTTAAACTATAGTCTTAACCTTTCTTTTTGTCTACATATCTAGGAAAGCTTCCTATTAGTGGGAAATTGTCGATTTTTTTTTGTAAAATAGCTTTTGGAAAATAGGGAATGTCAGTGTTGCCCCAAAATTAAACCCAATGAGGCAAAGAATTAACTAAGAAAGATAGCTCTGATCTGGGTGAACCTCAGCTATAAAACAACAGCCATAGAGTCATCTGCCTTTGCCTATGGTATAAATCTAACCTTAGGGCAAAGCATATTCCAAGTACTATAAAAATAATTGATGATATTTATGTTTAATGCTAGGTGTATAAATTAAAAGACTATAAATAATACATTTCATGCTCCTCTACCAACAACATTCCCCCCAAACTAAAGCCTCTGATGTTTTTCCAACAAGGAATTCCCACTTTCATGTATGCTCTCAGTTGTATTTCACGTGAATCTTTGGCTGTTGTTGTTTAGTTGACTAATATGTGACATGGCCTCTTAGCCCTTGAGGTGAATATATAGAGTGACCAGATTTTTACTTCCTTCTTAGAAAGAATTCTGAGTGACCAATTATTCCAAGAAGGGATATCATGCTTTGTTAGAAAGGAGCAGATAAGTCTTTAATTTGGGGAAATTGTGAACATTCATTCATTTCTTTAACAAACATTTAACTTTAAAATGGTATCTTCTATGGCTAACACATTGTGTTAGGCATGGGGGGGAATATTTACAAAAATAAGTAAGATATGTTTCTTTTTGCTACTTAAGCTGAAGGAACGACCCAAATACAGTTTGAAAAAATGTATTGCAAGAAGTGATGAGTCAGAGCAAGTAAATTGGACAGTTCTGAGTGAAATTGAGTTCACTTTTAAAAGCAATTTTTTCTTTACTTAAACATGATGTCATTTCTCCTCACTTTCCTTCCTATCTCTATATTAAACAAGTGGATATCTGTTACAGATAGTTACGGTCAATGTTAGTCACTATCCCCTGACCATGTTCTTTGTTTCTTTGCCCTTCCTCTGGGCTCATGATGGCTTCTATATTTAGACTGCCTTCTCTGCCCATCTTCACCTATTGCATTCCTAGCAATCCTTTAAGACTCCTGTCCTCCATTAAGGACACTCTCCTCCTGCCACCTTCTCTGCAGATATTTCCCTGAGGCTCTCAACTGGATATGGAACTTCCTAACTTAGACCTTACATTTACTCTTTTCTCATGTGCTTATCTTGGTGTAACTTTATTTTAGTTTTTGTGTATGTGAATAATATCTCCCCCTATGACAGTCATGTTCAGGGATTTCAGGAAATATGTTCAAAGCCTTACGCCAAGATGCTCAAACCTCAGGGTTTATTGATAGTATACAAAGCCCTGGTAGAACACTTACTTGCCCCAAAAGGATATAAGTCATCCAAACTCTTCATCTCACTTCCGTGCTGGTTCAATCAGTTAATCAAGCATTTAAGTATCCCAGCGCTGGAGATAAAAGAAGGAAGGAAGGAAGGAAGGAAGGAAGGAAGGAAGGAAGGAAGGAAGGAAGGAAGGAAGGAAGGAAGGAAGGAAGGAAGGAAGGAAGGAAGGAAGGAAGGAAGGAAGGAAGGAAGGAAGGAAGGAAGGAAGGAAGGAAGGAAGGAAGGAAGGAAGGAAGGAAGGAAGGAAGGAGTGGAAGAAGGGAGGGAAGGAGGATCAGTTAATAAGCATTTGTTAAGTACCTACTTTATTCCAGGAATTATGCTAAGTGCCGAGGATACAAAGGTAAAGCTAAAACAGGCCCCATTCTTAAGGAGCTCAGTCTAATGGAGGAGACAATAGGCAAACAACTTTCTATAAATAAGCTATAGGTAGGATAAATTGGAGATAATCAATAAAGGGAAGGCACTAGCATTAAGGGAAATCAGAAAAGTATTCTTATAGTAAATGGGATTTTAGATGAGACTTGAAGAAAGCCAGGAAGCAGGTAAGAAAGCATACACGGGGGATAGCAAGTAAAAATGCCTGGAGTTGAGCGATGAAGCATCTTGTGAAAAAAGCAGCATGTTATTGGATCGCAGACTACTTTGTGCCAAGTAAAGCTAAGAAGACTGGAAAGGTAGGAGGGGGAGCAGATTATTAAGGAATTTGAATGCTAAACAGAGGATTTGCATATTATCCAGGAGGTAAGAAACAATTGGAGTTTATTGAATGGTGTCCCACCCCCATCTTCTGACGTGGTCAGAACTTTAATTTAGGGAGATTGAAATGATAGCTGAGGGGAAGATGGATTGTAGTAGGTAGAGCATTGAGGCAAAGGGCTGATAACATACCCAAGGTCACACAGTTAATCTGAAGTAGGTGATGGTAGCAGGGGTAAGGTACACATACCTTTAAGGGAAATAGATAATATGTACCCCTTTTTCTTCATATCCCCTTTTCCTGAAAGCTCATAAAGGAAAAAAAATTATTCTGAGAATCTATAAGATTGTATACAGTTTAAGCTTTGGCTGTGCAGACTGACTTCTGAAGGTAGAAGAGACCTCGGTGAATATGTTTGGACAAATGTTCACCTTAAACATTCTAACTTACTCTGGGATGCTATGATTCAAATCAAGTCCTAAAGCGTGGTGGACTTTGAATGAGTTAATGGCACTAAGCACCCCAAAACCACAGAAAGTCAATTTAATTTGATAATCAATTAGCTAGAGTAAATGGAAGACTGATGGTATCATTAAGAGCAATAGAGAAATTGAAGGAAAGAGGGGAATCAGTTTGGTGACAAAGGTAACTCGAGTGTCAGGCACGTTGAATTGGAGGTAAGGGAATATGCAGATGGAGCTGTCCAGCTAGCAGTTGGAGATCTGAGGGGCTCAGGAGGAAGATCAGGACTAGAAATCATCTACCCAAGTACTAAATGAAACCATGCTAGTGGATTGGGTCTTTGAGTGAGAAAGTTGATAGAGAGGGGTGCTAAGAGCTGAGGACTGATTTTCAGGGAACATTGAGATTTAGAGGTGAGAGAGAGAGAAGGTGAAGAAGATAATGAAGGAGCAATCAAGGAGGTAGAAGGAAAAACAGATCCACTGTCTTTAAAACCTGAAGAGGACAGTTTCATAAAAGAAGGTGGTCTTCAGCAGTATCAAGAGCTACAAAAAGACACACACAGTGTCTTCTCATGTCTCTTCTTTGATCTTAATAATTTCAAAACATTCAGTTTCAATTATTTTGCAATGATTTTTCTTTCCATTTATGTTACTGTAGTCATTTATTTGCTATTTTCCTATATTTTATATTGTTTCCTGGCTCTGCTTAACTCGTTTGCATCAATTCATATAAGTTTGTGCTTCTCTAGGTTCATCATATTTGTTGTAATGTTCCATCACATTCAAGTACCACATTTTCTAGGCAATGAGATTCCAGTTTTTTCTACTTCTTTGCTACCACAGTAAGTACTGCTAGCTCTTTTTGTGGGGGCAAAGAAAGGGAAACTGAGGGGATCCCCATCAATTGGAGAATGGCTAAACAATTTGTGGTATATGATTGTGATGGAATGCTATTGTGCTATAAGAAATGGTGATCAGGATGCTCAGAAAAACCTGGGAAGACTTATGTGAAGCGAGCAGAACCAGGAGAACACTGTACACATTAACAGCAATATTGTACAACATCAACTGTGAATAACTTAGCTATTCTCTGCAATACAATATTCCAAGACAACTCTGAAGGACTTAAGATGAAAAATGCTCTCCACCTCCAGAGAAAGAACTAATGGAGTCTGAATGCTGATCAGAGTATTCTTTTTTACCTTCTTTTTTTCTGTTTTTTATTTTATTTTATTCTATTTTTTGTTGGTTTTTGGTCCATTTTTTTTTTTTGCAACATGGCTAATATGGAAATATGTTTTTCCTGATTGTACATGTATAATCTACATAAAACTTCTTGGCTTCTAAAGGAAGGGGTAAAGGAGGGGTGTTGGGAGAGAATTTGGAACTCAAAATTTAAAAAAGCAAATGTTAAAAATTATTTTAACATGTAATTAGAAAAAATAAATATAATTTTTAAAAAACCAAAGTACTGCTAGACATATTTTAGTGTGTAGAGAAGCTTTCTCTTCATCATTAATCTCTTTAGCTATGTATGCCCAGTGGTGGTATCTCAGGGTCAAATGAAAAGTCCTTTATTTTTAAAGGGACATATGTTCCTTTTCCTTTCCAAAGCTATTCTCTCTTTAAAAAAAAAAAAAAGAGATTTCACAAAAACAAAAACCACAATCTAAATATAGACATTCCTGTTTCATTTTGTTTTACTTCTATTTTAATTGAACTTTAAAAAAAAAAAAGTTGGAAATAGAAATTTAAGAAAGCCCTCAGCTCTCCTATAAAATAAGGAGTTAGTTTCCACTCCATCCCTACCAGAGGGACAAATGACTAGAGGAAAGAAGACTTTGAAGCAAATGGTACTTTACAAGAGATGATTGGTTGGTTGTTCCTACTTTGAGCTAACCAAGAATGCAGAACTGAAATGAAATAAGTATAGAAATAAAAGCTACCAAGTAGTTTAGCTAAAGGGGTTTTTAGGTTCATTTACAGCTTTTAATCGTCATTTCTAAAAGTCTCATGAAGAATCAACATTTCCTGTTTTTGGAGGGTTACTGTGGTTCTGGACATACCATCTTTTGGACCAATTCTTCCCTATCCAGATAGAGAGCAAAATAATTCTCTTTGGGGAATTCTCACTAGCATTTATTTTTTACAATCCTGAAGGGCCCTTGGAAATGGTTGCTGCTGATTTGTCATTAGACCAAACTGGAGCAGGGTTATTTTTTTACTTTCCATTCAGGAGACAGCCTGTGTGAGAAAAAAAAAAGAGCATTTCGTGGTAGTAGGAACTTAATACTTTCATATTATCCTGGAAAGTCCCCAGATGATGGTTGCAACTTACTTACTGGTTACTGACAAAAAAGGCATTTGGCTGTCTCCACTTTGGGAAGCAACCTATGAGGGATAACACACAACTTGACATGATCATTTGAAGTTAGTGCTTGTCCATTTTAAAGATAAGATCTGCCTACAACAAAAGAAGTAGTATATCGATTTGGAATAGTGTTTAGTACCAAGTACGAAAATTTGAGGGGTTAGTCAGGTTTTGCCGTGTGTGTGTGTGTGTGTGTGTGTGTGTGTGTGTGTGTGTGTGTGTGTATACATTTAATTTGCATTTTGGGAACTCTCCCCTTGCTCTGACTTCATATGAACTCATTTTTGTCCTGCAGAGCCTCACTGGTAAAGAATTCATGCTATAGCAAACATTTTCACTTAAACGTTGCTCAGCGGTGGGACAGAAACAAGAGAACTGAGCAATTGGGTATATATTTAGCCATCTATCTACTTGCATCTGGAATGTACTTCGGCAGTAATTCAAGAGGGCCAAGCCATTTCATGCCTCCTGCTGCTAAATGAATGTAGGAGCAAAGCTGCTATTTTCACTGTGTAAGACATTTATTGTTGGTAAAAATTCTCCCACTTCCACATAATCATCATCCTAGCAAATTACACCATAAAAATTCAACTCTTTATGTATAAGGTGGAACAAGATGTTTTTTATCCAGACCCCATGAGCTAAAATTAACAGCTGAATCAGTCACACAAATCAGAGTATTATTAAACATATAATATTTTCATAAATAGATCCTTTTTTCCCTGGGTATGTGCTCTATTGGCGCCGATGGCAGCAGATCTTTGCATCTTGCTGCTTTTTTGAACAGAGCTGGTCCTCCTGTCTTATCATGCAATTGTTGAGTATTGGGACACTCTAATAGGAATATTTGCTGATACTAGGATGAATAAATCTTGGCATCAAACTGTTCCTGTTGTGAAGTTCTTTGAAAAAATAAATGGTGTAAATACTGATATGCTAGTGAGAAATTAGTGGACCTAAAGTTACTGCCTCCTTAGACATCCTCAGATTTCCAGAAATCTTCATGAATCCCTTTGGCTCTTGGGTCAAGGGAACACTGAATCCTTATTTTCTCTTAATGGTGGTTGTTCCAGCTAGAAGCTTGAGTCATCTAAGCTACTTTCTTCCATGCAAGTTAAAGGTCAAAAAAAGAAAAAAAAAACATTTGCAGTCAGGCCGCTTTTCAATCACATGTGGAAAAAACCCAAGTAACATTGTGGTACATGGGCTAAAACTGTTTCTGAATGGGAGTCTTGAATTTGACATTAAGGTTTGGCAGCAACCCTGGAGAGACAATTTCCAAAGCTGACAAAGGTAGAGGAGAGGAGAAAGATAGATTTATCTTATGTCTCATTTAAAAGTAATCCTTTTATGAGTTAGTCAACAAATGTGGATCAAGAACTTCCCAGGACTATGATAGGTATTGTTAGAGATACCAAAAAAGGAGACGAGGCATACTCCTTTATTCTAGGATTTAAATTTGATGATAGAGATATGTATATATGAACTATAATATATGCATATACAATATATTAATGTAATAATATAAATATAATACATATGAAATATTAGGTTGGTTTCCTTGATTGTTTTCAGAACATAGTGTTCCTTTCATTGTTCGCTGCTTTGAAGAAAATAAGGAACATCAAAATGTCTTAGGTGATTGGCTTCTTTCGAAGAATCTGAGTGAAGAGAGACATGAAAAGTCAATTAATCCAACCAAGAATTCCCTCAACAACTACCTGACAAGTACTCTTGCGACCTTTGCTTGAAGATGAGATCATTCCTTCTATTTTGTGGTCACAGTATAGTTGCTGGAAAGTGGTTGTTACTGTTGTTATTTTCCTTTCATCCAGATTAACTTTGTTTCTCTCCATTTTTCACCTATGGCTCCTCGTTCTGTCCTCTAGGGCCATTTACAAATAGCTGTTCCCTCCTTAGACATCTTCCGTTTCTCAAAATCTGCATGAGTTCCCTTAACTCTTGGAGCAAGGAAGGCTTGATTCCTTAGCTTCTGTTTGTGATTTTTGTTTTAGTTTCCTAGTTCCATCCCCTGAGGCAAAGCAGGACATTTCTCATTCTCATGACAGCCCTTCAGAGCCCTGAAAACAATAATAACATCTCACTACCACCACCAATAAGGAACAATCCCTTTTCCAGGCGGAACATCCTTAATTCCTTTGAGTAACATGTCCATCATGAAATGATAGTTGCTCAGTTGAAGTCAGCTTTACACTTAGTAGGATTTAATTTCTTTTCTTATATGCAATAGCTCCCAAGCCAGTCTCACTATCACCAGTCTGAACCCACTGCCACCACCAAAATAATATTCCTTATTCATAGCCCTTATATCAGTCCATTGCTCAGAAATCCTCAGTGGATCAACATTGCCTTTGGAATAAAATGCAAAATCAGCTGGGCATTCATTACCATCCACAGTCTGGTTCCAGTCTGCCCTTCTGGTCTTATTCCACACAACTTCACAGGATATATCCTGTCACCTCACTATTTTCACAACCCTCTTTGGTGTCTTCTTCCAGCTTCAAGCTGTCAGCCTTATTTATCAATGTCCCCCAAATCCAGATTCCCTGCAGAAAGAATGGCCAAGTTACTTCACATAACTCTTTCCACTGGTTTCTGATAAAAGTATGTTAAACAGTAATGTATTTGCAAACAAACAAACAACAACAACAACAACAAAAAACATGTACTAAGGCATGTAGAGTCCTGTGTTACAGAGGCCTAGAGAGAAACCAAGTTTAGATAAAACACTATCCCTGACCTCAAAGAGCTTAGAGTCTAGATTAGAAGATTTACTATGAATTACTACAGAGGAAATATATAATGGAGCTGGGAGAGAAGAAATAGGGTAATGAGATAAAAAGGTTAACAGTCCATACTATGAATAGATTCTTACAGTTTGATCCTGGTATCCTACTGGGTATGTGACTTCACACCTACTCTCTATTTCTTAGTCTTTTGGGGGGAGGCAGGGAAGGCAGTTGGGGTTAAATGACTTGCCCAAGGTCATACAGCTAGTAAGTATCTGAGGCCAGATTTGACCTCCTGACTCCAGGGCCAGTTGCTCTATCCATGGTGCCATGTAGCTGCTCCTGTTTGCTATTCTTCTAAGCTCTCTCCTACTGTTAAACTCTTCTTTTTGCCTTGAGATTAACTTCATTCTAATGCTATCACCATGAAACCAGAGAGTAAGTTAGGGTGATAATAAGACAGCACCTTCTTTTATGAATTCAAGTCACCAAGTCTAGAGGAACTACATCTCAACATCTACCACTGAACTGTACACAGTTGTGAAATTGAACACATATAATTCATCAGTCTTAGACTCCTTATGGTCAAGATTACAGGTATGTGCCACCTTTCCCAGCCACTGTTGGTGATTTCAAAAGAGTGTGGAAAATATCTCATTTAAAAAAAAAATGAAAAGAGAAGGAAATATTGAAAACCTAGACTAGTGGGTTTGACAAGGTTCTTGACAAAATTGCAGAAAATATTATTAAAGGGATGGGTAATGAACATATAGAGAAGTAGTAAACACAAAAGAAAACTGGCAAGGGTTTCATCATGAATAGGTCATTCCAAACCAGGTTCATTTCCTTTTTTGACAGGGCCTCTAGGCAGGTAAATCAAGGGAATATTATAGATAGTAGACCTAGATTACAACAAAGTTTTTGACAAAGTTTCTTGTGCTAATCTTAGGGAATAGAAGTAGTATAGGCTAGATTGTGATTTAAGTTAAATGGATTTGAAACTAATTGAATGGCTGGACCCAGAGAGTAGCCATTGTTGTTTCTTAGCCATGTTAAAAACAGTTTTCTTGTGGAATGACTCAGGAGCCTACATTTGCTCCTGTGCTGTCAAACATTTTTATTAACGATTGAATAAAGGTATGTAAATGGCATACTTACTAGATTATGAAAATGATGCAAAGCTATGAGAGATAGTGGACACCTGGGATCTAAAAAGAACTCAACATGATAGAACATTTAATAGGGAAAATGTAAACTCCTATACTTGTATTCAAAAAATCAACTTCCCAAATAGAAGATGGGGAAGATGAGGTTAGGCAACAGTTTATCTGAATAAGATATGAGAGGTTTATTGTACTCTATGCTAGAGATGAATCAGGAGTTAAGTATGGCAGAAAAAAGACCTAAGGAGATCTTAGAATACATTGTGAGGCATTGTCTGTTAGACTAAGAAAATTCTAGTTTCATTTTATACTGCCTTGGTCAGATCACAGCTGATGATCTGGGTAACACTTTTTTAGAAAACACACTGATAAGCTGAAGACATCCAGGATGGTGAGGTCCCTTGAGAGCATCCCATATGAGAATTAGTTGAAGGAACTGGAGATGTTTATTCTGAAGATGTGAAGACCTAGGGAAAGTGGGTTAATCATAGTTTTATTCAAATATTTGAAGAACTGTCATATCAAAGATGGATCATATTTGTTCTGGGTTCTAAAGGGCAGGACCAGGAGCAATGGGTACAGGTTTCTAAAAGGCAGGTTTAGGCTTAATGTAAGGAAGAAAGCTTTCTGACAATTAGAGCTATCTCAAAGTGGAATTAGCTGTCTCAGAAGGCCGTGGATTTCCTCTTAAAATTATCAAGCAAAAGCTAGATGACCACTTACTGGGAATATGGTAGAGAGGGTACTTGCTCAAGTCTCACTAGGAATAGTGCCTTATGACTTTGAGAGTCTATGATTCATTTAATCTGGTGAACAGAGCTGCCCTTCACAGCCTTCCATGATGGATCTAAGCAAAGACCTTCTTGCTACTGACCTTACCTGCTTGGGTCGATTCACCCTCCATTCATTGGTCAAAGCCTAGACAAGCCTGTAGCTCCAACCCACTCTCAATTTCCATAGGAAGTGACTTCTCTTTCTGGGCTCCAAATCCATATTTCCTGGGTTTTAGGTATTTTTGCCTCCCTCATTCCATCTTAGACATCTGCATGTTCTGGATTCGTCTTTTGGATATAGCTCAGCCTCTCGCATCCCTAATGAATGACAGAGCAGAACTATAGCACAGTGATTCCAATCCAGGTCCCCTATCTACTAGGTCAGTGCTCTTTGTACCATTCTGTTTTTTCTAAATATGCTAATTATGATAGAGACAAGTTTAAATTATCAATTAGGAGCATTTTTCATACAAAAGATCTATGGCACAAGGGAATTTCTATAACAGTATTAGAGTCTGAGGAAAAAAAAAGACAAGAAAGTTTTTTCAGGTTTGATTTAAATAACAACCTCTTCTTGATAATAAGCTAAACACCAACAGTAAAAAATTCAGTGTTCTACAGGCAAAAATTAACTTAGTCTTATGTGTTCTTTTCCTATGCATAAATCACATATGTATCTCAAATACATTTGTGTTGCAACCTATTTTTAAAATTGAATTCTATTTTCTTAAATTTATCACTTCTTTAAAATTCCAGAATGATATTATTCATAGGAAGTTCATTTATGAGCATCAGAAAGGGTTTGAAATTTTGTAATGACCGATCCAGTGTAATGAGACAGAAAAGAATGAAGGATTTATAGGCAGAGGATCTGGATGAGAATCCCATGTCTACCACTTATTTGCTTTTAGGCGTGCAAATCAACCAGCCTCCTTGGGCCTCAGTTTCCTCATCTGGAATATGAGAGGGGGCTGGATAAGATAACCTGTCTGGTCTCTTCTAGCTCTAAATCTATGAGCATTATCATCAACATGCCTAACATCACATGGGCAGTGTTTTTGTTGAAGACTATCGTTAATGTATCCATATTTGTGCACTCACAAATCAGTGTCTAAGATATTATTTTGTTGGGTTATATCTGAGTCATACCCCTTACCTCCTAAGTGACTACAGAAAGCTAATGTTTTACTGTTGTCTAAACATAGCTAATTCATTTCCTAGCAGTACTCATTTTGCAGTTTGTTCTTCTCCTTAACCTTAGAAGAGAATTTATTCTAGTGGTACCCCAGGTATATGATTTATAAAGTAGCCTTAAGTAACTTACCATGAAAAATATTGCATGAGTATGAGTCATTTTTGCAACAAAATTGTTTAGGTCAAACACTAAATATGAAATTTAGATTTAATTTCTATTAACTTAAGATAGAACCATGTGACTTACTTGAATTTGCTGGGCCTTCTATTCATTTGAAGTATGATTGGTGTTTTTTTTTGTGGGGGGGGGAAATGCTGTGTTTGGAAACTTTGAAAGCTCTTTGTTGTGCTAACAATTAATTCTAAGTAGCAAACCCATCATATTTGACCAGGGAGAATATACATGGTTCAGCCTACCCTTTTACATTGTGTTAACTCATGTTGCTAGTAAATTAAATGACAGATGGTGGAGATTATTAAATGCATAATAAGCATTGAGTTTACCAGGCACAGAAGAGAAAGAGGTTATCCTTTATGAAGCTGGTGATATAGCTAAATTGTCCTTTGCTAGAAAATGGATATTTTATCACCCTGAATTGTGTGATGTGTTTAATAATTTGGAGTTTCTTTTATGAATTACAACAGATTTACAATGTTTAAAGCCATAGCTTACTGCTTACTTAGCTCGTTCGAGCAGAATTTAGACATTTGAAATGGGTTGATTGTTTTTTAAACACACAAAAATGCAAACAGATTAATAAAGGAAGTTTGGGGGTAGAACTGAATATTAAGGGTCATGTCTTAGAAATGGGCTGGTCCAAAAGACAAGCAAAATGTAGAAGCTGTGTTGCACTGCTCGCCTCAGCCCTCACCCTTTGTATTGGCCATGACCTAACTAAAGCTATGAGTACGTTCCATGATGCAGGTTGTAATCTTCCCATTTAGGGATGCATGGAGGAATCGTTCCTACACAGTTAAAGGCCAGAAGCGTTCTATGATAAGCCAGAGTCAGAAGTCACAATATGGGGTTGCTAAGCAGATGGATCGGAGGCAGAAAGCAACATCCAAAGTAAATGTACTAGCAAGGAATGGGATCATGAACTGAGTCCAAGGGCAGAGGAATGAAGAGATGTGGTCTGGAGCTAACCTGCTGGGATGCAATACCAAGTTAAATAATAGAGATGTGAGTTCAACAAAGAGTATCTTCAATTTTCCACATTCAGCTTTCTTTGGATGCAGATGTATTTTGGTGCCCAGCTATTCTCCAGTTCCCTCTAAATTAGCTATAGCAAGACAGCTCTCTACCATTACCCATGTTGTTCTCCATGGCAACAGTCTCTAAGCAGCTGCAATCATATACCTTCCTGCCACCTTGAGACTAGATTTTGAAAACCTTACTATGACAAAAGGCAGTAGAGACAAGTGGATTTGGTGCCGTTTCCAGAATTTTTATCAATGATCTTGGGAATAAAGGGTAAATAGTGCAAAAATGGTTTGCTAGTCAGCTCTTTGTCTCTCAAGGGCCCGTATTCAATAAGAGACTTAAAAACAGATCAGATTTGGATAGCATTAAAAGAAATCCATACAGGTAATGGTAGCAATGTTCAATATTAGCTTTCTTTTAATGTGATTATTTTAGTTTTGCGCTTAAACGGCTTTCAGAAACACTTCGTATTATTTTCTGTGCAAAGTTTCAACCCCATTCCCTATAACAATTTCCTATAATTCATATTATTTTTTGTCCTTTTTTCCTGTTTGGGTACAAGGTTGGTTGGGGTACTAGTCTGTTGCTTTGGCTAAAACTGAAGGCTTAATAGTAAACAGGGCAAAAACAATTACTTTGACACATTCCCCTGAGAATTCTGCCTGAAGGGTAAATATCTCAAGGGAAGAGAGGAAAGCATAGTTCTGTGCCTTTCACATATGAGTTTTTAGTAATAGCCCTATAAATCAACATATCTAGGAAGACAAAGAGATCAAAGATTGGACTAGAGGCAGCTGATTTATAATGTATTCCTGGAGATTTTGTCTTGGTACATACTCATGAAATCATATTTGATAAATAACCATTTTTGAACCTTAGCTCGTATTCATTAAATAGTCATAGTTGCTGGACACACTCCAAAGCAAGTTAAACGAATGCAGTTGCAGGTGAATGCCTTTGGAGTGGATGGACAAAAATAAGTGACAGTGACAACACAGGTGGGCAGAGGCACTTGACCTGAAGTTGGAGGACCTGCGTTGGAATCCTATCTCTGCTCCTTACTGATGTGTGACCTTGGGCCAGTCATTTCTCTTCTGGGTCTCAGCTTCCTCATCTCCAAAATGAGGGTTTCACCTAGATGATCTCAAAGGATCCTTACAGCTCCACATCCCATTTCATGTCTTAGAAGGTGCTGTCAAGGATGTAGTCATCTCTGGCCTTTGGCACAGCGACATCACTGCCAAAGCCTTTCGGTGTATGCTCTGCCTTAAGACTTGCAATAGCTTGCGATACACCACCTGCATAGGGCACAGGGAAAGATAAAACATAAAGGAACTTGGATAACTGGAAAAGCTAGCCAGATAACTAGATTCCCCCAGAACTGTATAGAGTCTATTAAGGATCTTTCCCCTCACGGCAGCCCAATCAGTTTGGAAACACAGACCCACAAGTTTGGGCAAGCTCTTCTTTTAAAAGACCCCAAAGGGAGATCTCTTATTAGGGTCATTGACAACAGCTGCTGCCTTTCTGCCCTGCAGATCAGTTACCCAACCTTCTTACCTACAAGAGGAAATGCTACAGTTAGGACCCTAAGTCCAGGCCTACCAGTTTGGGAGCATTTTTGACAAAAGGAAAAAAAAAGACATATCCACACATGATAGAGGATAATGTTACTTGGAGAATTCATGCTAATTTATATATTTAAGTTTTTTGTAAGGTTTCCTGCAAAAAAAAATTGCCAGTTTCACGTAGTGAAACAAATGAGTTTAAAGCAGAGGAGGGTGAGAGGCTTCCCTGCGGTCAGGGAAGATTTTTTGAAGTGAAGAAATAGATACTTGGCTTCGCACAGTTTTATTTCCAGACCACTCAGATGGGTCTGGAAATAAAGCTTCATAGAAATTGTTACACTTTGCTCTCCCAACAACCGAGGCTTTACAACTTGTTCCAAACAATGAATTAATGAAAAAGATGGAACTTAGTCTCTAGTCTCTCCATTAATTTTGGGCTTGTTTATGAATAATTTCTGAAACACTTGAAGGGAAACTAATATTTACACTCGTTTCTTAAGACAAGATCTCACCAAAACGTCCAATGAAATTAATGTCCAAAGTCTTTTTTTTAATAACAAAGTTTTTAATCAGGAAAACTGATATTGAGATCTTGGCATAGAAATATAATATGAATACTAGTGATGAGCTTGACAATATCTCATTTCAAAAATTTTAAATTATGTTTTAGCATCTGGAGAACATTTCACAGTGTCTAAGTGGTTAGGATATAAAAAGGATATTAGCAGAAAATAACAACACCAAAGGCACCCAGGACAGATGAAAGATATGAAAGATAGGCAGTTAGGAGACAGAATCATCACTAGTTATCAAAGGATATTAACTAAGTTACACTGAATGTAAGAAGAGGAAAGCTTAAAAAAGGAAAAGAACACAAGACTATAAAGGTGTGTTACCTTCTGGTCGTTTTCAGGTCCAAATGAAACCACATTTATCAAAGCATTAAATACATATTTTATATACATATACATGTACATATATTCCTATTTCATGTTCAATAATGCTGCTATAATTTCTGAGATGTTTATATCTAAACAGAAAATGAAATAGCATAAGGGAATTTTGAATTAATTTTATCATCGATACTAATCAGAATTCTCTGAATGTTATAGGGTTAAAAAAAGGTCGGACTGTCATGATCTCAGAAGAATCAAAATTGCAGATGACACAAAGAGTTATAAGACATACTCATGTATCTGTCTGGGTACTTGATTACTTTGGATTTTGGTTTCTTTATTTAAAAAAAAACAAACCAGGGATGAAAGAAGAGAGCTATAATCATAAAATCATAAAGTCTCAGAGCTATAAAGGGGACCATAGAAATGAGGAAGTAGATGATTTCTAAGCTTCCTTCCAGCTTTAAAAAGTATATGTTTATATGACTCCAAAGTTCAGAGCTCTACCATTTGCATTAAAGAGGGAATATTATTATTATTACCTAGTAATATATAACCTGGTAAATACCCATCAAGTCATAATTTCACCAAACATAAATACTTAAATAAAAAAAATGTTCTTCCTTTAGATAGCTGACTGGTAGAGAATTTGTTTGCAGATGAAAGACTTAATAGAATATAATCAATCATAAATCAGTAAACATTCATTAAGTGCCTATCATGTTCCAGGCACTGTGCTGAGCGCTGAAGATACAAAAAGAGGCAAAAGACAGCCCCTGCCCTCAAAGGGCTTACACTATAATGAACTGGTTAATGTAGAATATATAGAACAAGGATGACATTTAGGTGGAGAATGGAAGACTAGTTAAGTCAGAGGTTCTGTTAATTATCCCCGTTTTATAGTCAAGGAAACAGAGGCAAACAGAGGTTAAGTGACTTGACCAGAGTCTCACAGGGTCCCACAACTAGTAAGTATCTGAGTTTGGATTTCAATCTAGATCTTCCTGACTCCAGACTCAGTGCTCTATCCATTGCGTGAAGTGGTCTTCGACTGAAACATCAAGCACATGGGCTATAGGTGGAGAATTTCTTGGTAACAAAAGTAGTTAAACATGAGTTTGTGTATTGAAAGAAAGTTCTGGTATCTTATCTGATCCTTACTGCTCTGATCCTAGATCTGATTTGATTTAGATCGCCCCCCACCCCTTACCCTTGTGAAGAGAAGGAACACAGGCAATTTAATCTGCTAAAGTTCCTCCCTCCCTCCTTACCAGTCTGTGCAGTTAGATTGGATTCATTTTTACTAGTGTTTCCTAATGCCAAGGGTATTTTGCGAATGCTTTCATGCTAACTGGTACATAAGTATGTCAGCCCTAAACCAAAATGTGTTGTGACACATACCTTGATCTCTATGGCATGGATGCAATTCGAAATGAATTCTTTAAATACATGCAGATTTGTTGCAAAGGATTCAACTTGACCTCCTTCCCTTCCTATGATTGACCAAAGTCACAGGCATTTTTTTAAACTGTTCTGGAAGGAAATCAAAGGAGTTAAGGTTAGTATTGATACAATTGCCTTCTAGTATCCATTCAGAGTATTTTTTTAAGTCCACAATGATTTAAACTGTGAAGAGATGACCTTGTGGCAGCAGGGATTCCATCAATAAGAGTAGAAATATTAGTATTCACACTGGTCACTGCAAATATTCTGTTCTTGGGCAGTGACTGCGCATCAGAAGAAAAAGGGTTTGAACAGATAAACTGAACAGAACTCAATACAACAGACAGCATAATTGGTAAAGTACTTTTTACAGTGCATTGGACAGAAATAATTTCCTGTCTGTTACATGATTTTAGTTCAGTAGTTGAGATCTCTTGCGGCACGACGTGCTGAGGCTTGTGCCACCCATTCATTGCTCATCAGGAGAACACACATTGACTGCAATCTGAGATGTGTTTCTTTATATTCTTTAGTTGTTTCACCAACTATATGATAAATTACAGTGGAAAAAGTGCTGTCTGTGGAATCAGAGAATGCGGGCTCGAATGATGCTTACTACTTGTGCTACCTTGGTCAAGTCACCCAACCTCCTTGGTCCTCAATATTCTTCATCCGCAAAAGGAAAGGGTTGACCTTAATGACCTCACAATCTGGTTTTTTTTTTTCTTTTTTAAAAATGCCACTCAATGTTTAGTAATCCTGGACACATGGTAAATACCTTAAAGAACATGGATTAATTTTTGAGTCCACTACTATACCATGACTGGTCTTGGATAGGCACAGTTGTATCCATTTATGGTGAGTTGTGGTATTTTCCTCTTTAATGCAGATGAAATAGATGTATGGCCAGATATACAAAGAAATACTCACGTTACACATTTCTTTTTTTCAAAATCTCATTACTTCCACAAAAAACATTCAGATTCCTTTAGGCCTATTATAAAATATCCATATAATTTCAAAGCATCTGGAAATGTAGTAAGATTAGTGTAATATTTTATATAAAGAGGCATAGGGTGAGAGAAGGTTTAGATTCTCATCCCAAACTGGGTGACATTAGACAAGTCACTCAACCTTTTTCCTTTTTTTTTAAAATATGTGAAATGAGGATATTAATACCTATCTGCATCTACCTTACAAGACTGTTGGGAAAATAAAATTTATATATGCAATATAAAATATATACATATATGTGTATATATGTATAGGTATGTGCATGTGTAGAATGAATCTGCCTTCATGCTCTATTAAAATGTCCATGACTCTTTGTGTAGCCTGAGACTTTAATAACTATTCCCTGCAATCTGCAATATATGGGTACACACACATACACACACACACACACACACACACACACATATACACCAATTTGGAAAAAACTAAATGTTATATAATAATAATAAATTAATAAATAAAATATTTAATGTATAAAAATACAAAATAAAATAAATAATAAATAATAATGATTATTAACTTAATAATCTAGCTAAATGGTTAAAAATCAATAACACTCTAATAGTGTAAGTTCCAACTGAGATTGAAATGTAGAGGCACATAAAAACATATTATTTTGTAGAGAAAAAAAAATTCTTTGTTTTGCTAGTGGTTTGGCTTCTGGTGAAACAAGCTGCACTTTTCAGTCTTAAAAGATCTCAAGAGAGAGAAAGAGAGAGAAAGGAGATAGATTGGTGTTGAAAAGAAGCAGAAGAGAAAAAGCAGGAATTTTCAAGTATAGATGAACAATTGTTTTCCAAGAAACAAAACAGGCCTGAGAACCAGCTGAGGTAGGTGTTGGTAGATTAGTTAGAAGGGAAGATGGCAGATTTGACCATGGGTAATAACTCTCTACTGTACCACAGAACATGTTTAATTTTTCATATAGTCATGAAACATGCAGTAACACAAGAAGAGAAATAACACCGGACAGATTTCCGAGTATCTTGACTAATGTCATTCAGATCACTTTGGAGCTATAACAGTAACAAGCAGACATAAGTCAACGAGTAGTTGTTTCCTTGACAAATGGTGCCATGCTTGCTTATGGGTGTTTCATTTCTTCTGGATGAAGCAAGGGTGCTGTTTTCTTGGTTCACCTGGGAGGCTAAG
The DNA here is from genome assembly GCA_028646595.1 of Phalanger gymnotis. NCBI lineage: Eukaryota > Metazoa > Chordata > Mammalia > Diprotodontia > Phalangeridae > Phalanger > Phalanger gymnotis. Next base: position 635,182,894 of record CM053622.1, on the reverse strand, counting down.
TATTCCAGAATGAGCAGCTATGACCCAAACAGTCCCGAAGCCTCTCTCCCCACCTCTTCTGGTCTCTCTTTAATACCTGTTCCTATCTGGGAGTATTTAGTTTATTCCATGGTGCTTTCTCTGCTAAAAATCCATGTGGCCTAGTGCTCTGACGTTTCATTGCTGACTTTGATCTTCAGCCTTTCCCACCCTCCCTCACCCTTGATGACATAAACCTTTGAAGCAGCCTGAGCCGAAGGAGGGAAACAGCTGGATGGTCCACTCTGGGAAAAAAAAAAACAATTTTTTGCCTCCCAATCTGTAATGAGAATCCATGGATATGAAAGGAGCAACATCTGTCTGAGATGCCAATCTGGGACTTGGAGGGTCCTTGAGCAGCTTCTTAGAAATCTATCCGGCTCCACTAAAATCTACAAGGGCTCTCTAAACAGATTAAGACCTTCACTAACTTCCTGGAGTAATCACAGTTTGTCCCATTCTTTTTCTGCCTCCCAAACTGTAAATCCCTCACAGTCTCTTTCTTTTGTCACCCTCTCCCACCATAGTGTCTAGAAATTTTGGGCATGTAATCTGTACTTAGGTATTTTGTGCCTTGACATAGCTTTCTGGAAAAAATGATCAGGGAAATTCACTGTTGTTTTCAACTACAGTTGTCTTAACAGCTTTTAGCATCCCAAAGCTACCTTTCTAACTGTCTCAAAACCCACTCCAACTTTCCTTTGTTTTACAATTTAGAGGGGTCCAGTTTGTGTGTGGCTGGAACCAAATTAAATGCAATTGGTAAATATTTAACAAAATAAATAAAAATACAGTAAAACATAAATGACATTACTTTATTGTTTTTTAGTTAACATGTGGCCCACAAGAATCCATTTCTCTTGGAGTTTAATACCACTGTTCTACATAGTAAGAACAGATGTTATGCATGTTTCATGACTATATGAATGAGTATATGAACACGCAATGGATGTTATGTGGATTGTGGCTAGACAGTGAACATGGGAGTCATTATCCATTAGCCTTTATCCCCTCAAACCTCTTATTCCACTTCCCCCAAATGTGCACTCTTTAGCAAAAAGAGACCAAAAAAGAACCTTGGTATAGATAATTTAGAATCAATAAAACAATAAACATTTTTGAAGCAGCTATTATATATGCCAGGTGTTGAGAATACAAAGACAAAATTGGAACAGTCCCTTACCTCAAGGAGCCTACATTCTATCTAAGCAACCACATACACATGAAAGGATTTACAAAATACATGCAAGCTAATGTGGAGAAACACCAGAAAAGCCAAGGGGAATCTAGAAAGATTTGTGTAATAGATGGTATTTGAGCTGAACTTTGAAAGTAACAAGGGATTCTGAGAGGTAGAAACAAGGAGCAAGGGAGTACATCCCAGGCAGGAGGAACAGCCAAGTGCAAAGGCATTGAGGTGATAGATAGAATGCCAAGTTAAGGAATAACAAGAATGCTTCTTTGTCAGCAGGACATGTAAGGAGAATAATGTATGATAAGGTAGGAAAGGTAGGTTCGAGCCAGTTTGTGAAGTGCTGTATATGATAAAACAGGAATTTTTAGTTTATTCTGAAGGCTTAGTTTATTGATCAGGGAGATAACTAATATTATGCTCATTTTACAGTTGAGGAAACTAAGACAGCATTCAGGTGACTTGCCCAGAGTTACACAGTCTGAGGCCATATTCACACTCAGGTCTTCCTGACTCTAGTTGCTGTGCTCTATCTACTGTACCATCTCCCTGTTAACAAAAGTACACACAGTATTGTTGGATAATAGAGTACTACCTCGTATGGACTACTCTCATTTCACAGTTGTACTAGTTTCTATAGATTATAGTTGAAAATAATAGCATTAAATCCCTTTCAGTTTTTTTCTCGCCATGGAAGATGGAAAACAGACTTCCTGTGGTTTTTCCGGGCAGCTAGGTGGTATAATGGATAGATAGAATGTAGGGGCTGGAGTCAGGAAGACCTGAATTCAAATCTGACCTCACACTATTTGTGTGACCCTGGGCAAGTTCCTTAACCCCATTTGGTTCAGTTTCTTCATCTGGAAAATGAGCTGGAGAAGGAAATGGCAAACCATTCCAGTATCTTCACCAAGAAAAAATTCCAAACGGGGTCACAAAGAGTTGAAAAATGACTGAACAGCAATAAAAATGGTTTATCCAGCAATCAGATTCTTTATCCTGGCATTAAGGCAACACTCTTATTCCCCTTTTCCCTCTCTTCACAATTTTCCAGACCGTTTCTACCTTCTTGGGTTTGAGAGTTGCCAGGCAGTAAAATTGCAGCTGTTTCTTAAGGAAGACAGTTTCTATTCTTTTTTTTTTTTAAGAGGAGACACATTTCTTATTTTAAAAGGTAGTTTCTTTTGTTTAGTATAAAGAAGACAGGATGACTAGATATGCTTTGGGAGAGGAAACTTTAAGAATAACCATTGTATCTGACATCGGCTGCTGAGAACAAAATGTAATCAGCTGTTCTTCAATGTGCTCCCAACCCAGGTTCACTCACATGTCCAATTGTGTGATTGAATGAAGGATGCAATTCATGTATTATATAGGTCAAAACAAGAACTGAATGATCTAGAGGGCAGCAAATTCTTCTTGCTGAAATCGGTCAGCATTGCTCATCTGACCAAGAAGAAAATGAGGAAGAAAATAGAGGACTAGTTTGTCATCTCCTTACTTAGCGTGATTGACATCTCTAAGACTACCCAGGGTCTGATCCTCAATAACATAAGGATATCAACTCCTAACAGATATGAACTACTAAAATTTGACTGAAGGCCTAGGAATGGATGTAAGTGGGGGTAGCTATAGTGAACCTGGCTTTGTAGAGACTCAAAAAACACCTGGCCCCATTTTATATTTTATCCAGCTTGAAATTTCCCATTGTGAAACATTTGGAGTTGAAATAATAACATACATTATTTCTATGTAGTGTGGAAAACATTTTATTTTTGACCTATGATTTCATCAGTGTGCGAACTTTGGTTGAGGAAACTCTACCAAAGTAGATTGGCTCCCATCAAACTGCCCCTCCTTCAAACTAACCTATTTCTGTTGAGTGTACCAGCATATTCTCAATGACCCAATTTCAAAAACTTGGAGTTATCATTGATTTTCCCCATCTCTCTCACCTCTACAATCCAAAAAGATTTTTACAGTTATACCTGTTATACAACAAAAATACTCCTTCTCTGGAATTTGGTCATTTTCTCTCACTGCCCCCGATACCTGAAATGCTTCCCCTTCTTGCCTCTGCCTGTTGACCTCCCTGGCTTCTCCCAAGTCTCAACTAAAATCCCTTCATTTACTGGAAGTCTTACCCAACTCCTCTTAATTGTAGTGCCTTCCCTCTGTTAATTATTTACCATTTATTCTGGATATAGCTTGTTTTGTATATCATTGTTTGCATATTGTCTCCATTAGATTGCAAACTCCTTGAAGGCAGGGGCTTTCTTTTGCCTCTTTTTGTATCCTCAGCACTTTTATATCCTTAGCACAGTACCTGACACATAGTAGGTGATTAATAAATGTTTACTAATTGCTTGATTAAAAGATTAATGAATCTACCTGCTAGAAATTCCAAGCTCTCCTTTCTCTGCTCTCTCCTTCACAGAGCTGCTAAAATGATCTTCCTAAGGTACAAGACTGACTATATCACCCTCCCTGTTCAAAAAATATCGGTGGCTTCCTATTTATTGCCTCAGGAAAAATATGGTCCCCTCAGCCTGGCATTTAAAGCTCTGCACATTATGGCTTCAAGCTGCATTTTCTGACTTAGGTCATATTGCTCCACTCATTCAATATCAAGGCCAAGCTAACTAGTAGCTGTTCCCTGAACTTGGCACCCTGTCTTTCCTTATTTTCCTTCAAAGGTCTATTCAGGTGCCAGCTTCTCTGGGAAGCCTTCTCTATCCCTTTTCCTGGTTCTTAATTCTTAGTGCTTTTTACCTTCTTTCGCTTCTCTGGGTTTAATTACCCATTTATCTGTTGTATTTCCTATTCCTAGACTGCCTTTGAACCCCAGTACCTAGCACCAATGTCTTAGATCCAGTTGGTGCTTAATAGAATATCTGTTGAATTCATACAGCTACACATGGAACCGTAATATACAATATCACCTGATAACTAGTCAATATTTACAAAACAAAGTGGTGTGGGTGACGGGAGGGCAAGGCTATTGCCAACTGAAGGGATCTGAAAAGGTTTCCTGAAGGAGGTAGTATTCCCCCTTCAAAGAATAGGTCAGAATTTGGTAGGTAAAGATGTAGAGGGGGAGGACATTCCAAATATAGAGAAGAGCCTAAACAAAGGTACACAAAAGGCCCATAGTGCAGTGCATGTTTGGGAGCCTTAGTTTAGCCTGAGTATATGATTGGAGGGGAGTAAGTTGAAACGAGGCTGGAAATGTAGGACAGTGTGAATTTCCATAGGGCTTTGAATGGTAGGCAAATGATTTTGAGTTGTATTTGGGGGCAACAAGATAGCTGGGGGCAGCTAGGTGGCACAGTGCATAGAGCATCAGCCCTGGAGTCAGGAGGACCCGAGTTCAAATCTGACCTCCTTGACTACCTGTGTGACCCTAGGCAAGTCACTTAACCCTGATTGCCTTGCAAAAAAAGAACAGACATGATTAAACCTATACCCCAGAGAGATGATTCTGGCAATAGTCTAATGGGCAGGCTGTAGAAGGGAAAAAGTAGAAGTAAGAAATTTTGTAAAGAGTCCATGGTAATAGTCTAGATAGGAACAGCCACTTACAGCCCACAGCATTCATGAGTGAGACCCAAACCAGATTAAAATGTAACTGGGAAATATTTAATAAAAAATACAATAAGATATAGATAATATTACATTTTAAAACTAAGTCAATATGTGACCTGCAGGGATCCTTATATACGGATTAGTGACCCTGTTTCTAATTAACTTTGACATTATCAGTCTAGGTAAATCAAAGTGAGAGTCTGTATTAGGGTAGTTTCTGGGATATTAGAGAAAGGAGGGGTTGGATTCAGAGATATTATGAAGATCTTGGCAGGTTATAGAGGGCAGCAATATTTCCAGAATTTCAGCTGCTAACTAGTTAGCCAGGTGAACAGTGGTGCCACTGGCAAAAATAATAATGTTAGGAGGAAGTATATGTTTAAGGGGGAACATAGTGAGTGGACTTAGCCTGAGATGTACTAAATTTGAGGTGTTGGGGGAACATCCAGCTGGAGATGTGAGTCTGAAGTTCAGAGCAAGATGTAAATATGGGAGTCACCAGCAGAGATGTGGCAGTTGAGTCCATGGGAGTGAATGATATTGCCTAGAGAGAGAATATAAAGAGCAAAGAGGGCTGAGGATGGTCTTGGGCTGTCACCAGCATTAATTAGGGCTAAGAAGGGAATGAGAGGAAATGAAGATTGGCTAGAGAGGCAAGAGGAGAACTAGGAGATGGTGGTGTCTCTGAAGCTAAGGGAGGAGATAATATCCAAGGGTGGACAGAGTGATCAATAGTGTTAAAGGATGGAGAGGGGACATGGGTTATGACTTCAAATAACCATTGTTAGCTTAGGCATTCATATAATGCAATTAAGAATGTCAAATATGAAGAATTTTAAAAAGTAGTATTGTTCAGTCATTATCAGTCATGTCTGACTCTCCATGTCCCCATTGAGGGTTTTCTTGGCAAAAATACTGGAGTGGTTTGCCGTTTCCTCCTCCAGCTCGTTTGACAGATGAGGAAACTGAGGCAAACAGGGTTAAATGACTTGCCCAGGGTCACACAGCTAGTAAGTAACTGAGGCTTTACTTTTAACAACTAAAATCTCCAGTGAATTTTTTTCTAAAGTAAAATTGAAATTTGAGTTCTGTACATATTTGAATCAACACAGAAATGGAAGAATATCTTTTACAGTTGTTCGGGATTAGTACAGTGCAATCTTTATGGCTGATGACAGTATATTTGGAAATTCTGTAAGTCAAATTGCTTCCATTCAAACAGAGCTACATATAATAGAAGCTTGAATAATATAAGCTAACCCATGACACAGGAGGCATCTTGTCCCTCAAACCCAAAATCCTCAAAGGGGTTCTGCTGTCATTAAGAATCAGAGAAGGAGTCGTTCTTCAATAAATTAGTGGTCAAAAGGTGTGAACATTTTCAAAAGAATTGCAAAGTATTCACAACTACATTAAAGAGTGCTCCAAATCACTAATAATGAGAGAAATACAAATCAAAACAACCCTGAAATTCTACCTCATACCCTGAAAATTGGCAAAGATGACAAAAAATGGAAATAGTCAATGTTGGATAGATTGTAGGATGATAAGCACACTAATTTATTGTTGGAGGAGCTGTGAAATGACATAACCAGCTTAAAAAGTGTAACAACAATGCTACTTGCTGCTACTATGGCTGTGTAAGACTAATAACACCAGCACACAGGAGGGCTGCTAGCATAGATTCTTGGATCTGCTTTTCTAATGAAAGCAACTTTAAGGGGTTTACAATCTCACTTTAATTAAACATACATATATCATTCACTTAGTTCAGGGGGAAAAGTAAGCACCCTGAACTTCAGAGAAAACATAAACAGAAATTACAAACAGAGAAAATATAAATGGAGCAAATAACACAAATCAACAGACAGGCTTCTAGCTTTCTGACCAAAGCTATACATACATAGTTACCAGAGAGAGAGAAGTGTCAACATTTGGGTTTTCAAAGCCAGGGGTTAGGGGTAGTATGGTGGGGGTGTTCCTTAACGGCTACCCGGAGTCTCCATACCAACACTCTCCTAATGAGTGAGCCCCCAAAACAAAACCTCTCCCACCGAAGTTCTGAGAGTTCTGCTTAATGGCTACCCTCAGAGTATATATATACCCTTTTTGAGGGATTCACATCTCTCCTGACCTAATTAGCAGAAGGGTGTGGGCCTTCCTACAAACAAAGGCAAGACCCATCCAAAGGCACTTGATTGCCTTAGTGCCGAGAAGCACTCCGAAAGAAAAAGCAGTAAAAGTCCCACTTTGCTTGCCCTTAAGAAAATAATTTGGAATTGTGCAAGTAAGGTAACTAAAATGTTCATACCCTTTGATCTAGAAACTTTGATTGGTTCCAGACTGATACAGAGACCATTGATAAGAAGAAAGTCCCCATATTCACCAAAATATTTATAGCAGCACTTTTGCGACAGCAAAGACTTGGAACCAAAGTAGATGTTCATTGATTGAGGAATGGCTAAACAAACTACGGTCCATGATTGTAAAGCATGTACTATGCTGTAAGAAATAACAATGTCATGAATACAGAGAAGCATGGAAAGATCTATAGGAACTGAGGCAGGATGAAATTAAGTAGAGCCAAGAAAAGGGTATACACAATGACTAAAACAAAGTAAATGGAAAAAACAACCACACATAAAAATATCAAAAACGAATATAGTAAAACTCAAGCATGCCATGAATGTAGAGAGGATAACCCCAACCCACCCCTCGTGGAGATGGGAGGTGCTGTACAATGCATGTTTTCAGACTTTTTCAACCTATTGATCAGTTATACCGATTTTTCTCTTTTTTTCCTTTTTTTGTCTTTAAAACTACTGTATGTTCATGTAAGATGACTCTTTAAGAGGAGAAGGAAGTGGGATTATGGGGGAAACTGTGATAATGTAAAAAAAAATTAGAAATATGAATATAAAATCATATAAAAAAATCAAAAAAGGAATAGACCCTTCCTACTGGACCATCCCATATATGGCTGTGAACCTTTCAATTTGGGCTGTTGTATAACACTGACATTCACACAGCCTTCATTATCTGCAAACCACCTCTCAGCTAGGGATGTTCATTATCTCTTCTTTGTAGTGGAGGCAGGTGACAACCTGAGAGGCTTGGTGGCTTTCCCCAAAGGCAGGCAGAGACAGTCTGGTAAAGATCATGCTGGAGTTAGAACTCTTGAATTACTGTCATCCGGACTCATACAAGAATCATAAATCAACACTGCCTCTCTTCATGTTCCTTTGAGCAAAGGAAGAAACATGCTGGCAGTTATATTCAGCAGTGAGAAGATTCTCCCCAAGGCAGGACAGCATCATAGTCTTACCTAGTGATTTTTATGAAGTGGACAGTCATCTTTCTGATTTCATATGAGTACCCCTGCCCAAAGAAAAGGGTAGACTTGGGCCAGAGGGAGGGTGTCTAAAGGTCCCACTTTTCTAAATTTAGTTTAGAATTGGCGGAGACATGTGGTTCACAGAATGAGACAGAGTTTTTTAGATCACTATGGTCTCAAACTACAAACCCTTGTAGTTTGTGAAGCATCTGCAGGCTAGTAAGTGATGTGTTTTGCTGATGCTTTTTTTTTTCCATTCCTTTCTCACTGCATTCTGTCTTTCATTTTGAAACATAAATAATAGTGTATAGGCACAAAGATGGTAGCATGTCCTTAGTTCCATCTCCAGGAGCAGAGGCAGAGCCTCATTTATCTATCAAATGTGTAGATTACATCACTCCTGTCAGCTGTATTCAATAGAATGGCCATTTAGCCGCCATCACGACAAACTCCTTTGGCCTGAGTTGGTGCTTAATGAGAACCTTTCCTACACAGAAGATGCTATTTAAGCTTCTAGTGGGAAAATATAAATGGCACCAACCTACTACAGCAGCAAGAAGCCAAAGATTAAGCGTACTCCCAAGAGGCAGGTGAATAGATGAGCTCTTTCATTTTCCTGTGAGACATAGTACAAAATAGAATCTTTCTTCTGTATCTGTTCTGTCATGTGGATAGTCAGCTTTTCATTTTCTGTGTCTGCACTATGGTCTGGGCTACAGAAGAGTATGGAGAGAGGGAGCAAGCTGGGACTTAAAGAAACAGGGCAGAGCCCAGAAAGAAGAACCGGGGCCCCAAATCCAAAATGGAGCCAGGACTGATCTGTAGTCAGGACACGTATAAGTATCATAAGTCAGATTAAGGCAGTGGGGCCCAAACCAAGCAGGTAGGAAGAGACCAGGAACACATAAATCCCAAAGGGCAAGGTATTTGATTGAAGCAAGGGAAAGGCAAGAGGTCAGCAGCATAGGCTGTCACTAGCAAGGAGATGTTGATATGGACAGCTAGGTGGCGCACAGTGCTGGGCTTAGAATCAGGAAGACTTTTGTTCAAGTACTGCCTTAGACCCTTACTAGCTTTGTGACCCCTGGCAATTCATTTAACCTTTCTTTGTGACAATTAGGGAATTTCTCATCTATTACTATTACAATCTTCTTTCATGAATGAGATTACAGCTAAATTATGTAAGATAATCAGGCTTGGGCATGCAAACCATTTTACACCGTATACAGTATTTATCACTTTAAACCAGGTGTTCTTTCTTAAAATTATTTAAGCATTCTTTTTTTTTTAATTTTGGCATCTAAATTTTCTTAGTCCCTCTGGCCCCACCCCCTTCCATCCAAGATGATATCAATTATTAATGTGAAGACATGTAAGATGTATTTCTGTGTTAGTCATTTTGAAAAAGAAAAAGGCAAGAAAAATAAAATGGGAAACAAGTATGCTTTAATCTGCACTCAGAGTTTTGATTCTCTCCCTGGAAGTACATGACATTTTTCAACATGGATCCTTTGGAATTGTCTTCAGTGATGGTCTTGATCAGAGTAGCTAAGTCTTTCATAGTGGATCATCATTGCAATATTGCTGTTTCTGTGTACTCTGTTCTCCTATAAACCAGGTATTATTAACCAATTTTCATGGACACTTTTTGGGGTCCAAAGCCTATAGACCCTTTCTCAGAATAACACTTTAATACCTTAAATAAAATACAGAGTATTACAAAAGAAATTAATTATGTTTAAATATAATCATAAAAAATTTTTCTTAAAGTTCATGGATCCCAGTTTAAAAAACCTTGCTTTAAACTATCAGACTACTTTTGACCCAGCAATACCACTGCTAGGTCTGTATCCCAAAAAGATCATAAAAATGGGAAAAGAACCCACATGTACAAAAATATTTATAGCAGCTCTTTTTGTGGTGGCCAAGAACTGGAAATTGAGGGGATGCCCATCAATTGGGGAATGGTTGAACAAGTTGTGGTATATGCATGCAATAGAATACTATTGTGCTATAAAAAATGATGAGCAGGCAGACTTCAGAAAAACCTGGAAAGACTTATATGAACTGATACTGAGTGAAGTGAGCAGAACCAAAACATTGTATACATTAACAGCCACCGTGTGCAATGACTGACTTTGATAGACTTAGCTCTTAAGCATACTATTTACTCTCTTTTTTTGTTTTGTTTTGTTTTTTCTTTCTCATGGTTCCTCTCATTCATTCTAATTCTTCTATACAACATGACTGATGTGAAAATATGTTTAATAAGAATGTATATGTAGAGCCTATATTGGATTGCACACCGTCTTGGGGGAAGGGGAGAAAGGAAGGAGGTGGAAAAAACTTAAAACTTATCAAAGTGAATGTTGAAAACTAAAAATAAATAAATAAATTTATTAAAAAGTAAATAAACTATCAGACTAAGAGGGAACAAACCTGCAAACCCCCAAAGTCAGAAGAATTCTGAGTTGTGTGTGTCTTTGAAACAAATGTTGTAGAAAAGGGCAAATCTGGGGGGGGGGGAATAAAGCCAAAATGGCTTGAAACAGGTGGAAACTCAAGTAGACATGATAGGAAACCCTAAAAACTCATAGTACAATGAGTCAGTAACCTGCTTCCTCCCTTTTTTTCTTCTAAGTGCAGGTTTGGAATGCCAGCATTTTGAGTACTGCATTTTGAGCAGCATTTTGAGCTGCTATTTTGTGAAGCAGTTTTGAAATGCATTTATATCTAAAGTCTCTTTTGTGCTGAGAAAGGCATGTTGCTAGGTTGCTGATTATCTTTAAGGAAAGCCAATGTTTTGCTGGTGTGGCAGTGTATATAACATGAGTGTGCTAAGAAAACGACACATTGGAAGGCTTCATTTGGCTCTCGTATTGAGCCAAAGTTCTGAGTTGGGTTTTAGAGAGTACCCTAGTTTTAAGGAAAATCACCATCCTTGTTGACTCATTATTCCTCATGGAAGGTCCTTAATTTTTTTCTACTCAAGTAGAAGTTTATGATCATATTTATAACCCTGAGGGACCTTGGCACCCTTCTCTTCCCCCCTCCAAAAAAAAAAGTTTACTATCATCAGGCAGGTCTTCCCAAGGTGAAGACACTAATTTTATGTGGCACTTGGAAAAAAAATATTACTTTTCTTTTTTCATACTTGATGATCTAGTAGCCATTAGCATGGTTTTATACGAATAAATTGAAAAAACTAAGCTTTGACAGGTTCTTTTCTGGTGATGGATCCCTTCCTTATCTTCACTGTCTAACCACATGACTCATTTGTATAATGAGATTGCTTCAGGAATTTTTAAAAATCCCACACATTTCTTGTTCTCTCTGTCATCCTTAATGTTTCAGATATCATTATGCTATGAGACCAGCTATTAAGTTTGGGGAATTTGTAAGATATATAAACTTACTATGAGAAGTGTGATCCAAAAAGACCAATGTGATGTCTGATGTTCATTAAAAATTTTAGTTGGAGAATTGTCAAGTAAATAAATAGTCAAAATTTTGGTGAATGTGGTGACTACAGAAATCTTTTACTTTGAGGTTTGAAATAGACCACAGGATGTAGATAGAGAGTAGGATACTGTAAGTCACATAGGGGAATCCCAAACCCCTTAACTCCTCAAGTCTTTAAGGGGCTTATTAAAGTAAGGCTCATCTGTCTTTTCTGTTCTGTTGCTTATAAAACTAGTCATAAGCCTCCCTCTGTCCTTCCTGAATGTATCCATTTTCTACCTCACCTTGTATAATATTTGTGAGATAATCCAATTTAGCATAAGGGATCATTAAAAAGTAAAAAAAGAACCATAGGAGAGTTATAAGATATAGTCCAAGTAGAGTCTTTTACATTTAGTAACAGCCTATTAAAATTACTCTGCTAGGTTTGGTTATTAGAATTCAATGACTAATGATTGCCAGGGATTCTTTATACTCCAAAATGAATAATAATTAAATCTTTTCTTCTTTTCAATGTATGTTTACAGCTTCTGCTGCTTTTAATTACAGCCACGCATATTGGATGAAGCTTAGAGGAAAAAAATGGCTAGCTCATTCATTTGATGAAAGAATTCTTATAATGGGGTACATAAGACCTATCAAATCCATTGCCTTAGTCTCAGAAGACAAGGTCCAATCAGAATTACTCTGCAACCCTGGGTCAGGCTGTGAGATCCATACCAACAGCATAGTGCAGAAGGCAGAGAGAATGAAATATTCTATTTTCAATATGCCAAATCTCCCATCTAGTGGTTAGGTGCTGCTGCTAATTAAAAGGAAAAAAAAAATTATACAGTGCTATATAGTGGTGCTCTCTAGTCCACATACCTCTCCACCTCTTCTGTCAGGTTTTGGCGAATGTTATCATTTGGCCAGTGTTTGTACTGTGATATCTGTCATTCTCCATGCCTTTATGCTGATTGTTCCATGGATTTAATTATCTCTATGCAAATGATTCTCAGATCTATCTGCCCAGTCTGAACCTCTCTCCTCAATTCCAGTCTATCATCTCTAAATGCCTATTAGACATCTCGAACTGGTGTCCTATGGATGCTTTAAACTCAGTCTGTCTAAAACTGAACTCTTCTTTCCTCCCAACTTCCCCCTGGTCACCCAGGATAACAACCTGGGCCTCATCCTTGACATCACAGTCTTCCCCCCACCTCAATCTAAGTCCTGTTGATTCTGTCTTCGTTGTTGTTGCTGTTGTTCAGTCATGTCCAACTCTTGGTGACCCTGTTTTGGGGTTTACTTGGCAAAGATACTGGAATGGCTTGCATTTTCTTCTCTAGCTCATTTGACAGATGAGGAAACTGAGGCAAACAGGATTAAGTAGACTTGCCCAGGGTCATATAGCTAGTAAATGTCTAAGGCTGGATTTGAACTCAGGAACAGAAGTCCTTCTGACTCCAGTCCCAGCACTAAATCCACTACGTAGCTGCTCCTTCTATCTTCATAATATCTCTGAAATATGACCCCTCCTCTCCTCTGATACTGCTTTGAGCCTGGTGCAAGTCTTTATCACCATATAGCAGGAGTGTTACAATTGCTTACTGGTTGGTCTCCCCACCTGAAGTATCTCCCCATTCCTATTAATCTCTCACTGAGCTGTTAATTGAGCTTTCTACATTGCAGATCTAACCATGTCACATCCTTCTTCTCACAATTCAATGAACTCTAAGTTCATTCAGTCAATAAACATTGATTAAGTGCCTGCTGTATGCCAAGCACTGTGCTAAAACCCTGGAGATACAAAAAAAAAAATTTAGAAAACAGCTCGAGCTCTGAAAGAGCTCAGAGTCTAATAGGTAGACAACATGCAAACAACTAGGGTACAAGACACAGACTAAGTTAGAGATAACGGATAGAGGGAAGGCCCTAGATTTAAGGGAAAATCAAGAAAGACTTTTTACAGAAAGTGGGATTTTAGCTGAGACTTGAAGAAAGCCAGGAAGAGACCATTCCAGGCATGGAGGTCAGCCAGGAAATACGCTAGCAATCAGGAGATGGAGTATCTTGTTCAAGAAATGGAGAGAATATCAGTGTCACTGGATCTCAGAGTAGATAGGGTGAGAGGAGAAGTGTTAGGTATAAAAAGAATGGAAAAGTGGGAGAGGACACAGGTTGTGAAGAGCTTTGAACATCAAATAGAGAATTTTACGTTCGTTCTTGGGAGTGATAGGAAGCCACTGGAGTTCGGGGTGGGGGTAGGGGGGAAGGGGAGGTGACATGGTCAGACCTCCACTTTGGGAAGATCACTTTGGCAGCTGGGTGGAGGATGGACTGGGATAGGGAAAGACCTGTGGTGGGAAGACCAACCAGCAGGCTACTGTAATAATTCAGGTGTAATATGATAGGGACCTTCATCAGGCTGGTAGCAGTGTCAGAGGAGAGCAGGGAATATATTATGAAGAGTATTATAAAGGTAAAATCAACAGTCCTTGGCAACAGATTAGGTTTGAGGAGTGAGTGAGAGTGGCAAGCTGAAGATGAGAATGTGACCCTAGGGGACTAGGAGATTGTGGCACCCTCAACAGTCATAGGAAATTTAGGAAGAGGGGAGGATTCAGGGGGAAAGACAATGAGTTCAGTTCTAGACATGTCGAGTTTAAGATGTCTATAGGACATCTAGTTCAAGGTGTCCAATTGGAGATGCGAGACTAGTGGTCAGCAGAGAGATTGGCACTAGATAAGTAGATTTGAGAATCATTGGCATAGAGAAGACAATTGAATCCATGGAAGCCAGTAAGATCAAGTGAAATAATATAGAAGAAGGTGGCTCAGGACAGAGTCCTGTGTCTCCCTGTTACTCCTAGGATAAAATATAAACTCTCGTCTGTGGCATTTTAAGCCCATCCATACCTGGCCCATTTGGCCTTCTTACACTTTACTCCCTTTCACTTACTCTGAGATCCAGGGCACCAACCTCCTTGCTTTCCCACAAAAGACACGCCATCCCTGCTCTGGACATTTTCACTGTCTCTCATGCCTGGAATCCGCCCCATCCTCATCAGTGCCTGCTAGCTTCCTGGGTTTCCTTTGCGTCTCAGCTTCAAGGAGAAGCCTTCCCTGAGCTCCTTAAACCTAGTGCTGTCCCTCTAAGGGTACCTCCAATTTATCCTGTTTAAATCTTGTTTGTACATAGCTGTTTTGCATGTTGTCTTCCCCATTAGACTTTGAGGCCCTGGAGAACACGGATTTAAAAAAAAAATTTTCATTGTATCTCCACTGCTAGGAATGGTTTCTGGAACATAGTAGATGCTTAAGAAATGCTTGTTCACTTGACTGTCCCACATGCCCAGAATTCACTACCTTCTTGCCTTTACCTCATAAAATGCCTCTCTTCTTTCAAGGTGCAGTTCAAGCACCCTTTTACATTTGAAGCCTTTCTGATTCCCAACTGTTAATGCCCTCCCCATCAAACCGCCTGTTATTATCTGCTTTGTGTTACTTTGTATTTTGTATGTGTGCATATATTTCATATATAGTGATATATATCTTTGTTGTCTACATTTTTTGAATGTAAGTTCCTTGAAATTAAGGGGTTTTCATTTATTGCATTTTATCCCCAGTACCTAGCATTATGTCTGACACACAGTAGTAGATGCCCAAGAAATAAATGCTTATTGATTTTAATTTTTTTTCAAATGTATGTTGAACACAAATCTTCAGATAAAGTAATGTCTCTAGTTTAGGTTTTACTTAGATCTTATTTGCTTCACAACTACATGAAAAGGACTGAAGTACTTTGACACAATATTGCACATGGTATATGCATTGCACATAGTAGCTACTTAATAAACATTTATTGATTCCCATTAATTAATTTTTCTAGAGACCAATCAGTGCCTTTTCTGTCTTTTTTTAAAATAAATTTATTTTTTATTTTTAGTTTACCACACGCAGTTCCACAAGTTTTAGGGTTCCAAATTTTCTCTCCCTCCCTCTCTTCCCCTTTACCACCGCCCCAGACGACATGCAATCTAATGTAGGTTCTATATATACCTTCACATTGAATTTATTTACATAATAGTTCAGTAGTAAAGAAGAATTATAACCAAAGGAATGAATCATGAGAAAGAAGAAATGAAACCAAAAAAGAAGGGAAAAAAAGAAAGCAAAACATTCGCCTCAATCTGCATTCAGATTCCATAATTCTTTCTCTAGACGTGCATAGCTTTTTCCATCTTGAGTCTTTTGGAGCTATCTTTGAACTTTGCATTGATGAGAGTAGTCAAGTCTATCAAAGTTAGTCCTTACAGACCGTGTGTCTGTAATTGTGTATAATGATCTCCTGGTTCTGCTCTCCTCACTCAGCATCAGTTCATATAAGCCATTCCAGGTTATGATGTCTGTCTGCTCCTCATTTCTTATAGCACAATAGTATTCCATTACATTCATATACCACAATTTGTTTAGCCATTCCCCAATTGATGGGAATCCTCTTGATTTCCAATTCTTTGCCACCACAAAAAGGGCTGCTATAAATATTTTCGTATATACAAGTTCCTTTCCCACTTGTATGATCTCTTTGGGATATAGCCCTAGAAGTGGTATTGCTGGATCAAAGGGTATGCACATTTTTATAGCCCTTTGGGCATAGTTCCTAATTGCTCTCTAGAATGGCTGGATCAGTTCACAACTCCACCAACAATGTAACAATGTTCCAATTTTCCCACATCCTCTCCAGCGTTTATCATTTTCCTGTTTTGTCATGTTAGCCAATCTGACAGGAGAGATGTGGTATGAATTATTCCCTTTCCCATAAATCTGACAGGTAAGCTATTCCTTGCTATCCCAAATTGCTTATAGTATCAGCCTTTATTCCTAAATCATGAACTCATTTTAACTTTTGGTAAATGATGTAAGATATTGGTCTATCCCCAGTTTCTGCCATACCATTTTCCAATTTTCCCAGCAGTTTTTGTGAAATAGTGAATTCTTAGCCCAGAGGCTGGATTCTTTGGGTTTATCAAAGAGCAGATCGCTACAGTCATTGATTACTGCGTCTTGTGTACCTAACGCATTCCACTGATCCACCACTCTGTTTCTTAGCCAGTACCAAGTAATTTTGATGACTGCTGCTTTATAGTACAGTTTAGTATCTGGTATAACTAGACCACCTTCTCTAGCATTTCTTTTCATTAATTCCCTTGCCAATCAGTGCCTTTTCAGCCCACTAGAAAAGGAGCAAAAAAAGATTCATTTGACATCTATTATAAATGGCCAGTATAGTGACAAAACAATGGTGTACTCTTTAGTAATCTCCACTTTGGTTTCTCTTTCTCCCCTCGTTTCTAGAGTTCATTGGTTTTTCTGAGACCGTATAGTAGTGTGATTTTTCTCTCAATCCAAATTCCCAATATTTTGTCGTTATTTTTCATGCCTAGTCTCTCACTGAGATACATCCTGTGGTGCCCTGATAGTTTCCCAAGTATGTCAGGAGGCAGCCAAGTCAATTTTCAAAAAAATCCTATTACCTTTGAAGCATCGTAGAGGTGCTACAGCTGGCTATAGCATGGCTATTGAATTCTGATGCAGCATTTGAGAAGTTAGTATGAGTCCCTTGTCACCCCTGACTTGGTAGATGTTCTAACTCCACATTAGTATGAAAGCATTAGTGTAGTAGAGCATATCTGGTACCCCTATCATCCCCATGGCATGCGCTTGTATCGTTAGCTAATGAGATCTCTTTTGTAATGAACAGTCTTGTCCAGCCAGGACTCCTGTTTCTGCAGAACCTTCTTTTCTGTTAAATGAAAAAAAAATCCAAATCCCCTCTGAAATTCAAAATAAGCACGGGGCTCTGGGGCAGAACTTATTGAGGAAAGAGATTATTGGGGCTCTCAGTGTGCCCTGCTGTGCTCATCACACAAGCCTGGTTTGCCACTGTTACTACCCAGAGGCAGAGTAATTGATGACATGACCATTTCTTCTGTGTGACAGCAAGGCAAGTATATAGGCAGCAGCAGAGTTAGTTACTGGCTTATGTGCACATCTTTAGAAACAGAGAGGACACAGGGAGTTGTGGTCTATACCTCCAGAAAAAAATGATCAAAGAATAAATGTATGTTATAACAAATAACCTAAACAAGCATCCTCTGATGACTTAGCTAATTACTAGAACTAAGGAAAGTGAGGAGAGGAAAAAACCTTTCCTCTTCTTGCTCCTCTTTATTCTTCCCTCCTCTTTGCCCCACCTTCAAAACAGTTCAATTTGAGCTGCCTCTCATGTTTTTTTCCCCCAAAAAAAATTAGCACAGGAGTTCTCAAAGTTTTTCCTTACACAGACCACTTTTAATAGGACAAGAGACCCATAAGCCACCTAATCCACCTACTAAGGACTATAGAATCCTAGAGTTAGAAAGGACCTTAGAAAAGAACATTGACTTTGAGATTAAAGGCCCTGGCAGCATTAGACAAATCACTTAACCTCCCTGGGTCTCATGGTTCTTCATCTGTAACAGGAGAAGGCTGGCTCATCATCCTCTGGGGTCCTAGCTCAAATCTAGGACTGATTATCTAGTCCAACTCCATCATTTCATAATTGAAGAAACGGAAGCCCAGACAGGTCGATACTCACTGGAGGTTGCTAGTTAGTGTCAAGAATTGGTACTAGAATCCAATTCTCCTGACTCTAACTGAATAATCTTTCTATACCACTATGCTGCCTTTACTTGAAACCACAGAAAAATGGCCATTAGAAATAATGAGAAAAATAATGCTATGTTGAATGAAAAATAATTTTCTTCTGAACCTACGATTGTATCAATGAGATTTTGCTGGCATGATTTCATTGGTGAGCTCCCTTCAGCAACACAGATCAACAGCTTGTCTACAACTTCTAGTCTGAGAGAATCGCCCCAGCCACTAATAGACCAAGTGACTTGCCCCGGTCACATAGCTAGGATGTGTCAGAACTTGAGCCCAAGTCTGCCATCTGACTTGAGCGCTCTCTGTGAACTGTGCCATATTGCTCGTGATGAAATGCTAGTGAGCAATAATGTAATTGAATTATTCATGCCAAAAACAAAAGTATGGATAGCGTTACATTGCAAACATTGATACTTTTAAACAACTAGATTTTGGGCTACCTGAAGGGACCCCCACAGTCATCCAGTGATCTGTGGGCCACACTTGGAGAGGCAGTCCTCTAGGGACTCAGTGTTTGGAGGATATTTGCTCAATACATGCTGCGCTAAATTGTACCAAGGGCTCCAGTGATATCAAAGTTACCTGGACTATGGTTGATGACCATTTGCTTCTTCCTTTCTCTAGGGTATTAAATACAACATTGTTCGAAAGCTGGGAAATTGTGGGACCCTACCCATCCTGGTGGGTTTTCAACTTGTTGCTGTTGCTACTTCAAGCCCTGAACTGCATCTGGTCTTACTTGATTATAAAGATAGCTTGCAAAGCTATTTCCAAGGGCAAGGTAAGTCAACATCAACCCTTTCCAACATTTTCTGGGGAAAATGGCATTTATCTTTCCTTCCAGTCCTGTAGTAACCTTTTTTTGTTGTTCTATATTTTATTAAAACAATTGCTCTTTAGTACTTAATGTAAACTTTAGTCAATTTAAGGCTATATTTTCATACTATTTTATTTAATGTTCACTTATGGTAGAAAGCATTAGCGTTGCTTCACTGGTGATCACATGTAAATGTTCCACATTTACAGTTTTAGATTTACCGATGGCATGTTGTTTATGTGCTGCTTCTCTCTCATTGAGAAGAGAATATATTTTTATTTTTCTCTTTATGAGAAGAACATTAGTTGAATGCTGCTCTTTCTCCATTTTATATACTTCTTTTTCTTAAAATGATGTTAGGAAAGCATTATCTTCCAACTGAATTTCAGTAAAAACAAATCGAATCTCTATTATTCACAGTAGATTCGTGAGGCTGATTTCCCCTAAGTCTTCTTTGATTCTAGTCTTTAGTCATCTATTTGTATTTGACAAGTGATTTCTCTGAAACATCCTCTGTGCCTTTTTTTTTACTTGTCTGTTCTCTTCCTCCTGCCATCCTGGAAGGCTGGGAAATGGAATCCTTTGCATGTAAGTTTCTTAGACCTCTATCTATTTGTACTTACACTGGGTAACCATAACCTATTAGAGGGGGCTTTAAAGAGAAAATTCTCTGTGCGTATGTTTCGAACAGGATCGAATTAACTGAATACTCCAATTCAGACTTGCTCATGACTAACATCCGCTCCATGCCCTACCCACCACTGACTGCAATCTAACCTCCTGTGGAGGGGTCCAATTTTCCATCCCTCAGGAAAACATAAGTCAGCATTTCTTCAGAACGGTCACTGTGTTGCTTCCACCTCTATCTGATCTTTCACTGTAGGTTTTGATCCTTAAAATGTGGGTGAGACCACAAGACGTCGAAGAATGTGTTCTATCTGCATTCAGCCTTTTGGCAAACAGACAAGGACAAAGAAAATACCAGGTTTCAGATCGTGACTTTACTTGTTCTTCAGGGGAGAATGACAGACCACAGTACTTGGGATCAAGAGCAAGAGTAGGAGACAGGATTTCTAAGACCCAAGGCCAGGTCTTCTGCGGATTGTCTGCCCGCCATCCGATGAGATACTTCTTCATCCTCTTCAGGGATAACATAGCACTGAAATTTTCTCTGGGGAAGATTAAAATCAGCCATCTAGGTTTGCTATGAAAACGGATGACCGGCTCCTATGCAAAGGTTAAATGTAGGCATTAAACCTAAGGGTTGGAAATTTTAAATCCCATCATCCAAAATGGCTTTACTTTTGTTTAAAATCCTCATTTAGGAGGAAAAAAATAATAGCTCAGACAGTTGTGTAAACTAATAGTTTTAGGACAACACCAATCGGATTACTTTCTTCCTTATTACTTCCTATTCTATCAGACTTGTCATCGTTTCTGTTTTTTCTCCCATTTTATGAAGAGATGGGCATTAGTTTCACTACAGATATCATGCTTGAGAGCATCTTAGCTGCTGTTCCTGTCTCATCTGTAGCATTAAGATTTCTTCTCAAGCATGGCTTACAGATTTGTGTTTCCCAGAGGGAAGAAGTGATTCTGGTGTCCTAGATTATATTTTTCTCCAAAGGTAGCATTATTATAGATTTTTCTTAGTATAATTTAGCCCAGACACCTCAAGCCTGCAAATGTAGATTCCTTTTATTGGTAGTAGTGTTTACGCTAAATGGAATAAAACATATCCTAAAGCTTAATTTTAATAATGCTGGGGACCTATGCCATATTTTACCTTACAGGTAAAATAAACTGATAACATCCTTTAGGAATTTGAAGAACTAAACCTCCTCAAGTTGGGGGACCATGGTGGATGAGCTTTATATCAAATAGTGTCATAGAGAGATTGCAGTATAGTTATTATAAATGGATAAGCTTCCGTTTTGAATAGACAGCGTTAGAAGTGATGAACAAGGTTAGACAGATTTACATTGTGCCAAGCTAGTAGGAAGATTTTCAAGGCAGCAGACTACTACTTCTTTTTTTCCTCCCAGTAGAAAAGAGTTACAACGTCTAAGTTATTTCCCAAACCATATTTATTTAGGATCAGCTGACTCTACTAATAAGGTTAAACATTCTTAAGCACTTAGGTATAGGAGAGTATATAAGGATGGAATTCCAACCATGGGATTTTAAACCTTCTCTTAGAGTCATTTTTTTTTCCCCCTGGACTTAAAAATAACTTTTAAAAATGCCTCTTGTAAAAAAATCAAAGCCCACAGAATATGCTTGTATTTTTCCTAGATCTGCTTATGTCTTATGGTAATCCATGAATACTAAAGTTTCAGACCCCATTCTTCTTGAAGTCAAAATTTCTTTAAAACACAATGTGATGTTTTTTCCTTAACTAGCTTAAACCTAGAAGTACCTTCCATCCACCCATTTCTAACCAATAATTTATATATATGTTAGGGTCATAAGAAAGCTTTACTAATCAAGACCTAAGTAAAATAAATGAATATATGAAAAGATTAGCATACCTCAGTATTTCTCTCTGGACTCTGTTATTTCATCCATAGCTTTTATTTCTAAAAATCAAATTCAAACTTTTTTTTAAAAGCAGTCGTAACAGGAGCTATCAGTATGAGAGTCCCAGGCTTTAGCAAACAACATGGGATAGTCCAGTCAAATATTGTCTGGCTAGCAATTTTATCCTATTTACTTCACAGATTCCACCTTTTAAAATCTGTCAGTCCCTAGCTGGTAGATTTGGTTTGGTAAGGCTATTGATGAATCATATTTTAAATGGCTCAATAAAATACCTAAACCTGGGTCACAGTATTTTAGCAGGTGACTCCTGTATTTCTCTTGCAACCCTATAGCAAGTTTTTCCATCCAGCTGTGCTATCCCATCATTGGACCACAGATTTATAGCTAGAAAAGACCTTGGAGACCATCTAACCCAACCTTTTAATTTTACAGATGGGGAAACTGAGGCCCCAAAAGGTTAAGTGACTTGCCCAGGATCACAAAGCTACCAAAATCTGAGGCAGGATTTGAGCTTGACTTTCTGACTTCAAGTCCAGTGTACTATCTACTATATTTCTCTGCCTTATGTAACAACAATGTGGCTAGCAGCTACTGTGGCTGTGTAAGACCAACAACAACCAGCACACAGAAGGGCTGCCACCACAGGTTCTTTGATCTTCTTTTCTAAGGAAAGCAACTTTAAGGGGTTAACAATCTCAGTTTCATTCACTTAGTTCAGGGGGGAAAAGATCAGCCCCCTGAACTTCAAGGCAAATACAAATAGAAATTACAAACATCAACAGACAGATCTTGTCTGATTCAAATCACAATTCATAGTTACCAGAGAAGCACCAACATCTATCTAGGTTACAAAACTGGTAGGGGGCGGGGGGCAGGTTCAATGGCTTGCCCAAAGTCTTGTCACCCACATTCTTTCAATGAGTGTACCCCCAAAAGTCAAACGCCAATCTTGGATCTTACATACCTGTCTCAGGGACCTGGGGCGCTTGATTAGTGCTGAGAAGCACTAGAACAAAGAACAGTGAAAAGTCCCATTTAGGGTGTGGGAAAATTAGTTAATCCCTAGTACCTCCTTATACATGGTTTCCAATAAATGACTCCCAATTGTCTTATTGCTGAGAAACATTCCAAGACAAAAAAGATCCCACTTTACCTGCCCCATTTAAACAAAGGCCAGAGTCATTAAAGGCACTTAAGAGAAGAACAGCAAAAAGCCCCACCCCTGATTACCACTATACCTTCTCTGAACATGAGAAAAATGAGATGATTCTTAGAGTCATGCCCTACCAGAACAAGAGGAGGACTTTTAGGGATCATTTAATCTGACGGAGCTGTTTGACGGTGTTTGTATCTATTTCAATATTGTATGACTGCATGTGCTTCTTGACGTGACCCCAACGGAGGTGACTTCCCATGAGCTGATTGTGTTTGGGCATTCTACAGGTGTCCAAGGATGACCGAAGTGATATTGAATCCAGCTCAGATGAGGAGGATTCAGTGCTTCCTGCAAAGAACCCACATAACCCCACCACCAACACCAATGGGACCAGCGGCACCAGTGGCACAAATGGGTATCTCACAGGGGGTCCGTGTGCAGAGGAACACTAACTACTCTAAACCACAAGACCTGAACAAAGTGAACTCTTTGCTACTGGAAGTATTTAACTAAGTTGTGAATGCGGTCCCTTCCCTATATCTCAGCATCAGAAACAAAAATTAGGATTATCAAAAGCATTCTGATAGTGCACTGCCATATTTCCTGTCTGTGAATGAAGAAGACTTTCCATTCTCTATATGTAGGCATGCCGTATGTATATGTTATTGACCCAAATGGGAACAGTATTTTCATATGTAATGTCTTTGAATATTATTTATTTTTTGCATTTGTTTGTAAATCTGTGGACAAAAGGGAACTGCCTCACTCCTTTTACTCTGCAAATTCCTTGTGAGAGAAAGAGATGCTCTGATCTCTTCTATCCCTTCTTGTTGCTGTAGCTTAGTCGGCTATGAGTATTTGTCAGCTTGAATTGTCACTTATAGTAAGCTAAAGGCAGCTTTGCAGATTACAGCTCAGCTCCAGATGCGTTTGCCTCCTTTGTGTTATAGTGCTGGTTCTGACATTGCTGATCAATTCACAGTGGCTGTTCTCCCAATGTAAAGTTTAAACAGGCTGAATTAGTTTTGTAAGTAGTCTCTCTAATGTGATCAATTAGCAGTTCAAATTAAACAGTGGTTATTGTAGGGTATTATTTTAGCATTGTTTTAAAACTAAATTGGTAGTTAATTGCATTAGAATAGGCTCCATTACTTGTGTGCATACCCATGATATATTTATGTCAATGGCTATGGTAAATTCCTAGTTGCAGATTAGTTCTGCCTTGTAAGCTTAACCCCGGCAGGATATAGCATCTTGCATTGCTTCTGGTTCAGCTGAGAAACATTTGCTCAGGTCCATAGGTGTAAATGGAGAAGTCACATTTAATATTGAGAATTTGTCTCTGTGAGCTGGGAAGAATGAAAGCAGTGCCCACCAGCTGAAAGATTAGTCATTATTGCATGCATGCGCAGAAAGGTTTCAGCCAGGCTTTGCTGCTCTCACTGTAATTACTGTAATAGTCTGCCTCGTCGTGGAAGAAAGCGGGCTGAAAGTCTTGCTCAAACAGAAAAGTCGATTTTTAGAGCCTTGGAAGAGTTCTCCCTGGTGTTGAGCACTTTATTGCATCCAGCTTTTAAAACTCCTATAGTATTTGACCTGGGCGTGTGTGTGTGTGTGTGCACGTGTGCATATGTAATAATTATGCCTGACAAAATCAGAAGGAAAATAATATTTGACCTTCTTCCTTATGCAAAAACCAGAATGATTTGCCTATTCCACAAACCAAGCTATTCTCAGCCTGATGCTTGATATCCCTCTACGTAGACTTGTTTCGTTTCTAGCAAAGTTTCCACAGGGAAACTATTCCTATTGGAAACATTAACTTACTCTTGGAAAATTGCTG
Source organism: Phalanger gymnotis (assembly GCA_028646595.1). NCBI lineage: Eukaryota > Metazoa > Chordata > Mammalia > Diprotodontia > Phalangeridae > Phalanger > Phalanger gymnotis. The sequence goes on along the minus strand of CM053622.1, from coordinate 635,158,253 downwards.
TCCCCAGAGGTGGCTGGATCAGCAGTGAGAGATTTCTGGGCAACAGACTTGCTTAAACCTCCTTTCTGACAGTGTTATATGAAGGAAGGAAGGAAGGAAGGAAGGAAGGAAGGAAGGAAGGAAGGAAGGAAGGAAGGAAGGAAGGAAGGCGTGAACCAAAGAACTTTTTTTTTTTTTATGTAGGAGGGAAGGAGGAAGGAACAATAGCTTTTCCTCCTTATCTCAAGAATAAAGAATTGTCTCAGCTAGAAGATCACACATTAAAGAATTGAATCTTCCCACTTCTTCAGAAAACAGTTTCTGGTTTAGCCCATCTCAGTGACTGCGGAGATTTGGAAAGATGTGAGTCATTGAGAAAGGAATATTCCTACTTGTCATAGAATCCTATTTCTTCAGTTCAGAAAATGAGGACGTGTGTGTGCGTGTGTATGTATGTATTTGTATGTTTATGTTAGCAATCAGAAAGAATTAATAGCACTTGTTTGTCATCTGAAAACATGCTGAAAATGTGAGCTGTTTTAAAATAATGTCAAGCATGTTAGGAAATTAAGAACAGAAAGTTCATCTTATATCTTTTAAAGTAAAGACAGAAAAGGTTATGTGCTACCCTGCTTTAGTTTCTATGGTCAGTTTTCAGTCCATTTGATTTCCAGCAGAAATAGTGGGATGTAAGCAACACATCCTAAGTATATGTGGGAACTGGTCCCAACGAGGCCACGTGCTCTTCTGTTTGTTGGGAAAAGTAATTTCAGAACTGTGAGTTTTGGAATACTTGGCATAGGAATCATTGCTTAAAGATTAGGTAGATGATTTCTGAGCGTTGTTCGGGTCAGGTTGTGGTTTATATTTTTACCCAGAAGGTCAGTTAGCAGGAGGTTTAGAAAGACCCCAAAGATAGCACCATACCAATTGATTTTAATCTAACCAAGTCCTTCCAAGGATCTGCAGATCCATATTTCATCCAGTGCTCTTGGGCAGGGAGTCCTTTTAATTTAACAACTTTGAGTTTGTTGGCTCTCTTGATAAACTACTATATGGTATGTACAAATATGCATATTATATATGCATATATGCATTTTGTGTGCATATATGTATATACATACATATATTGTATTCTGAACCCCCTCAAGGCTAGGTGAGGGTCATGTATAACATATACCAATGTCATAGCCTTGGAAGCTTAGGCTGTACATTTAAACAGGTTGATAGTTTAGCATAACATAGCCCTGAGTAGACATCATTCACCCTCCAGTTTGCATTCATGCCATCCATGTGTGGGAAGGTGAAAGATAGAAAAACTTCAAAGTGTTATAGATTTTCTTGATATGTTAAGGAAAAAACAGAATTAGATGGCTAGAATTTGGCCTTGAGTCAAATTGGACAACTGATATATTTTTAAAAGTGTGACCTGTGTATTTTTGTGTGTACGTTTAATCCAAAAAGTAGGTAAAGCTAAACCACACTTAGCCTTGGCCGGGTCCTTTTGTAAAGCTGCCACCATACGTCTCTTTCCTCCACCTTTTCCTCCATTGTTGACTTTCCCGTTATACTGCTGACCTAAACAAAAGTTATAGAAAACTGTAACTTGGGGTGCCAAGAGAGCAGAGTCTTTCTTACTACAGTGTATAAACTGGTTATAGTTCATGCTTTCTAGCTGCATCAGTAGAATTAGGGCTTTGTCTATTAACGGAAGTGAGGGGAGTGGGAGGGACAATTGATAATGTTTAGGACTTATTTTTAGCTTAATTTTTGCAGATATACATACTGTAGACACCTCTCCCTATGACTTCGTTAACATCCAACCTCAACTGTGCTGGTAGACAGACTGTGCTTTGGGGCTCGTTCAGATAAGGAAGTAGCCTTTTAATGAAGATGAATCTATGTGGGGAAAATAGGCAATCCTCCAAAAATGCAGCCAGTTGAGAAAAGAAAAACGTCAGATCTCTACCGGCCAAAAATGGAAGAGAAATATAAAAAATATTCAATTCTTTTGCCAAAATTACAACCCTAAGTATTTGATTGAGTTTACTTTTTAGCACACTGTATTCTCTAATCCACAAAGAATACCACAAAAAAAAGGATCTGAGCCTTTCACAGTAATGTCAGTGTTATTTGTTCTGAAGTTAAAAAAAAAAAGTCATTATTGTTTCAGTTAGCTCAAGCCTATCCCATTATAACTGTTCATAAAGAAAGCCGAGGAACTGAAAAATCATTCACTCACACCATTATCTTGCACAGAGAGTAGTTTTCACTCAGAAATTTCTGTCAGCATCTAGAAAATATCTAGTAGAGTATTATTCTAAGTCTTCATGCCTATTATAAGATTTTAATTATTTAAAAAATTAAATCAATACAAAATAATTCTAAAGACTAAACTTTTTTTTAGTATATGCCCCAGGGTCATGATTATATTCAAATGAAACATTTTGTAAATTTTAAAATGTTATATAAACAGAAATAATTTATTGTAATTGTAATTACCAGAGAGGTCTCAAGATATCCTTTAGAAACAAGAAAACATGTATTCACAATCCATAGTAGGGTTTAAGGTCCTAAGAATGTTCTCCCTTTTCCTCGAGTGTTGTGCTGACAGTGACCTCTAGGTTTCTGTTCTGTGTGCTTATCATAGATTAGGGAAGTAATTGCTAGGGCACTGATACATCAGGACATACGCCAAAAAAAAAAAAAATTAAATACTCGTCAGCTTGGTCACAAAGGGACCAAAGTAAGTGACTTGTAGTTCCTATCAAACCTGCGTAGAAAAATAAATTCATTTGGCTTCTTGGCCTTGCCTCACAACATACTAGAAAGAACTGACCAGGTTTTCATAAACAGCCTTTGGAGTCATCAAAGATAGAGTAAAATAATGCCCGGAAGGAGCTTGTGACCTCCAGAATCAGCTTGACTTTGTCAGTAAAATGAAATTGTGCCATTCCCAGAATACCAAAAAAGACTGTGCTGTTTCATTGTTGCCAATTCTTAATAACAAACTATCAAAGAAAAAACATTTAAAGCCAAATTCTGCCTTCCGCTATAATGGGCGGAGCGCACCTAGCACAATGCCCAGCTTGTATTCAGAAAATGTTTGCCTATGGTATAATAGAATGCTTAACCACAGGGAAGATTGAGTTTTTCCTGTTGAAAGCCTAAGGTGGTGAGAAGCAGGTATTATTATCCCCATTTTAAAGAGAAGGAAATTAAGGGTCAAATTGACTTGCACAAGGTCATACACAACCAGTAACTAAAAGGCAAAGGAGATCGCTAGGTGGTACAGTGGACAGAGCACCAGCCCTGGAGAATCTGAGAGAGAATCTGAGGCAAATGTGACTTCAGACACTTACTAGATGTGTGACCCTGGGCAAGTTACTTAACCCTGATTGCCTCCAAAATTAAATAAAAAATAAAAGGCAGAGCTGGGGCTTGGACCTAGTTCTTTGTGTCTCTAAGACACATACTATTTCTGCTAAGCCACACCGCCTCTGTCTATATGTTTAGAAGTATTTGCTTCTGATATTTTTTAATAGAGAAAATTGTACCAAAGCTCAGAAAATGCCACATAATCATCAAAGAACTCTGCAGAGTCCCAACAGTATACCTAGAGGGCATTTTGGAAGTGGGAGGGGTGCAAAATATTCTCAGTTTGGGTTCAGGCTGACCCCCACACACACATCAAGAAGAAAAGTACTGAAAAATAAGCACCCCCTAGAACAAAAGAGGAAAAATTCTATAAGCAGATACCAGAAATAATCAGCAGATGATGTCTCTAGCTCAACAAGGTTAGACACTATTAAGATTGTACAGGAAGTGGGGTCAGGGCTGCTAGTGTTTATCTCAAAAAGGATTACATCCTGTTACTTTCAACAAAAGAAAGTCAGGATATTGTCTCTCTTCTGCCATTGATTCTTTGATAAGTTTTCAAATACTCATTTGCTACACTTGCGTGATTCCATTTGTCTGAATTGTGTTGCATTTGTGTGAACTACTTTGTCACACACAGTGTCCAGTCCCTACCAACACAAACTTGACTAACCCCCACTTTCCAGACTACTGTAAACTGCAGTTGCCTTGACATCACAAAACAGGAGTTGTTGGTGTGGTTTCTATGTTCAGTAGGAAATAGTGTTTCACCAAAAGGACTTTTCTTTTCAGAGTTGCCATGAAGGCTTTAGAAAAGGGGATTGATTGACCGAGATTGAACTGACTTTAGAATACAGGGACTTGGAGAGTAGTTGCAAAGAACACAGTCTGGATGTGTCTGGATAAGTTTAAGTCTTGTTTGCACAGATGTTTACCTGCATCGTCATTTTGTCACGGTGCATTTGGGGTGTAGCGTCGTTCTTTTAACCTCCAGTGAGGAATGGAGCAGATGACACGGTTTGGTTTCACCTGTGTTATTCAGACAAATATATATTTGAGCAGCTCTCAGAAATGGAGTGAAGTATGGTTAGCTTATTAGAATTCTTTTATTATATTGATATTGTGCATAACTGAACTTTGGGAGTTACTTTGCATTTTGATGATTTTTTTTAATATGGAAAATGTAATTATTCATCCTTGAATCTCTGGAACCAATCATTATTGTGGATTATTTTACTTTGAAAACACTTTCATAATAAAGATAAGTATTTAAAAATGTATGAATGACTCTCCTCTATTAGGTGGAAACACTCTAATCTCTGCATGGTCTTTACATACTTTCCTGGGAATGAGAAATGATGAATATTCAGTGCTAAATTGAAGTCACCAGATCTAAGTTTGAATCCTACCTCTTGACACTGACCACATGGGTGACTCTGGACAAGTCACTTAATCTCTATGGGCCTAAGTTCCCTTATGCCTAAAATGAGAAGGTTAAGCCCAATAATCTATGATCCTAGATGATTTAGTTTACAATACACATCCCTCAGAGTCATTTCTATGCATTCTTTGTTGGAAAGGTATTTTCATAGTTCCTTATGATACAATACAATATTTCCCCAAAATTCAGAACATAAACCTCAAAGTGAAATTGTCTTTGGAACACTTATTTCAGAAAAAAATATGCTAAGCAGAATTGAAGACATTTAACTGTCCCAATTTTTCAAAACCAAAAAAATCCAGGAGCATGAAACACACAGAAGCCAAAGAGGCACATTTCATCTTGTGGCCCGGGGATGTGTGTGCCATACAACAACTTTTGGTCTCTTGGCGTCTCCCTCTGTATCCAACTCTCTGTCATTGTGCGCTTCCTGTCAGTCACTACCCTTGTGTTCCAGCTTCTCTGTGTCCCTCACCTCCAAACTCAAGCATATCCTATCACTCCACCCACCCCCAATTCTGTTTATGCCATCCTTGTGTCTTCCTTTTCCACATATCTATGCACCCATTCTCCCCATCCCCCAGCCTAGAGTAGGCCTCTTATGTCTCCCAAACATGGTTCCTGCTAAAAAGAATGCACATGCACTGGACTGGGTTAAAAAGGAACAAACTGAAAACCTTGGGTGTTAGTAGAGTTGTGATGGGAACAACAGCACAACTTGCCCCTTCTTTCCCACCCACCGCCCTGAAAATTAGGCTAGTTTTTCCTTTATAAATGATGAAACCATTCTTGAGAGTTAATTGACTTAAGGAACTAAGGCTTCCTAATCGCCTGGATATAAAACAGCTAGGACAGGAGGGGCTGGAGTACCCTCCCTGAGGCTTGAGACCAAAGACAAGCAACATGAACAAGACTGAGAAGCCTTGCTCGACTGACTCAGCGCTTCATCTAGGCTGAACATCCCTTCTCTGCTCTGGACATCTTTCTTCTGCAGAGACTAAGCCAGACCCCTTTCATTAAATGTTAAATAAATTCTGTTACCTTTCGGGGCCACGGAACCCTTTGGCAGTCGAGTGCAGCCTATGGATCCCTTCTCAGAATAATGTTCTAAAATGCATAAATAAGACATCGCATTATAAAGGAAACCAATTATGTTTAAATAGTTATGAGAAAAAAAGAGTGCATGGCTCCATTTCACCAGTTTTAAAGACACAGGCAGCCAATCAAAGGAGGCTATCCCCCACTACCCAGGGCACACAGCAGACTCCGTGGTAGGCAAGCTGGGAGAAGCCTGGGTTACATCCATCTATCCATCTATTTATCTATCTGTCTAATCTATATCTATACCTACATATCTTTTTTTTTTTTGACGTTTCATTCAGATTTTGGAACTAAGCTACAAGAAGACCAGCCTGAATCGAGCCCACACTAATACAAGGGCGTATATGGTAGTTACTCTGCTAGGTTTCCTTTTTTCTGTTAAACATTAGCTTGTGTGGCCTGAAAGCCCCTATTTTGCTTCAAGAAGTCAAAACAATTTGGTCACGTCATCAGTGGCAAAGGAATTGTATCGAGTCTGCTGAAAGACCCCTAAGGATGACAGGATTTCCCAGATACCATGAGCCGGGTCTGGTCCCATCAATCCCATTCCCTCAGTGTGTATTAGACGAGGCATTTTTGCCTAAGGGAGCTACCTCCTTCCTGATTGGCATTTAGGGCCTTCACATATTCCTGCTCTTGGTTTTGAATAAGGTTTTTAAAAGCAGTATCCTCCAGTGTATGCAATATCTTATTATGAAGTTTTCTCTAGGGTCTTAACGTGAAACGACATCACAATCTTATTAATAATAGCTAGCCCTGTTTATTCTACCTCCAAATTATCTCTCGTTACCCCCTTATCTCCATCCTAGACCAGGCCATCATTCCCTCTTAACTTAGACTTTCGCCATCATTTCTCTCCAAACCATCCTGGATACTGCAACACCATTAATGTTCTTAAGGCATAGCTCAAAAACCTTCATTAGTTCCCACTCTGTACCAAAGAAATAACTCACTTTTATATAGTGAAATTAAGCAACTAACAAGCATTTATTAAGTGCCTACTTTGTGCCGGGCACCATGCTAAGTGCTAGGAATATGATGACAAAAGACAAAAAAATATGAACCACCACTCTGTGAGGTAGGTAGATTATCTCCATTTTACTGAGGCTCTGAGAGAGTGAGTGATTATTGTCAGTGAGCCCAAGGTCACGCAGTTAGTACTGTCTATAGGCATTTAGTCTATCCCATAACCTGGTTTCTATCTGTCCTTCCAGCTTTTTCTCACACTAATATGCCCTTTGTTCCAGTTGGATTCAACTATTATCACCTTCACTTACGTTTCAATGTGTGTTTAGTCGTTTCAGTCATGTCTGATTCCATGTGACTCCATTTGGGGTGTTCTTGGCAAAGATAGTGGTTTTGTCATTTCCTCCTCCAGCTCATTTTACAAATGAGCAAACAGAAGCAGATAGGGTTAAGTGACTTGCCCAAGGTCACACAGCTAGTAAATGTCTGAGGCTGGATTTGAACTCAGGTCTTCCTGACTCCTGGCTCTCTATTCACTATGCCAGGGGTGGAGAACCTGGGGCTTTGAGGCCACATGCAGCCCTCTGAGTCCTCGAGTGTTGCCCTTTGACTAAATCCAAACTGCTCTGTGAAGTTCCTCATCCTTGCATACCGTCTAGCAGCCCCTCACCTCCCAATAAGCAACATATTTTCCTGATTCTTTGCTTACACTATTCCATATTCCTTGAAATCCCTCCCCTATTTTCTACTTATGGAAATCCTACCCACCTTACAAGGCCCGGATCCATTGCTACCTGCAGCATGAGCTTTCCATTATTCCCCCAGATCCAAATGATCTCTTTAATCTATGAAGAATCCTCACAACACCTTCCCGGTGCTACTCTTAGGCATTTAATCTAGTTCGTCTTATAATTATTTGTGTACTAGATTGTAAATATGAGAGCACAAATCATGCCTCTTAATCTCCCTAACTTAGCACATTTCTTAAAACACAGTAGGCATTCAAATGTGTGTTGAATGAATGAGTAAGGCCAAAGTAGTAAGATTATATAAAATAACCAAGAGAAGTGCTGTTAAGCCACAAACCAATGTTCTATTGGTAAGAAGACTCACAAAGCATTAGAGAACACTATTGAGGCATCAGTTAGAAATCATAGTGAGCCAGAGGAAAGGGGTATGAAGGAACCAGAGGTTTAGTATTCCTTTATGTGAGCATCTCCAACATAATGTGCACTCTGTAATCTCATGCCAAGGACATCAACATTTAACTTTGGAGCAAGGCAAGTGGCAAAACACAGGAGAGAAAAAGGGTTAGAAAACATGAGAGAAGAGAGGGAGCAAAGGCAAACTAGAAGAAAGTGGAAGAAGGCGAGGAAGAGCTGGATTAGGGAAAATTGGTGCTAAGGTCTAAATTTGGGTACCTACTACAAAACTGGCAATAGATATTTTAAGTATGACATTTTTGGACAATCCCAATGAACTACTGGAAATATGCCATTGGAAAAAGATACACGATTCCTGCTCCTTAGCCACACTTGTAGGCCTGGCTAATTGCTGTATAGATATGGGCAATTGAACTTACGAAGGTCTAGGAAAAGGAAAATAGTGGATGAGTCAATGTCTTTCCTCCAAAGCTGATTCATCCTTCTTCTGAGTTCCACTGTTTCTATTAAGGATGCCATCTTTCAACTCTATAAAGTTCTCCCCCTTGGAGACATTCTTGACTCCTTGATCTCTCTTGCCATCCACATCCAATCCAAGTCTTGTTGGGTTTTGTCCATTCTACCTCTACATCTCCTGAAGCTTTGAGCTTCTCTCCTAATAAGGCCACCCCAGTAATTTAGGCACATAATACCTTTTTCCTGGGCTATGAGGTCCCTTTGTCAAGTCTTTCCTCTCCAAATTCCTTCATCTAAACAACTTCCAAAGTAATATTCCTAAAGCACAGAACTGACCAGGTTACTCACCTGCTCATTATACTTCAATAGCTTCCTTGTGCTCCTAGAATCAGAAACAAACTTTTATTTTGCCCCTAAATCTCTTCCCAACCTGGCTTCAACCCACCATTCTAGATTCATTTGTTACACCTTATTTCCTGTCAAGTACTCTTTGGTCCAGCCAAGTTGTCCTTATTCCTGTTTCTCTGTCTCTTTGTCTCTGTCTGTCTCTCTATCTCTGTCTTTGTCTTTTTCTCTATCTCTCATACACACACACACACACACACGCACGCACGCAGACTTAATTTCCCATTTTCGTGCCTTTTCACCTTTATGTCTAGAATGCCCAGCCTCCTACTCTATGCCTCCCTAGCTTCCTTCAGAACTCAAAGTGTCAATTTCTATATGACGCTTTTCTTAAACTCTCCAGCTGTTAGTGCTTTGCCTTGCAATTATCTTGCATGTACTTTGTAGCTCAGTAGGAGATGATTTGTCCTGTAGGGATCAGGACACATATTCCCAGCAGACATGGATATGGTGATGGGGCAGTCATTTGAGTAAGGAAGCAGGTTTAAAGACAGATCTCTAGCCAGAGGGAAAAGAGCTGGCTAGGGACTCCAAGAGAACTGCAGCTGGCAAGCTAGAGCAGTGCTACAGAGAGAGCTCTCCCTCAGGAAACAAAAGACTTCTGGTTCCTTGAAGCAGGCACTTACTGCATGTTTTTCTTTCTATTTCCTGGGCCTGGCACAATTTCTGGTAAATAGTTGGTGCTTAATATTTGCTTGTTGATTCGTTGAGTCAGACAACTGGAGTTTCGAGCTAGTAGAACTGCAAAACCAGAGAATATTGAATTTAAGAGCTAAAAAAAATCTTAGGGATGACCTAACCCCATAGAATTACGTCACTCTAGTAGGCATATCTGTATCCCCAATCTGTGACAGGTTGCTCAGTCAGCGTCAGGGACACAGGGCTGTGCAAAGGGTTTGTGTGCTGCTACAGGCAAACTGTCAGCCTCAGAGCACTTTATCCCTTCCTTCCCTGTTATGCCCAGACTTATTTAGTCCCCCCCCCCACACACACACACTGGCCACCCTTCCAGATCCTGCATGTTATCTTAACCACCCAAGCCTCCAGGTAAAGGGGCAGTATTTACATAGCTACACACACACACACACACACACACACACACACACACACACACACACACACACGCCACGCCTACACATCATCCTGGAATTTAAAGCAAATATCTACTGGATATTCCTTTGGTGGCTATAGTTGGAATCCAAAAGGCTGAAGGTTAGACTCTATACGTAAGGATCCATGAATATTAATATAGGTGATCAAATGAAGATATAATGTAATTTGGACTAATTTGCATTTGTAAAATGTCCTTGTTCTTATATTTCCCTTGGAAACACAGCCATAGATCACAGCTGTATGAAGAATGGATTAATTAGTCGTCCATTAGTCTTCGTATTTGAGCACTTATTTATGAAAAGCAGATTTGGGTTAATTCATTTTATGTAAATGAATCCATTTGACTTCCATTTTTACTCTCCAGTAACACCTGGAGCCTTAAAATGAATGTCTTTGGAACTTGGACACATACATTAGACATGAAACACACAGGACACAGAAACGAGATCTAGTTTGCCTCTATAAAATAAAAGAATAATTGCCATTTGGGTTCCAATTTGAAAATGATGGAATTTCTGTAAAATGGCAAAAAGCTTATTTCTAGATAATTTCTTTGAACACAATGCAATTAGTATAAACTCCATGTAAAGACGACTTTGGCTGTGACATTTTTAAGACTGGCCATTAACATTAACAGCCACAGTCTGTGTGCTTGCAGCTTCTTTCCTGGTTTAAAACACTCATTAGTGATTTAGAACTGCAGAAAGAGCTATGTCCAGAGGCCCTGGGCATGAAGGTACATTTTATAAAACCAGCATTAAAGAGTGAATAAATGCATGCACCAGCTCAGGTAGGATATGGAAATCGAGGGACCTAATCCTGGCAGAAGCCAAGATTGGAACTGTGTGTAATTTAATCACCATGAGATTAATGATAGACTGCTTCCCTCTGAAGGCTGGCTGCTGCAAGCATAGCCATACGGTGTAAATAGTCTCTGACGGTTACCTGAAATGTCAACACCACACAGAATTTGCCTCCCATCTGCTCAAGCCAACTGAAAACAAGAGGCAGCTTCCAAGTCTCAGAAGTGGGAGGGTTGACTTGGGATCTGCAAATGTGTCACAGATGAATCTGTCATTCAGGGAGAAAATGGCTCCTACCAATGCCTCATTCTAATTACTGCACCATAAGAAACTACAGATATGAGGAATTCAGGAAAAAACAAACATGGAAACTTGTTGAGAACTCATGCAGTACAAAGAAAGTGGAGCCAATAGGACAGTATGCATAATGAATACAGTAACGTATATGAAAACAACCTTAAGAAGCAGTTGAACTAAGATTAATTACAATCAACAACCTCAGTTCTAGGAATCAGAAATATCCTTTTCACTCCTTGATACCGAGATGAGGATTCTAGGTGCTGAATCTTGCATACACTATTAGACAGTGTTCCTTTGCTGATCAATTTTGCTTAACTGATTGTTTTTTGGGGGGGACTTAGGGTGGGTTTATTTTTTCCCCATTGCAAGGGAGAGGTCACGGCAAGTGTTTTAGGAATTGATGTTGATGTCCGCCATTTAAAGCTTTTCTATCTGATTCAAATATATTTTTTCTAGACTGATCTCATGCTATTTCTTATTGGTCAGTCAGTTAACAAATATTTAGAGGTCCTACTTTGTGCCAGGCACTGTGCCAAATGCCAGGGGTAGAAAAAGAAGCAAAAGACAGTCCCTGTCCTGAAGGGACTCACAATCTAAAGTCACTTGATATTCTAGCGAAACTGACCCCTTCCTTGACATCCCATCTCCTCTTCCATACTTTTGAACACATTTCCACCATATGAGAAATGTTCCTGTTCCTCACCTCTGGCTCTAGGAATCCCTTGCTTCCTTCAAGGCTCCGATCAAACGCCACCTCATACAAGACGCTTCTCCAGATCCCTGTCTCCCAGGTGTTAACACTTTCCTCCAGTCCCCAAATTGCTTCATATTTACTTTGCATATATTTTGTATTATGCATCTGAGAACTTGTGCTTTCCCCCCTAGAAGAATCCAAGTTCTTTGAAGGCAGGAACTGGTTAATTTCTACTTTGCACTTAGCACAATGCCTAGCATGTGGTAATTACTTACTATATACTCAGAGCTGGAGTCAGGAAGACTTGAGTTCAAATGTGACCTCAGTCTCTTACTATAGCTGTCAAGATTGTTATTTAA
>CM053622.1:635116786-635136576 GCA_028646595.1 Phalanger gymnotis | reverse complement strand
ACCGCAGGATATGAGGAATTCTCTAAGTAGAAGGCAGAAGAATTAAAGCATTTATTCAGGCTCCAAAGTAACAGACCCATGAACCAGCCTCCCCGTTTTGATATTTTGATCAAAAGCTTCCAGGCCTAATAAGTCCGCCTCACAAGAGTAACCAGGAGGCCACAGAAAAACATGATGGTATTAAACCAAATCATGTTCATGCTTCCCCTCTCCGGTAAGAAGATTACCCACTGGCCTCAAGTCCTTGCTCGGCACTCCTCAGTCCACACACGGGTCGGCTCTGCTTCTGCAGCTCCTGCTTCAGCTTCAGCTTTATCTTCAGCTTCAGCTGCTGTCTCTTGGCTCCTCTCCTCGAAGCCTCCAACCCGACCCAGGGATGGAGTGTGGAGAGCTGGCCTTCGAGGCGCCTCCTCCCCTCCTCCCACCGTCCCAGGTCTACGAAAGAGGCCGAGGCCCAGTGAGGGAAGTCTTCACCCTCACTTTGTTCCAAGACCGCCCTCCGCTTCGTGGCTGCCATGGTGGCGACAGTGCTGAGACACCCTCCTCCCAGCGGAGCCCCTAGCATCGTCAAGCGCCACTTGAGTGACCAGAGCCCATTGGTTCCCTAGTTGGCCCCTCCCCCTAGGACCTTGGGAGGCTCATATCCACATAGACTAGGTCAACACCCAACAGGGCATGGCTCTGGAGTTAACACCTCCCCTTAGCCAGCCCTGCCTTGGGCCCCACCTCAGTCATCAATCCACACCCACATAGGTTTTATACCTAATAGGGCTTTGGGCCTGGGGCTTAGCACTTAGCAAGATTCAATGAAATAGCTGAATCACTCAAAGCAAACAAAAGCCAAACTCCTCAAGGGCACCTGTTGAACTAAGTGCTAAGGAGCCCATTTTGCTTACCAACACAGCATTTACAACTCAGAAATCAGCATTATAAATCATTTTTATAAATCAAATTAATTTATAAATCTATATATAATTTATGAATTTACAAATCAAATTAATCAAAAATTATAAAACATTATAAATCAGGGCTTGATTTGTTGTTTTGTTGCTTGTCTAGATGAAAGAAAGTGATCGATAAGATGTTAATAATGCAGATTAGACTTAAAGGTATTCCGTGCATACATTTTTTAGGGGGGGAAGGCGGGTCAGTTGTTAAACATATACTAGCATGTCCCTGCCTAGATGAGGAGAAAAGTGATATAAATAAAGACATTTAGTGTAAAGGAAAGAACTCTAGCCTTAGATCCAGAAAACCTGAGTTTGATCTTTACTATAAGAATGGACAAGTTCAATTCATTTCTCTGAGATTCAAAGTCTATCTGTGTAAAAGAGAAATAATCTTCACTACCTGTGAGCTTCAGTCTTTTCCTCTGGAAGACAGAGACAAATGTACTCCCTGTGTTACACTGCTTATGGTAAAAAAATTGTCGCCAAAGCGTAGTGATAAGTGTCAGCTTTTTTTTTTTAAATTGCTGAACACTGAACAAATCGTACTGTTTATTTTCTTGGGCAGTCTTTGACTATACTTAGAAACAAATAACCCCTTGCCAGGAGACAATGACAACATAAGAGAGAAGTAAAGAACTCTATTTTGAAATTTAAAATATGAAGACATTAAATGACTTTGTTAAAAGACCAAAAGTCTCCTTCTACTTGCAAAATACCACCATGAAACCCTATCAAACTTCGCTATGACCCTACAATAACCTGGGAACCAAATTGTTCAACTATTCCCAAAAGAAAGTGGACTGTGAGCTCATCTTGTTTCATACCTACAGGGCTGGGACTGTGTTTTCTTTTTATCTCCAGTGATTGGCATAGAACAGGGTACCAAGTAAGATCTTAATAAATGCTTGTTGATTGATTGACTGAATATATTTACCCATAGGACATCTGCAGAGCTAATGTGATTGGCTAAATTTATTGTGAGGCCTCTAGGTATCTGTGCTGAGAATTTGCTAAGGTGCCAGTAGGCAACATATCTTTGGAAAGCATAAATTCAATCAAAGCGATCTAATCTCCTCCTGTGAAATAGTGACAGGCCTGATAGATCAAAGGCTTCTGATTCTGATTCATATGACAGATTAGTAAAATACAATTGGGATCAGGTTTTACCCAAGACACCTCTCTCCTCCTTTCCCTTTTTCTCTCCTTTCTTCTCCTCTCCTCTCTTTTCTTCTCCTGTCCTTTCTTTTCCTCTCCTCTCCTTTCTTCTCATTTCCTCTCTTTCCCTTCTTTCCCCTCCCTGCAAAAGGTCATTTCTGCCTAGATGATAAGAATCACAGGATTTTTCACCTATCCCTGGTAACGCATGTTCTGATCCTTTAGACAGGACGTATTTCTCAATAGTCAAAAGTATTTTTATGCAGGATGTTGGGTGTTTCTGGCTGCCAGCAATACTTGTTCTTATCAGCCCAGTCTAGAGTACATATAGGGAACATATTTAAATAACTGTGGAACAACAAGGACCTTTCTTCCCTACCTCTCCGTTCTTTTCTCTTCCCCCTCTCTCCCCTCCCCTCCCTTTCTCTTCTCTTCTCTTCTCTTCTCTTCTCTTCTCTTCTCTTCTCTTCTCTTCTCTTCTCTTCTCTTCTCTTCTCTTCTCTTTTCTTCTCTCCTTTCCTCTTCTCTCCTCTCCTCTCCTCTCCTCTCCTCTCCTCTCTTCTCTTCTCTTCTCTTCTCTTCTCTTCTCTTCTCTTCTCTTCTCTTCTCTTCTCTTCTCTTCTCTTCTCTTCTCTTCTCTTTCTTGTACCAGTTCTTAATTGCAGCCATGGAGCTTAGATGAGGTTTCACTAAAGAATGAGACAGATCTCTGATGTAAAATGCAATTGGCCTTTTATCCTGTCATGTTGCTCACACAAAAAGAGATTCGAGGCCTAAAGCAAAATATCCATTGTCAAGAACATGGAAGAGCTAGGGCAATTAGCAAAGGATTCAGATGGTCTCAGGAATCATGGGTGGATTGGTTTTTAAGATGCGGTAGCAGTAGAAAAAGAATCGTCTTTGGGAGAGGCCATTCTCAGACAAGGCACACCTACTCTCCCTTTCATCACTCCTTCTAGTGGAGTAGGAGATGCCTGGGCCACAATGGCCAGTGCACCTGGTCCTTCTAGAGAAGGAATGGGCTTTTCCTGTCCCTGTCTTGTAGTAGGTAAAGCAATAGGTTTAGAAACAGGAAGAGCCTTGTGGATCTCAAAGAAGATCAGAGGCTTCAGATGTCTTGCGTTATTTCACCTTTGCTCTCACAATCACACCTTTCTACTGAGGCATCATGACAAAAAATGAGCACGAGGAAATTGGCATCCCATTCACCCTACGAACACAAGTACCAAGCTGGAGCTCACAGCTGGAATCATAGAAACCTAGGACATTTGAGGCCTTTTAGTACAGTCAGCTTCTGACCTATACAATCTCCAAAACATCCAAAAGATTGTGATAAATTTAGGAGAAACCATAGGATTGTAGATTTAGTGTTGGAAATGACTAGTTCTAAATGAAAAGGTATCTATTCCAACTCCCTCATTTTACAGATGTGGATTCTAAGGCCCAGAGAGGTTAAGTGATGTATCCAAGGTGGCAGAGGCCCAATTCAAATGTAGATTCTCTAAACCCAAATCCAGTTGCCTTTTTATTATACCAAGCTGCCTCTGCTTCTACCAAGTAGAACCCCCAACTAGCATCTTCTCTGGACAAATCAGAGGTAAGAAGATGGGAAATGGAAGAGGAGTTGAATGCCCTCCCTATGATGGCTGAATCTATGCCAAAGTAAATGTGGGCTCATCTCTATTCAGGCTGTGACCGAGGTGGAGTCCTTGACCAGGGAGGCACCATGGCATCTACGTACTTCTTAGAATACATGTGAAGGCTGTGAGACGTTTCTGATTTCTTTGATATACTGTGAGCACCAGTACATTCAATACCAAGTTTCATCCAACAAATTTGCGTCATACTCGATTTTTTCTACTGCTTGGGGCCCAACTGACCATAAGACAGATTCTTTAAATAGTATTTTAAAGTGGGTCCATATTAATTGTATTAACCTATAGTCATTTTCATTTGGCCTTGAGATTTCAGCACCAGTTTTTCTTCCAAATTGAAGGAGGTTTTGTTGTTTTGCTTTCTGAGTATTGAAATACAAACATATCAATAACCACATTAATAATCAATAATGCTTATCATGTTTTTCATTGACATGGCTCCTTATGATTAGCAAAATATTCTCCATCCATTATGTAAGTTGATGCTCACAATGACCCTGTGAAGCCAATGGTACAAATATAATTTTCCATTTTTGACAAATGAGGAAACTGAGTCTCAGAGTGGTAAAGTAGCTTGAACACAATTATACAACTGACCCAAGGTAGAGCCTGAATGGCTTCCAGTCCCATATTCCCTTCCTAAGGCCATGCTGCCTCACCACCTTCTAACGTGAAAGATGGTATCTGTAGCCTTCAATATTTATTAAAATGCCTATTTCTTGTGGCTGAACTCAGAACAACTGGGAATTCTGGGAATGCCTTAACCCACCATCCTTAAATCCAGCACAACAGAAATGGACTCAGGTTAAGGTGAATCTAGGAAGATTTAAGCAATTGCTGATTGAATGTCCATTCTTTTCTATGCAGTCTTTAGTCTTCATTTACAGTTTTTGGTGACTGCATTTGCTTACACTGAACAGGACCTGGAAGATTATGATCCAGCTCTAAATCCATGATTACAATAGGTTTTAGTACTTTTTCCTGTGAGGTAGTTAATAATATATTATGTTTATCTTCTGACTAGGGCCAAGTCCAGCCCTGGACTGGTAGCAAACCCGCTCTGCCTTTTTTTAGCCTGTGGCAGACAGACAGCTTGGCAGCGGGACTTTTCCACAATTGCCGATTCGTTTCCAGGGCCTGAAACAATGGGTAGTGTCTGTGGCCTTCATGGTGATTTCCAAGGTCCCAGAACCTACTCCCAAAATACTTCCCAATTTGCTCCCTGAGCCTTGAAATCTCTCTAATAATGGATCAACCCTTTCTTTCCATGATCAGATACAGCACTTAAAAAGGGATCGTCCCTGAGAGAGGCAATTCTTTGGTTTAGATTCTCTTCTAAGGGAAAGAATTAATTCAATTAATAAACATTGATTAAGGATTTAATGTATGTCTGGTTCTGTACTTAACACTGGGCATGCCAGGCTCTATACTTGGGAGAAAAAGACAAACTAACAGAAAGTCCCTGCCTCCAAGGAGTTTACATTCTCCTAGAACAAATAAACAGATAGGTAAATTGAAGATAATATGAGCTGGAAGAGGAGGCGTGGCACTTAATGAGATGAAATTTGAAGGAAACAGGATTCTAAAAGGTAGAGGTGAGGAGGAAGAGCATTTCAGGCTGGGGGTGGGGGTAGGCAGCAGGTACAAAGGTCAAGACTATAGAAATTAGGTCAATTTGGCTGGTTCGCTGTAGATAATTCATTAAGGGACATGATTTGAAATCAATCCAGAAAGGTCAGCAAGCCAGATCCAGAATGTGAAGGACTTTTAATACCAAGCTGAGGAGTTTGTCTATTATCTATCTATCTATATATCTATTATAGGCAACCACTGACGACTGTTGAGGCTGGGGGTAGAATCGTAGACCTGTGCCTTAGGCAGATTCTTTTGGTTGTGTGGAGGACGGATTTCCGGGGGAATCAACTGGAAGTAGGAAGTAGGAAGATCAAGAAGGAGGATGTTGCAGTAGTTTTGGTGGGAGGTGAGCAGGGCTTGAACACAGTGATGCCAGTGGGCACAAGGGGATATTGAATCGAGGTGAAATGGACAAAATTTGGCAATCTACTGGCTGTGGGAAATGAGAGAGAGCAAAGAGCTGAGGATGAAAGTAAGTCCAAGATGGGAACAGGCCCATAGTGGAGACTGGGAGCACCAAACAGCTCTCTGTTTCATAATTTGGCTTGTGGTGAACCAATTATTATATCTCTTAACAGCATTAAGGCAAGTCACCTAGCCTGGGCCTCAGTTTCCTCATCTGCAAAATGAAGTGTGTCTTGGTGAATTCCAATATTCCCTCCCACTATTACATAATGTATATACATGCTTTGGTTGTATTGATTAAGCAATTTATGAATGAATGCATTTGGAGTGGACTCTCTTGATTTGCAGTTGATTTGCTCTCATATTCTCATCTCTGTTATTTCTTAAAGGTTGCTTTCCAAAAAGTCCGTCTTTGAGCTTGGCTAAATTGCATACCCTAAGAACTCTTGGTACCACTAATAACCGGTGAGATGTTACTGAGATTAGTCAGTCAGTCAGCCAACAAGCATTTATTAAGCATTTGTTGTGTGCCAGGCACTATGCTACATCCTGGGGATAGAAAGAGAGTCAAAGGACAATCAGGGTGGTCAGAGAATTTATAGTCTAATGGGTAAGACTATATGTGCATAACTATGTGCAAGTAATATACAGGATAAGTTGGAAATATTCAACAGTCAATCTTTTTACATCAGGTTAGATCTCAGTCCTTCAAAACTAAATAGTCCCTGCCTAAAAAGGTAGCTTAAGTGGTGCGGTATGGATAGAACTCTGGACCTGGAGTCAGAAAGACCTGAGTTCAAATCCTACCTCTGACACCAGCTACGTTATCATGGGCAAGTCACTTAAATTCTGTCTCAGTTTCCTCCACAGTCAAAGAGATGATAAAAGATATGACAATAATAGCACCTATCTTACAGAGTTGTAAGAATCAAAGGAAATAATATTTGTAAAGCATTGTAAAACCTGGTACACGGTAGATGTTAGATAAATGTCCCAGGGGTGGGGAACCTGCAGCCTTGAGGCTTTATGTGGCCTTCTAGGTCCTTGGGTATGGCATTTTGACTGAGTCCAAGTTTTACAGAATAAGTCCTTTTATTAAGGGGATTGGTTCTGTGAAGTTTGGATTCAAAGGGATGCACTTGAGGACCTAGAGGGCCGCATGTGGACTTGAGGCTGCAGGTTCCTCGCCCCTGGATCCCTTTTCCCTGTTTTCGTTATGTTGTTAAAAAAAAAAATTAAGCTAAAGATGAGTGGGAAAAGTGTTAGATTTGGACTTAAAAGAGATCCTAGTTTAAATTGTGCCTCTGAGTTTAGTAGTTGTGTGATTCTTAGTAAGTCATTTAATCTCTCTAAGCCCTAATAGCTGTATCTGTAAAATGGGGATAATCCTTTCTGTGATACTTACCTATCTGAGCTGTGACAGGATCCAATGATACAATGTTTCAAAAACATTTTGTGGAATATAAGATGCCAAATGAGTGAGTTATTATTAATAATAATAATTAATGTTTACACATCACTTACTATGTTCCAGACACTGTGCTAAGTGCTTTGCAATTGTCTCATTTGATCCTCATAACAACCCTGAAAGGTAGATGCTGCTACTATTCCCATTTTGCAGATAAGGAAACCGAGGCAAACAGGGATTAATGGATTTGCCTAGGATCAGACAGCTGGTAAGTGTTGGAGGCCGAACTGTGTTATCGACACAGCTGTTATTACTAGAAAATTCCTGATCTCAGTGAGAATAGTTTGAAGTCATTAGTCTATTTTAGTAATTTGACTACAAATAGCCAAAAATATAGTTTAAAATATGGCAAGAGTTGTTTGACACATTCTAAAGATAACTATGTCAGGTGGGCAGCCAGAATGCTCCAGTGGTACCTTCATGGTGTCTGGAGGAAGTGAAGGACTCCAGCATATTGAGTGGACTGCTTGTGGTGATCAAATGATAGGCAGGCACATGGGTAGGCTGTGTTCTTTTTTCTTTAAGTTCATTCAAATTCCTTTTCATTTCTTTCCTTTTTTAAAAATAAATTTTAATAAATACAAAATGGGAAAAGAAAAAAATGGCCACATACACAGCAGAACATGAGAGAATTTGATATAAAACAGTAAATTTCCATTTCAAGAATTTCTGTATAATAAATACTACACATTATTTTCAAAGCTACCCAGCTTTTCTTTGCTTCCCTATAGATTTTTTTGTTCTCTGCTGTGCACTTTTTACTTTATTTTTCCCCTCCCTTTCCCACTACCCTAATGAAGGCTACAATTAAACATGGATATATTTGTATGTGTATACGTATGTGTGTATATGTGTATATATATATACACACATATATGTACATGTACATGTATATGTATAAATATACACACAAATATAAATAAATGTATAAACATACACATATACATGTATAGACTCACATGTATCTATATATGTATATGGCTGTACTATGCATATTTCCAATTATCTCTTTCTCTGAAGGTGGATAGCATCTTCCTTCATATGTCCAAGTCTTTCCATGTTTTTCTAAATCAGTCAACTCATCAGTTCTTACACCACAGCAATATTCCAACCCAATCACATCCTTTCTGAGATTGTCTATGAAAGTTTTTTTTCCCCCAATTTTCTGGATTCCCTATATTCTTGGGTGCATGGGTTTTACTTATACAAGAACATTTTAATTTAAACTAATCAAAATTATCCATTTTACACTTCAACAATACATTTAACCTTAAAATATCGTTTAAGGTCTGATACTGCTGAATTCACTTCCTGTACATCTTTCTTCCCCGATGTCTTTGGAATTCCTGTCTTTTTGTTTTTCCAAATGAACTTTGTTATTATTTTTTATAACTCAGCAAGATAATTTTTAGTAATTAAATTAGGATGGCATTGAAGAAATAGATTAGTTAAGTAAAATTGATATTTTTTAATTATACTAGGTTTATCTACCCACGAACAGTAAATAATACTTCAATTATTTAGATCTGACTTTATTTGTATGAAAAGTGTTTTGTGTTTATGTTCATATAGTTCCTGTGTCTGTTTTGGCATGTATACTCTCAGGTATTTTATACTGTCTGTTTATTTTAAATGGTCTAAAACAATATTGAATAATATTGCTGATATACAGTGTAGTTTCTCCATTTTTCTCTTTTAATTAAATCTATTTTAGCTTTAACTTTGTCTGAGATCATGATTAGTACCCCTGATTTTCTTACATAATAAATTCTACTGCTGTCTTTTATTTTATCTTTGTGTGTTTCTCTCTCATTTTTATAGTTTCTACTATATTGCTATATTGGAAACTATAAGCAACTGTATTATTGAATACAAAATTTTAATCTGATATCTGTTTCCATTTTATGGGTAAATTCATCCCATTCACATTCTAAGCTATAATTACTTGTGTATTTTCCTCCCTCCTATTTTTCCCACTATCCTTCTCATCCTATTCCTATCCATCTTTACTCCTCTGCTTTTCTTCTACTAGCAACATTGCCCTCCTATTCCTTAACCTACCCACCTCTTCAAGAGTCCCTCTCTTATCCTCTCTCCAACCCTATCTACTTGCCCTCTTATTTCCTTTTGAACTTAAAAGACTTTTATACCCATATATATGTGTAGTTTCTTCTTTAATCCATTCCTGATGAGAATAAGGTTCTAGCACTATCTGCCCTTCCACCTACTAGATTCTGTCTCGATTTTTTCCTTTTATCCCTCATTTGTATGAGATAAGTACTTCTTTTTATACACACTTTTATTTTTTAGAATCACCCCATCATAGTCAGCTCAGCCCAAGCCTTTCTTTCAAATTACCTAAATAATGATGACAGTCATAAGAATACTGATAATATTATCACAAATAAGAAGTAAACAATTTTACATTACTGAGTCCCCTATAATTGGTCCTTAATGTTTATCTTATGTTTCTCCAGGATGTTATATTTCAAATTTCCCCTTAAGTTCTGCTGTTTTTGTTACAAATAATTGAAAGTCTTTTAATTCATTAAATATCCATTTTTTTCATTCAGGATTATATTTAACTTTGCTGGGTAAGTTGCCCTTGGTTGTAATCCCAGTTCTTTTGCTCTAAGAAATGTAGTATTCTAAGGGTCCTTCAGTGTAGTAGCTGCTAGACCTAATTATTTTTTTCTTGTTCCTTCCAATATTTTCTCCTTACCCTGGGAGCTTTCAAGCTTAGATATCATATTCCTGTAAGTTTTCCTCCTGGGATCTCATTCAGGTGGTGATCAGTGGATTTTTTCTATTTCTGCTTTGCCTTCTTGTTCTAGAACTTCTGGGCAATTTCCCTTGATAATTTCTTATAATATTGTATCAAGATTCTTTTTTAATTGTAATTTTCAGGTAGTCTGAATATTCTTATATTATTTCTCCTCATTCTGTTCTAAATAAGTTATTTTTCTGATTAGATGTTTCACATTCTCTTCTATTTTTTCATCCTTTTGATTTTGTTTTATTATTTCTTGGGTCTTAGAATGTCATTAGTCTTCCCTTGACCAATTCTAGTTTTCACGGAATTATTTTCTTCCTTTTCATAATTTTCTTGGATTGCTCTCATTTTTTTAAATTTTTCCTTGATCTCTTTTATTTGATTTTAAAAATCCTTTTTAAGTTCTTCCAAGAACTCTTTTTGTGCTTGGGACCATTTGACATTTCTCATTGAAAAATGAGTATGAATATGAACCCACATATTCTCTATCCCCATAGTAGCTATCTATGGTTGGGTTCTTTCTCCTTTGCTTACTCATTTTTATTTATTTTGTTTTTAGCAGCTATTAATGCAATAAAGTTCTAGTCCCGAGGTAAGGAGAATGATGCCCCAAGACTCAGGTCCTTCTTATTGTTATTTTCTGAGATCTGTCCTGGGGTCCAATTTGGGTCCTCCTTTTCATGCCTAAGCCATGGCTAGGGCACTCAGCCCCACTGTCCGACAAGTTATCTTGCTTCCTGCAGCCCCTTCAGTGGCTGTACACTACAGCTGTGTCCTCTTTGCCCTGGAACTGAAACCAGGGATTCTGGTCTTCTGCAAGTGCCCACAGCCAGCAGGCTCCTGTCCCTCTGCTATTACAATAACCAGGTTGTGCTAGCTCCTTTGCCCTGCCTCTGGTCAGCACTGCTGTGCTTGGTAGCCCTCCACAGTGGAAGGTCCTTCAATCTTCTCCTACACAGTGGTCAAACCCCCACACTGTCCATGAGTTGAAAGTTTCTGAGGCTGAGGCTTTCTCTCAACCCAGCTGTCCCAGGGGCTTGTTGTTGATTCTGCAAAGTTGACCTGGTGGTGTTTGTATTTCACTCAGGCCAAGCCTCTGCTGCCAGAGATTGAGTTTTTCCTGGGGTCTTCTCAATTTGTCTTAGGAGGACAACTGCTTTACCCCAATTTTTGTTTATTTCCTTTGCCCTTCCTTCCCTCTGAGGCAATATTCTGTCTTTTTTGTGGAGGAAATTTGCAGAACTGAGTTTTCTGACTTACTCTGCCATCTTCCCAGAATCCTTTCCCTCAGTTGTGTTTTTCTCAAATCAATAAGACCCCTCATAGATGATAAGATCATTGATAAGAACTGAGTAGGTCATTGACCTAAACTGTGCTCAATTAATTGCATTTAGGGAGGAGGGAAGCAAGAAGAGGCCTTGATAACATAATAAAACTACTCATATATTGGCAAGTTGCTTCTATCAAAAGCCAAAATGGAGTGATTCCTTCTCCTGAAGGTTAATTTCAGATATGTTTCACAACTACTAATAAATGCAAATTATCACCATTGGCATCCATACTACCCTTGTCAGCATTGTCAAAGTTATCTCTGTTTTCTTTGTTAAGTCAAATCTCCCTTAACCCCTGGTCCAGGCCCAAAATCTGTCCCTGGAATCCAAAGACACAGAGACAAGTAGATATGGGTGCTTTAAAATATGTATCTGTCCATGGGCTTTATATATATGTATATATGTGTATGTATGTGTGTATATATATATGTGTGTGTATATGTATACACATATACACATATATATATATACACACACACACACACACATATATATATATATGTATATACATAATTTACCAGTTCATCACTGCCTCTCTGAAAACAGGGGACTGGATCAGATCATTTCTGGAGATTCCTTCCATATCTATAATTCTTTTTCTGTGGGCTTACCAAGGGATATGAACAAATGAAACTGTGACACTGAGGGATGACTAAGAGCCTCATGGATAAAAGAATTTGAAAAGTGGATAGAGATAAAGAGCTGGCCCTGAAATCATAAAAACCTGGATTCAAGTCTTACTTCTAACATATACTGACTGTGTCACCCTTGGCAAGTCATGTAACTTCTCAGGGCCCTAGGCCATTTTCTAAGTCTATAGACTGCAGAGAAGGTGCTTACCTGCATTGGTGGAGGAGTCTCCTCCCCTGGAAATTCCCTTTACGAATGAAATCATAGGTCCAGCCTATCATTGTAGGTTATGAAGAATGAACTCCCCCCCCCCCCCCACCAAGCCCCTAAGCTGTGTATCACCCGATCCAGTACAGTGTTTGCACTGTACAATATAAACCCCTGTGTTTTATCTAAGCCTATCACACCTCTCCAATGTGGCACGTGAAAAGGAAGGTGAAACTCTCCTACATTACCGGATGTCCACAATGTGTCACAAAGGTACATAGAAGAAGCCACCATTTCAACTTTCCATTTTGTGTTTAAAATCCCATGGTCATTACTTTTAAAATTATACCTAAAGCCAAAGCATGAAAGCTCTCTGCTTGGTGTTTTTATGTCTGCATGCTGAATGGATCCATTTTAAATGCTTGGTTCCAGAGATTCAGCTCATTAATAAAAAATCATTCCTATCATTAGAGGTGAAAGGGACAAAAAGGAGAACCAGACAAAACCTTTATTCACAAATACCTAACTTAAGCTGTTAAATTAGAGCTCACTTGTATTTTCGAGGATGACAATGTAATATTTCTTAGCAAAGATAAACTAATGTTATTGGTTTAGGATTTAGTGGTGAACAGCAAAAATATTGGTTCAGAGTTTCAGTGGTTACAAAAAAAAGACAAATTAAATATTTACAATCCATTCCAAAGAACAACCTTAATTTCTCCTTCTATATATATACTTTGCAATCAGTTGGAAAGAACTGGCACTGCTGGGTGTCAGAAACATCTGCAACCCATATAGACACTATTACTTATTTTTCATGAAATCTCATCCATGTAAAGGATCAGTACAGATGTACCCAAGGCTAGGTGAAAAGTCCTATGGGATCTTCATATGAGTTCGGCAGAATAGACCTTATCTTCCTTTTAGGATTTAATCCAAAGGACATGTATGCCAGTCATAATCATTTAAAAGGAAGAGTCCTAGGTTTAAAAGTATCCTGGGTTCACAGTGAACCTTTGTCCAACAGCGCTCATCTCCCTTTTCTGCCTGTTTTGTTTTAGTATAATAAAGTGTACAAGGACCTTAAGGAAGTTTCTCAAAATGGAGAGAATTTCTGCAAACAGCTCACGTCCATCCTTCAGCAAAGGTACAGTACAGATGTTGGCAGTTGGGGCTGCTATCTCTTTATTTGCAATGAGAGGCATGATTGGAGATTTCCAGATGCCCTACTTTCTAGAATGCGGTGTTCTGTATTTTTCTGCTTGATAGCTTGGTTGGAATAGTGATTATCCTCCATCTCATGGAATATAACTTGGGCTCCATTAAAATGACAAAGCAGTTCTGGAAAAGCTAGTAGGGTTCTTGTTTTTCCTTTTAATACTTGGTCTACTTCATTGTAAACTTTCCTGGTGTCCTGGAAAGGGTGTAAAGAGAAGCAATTGGCTCCAAATCAGCCCAGGTATGATCTTATTTAGAATGTAAACTCTGTGGTTTTGGAATCCCAGCACTCCAGCACAATGCCCAGCACAAAGTAGATGCTTAATCAATGCTTATGGGTGAAGTGATTAGAATGCGCAACAAAGAGGTCTGAAAGGAATCTTAAGGGGTCTTCTAGTCCTTCTGCCATGTTTAAACAGAACTGCACATTAACCTTATAGTTGGGTATCTAGCTTATTCTTAGATTTCTTCTGAAAACACATCTTAATTTATTATAGTGATACATTTCTGAATTTAAAACCCTGTAGCCAAGAGTTCTTATAACAAGGAGGGCAAGCAACCCACTCTGATGTTCTCCTCTCTCCTCTCCTCTTCCCCCATTCCTCAAAAATTTTTATTTTCTCCTAACAGCAAAGTGAAGGGGTTTGCATTGCTATAGGGAGTAGATTGGATGGTGGGAAGAGGATAAACCTTAGCCAGAAAATGGCTTTTTGGGCAGCTAGGAGACATAGTAGATAGAGTGCAGGGCCTGAAATCAGGAAGACTCATCTTCCTGATTCAAATCTGGCTTCACATCATCACTAGCTGTAAGACCCTGGGCAAGTCACTTCACCCTGGTTGCCTCAATTTCCTCATCTGTAAAATGAGCTGGAGAAGGAAATAGTAAACCACCCCAGTATGTTTGCCAAGAAAACCCCAAGGGGGGGTCACAATGAGTCAGACACAACTGAAACAATTGAACAGCCAGAAAAAGAAAATGGCTTTATTAGTCATAAACTGAGTGATTTTAACATAAGATCAATCCAGTATGCAAATAGCAACTTCTGCCTTGAACTCTGATTGTGTCTGTGACTTGGTTAGGTAATAGAATGAGATCTGAACCACAGTCTGTAGGGCCTCGGTGATCTAGCTGCTCGCTATATTAGGCACACATGTGGTATACAAACAGGAGGCCCTGAATGCCATTGGCCATGTACTTCATGGGACATTGTGAAGAAAAGTTTCATCTGCTTCAGACCATTATCTTTTTTAAAATTAACTTATTTATTTTTAGTTTACAATATTCAGTTCCACAAGTTTTTGAGTTTCAAATTTTCTCCCCCCCCTCCCTAAGACAGCCTGAAATCTGATATAGGCTCTACACTATTCGCATTAAGCATATTTCACATTAGTCATATTGCACAGAAGAATTATAACCAATGGAATGAACTATGAAAAAGAAGAAACAAAAAAGAGAGAGCAAATAGTATGTTTTGAGCTGCATTCAGACTCTATAATTCTTTCTCTGGATGTGGACAGCATTTTCTATCATGAGCCTTTTGGAGTTTAGACCATTATCAACATATGAGCTGTTGTAGTTATGACTGACCAAATAAAGTAGGAGTGAAAGAATGAACCTGGGGGATTGCTTCCTGGTACACCTTGCTATTTCCTTCTGGATTTTTTCCTCTGCATAGCCATACCTTGTTGAGTTTTCCTCTATTTTCCTCTTACAAACATAGTTTTAGGATCTGAATAGTCTATGAGCAGGGGTGTGCTGAACCAACTTCCAAGTGTGTGGGGAGGGGGAGAAGATAGATCTGATTGTTAAACTTTTAACAGCATACTCTTGCCTTGAAGGTCCTTAGTTCAGTATTAGAGTTCAAGGAAGTCTAATGGCATGTTTATTGATACCACGCTAAGAATACACAGAAGTGATATGAGGATACATGTGTTACTCACCTTCACTGCCATCCAATTTCTCAGGTCTTCTCAGACAACCAGCCCTGCTCAGGACTGGGAGAAGGTGAGATCTAAGTAGCAACAATGGTTTGGGATGTCAATGTTTCATACTCTGGAGCTTTTCCAAATACACTTGGAAAGGATAGGCAAACTCACCACATTTTGAATGCACTAGTTATGATTGGATGAGATAAGGATGAGCACAGGGATTGGTAATAATCCTTTTGAATCGGGAGGTAGGTACCCCTATGTATGCATCAGTCATCTTGGCCGTTTCTGTTTACCTGTCCCTCTTGCTCCCCCCCCCCCCCAGAGTAAGGGGCCCAGTCTGCTCAGACTGCATTAACATCTTACCTCTATTCCCCTCGCTGTTATTTCAGGTCCATTTCTGTATGTTCTAAGTCTTGAGAAGATTAGTGTGGCCATCTGTTCTTGGTCACGCTATTAGAGAACAATGGCATCTGTCCATAGACATTTTTGAGGTTTTCAAACACTCCCTGAGTAAGACAGGAACAGATGTAGGCTTTTAAATGACTAGGGATTTCTCCCTTCATACTTTACCTATAGGATGGAGACGGGAGAAAAGTAATTTTAAACGCTGAAGAGCATGACAGCTTGGGGTAATCACTTATATCTCACCAGTAGATACAAGAATGACCTAAACACAAAGGATTAATTAAAGTTCTATAGTCAAATTGACCGAGGAGAAACTATTCTAGGGGTGTCCTACTTCAGGCAACAGTTTAATCCAAGGAATCCACACGCTTTTACTAGGCAGCTACTATGTGCCTGAACTGTCCTACACTCCTGACTCTCCCATACTTCCTTCACAATGCCCTAAAAACCTCTTCCCCCTGGAAGCTCACCCCATCCCTGGACTACTTCTCACAGAAACAGAAGTACCCTCTGCTCCTAGAGCCTCTCTGTCTGGTTGGCTGGTTCTTCTCAGGACAACTATTTTATTTATCTATTTATTTTTAATTTTATTTATACCTTTATTTTTAGCTTTCAACACTCACTTTTTATAAGATTTTGAGTCAAAAATTTTTTTTCTCCCTCCCTCCCCAAGATTGCATGCAATCTGATATAGGCTATACATGTACAATCATATTAAACATATTTCCACATTAGTCAGGTTGTGAAAGAAGAATCAGAACAAAAGGGAAAAACTACAAGAAAGGAAAAAAAAAAAGAGAAAATAGTCTGCTTCGCTCTGTATCCAGACTCCATAGTTCTTTCTCTGAATGTGGATGGCATTTTCCATCACGAGTCTTTTGGAATTGTCTTGGATCATTGCTGAGAAGAGCTAAGTCTTATCAAAGTTGGTCATTGATCAATGTTGCTATTGCTGTGTACAGTGTTCTCCTGGTTCTGCTCATTTCACACAGCATCAGCAGAACCCCCATTTTAAGGAGGACACCCAGGCCAGCCATGTCTTCATTCTTCTCCAGGTTGCTCCTCTGACGCTATGGGCCTTCCCTACAATACCACCTTCATTTTTCCCCACTCCTTGATTTTCAGCTACCTATTGTGTGCAGTCTTCCCCTATTAGAATGGAAGCTTCTTGAGGGCAGGTAATGTCTTTCTATTTGTCTTTGTATTCCTAGCTCTTGGGCAGCTATATGCTGCAGTGGAAAGAGTGCTGGTGCCCCATAGAGTGCTTGGCCTAAAGTCTGGAAGGTTCATCTTCCTGAGTTCTTCAAGGATGGCCTCAGACACAACTAGCTGTGTGACCCTGGGCAAGTCACTGTTTGCCTCAGTTTCCTCAGCTGTAAAATGAGCTGGAAAAGGAAATGGTAAACCATTCTAGCATCTTTACCAAGAAAGCCCCAAATAGGTCACAAGCAGTAGATCACAACTGAACAACAAAAAAAAGCAATGGTGTCAGACTCAAATAGAAATGGGGGCCACTAAACCATGTATAAGGATACCCGTGGGGCTTATATCGACTCAGAAAACTACATATTAACATTTTCTATACTTAATTTTTTTGAATTAATTTTAATAAACATTGCCCAATTACGTTTTAATCTGGTTCAGTCTACACCTACTCATGAGTGATGTGGGCTGCAAGCCATTAGGACTATATGTTTGACACTTCCAATTTTGTGTGTGTGCATGTGTATGTGTGTGTGTGTATGAGAGAGAGAGAGACAGAGACAGAGACAGAGAGAGAGAGAGAGAGACAGGGAGAGAGAGAGAGAGACAGGGAGAGAGAGAGAGAGAGAAAGAGAGAGAGAGAGAGAGAGAACAGAAAGAGGGTTTGGAAGGCAACAGACAATCAGGACAAGCTTTGGAACCAATGTGGTGAATTTTTATATTACTTTTAAAAAAGAAGCTATACATAATGGAGATTCCCAATTTCATGCACAGTCATCTTTTCCCATCCATCTTTGCATATAGAAATGCTTACTTTTGCCTTTATTGGTGTTTATTAACTTCAGAATAATGAAAAAAATTTTTAAATTTATTTTTTAGTTTTGTTTCACACCACTCAGTTCCACAAGTTTTTGAGTTCCAAATTTTCTCTCCCTCTCTCTCCTCCCCCACCCAAGACAGCATGTAATCTGATATAGATTCTACATATACCTTCCAGTTAAACTTATTTACATAATA
The DNA here is from genome assembly GCA_028646595.1 of Phalanger gymnotis. Taxonomy (NCBI): domain Eukaryota; kingdom Metazoa; phylum Chordata; class Mammalia; order Diprotodontia; family Phalangeridae; genus Phalanger; species Phalanger gymnotis. The sequence continues at coordinate 635,118,592 of CM053622.1, read as the reverse complement.
ATCGAGTTGTAAAGAAGAATTATGGGGGGTGGAGCCAAGATGGCAACTGGAAAGCAGGGACTCACTTAAACTCCCCTCCAGGTCCCTCCAAACACCTATAAAAATGGCTCTAAACAAATTCTAGAGTGGCAGAATCCATGAAATAGCAAAGCAAAGCAGGGCTCCAGCCCAGGACAGCCTGGATGGTCCTTGGGAAGGGTCTTTCGCAAGGAGCTGGGAGCAAAACAGAGCAGAGCACAGCGTGGGCTGCATCTGGACCAACCAGACCCCCAGCCCGGTGGAACAGGCCACAGGGCCCCGAATCAGTAAGCTGTGTCAGTTACCAGACTTCTCAACCCACAAAAGCCAAAGACAACAGAGAAGGTTAGTGGGAAAAGCTGCTGGGACAGAGTGAAAGGAGTTAGCCATTGGCCACCACCCTGGGGACAGCAGAGGTGGTGAAGCTCTGAGGCTGCTTCTAGAGCTACAGTTGCAGTTACTTCTGGCCCCAGGGCCACCTGGTGGGAGGAATTAAGTGGTGGATTAGAGGGGGAGTGCGGAGCCTGCTTGGATCTGAGTCATGGTCCTGGCTGGTGATTCTTGGGGGAGGATGTTTCAACAATCCAGCTAGCAGCTTCTGTGGGGGTGAAAGATCCACCCACAGCCAGCACCTAGAAAGCTGCCAACAACACAGGTTCTTTTGATCTGCTTAACTAAGGAAAGCAAGGTGAAGGGGTTTGACAAGCTTACTTTAATTCAGCATACAAATATCACTCACTTAGTTCAGGAAAAAAAGCCAGCACCCTGAACTTCAGAGCAAATTACAAACAAAGTACAAACATCAACAGACAGACCTTCTGATTCAAATCCCAATACATAGTTACCAGAGTTCAAAAAAGTCTCAGCATCTGGGTTTACAAGCTGGAGGGCTCCTTAGCTACAGCTGCTTGGAGTCTCCTCATCGACACCATCTCCACAGCCCTGCACAAATGGCTCTGTCCTGCCTCCTTATAGGGCTTCAGATGTCATCAAACGTCATCTGAATGACCAAAATTTAGGCTGCTATGATTGGTTCTTGAGTTAGCCCCCCCCCTTAGGACCCTGGGAGGTTCACATCCACATAGGTTTGGTTAACATCTAATAGGGCATGGCTCTGGAGTTAGCACCTCCCCTTAGCCAGCCCCACCTTGGGCCCCACCCCAGTCACCAATCCACACCCACGTAGGTTCCACACCTAATAGGGGTTTGGGCCTGGGGCTTAGCACCTAGTAAGGCTCAATGAAATACACTGAATTACTCAAAACAAAAGCCAAACTCTTCAAGGGCACTAAGTGCTAAGGAGCCCATTTTGCTTACCAACATAGAGGAGTAGCACTGGTGTGGCAGAGCTTGCTGTGTAGAAGTAGCTCTGAAAGTAGCAGCACAGCCCCTCGAGCTTGGGACAAAGTACTCTCTACTCTACAAGCAGTCATACTCCGACAAAAAAACTCAAGGGTCAAATAGTTGGCTGGGAACATGAACAGGCAGTGAAAATGGTCTCAGATTCAGACTCAAACTTTGGAATCTTTCTTTGGTGACAAAGAAGACCAAAACATACAGCCAGAAGAAGTCAACAAAGTCAAAGAGCCTACATCAAAAGCCTCTAAGAAAAATATGAATTGGTCTCAGGCCATGGAAGAGCTGAAAAAGGATTTGGAAAAGCAAGTAAGAGAAGTAGAGAAAAAATTGGGAAGAGAAATGAGAGTGGTATGAGAAAAGTATGAAAAACAAGTCAATGATTTGCTAAAGGACACCCAAAAAAATACTGAAGAAAATAACATCTCAAAA
>CM053622.1:635091763-635116286 GCA_028646595.1 Phalanger gymnotis | reverse complement strand
TATAGGTTCCACACCTAATAAGGGTTTGGGCCTGGGGCTTAGCAAAGCAAACAAAAGCCAAACTCTTCAAGGGCACTAAGTGCTAAGGAGCCCATTTTGCTTACCAACACAAGTAGGGAAAGGAGAGAGGAAGGGAAGGAAGAAGAGGAGAGAAAGGAAAGGAAGGGAGGCAGGGACGAGGGAGGGAGGGAGGAAGGGAAAGAAGGAAGGAAGAAAGAAATGAGGAGAAGGAAGGAAATAAAGAAAGGAAAGAGGAAGAAAGGCAGGAAGGCATGGAGGGAGGGAGGGAGGGAAGGAAGAAGGAAGCAAGGAAGGAAGGAAGGAAGGAAGGAAGGAAGGAAGGAAGGAAGGAAGGAAGGAAGAACAGAAGGAAGGTCAGTCATTTATTAATTGCTTACCCACAGGCACTTTGCTAAGTTCTAGGCATACAAATACAAGCAAGCAAGATAGTGCTAGCCCCATCCTAAGGAGCTTACATTCTAGAAGAAGGCAATTCATAGAGGGGAATTAGAAAAGGAATGAAAGGGGGGGACCCACCAGAGATAACATGGGGCAAGAAGGTGATGTGGAGGAAAGATTGAGCAAGATAAGGAAAACACTGACCTAGAAGAACCAAGGGACCCAGGGGTGGAGTCCTGTCTACCAGCTGGGAAGAGGTGGAGGTGATGGGACCAGCAGGGCTGGAGGGAAGGAGAGCATTGCAGGTAAACTCAGCATCCCCAGACTTCACGTCTCGCCTCCTTAGCAGGCAGGTGCTTTCACGATTCTGACTACTAAGAGGCAAGATTCAAGGCTGTGTCTGTTTGAAAAAGGACATTTAATCTACTTCCCCAGCAATTCTCAGTCCCCAAATCCCTGTGCACACAGCTTCTGTGAAGGCAGCACACAACACACATAAACAAGTCAGGAACAAGCATTAGCAAAAATTTGGTTGGAGGGTTGTTTGGATGACGCCTCTCAGGAGCAGGCAGGCACAGAAGAACCAGAAAGGGCAGTTGGGGAGGAGGGAAGATGAGCCCCAGAGAACTGCTCACTGAGTTCTCCTGCAGACGATACTTGTGTTTAAAGGTGAGGCTTCTGCCATATTGCAATTTAATTTCATCAGCCCACTTCCCTACTTTTGCAGAAAGTCAGCAAGGGCTCCTGGTACTGAAGACCAGGGGCCCCAGTGAAAATGACTGTCTGGTCTGAAGAAGGCTCAACCCCAGTCTGGGCTACTTAGACATGAAGAGGGCCTGGAAGTCAAGGTGGCCCTGGGGTAGAAGTGCCCAGCTCAGCTTCAATAAAAGGGGTCCTCCTTTGGTCTCGAGCTTGCAGCCCTTAGCACCTGTGTGACCAGAACGCCTTGTAATCCTAGCAAGTGAACACTACTGACTTGTCCTGTGGCCAGCATTCTCTTTTTGACAGTTTTGTGTGACCTTGGAAGGGGTAGAGCAGGTTCATCTCTGAGACTAATTGTTCCAGTTCTAAGTCCTACAATCCTTGGATCCTATGCTGAGTTACCAAATTCGGGGGAGCCCTTTAGGAGGCAGCATGGAGCAGTGGAAAGAACCCTGGTTCCGGAGGCAGAGGACCTGGGTTCAAATCCTGCCTCCTCTGCTTCCCACCTGTGTGCCCTAGAGCATACCTCGACCTCGGTTTCCTCATCAGTGAGATGGAGAGTTTGAACTAGACGGCCCCATAAAGTGCCTTCCAGCTCTGGTTTTATGATCCGGCTAAATATTTTTATCAGCTTAAAGCATCTCTGAGAGCAGGTTGATGACTGGAACCAGGAGGATCACAAGAGGAAGGCCACGAGAAGCAGCTAGTTAGGTGGCACAGTGTTTAGATTCCAGATCCAGAGTCAGGAAGACCTGAATTGAAATTCAGCTTCAGACACTTATTAGCCGTACGATCCTGGCCAAGTCACTTAACTTCTGTCTGCCTCAGTCGTTTCAACTGTGAAATGTGTATAACAGCACCTACCTCTTGGGTTTTTTTAAAGATTAAATGAGATAATATTGGCAATACAAGTTGTTGTTGGTGGTGTGTTTGATTCTTCGTGACCCCATTTGGGGTTTTCTTGGCAAAGATACTGGAGCGGTTCGCCATTTCCTTCTCCGGCTCATTTTACAGATGAGGAAACTGAGGCAAACAGGGTTAAGTGACTTGCTCAGGGTCACACAGCTAGGAAGTGTCTGAGGCCAGACTTGAACCCAGGAAGATGAGTCTTCCCCGACTCCAGGCCTGGCACTCTGTGCTGCACTACCTAGGTACCCAAAACAGAGATGAATATCTTCCTGTTCTATAAATGAGAGGCTTTCACTCAAGTCAGAAACAGATTTCTAAGGAGCTTCTGAACTAACGGGATTAGCTCTACATTATAGCTGTGCCACTTAGCTGCCCTGCAAAGCACAGTGCCCAGCATTAATTGGGCACTGTGTAAATGCTCATTCCCCTCTCTTCGAAGAAGAAATCTGGTGTGTTCTCAGGGATTTGAGGGTGTTGATGTTCCCACCAGCTTTCTGCCTCAATCCTGTGACACTTTCATATTTCTCAAATGGAGCCTAATCAAAAAAGCATTATTTCAAAACTTACTGGAAATGTTATTCTTCATTGTTTTAAGTCTTTCTTTACAGTGAAGCGTTTGCTACAATCGGGCAATGAACCTGCCAGTTACAGATAGATGGGTTTTTGCATCTTAGTCTTTGCATGTCATCCACTGGTCTTTTTCTTACCAAAAGTAGCCAGAGTAAACTGCATGCCCTTTGACCCAGCAATACCACTACTAGGTCTATATTCCAAAGAGATTAAAAAAGGAGGGGGGAGGAGAAAGGACTTATTTGTACAAAAATATTTATAGCAGCTCCTTTTGTAGTGGCAAAGAAATTGAAGAGATGTCCATCAATTAGGGAATGGCTGAACAAATTGTGGTATATGAATGTAATGGAATACTATTGTGCTATAAGAAATGATGAGCAGGATGATTTCAGAAAAACCTAGAACGACTTAAATGAACTGATATAAAGTGAATTGAGCAGAACCAGAACATTTTGCACAGTAACAGTAAAATTGTACAACGATGAACTGTGAATGACTTAGGTATTCTCAGCAATACAAGGATCCATGACAACACCAAAGGATTCATGATGAAAAATGCTATCCACCTCCAGAGAAAGAACTGATGGAGTCTGAATGCAAATTGAAGCATATTATCTTTCACTTTCTTTACTTTCGTGTGGGGAATTTTTTTTGTCTGTGTTTTCTTTCACAACATGACTGATATGGAAATATGTTTTGCATAATTGTATATGTATAACCTATATCAATTTGCTTACCATTTCAGGGAGAAGAAAGGAGAAGGAGGGAGGGAGGGAGAGAATTTGAAACACAGAATTTTTAAAAAAAAAAAACAAATGTTAAATTTTTTTTACATGTAATTGGGAAAAAATAAAATATTATTCAAAGAAAAAAAAGTAGAGTAACAAAAGGCATAAATAGCTGAATAGGAGCAAATCAACAAGTTAGCACGGGAGCATCTGCAGTCTAAATCCTATTACAGAAGGAGTACATGCTATTTTCTACTGTGGAATTATCTTTAGTTAATTTTCATGGAAACTTCTAGTTATTAACAGTTTCTACAGGTTCCTGAGGTTGTACCCCAAATAAATAGAAGACATAGTAAAGTATCACAAATATAATTAATATCAAAGATAGATTCTAATGCTTGAAAATTACACATGAAACAAAAACTTCCCCAGTTCATGTAAAAATGGAAAATGTCAGGCAAATTAGACTTAATTTCCTGTGTGTTGTGTGTCTTCAGTAAAAGTGAGAAGATGAATAATAATATTCCTTCATTTCTCATCTGCTGATGTCTCTGTAAAAAGGGCAGCTACCTCCTAATAAAATTAGGTTAATGCTGTAGTATTCTGATCTGCACAGAACTACGAAAGAGTCGGCCCTAGGAGGGCATGCCCCAAGCTCCCCGTGGGGTTCTGTCCAGGCTATAAAGTAATGGAAATTGTGATTGCCGACCTTGGCTTTATTATCTCTGTGGCTTTCCATTATTAGGTTCCTGTTTGGCTAATTGAATCACAATATGTCACATTATTGCCTCCAGTTATAATGTAGAGCTAATCCAATTAGTTCGGGTGCTACTTGGAAATCTGTTTCTGACTTGAGTGAAAGCCTTTCATTTATAGAACAGGAAGACATTTGTCAGATTCTTCATCTCTGATTTTGGGCAGCTAGTTGGCACAGTGGATAGGGTGCTGGGCCTGGAATCAGGAATCTTCTTGGGCTCAAATCTGGACTTAGATAATTACTAGCTGTGTGACCCTGGCCAAGTCATTAACCCTGTTTGCCTCAGTTTCCTTATCTGTAAAATGAACCAGAAAAGAAAATGGCAAAGTATTCTATCATCTCTGCCACAGAAACCCCAAATGGGGTCATGGAGAATAAGACACGACTCAAACAATAGTCATCCATTTTACAAAGATAGGCATTGAGTCTGTGATTTCCCTTGCATAGGAAACTCCCAGGTGAAAAAACTCTCTACTAATACAAGTTAACACTTTTTCTATAATTTACGGTCTTAGAAAGTTGCATAGAATAACTTGCCCAGGATCAACAGTAGGTGTCTTGAGATGCTACTTGAACCTAGGTATTCTGGGCTTTGAGGTCAGTTCTCTACCAATTACTACACCAGATTGCTTCCCTGTTTAACATAATTATTTAATTTCTGCCAGAGCTCAGCTGTGTGTGCGTGTATGCTTTTTTAATGATATGCTTGTCTATTCTTCAATGATGATGTGTGTATATGCTCTTCGATGATGTGTGTCTATGTGTTCATGTATGTGTACTAATTCGTTTCTCATATGATATCATTTGAAGGAACTTGGATACTTAGTCTGGTGAAGAGAAGTCTTTGAAGAGACGTGATAGCTGTCTTCTAATTTTTGAAGGGCTGTCCCATGAGAGAGAAGTTAGAATTGTTCTGTACCAGGCCCCAGAGTACTGTTTGTTCTTCATTCTGGAAGAGGACCATGATATGCAAATGAATTGGATTTAAGTGAAGGAGGGCTGTGCAAAGTCACTGGCCTCATTTTCTCCTCTAGAGCCATTTTAGTCCAGTGGCCAGACACATATCAGGACGACTGGAGATGGCCCAGGATGCAGTGGGAGACCTTGATCTTTTCAAACTAAGGTCTTTAACAGGTCCCAATTTGACTGAGGCAGCGCCCATTTAGTGAGTGAGGCATGAGTAAGAAATGGGGCAAAAAATGGCCTCTTAAAAAAAAAAACATCTGAGAGGGGAAGACCCTCAGGATTCCTGACTAAAACAGAAACAATTGCTATTCACATTCATTCTGAGCCAATCAGGGCCCAAATAATAACCAAATAGGGCTTGATCTGGGGACGATAGAACTGGGAGCGTTAGGAAGAAGGTTCAAAGAGGCAGATCCGGGCTTGGTATATGGAAGAACTTCCCAATTACCAGAGCTCCTCCAAAGTGGAATTGACTGCTCTGGGAGGCAGCAAGGATGCCCTCACTGGAAGTCTTCAGACAAATACTAGATGGCCAACTGTCAGCTTTATTGTAGAGACAATTATTGGATCATGTATGGGTTGGACAAGAGTAGACTAAGAGTTCTTATACTGGAACACAAGGATCCATGGATATAGATTAAAATTACATCTTTATTTCTTCTAACTCCTAACTCAAATTTAGCATTTCCTCCAATGTATGTAGGAACTGGCACATAATAAGCCTTCAGTAAATGTTTGTTGTTGGTGGTGATTATTTAAAAAAAATTACTAAGAGAACCTATAAGGAAGCAAAGAAAAGCTGGATGGCTTTGAAAACAATGTGTAGCATTTGTTATATAGGTTTTCTTAAAATGGAAATTGTTGTTTTATATTGAATCCTCTCTTATGTTCAGCTGTGTACTTGGTAATGTTCTCTTTTTTCTCATTTTGTATTTAAGTTTAAAATGAATTTAAAAATTCACAAAAAATTACAAATAAAACATATTTAAATATGTAAATTATATATTTAAAATATAATATACAATATGTATTATATAGTATATAAATAACATATAATATATATTATATACAGTATATATACTATATATTAAAATATATATTTAAAAACCCAAACCATTATTCTAATAAGGGGTTCATTGGCTTCACCAGAGTAACAGGTGGCTATATGACAGAAAAATACGGTTAAGAACACCTGAAGTAAGTGGTTACTGAGATGCTTTCCAGCTTTGAGATTCTAAGAGTCTGAGTTTCATCTTGATTTATGGTTATGTCCTTTCCACTGAACATCTTGTCATTCCATTGACAGGGCTAACCTAGAGATTAATTATGCCAAAGGCCTTCAGAAACTGGCAAACAAGCTCACCAAAACACTCCAAAGCACAAAGAAAAAGTAAGTAGTGTGGAGTGTGGAGGGGAGGGATTGCACTTTAATAATTAATAATAATAATGATGATAAAGTATGTGTCTCCTTTCTAATTATCAATATGATAGAAATGAATACATAATGTGTGGTAAAACTTGGCAAAGGGTCAAGAAGGAAGCACTTTCCCTCTCTTTTGTTTTTGAGGGGATCATTAGGATGCTAGCAAGTATATACTTGGAGGTAATCTTCTAATTAAACTTTTGGCATGTAGAAATGACAATGACCAGGGGCTTGAGTGCAATCACAAATCACAGCTGTTACAATTAGAAAGAAGTCTTCCAGGACTCAAAAAGCCTTAAAGCATTGTGTGGTATATGGTATATGTGGTATATGTCCTCAGCTCTCACAGGAAGCTAATATTAGATCCTATTTTCTGCAGTCAATCAGCCCTTCTGGCATGGTTTGGTCCATTCATTCATTTATTCAACAAACAGCAATTAAATTTCTTAAAGGCAAGGGCTGTTTTTATTTTTGTCTTTGTATCCTAGAACAGTGCCTGGTACATATTAGACACTTAATAAATGTCTATTTAATGTTTGGTGAATTGTCTAAACACCTACTGGGTATGGAACACAGTGCTTGGTGCTGGTAAAGACAGAAAGCTTAAATGATAATAGCTAACATGAATATAGCACCCACCATGTGCCAGCCAATATCCTAAGCACCTTACAAATATTGTCTTATTCGATCCTTATAAAAACCAGGGAGGTAGGTGCTATTTATCTTTATTTCACAGATGAGGAAACTGAGGCCAACAAATAAATATTAAATGACTTGCCCGAGGTCATGTAGCTGGTAAGTGTCTGGGGCCCTATTTGAACTAAGATCTTCCTGATTCTAAGCTCAGCACCTAACATAAGGCATTATGTCTCATCAGCTTACATACAAGTAGTATGTTAAGACATAAATGTAGATAAATATACGATATTACATGCAAAGTATGGCAGAGATATATAAAATAAAGTGCTACATGAAGTCTGAGATGCGACATTGCAATCAACCAGTGGGTTTCAGAGAAGGCTTCATGAAGGAGGTGGCATTTAAATTGGGCCTTTATAAGATGGGTAGAAAATTTCTGACAGGTAAAGAGGAGGAGGAGGAAGGAAATTCTAGGGACAGGGTAGTGTTACTGTACCAGTAACACACAATGCTTTAAGGAGAAAAAGCATTGCGTGAACAAAGGTGTAGAGGTAGGAGGGAACATAGGAAATGCTTGGGGTACATGGATAGCCCAATTTAGTTATACCATAAAAAGGAAGGAACAAAGGATATACATGTACATTTGGATTAAATATATTTCCACATTAGTCATGTTGTGAAAGAAGAATCAGAGCAAAAGGGGAAAACCATGAGAAAGAAAAGAAAAAGAGGGGAGAGAGAGAGAGAGAGAGAGAGAGAGAGAGAGAGAGAGAGAGAGAGAGAGAGAGAGGAAGGAAGGAAGGGGCAATAATTAAGCACCTACTATGTTCTAAGTCCAATGGTAGGTACTAGAGATACATATAGAAATGTTAATCAATTCTTACTCTCAAGGAGCTTACATTCTGATGGGAAAAGACAACAAATATAGGAGAATAGTGGCCAAAGAAGGGATCTTTGGTCTGGGAGGACTCAAGAAACTTAAAGCATTGTGTGGCAGGAATAGTTAGCAGTCATAGAACAGTCGATTTCATATCCTTTCTAGAAGCAGTAGTAATATTGGTTTTATTACTGTTCCCAGAGCAAAGGGTGAAAATGGGGGCAGGAGAGGGGAGGAGTAGGTATATGACTGTAAGGCTCTTGGCAAGATATCCAGGACAGATGAGTGGATAGAATGTGAAACGCAATTTGGGCCACCTACATTCACTTGTTCATGGGAGAAAGTAATTAGGCAAGATTGAAAAAGTATCATGGCACTAGATTAAAGGCTTAAATACCAAAAGAATAAGTCTGACATTTCTCAGGAATCCAGAAGAGAATATTTTTGAGCAGATAAGTGTCATGACTAAACCTCTGAATAAGGAAGATTACTTTGACAGTGTTATGAAGTGTGGATCAGAAGAAGGTAAGAGCAGAGGCAGGGAGACTGTTAGAAAATTGTTATGATAATTCAGGCTGACGAGGGCCTCGACTAGGGTGACGGCAGCAGAAATACGAAGGAGAGGACAGCTGTGAAAGATGGTGCAGAGTTAGAATTAGCAGAACTTGGTCATTGATTAGTTCTGAGAGGGAAAAGGGGAGGGTCAAAGTTCATGCCAAAATTTTAAACATGAGACAGAGTCCTTTCAGGAAAAGCAGGAGTGCTTAGGGGAAAAGATAATAATCCCAGATTTGGGCATGTGGAATTTGAAATGATGGTAAAGACGGCCCTAAAGGCAGTCAGTGAGTTAGCTGGTATTATTAAGTGCTTGCCATCTGGCAGGCACTGGGCTTTCTATTTCTTCAGAATCTAGATAGATAGACATATATTTTTAGTTTTATAAATATTTGTTAAAATAATTGAAGGACCGAGGCTCTAGGGTTGCTGGTATCCAAGCAAAATGAATACTTTCATCTTTAAGATTTAGCATTTTGGTATCTCCTAACACCTAGCACCCTCTGCTACCACAATGAAATAAAAACCAACATCCTCACCATCATCATTCATAAATGTATATTAATATGTTTTCTGGATCCCTGGGTTCTCTCCTTTAGTTTTCATCAGAAATGGGTTAAAAAAATCTCAAGAAAAAATAAGAAGGCCTGCACAAATTCAATGTGTTTAGTGGCCGCTGCTGGACGAGCTGTGTTAGCTCTTTCTGTTCTAGCATATAGGATTACCTATGCCTATGGCAATCCCATAGAAAAGTGGTGAGTGGATTGGAGAAATATTTGTACCCAGTGCGCACTGTGGGGCAGACATGATGCTTTTATTCTACAAAGTTTGTTGTAGAATTTCAAACCAAACTCTTTTGCCCTTTGTCTCTATCTCTAGTTGCATTTGTGGTGCCTGGACCTTTGCGTCAGAGAGCATGAAATCGTCTGCTGACTTGCATCAGTAAGTGTTAACCACCACCACTACCATTATTGCAAACCCAAAGGAGGCTATAAATACAATATGCACCATCAACACTTCACATCTCACTTGCCTTGTTGTGTGGAATAGTTACTCTATAAACATACTGTTTTTCCCAGAAAGAAAAAATGGGTGACTATAGATTCTTTTTTTTTCTTGTGCACCCATCTTGTCTTTCTTTTTATTTCTTTGGGGGGGGGATATCTTTTTTCTTTTTTAGTTTTCAATATTCACTTTTATAAGATATTGAATTCTAAATCTTTTTCTCCCTTTCTCCTTCCCCTCTCCCCTCCCCAAGATGGCAAGCAATCTGATATAGTCTATATATGTACAATCATATTAAACATATTTCCACATTAGTCATGTTGTGAAAGAAGAATCAGAACAAAAGGGAAAAAACCATGAGAAAGAAAAAAAACAACAATAAAGAGAAAATAGCATGCTTTGATCTGCATTCAGACTCCATACTTCTTTCTCTGGATATGGATAACATTTTCCATCGTGAATCTTTTGCAATTGTCTATCAAAATTGGTCATCTCACAGTGTTGCTGTTATCATATGCAGTGTTCTCCTCACTTTGCAATGAGTGTGAATTCTAACACCATGCTCACATGTCCTTTATGCTCTGTCCTCAGAAAACTTGGCAAAGCAATTCAGTTAGAAGCAATAAAACCGACTCATCAAGTCTTGAGTGCACAAGAAAAGAAGAAGAGAACAGTGAGTCTAATCATTTCTATACTGTTTTGTGGCAGATTTCATTGGCTATTTCAGGGCAACTGGACTGAATTCAATATGGCAGTAGTGATCAATTAATCAATAAACAAGCATTGGTTAAGTACCTACTGTAGGGCCGGCACTATCCTAGTCACTGGAGAGAGAAATATAAAGAATGAACCAATCCCTGAGAGCAGGGAACTTGCATTCTAACAGAGGAGTTAGCAGGCAGATATATCATTATATACTCAATAATGCTCAGTTTGAGAAATCACAATGCAAAGGATGTCCAATTTTTGTCTGCTTGGGGGAACTTTTGGTGCGGAAACTCCTTCCATTGGTGCGGATTACAACTTAATAGACAAATGACTTATTAGATAAATCCTAGGAAGCTGCCTGATACACATAGAAGTAGAAAGACTTTCCCTGGGTTACACATATGCCTGAGGCCAGATTTGAATTCAGGTCTTCCCTACTCCACACCCACATCCACTGAGCCACCTAGATCCCTACTGCAATCACAGTGCATGCTGTAACAAGTCAATTCAATAAGATTTATTATGTACCTATCCTGTATTGTAGTAGTTACAGAAGATACAAAAACAAAACAAAAAGCAGTTCCTGACCTCAAGGAGATTATATACTAATGGATTATAAAAGGATAATTATGTTTCCTAATTCACATTTGTTATTTAGTCATTTTCAGTTATATTTGACTCTTCAAGACCCCATCTGGGGTTTCCTTGGCAAAGATACTGGAGTGGTTTGTAATTTCCTTCTCCAGCTCATTTTACAGATGAGGAAACTGAGGCAAACAGAGTTAAGTGACTTCTCCAGCATCACACAGCTTGTAAGTGTCTGAGGCCAGATTTGAACTCAGGAAGACTCATCTGCCTAACTCTAGGTTTAGCACTCTATTCGCTGTGCCACCTAGATGCCCTTCCTAATTCACATATATTTCTTTCAACTTTTTACAAGATTTCAAAATTTCTTACATCATTAAATTATCTTCTCCATATCTTGGAGACAGTAAGACTTACAAGAAGCAAGATAACTTGGGCTCTTTTCTTGGGAAAGGAATTTGTTGATGGGTTTGGAAATCTCAATGAATTATGGTTGAGTTCCTGCCAGGCTTTTGAAGCTACAACAGTGGCTCACCGAGAAGAAAGCATTCTTAAAAATGAAAAACCTTTATTGTTTTTCTCTCCAATAAGCTGGATAATGAAGTTGAAAAGACGGCGAATCTGGTTATTAACAACTGGAGTCAGCAAATTAAGGCAAGTTCCCACACATTGACTTTTGCATACATTCGTTTGTAGAATATGTTTGTGTGTACAAATATGAATTTGTGTATTGATGTTAGAATTCTGTTAGAGAAAACCATCTCCTCACCTGAGTAGATAAGCATATATTTGCCTACCTGTCCAATAATCACTCCATCTAACACAGAAATAAAGGGGAATGGTTTTATATGTGTTTAAAGATAGTACCTGCAGATCAAATGGCATTGTATCCTGGTCCGAACCTCCTGCTGTGTCCACGTTGGACAGGCCTGGACTGCGGACGGCCTTAGTTATTTCCTCCCTGGCTTCCTGTGCAAAGCAACACATCTGGCCCACTAACCCCCTATTTAGCTGAGACTAATAATAGATTATGTATTTCTAACTCTTCCTGGCTTGCACAGCATGCCAGAATAGAACCACAGTGGTATGTACAGTATTGAATTCTCTACTGAAGCACTACCTTTTTGATTTGGTAAGTGGATATGTACTACATAGCATGAAGCAAGAGTCTTAGCACTCACTACTCAGAACAAAAGGCCTCCAATGCCCTCGCTACCTTTTGAACTGCAGTAATAAGTGTTGACTTTTGCTGGTGCTTGAAGGTTTGCCAAGCACTTGACAGATGCATCATATCATCCGACCCCCTTGACAATCCAGTAGTAGGTACCGCAGGTGTTACTGCACCCATTATCAAGGGCAGGATTCAAACCAAGGTCTTGCTGACTCTATCCCCAAAATGCCACGTTGCCTCTGAATCAGTGAAGCCCTTTCTTATTCATTCTTCACGTGATTATCATGAGCCTCTTTTATGCAGAACACCATTACTAAAGACTGCTGAAGGGTACAAGATAAATCAATAAAAGGTTTAGTCTTTGCTCTCCAAGAGTTTACAGTTGAACTGTAATGACAACATGAACACATTAGGTAATATGTGAATAGTAGGCAAAATTGGCAGCTATTGTACAGGGGAAAGACTGATGCATTTGGAATCTAGAGGACTTGAGTTCAAATCCCAGAGTAGCAACTATCTCCCTGTGTGTCCTTAGGCAAGCTGAATTGCCTGTGTGGACTTCAGTTACCTTCTCAGTAAAATGAGGCGGCTACACCAGTGCCTGCTCATGTCCCTCCTGGTGCTAAATCTGTGATCCCGAAGGCAAGGTTTTGCAGGTTCTTGGGGAGTGCACTGATGGATGGAAATTATATTTGAAAGTGCTTATTCTAGCAACTGGTTATAAGGTAGGATTGGGAAGGAAGAGGTTTTGAAACAGAGAGAACAGCTAGTCCAAGAGTTAGATAATGTATTCTATGAGAATCCAAATGCATTACCATCGATGAGTACTGGCAACCTCCATCTTCATTTTTTAGACCTGAGCCCCTAAATTGTGTCCTAGGACATGGGGTCAGAAGGTAGTATCAAGCAACAAGAGGCCCTTTCTGATATAGTGGGGTTATTTCTACTTTTACAGTTTCCTGTGATGCTTTCTCTAAAATTGAAGACCTCTTTAGAACCAATGAGTTAAAACAGACTATTTTTAAAAAATTAGTAAATGCACTAATGTAGACTGAGTAATGTATATCACAATCAAAAGAAACATCTTTACAGTAAATACTCTCTAAAACCAGTCTGATTAGTCCTTTTACTTATTATTCACTCTTGGAATTATGAGCTTCTCTAAAAAGTATTTTTTAAGAATTTCTATTCTAAGTTTTCTTCTCTGTAAAATGAGGGGACTAGATCTACGATCTCAAAAGCAAGTTTTTTTTCAGGTTCTTGGGCAGGGAGTATTGCCCTGAACATGGAAACACAATGGACAAAAAGCCAGAAATAATGCCTGAAGAGTTAATGGCATTTCCAAAAACAATTAACTTATTTAGGGGATTGCAATGGCAACCACACTGGCATACCCAGGATGGCTGCTAGTGCAGGTTCTTAGATCTGCTTTACTAAGGAAAGCAACTTAAAAGGTGGCAAAGATCTTCTTTAATTACATAGAAAAAAATTACAAAGAGAAATAAAGACCAACAGACAGGGCTCTACTGCCTGAATCAAAGCTTTACATCCACCACTGAATGGAGAGAGCCTTTACCTCTGAGGAGCTGGGGGAGCTCAGAGCCACTCAGAGTTTCGACCAGAGAATCACAACATCTCATAAGAGAACCCCCCCCCAAAGCAAAAGCTCACCTCTCAGAGCACATATTCTTTTAGCTAATAGGCTCAGAGCCAGAAGGCATGGCAACCTGACTCATTGCCTAATTAGCTTACTAACAAAAGGTGTGCAAGCCGTCCTACAAACAAGCAAGATTTAGCACCAGGAGGGACATGAGCAGTCACTGATGTAGCCCCCTCATTTTACTGATAAGGTAACTGAAGTCCACCCAGGCATGCACATCCTCCCATAAATTCACCATAGAAGGTCCACCCACAATGCCTGAGGGTCTTCCTTACATTCTCTTGGCATTTCTCATGTAGCACCTGGGCTTTCTAATCATTTCCCCTCACTCTCCCATATGACCAACCTCTTCATTATTTTGATGGCATCCTTTACACAGCTTGAGAAGCCTAATTTCTCATTTGTAACATATTGTAGTCTGATCACACCCACCATGTGCCTTTCCATTGCCTTTTGGGTGACCCTCAAGTTTGATTCTACAGAGACTGTAACTGTTCCATGACTCAGAGCCACACAACATCACTGGCAAAATATCAGGGTTAAAAAAGACAGATCTTTGTTTCAGAGAAAAGCTTAGGGTCATTTAAAGAACTTCATGATTTCCCAATTTTTAAGTAAATACTTTTATTTTTTGCAAACCAGGAGAGAAGTGCAAAGCATAAAGTTCTCAAGATGGAGAATATGCTCCATGGTTAGAATCAAAGGAGTCTGGATAGAAAAGGCTTGAAAGACCAAATGTTTCTCTCCAATACTGACCTGTATGTTCTCCCTTGAATCTGGCCATCTAAAAGAAAACCTTTGATCCATTCTCCCTTGAGCAGCAGTTCAGGGACACTATACACATTAAAACGGTTTCAGCTGTGCTTCCCAAGGTGAATGCTAAAGAGGAAGGAGGAGGGAGCTGTGGCTGTTTGTTTTTACAGTATTCCTAGAACTAGAATGAGATAACATTTGGTAGTTATTTAATTCAAAACTATCTCAGGAATGGACAATTGAAGAAAACTGTCCTATCCAAACAGAGCTCTAACAGCTAATTTTATCTCCAGAGAATATTTAGACTGATTACAGACAATACATAAAATCTTATGAGTCTAACCTCAATCTTAACACACTCCCAGGTTTTAAGCATTATTAGCCTTAGGTGATTTACAGAAAGTTGGCAGGTGGATTTATCTTGGTCCTTGGTTACTGGCCAAGGTAGCAACCCTTTCCCTTCCAAGAAGTCAAGTTATTCCACAGGGCACCTGTCAGATACCTAATTGCTCAATGAGAGTTGACTGATTCTGGGCAACACATGAAATTTTTCCCCTTCTCATTGAGTTTTTAAGGGAGCCACGAATTCATTTAGTAAATATTTATAAAGCATCTATAATAGGTAAGGTATTGTGCAAAGCAACAGGTACATGTAGATAAAAACTAAATGGTCCCTGCCCTCAAGGAGTGTATATTCTCCTGAGGGGTAATGACATACATATGATACGATTGATATAATAAAACAATACTTATAAAACAAAGTGAAATGTGATAAAGGCCAAGACAAGGAAGGGGAGACCCAGACAAAGTGCTGGAAGGTATGGTTGGAATCGCTTCTAGCTAGCAAAATTGTGGAAGGCTTAAAGGAAGAACTAGGACTTCAGCCAGATTTGGAAAGAAGAAAAGCATTTCAATAGGAGAAAGCATGGGTTCCAGTGGGGCATGTCCTGAACTAATACCTAGAAATGAGAAAGTGAAAATAGAGAACACAATTGGCTATAATATAGTGGATGAAGGGGATTAATGGGAAATTAGGTAAATTGGAGTTAACTTGTAGAGAACTTTAAATAGAAGAATGAGGACTTTGGGTTTTCTGATATGGTTTTGAGGCTACTGAAGGTTTCTGAGATAGGAGAATGACATGGTCAGACTTGTACATTAGAAAGATTGTTTTGGCAAATGTAGGAAGGAAAGATTAGAGGTTAGAAAGAGACTTATGAAGTAGTGAAAGCCTGTACGAGGATGATGGATTTGGAATCTAGAGGACATGAGTTCAAATCCCCGCTCGGCAACTTTCCATCTGTCTGGGAGTATAGAAGAAAGGATAAATGTCAGAGATTTGGGAGAATTAAAGTTAATAGGGCTTAGCAATGAATTGGATGTGGGAAGAGTGGTATCATCAATAAAACTGAGGAAATTGGAAGAAGGAAAAGGTTTATAGGGGAAGATAAATTCAGATTTAATCATATGAGAAACTAGTGGAAAAGTCAAGAAGGAAAGTGAAAATTAAGGCTAGATATTTGGATATCATATAAATAGAGGTGAAGGTGATGAAAGATGCCATCGTGAGTGGATAAGATCATTATGGGAAACAATGTAGAAGAAAAGGACAAAGAAAGGGGCTGGGTGGAAGCCCACACTTGGTGGGGAGGGATGGGAGAGGAGCAACAAAGCAGTGAAGGAGATTGATAAGGAGCAGTCAGACAGGTAGAAAGAGAACGAGTTGCCATAGAAACCAAGGGAGGAATGAGTATCCAGTAGCATGGGGTGGTCACCAGTGTTTAATGCTATGGAAATGTCAAGGAGGATGAGGCTGAAAAGGGGCTATTGGATTTAACAATTAATTAAGAAGACACTAATGACCTTGGAGAAAGCAGTTTCAGTAGAGTGGTTGTATTGAAGTCCAGAATATAAAGGGTTGAGTAGTGAATGGATGGTGAGGAAATAGATGCAATGCATGTTGGGTACTCTTTCTAGATATTTAGAAGGAAAGAAAGAGTGACCCAAAATAATATCTTGAGGGTATAGGAAGGTCAAGAGATGGTTATTATTATTATTATTATTGTTATTATTATTTGGGGAGAGGGAGGGGAGGGAAGACCTGAGCATATTAGTAAGCAACACAGAAGGAAGCAAAGGAAACTATTTTCTAGCTTCCTTTTGCATGGTTCCCAAGACATAAAGCCAACATCCATCCTGGAATTTCTCTGCAGCAAACAACCTTGCACTAAAGTAATGTTTTGGAACCTTGTACAGCCTTCAGCATTTCAGCAAAATTTACAACCCTCTCGAGAGCACCAAATATATTAAAAACATATATACCGATTCTCAGGGCAAACTGTTAGCTTCTGTAACATTTTAGCGGCAGGTCTGGAGAAGAGGAACCGAAAATTAGCCAGTTGTTAAAGCCACCGTCGTAGACATGATTAATCTGAAAATCGAGCAGCTTGGCTTTTGACATACCATTCTGCTCTTTTTAAAATTTTTGATGTTTTTGACTCTAGGCCAAGAAGAAATTAATGGTGGAAACCAAGAAGCATGAAGCTCTTTTCCATTCCGTAGAAAGTGCCAAGCAATCAGTGACTGAGAAGGAGAAGAGAAAGGTACCTTGTTATAGCCAATTGTGTCCATGCCAGATGTCTTCCTGAGACAGGTGGACTTAACTCTCCTTGGTAGCAAAAGGATTCCTTCCCCTTGGAAATCTATTTATATAGTTTTATCAGTTTTTCAGTATGAAGAGATAATGAAAGGTTGATTCCAAAGTATTCTTATTCAATATGTACTTTAAAAAGATGGTGTTTTCTAGAAGAATCAGAGGACAGATAACTAATATACAATAAATAATAAATTTGTTGTTGTCCAGTCATTTCAGGAACGTCTGACTTTTCATGACCCAATCTGGAGTTTTCTTGGCAAAGATACTGGAACAGTTTGCCACTTCCTTCTCCAGCTCATTTTACAGATGAGGAAACTGAGGCAAACTGGGTTAAGTGACTTGCCCAGGGCCACACAGCTAATAAATGTCTAAGACTAAATTTAAACTCAGGAGGATGAGTAATCCTGACTCCAGGCCTGGTGCTCTATCTACTCTGCCACCAAATAATAAATAGCCTATGTGTTCTTTTCATAAAAAAAAGAAGAGCCTTGGAGGAAATAGGAACAATGCAGGGACAGTCCCTACATGTTGTACAAACAAAGGCAAAATCCAACTGCTGTCTGATCTGCTGAGGCACTGGCGATAACTTGAGTTCTGTGTCAGTAGGGTATTACAGGGTTGTAGTTTTTTGTAAATTCTAGTCTTCCTCACTTAAAGACTTGACCATAAGTTGACAAGTAGGAGATAATCAGCTTTAGAGAAAGCAAAATCAGAAATCAAAAGCAAAATCAGAAAGCAAAAACCTTAGCACAATAAAATACCAAGTACCAGGAACTGTCTTAGGTGTTAGGAAGAAAGGAAGGCAAAAAGCTTTTATCAAGGTCCTTCTATATGCTAGGCACTATGCTTAGTGCTTTACAAATATTACCTAATTTAATCCTCATAACAGCCCTGCGTTGTAGGTGCTATTATTATCCCTGTTTTACAATTGAAGAAGCAGAAGCAGACAGAGAAGTTAAGTGACTTGTCCAAGGTCACGTAGCTAGCAAGTGTCTGAGGCTGGATTCAAAATCAGGTCTTCCTGGCTCCATGCCCAGCACACTAACCACTGCACTTTCTATTCCTAAGGCAAGGGAAATAGTGCCTTAACATAGAAAGAAAAGACAGCTGGGGAAATTTAAGTTATGGACTTCCCATTCACCCCTGAATTAGCAGCTTTGGGACTAGATAAAAGCTTGTGATGGTCTCCCACCTTCCCCCAATAGGCCCTCTGCTGGAACCACTGTTTTTCTTTGGATCACAGAAACAGTGTTACCTTGCCTTTATTTGGTAACTCTTTTAGTCCCTAAATTAAACAAAGTTACCGGATTCATTTTCTCATCTAAACTAATCATGAAAGTAATGGTTGTATGAGAACTAGCTTTGTCATCAAGAATCAGCCAATCGATCAATAAGCAACTATTAAGTGCTTTCTGTATACCAGTCACTGCACTAAAGTCGAGGAATACAAACTCTTTGACACAGAAATGTTCCTTGGGGGCAAGTCACTTAACTTCCCAACTATGCCAGGCCACTCTTTAAGACTAAATGACCAATTTA
This sequence comes from Phalanger gymnotis, assembly GCA_028646595.1. Lineage (NCBI taxonomy): Eukaryota > Metazoa > Chordata > Mammalia > Diprotodontia > Phalangeridae > Phalanger > Phalanger gymnotis. The sequence goes on along the minus strand of CM053622.1, from coordinate 635,097,684 downwards.
CTGCAGGGGAGGGTGTTCTTCCACAAAGAAATCCCTGCAACAGACACGTCAAAAAGGTAGCTTAATGGTGTGCCAGCACTCCCAAGAGCAGCGTAAATAATGGGAACGTTTTAACAAACTAAATAAAATATAATAAATCATGGATAATACTGTATTTTAAAATGAAGTCAATATGCATCTGGAATAGATCTGATGTATGGACCCTGTTTCTATTTGAGTTTGACACCTCTCTCCTGCAGTGATGAAATCACAGGCCCAGACCACAGGAAAAAAATAAACAAACAAAAAACTGAAACCAAGCCACCTTAGGCTGCCAAACCTTCCTACGACTCTCGATGTTCTGGACCGTAAAAATGGAAGGGGAAAATTCAACCTTCAAGGAATTTGTTTGGTGAAAGCTCCTTAAATCCTCACTGAAGGTCTTTGCAGAGTTCTTCAAGCAAGAAGTTGAGCTGCATTTGATATGAATTTAGATAACAGAAACAATTCAAGACCTCAGGACCTGGTGATTATGCAGGCTGAGCTCAGGTTTCATGGTTACTGAGATATCATTAGTTGGGGGTACCAGTCTAGTCAAGAAAGCTTTGAAAACAATCGTTCAGCCAAACATCACCACGGTCAGTTGGGTGGCACAGTGGATAGCGCTTTGGGCTTGGAATCAGGAAGACTCATCTTCCTGAGTGCAAATCCAGACTCAGATATTTGCCAGCTGTGTGACCCTAGGCAAGTCACTTAACCCTTGTTGCCTCAGTTTCTCATCTGTAAAATAAGCCGGAGAAGGGAACGGCAAACCACTCCAGTATCTTTGCTAAGAAAACCCCAAATGGAGTCACAGTCAGATATGACTGAACAACAATAACCAGGGCCAATCTTTAAATCTTTTAAAATATTCCTTAAGAAGTGTTCCTTTCCCTATATATAGACATAGTTCCATTTGATTCAACAACCATTTATTAAATACCTACTATATACACAAAAAGACCGTCGTAGTCACTGGCTGGGGGTGGTGGGGGTGGGCAGCTAGTGACACAATGGATAGAGTGCCACAGCTGGAGTCAGGAAGACTCATATTCTTGAGTTCAAATCCAGTCTCAGACACTTACCAGGAGTGACCCTGGGCAAGTCATTTAACCCTCTTTGCCTCAATTTTCTCATATGTAAAATAAGCCGGAGAAGGAAACGGCAAGCCTCTCCAGCATCTTTGCTAAGAAAACCTCAAATAGGGTCCTGATTATTTGGACATAATGCAACAACAATAACAGCAAAGTCACTAGGGATGTAGAGATAACAACAGAACAGTTCCTACTCTCGAGAAGTCTCCATTCTAATGAGATAATACAACACATACATGAGTAAATGAAAATACAAAATCATTTCAAGAAGAAAAGAGTACTTAGACCCAGGGGATTCCGGAAAGGCATCCGATAAGAAGAAGCAGTTGAGCTGTTCGTTGAAGGGAAGGATGGTTTGGGGCACTTGAGCTCTGGGAACCCACTGTCTCTTTTATAGTCCATGCAAGTGAACGTCAAGCAAATGAAATAAGACGACAAAATGAGTCTGAGAGAAATCACATCTGTTGCTAAGGTTCAGCTTTTTGGATGAACGTTCTTTACTACGTAGCATCATTCATAATGTTCTTAAAGATAAAGTGGGTGAGATTGAAAAGCTTTTAAACTGTGTGCATTTGGAGGAAGCATTTCATATTATTCTCTTCCAAGAGATGCTGAAACACAGGCAATTTCCCCGCTGTCGTGTCTCATGAGTTTCATGGTGTTACAGAGGTGCGGGAGGGTAAGGGAGGTTTGAGAGGCCCTGGAAGATAAGGAATGTGAATGTGGAATAGCAAGTTGTACCTAATAAATTTGCAGTTTCATGTGCACTCATCTTATTTTATCATAGTGTTGGGGAAAATAAAATTTAAAAATTAAAAACGATAATAAAACACAAAATTTTTACCTGGGGAGAATGCGAATAAGGAGTTAGGAGAAACCTGCCCTACCTGTATCACTGCCTGTGATGTCTCCCATGTGACCATGGGCAAAGTACTTTCCTGATTTCCGGTTTCAACTTCTGTAATATGGGGGATGATAATAACACTGATAGTTGCATACCTTATGGGATTATAAAGAGGGCAGAGTTCGATAGCATATGCAAAGTGTCTTATGAGCCTTAAAATATTATGTAAATATCAGCTATTATTTTTATTGTGTTTTCTACTGGGAGAATAGAAGCAGCTGCCGCTAGCTGCTTATATGACTTCTGAGCTTCAGCTTCCTCATCTACCAAGGGGAGCAGAAGGGATTGAACCAGATGTTCCCTAAGGTCCCTTGTGGTTCTCGGATCCTGGGCTTCTCTTCCTTCCCTGCGCTGTGGGGCTGAGGGGTGGGGGTAGAGAAGGTATGCGGTCTTGGCGATTTGGTATTATGCATTTAGACTTAGAAGAGGCATTAAAAGTGCAACAACCTCATTTTACAGGTGAGGAATCTGAGGCATAGAGAGGTAAATCGACTTGCCCAAGGTCCATTCAGATTGTTAGTAGCAGAATCCAAAATTAAATTCAGGATATCTGTCTCTAGGGGCAGTTAGGTGGCAGAGGGAATAAAGTAACAGGCCTGAAGTCAGGAGGTCCTGAGTTCAAATGCGGTCTCAGACTCTTATAGCTGTGTGACTCTGGACAGGTCACTTAACCCTGTTCGCCTCGGTTTCCTCATCTGTAAAATGAGACATGGAGAAGGAAATGGCAAACCAATCCAGTATCTTTGCCAAGAAAACATCAAATGGGGTCATGAAGAGTTGTTCATAATGGGAACAGCAACAAATTCTGTCTCCATATCCAATATTCTTTTCACGATATCATATTCATTGACCAAGTAATCCTTTGAGATCATGCTCTACTCTCTGGGAACCCAACTCTTTAAGTTAGTTGCAAAGAAGCTGCCAACCTGAACTGGTGGAGGAAGTTTTCTCCTCTGAGAACGCCTATCTCAATGAAACCTCGGGCCCAGTCCCTCTCCCTGTCTAGGAAATACCACATGATTGGACCAAACAGAATTCTTCCTGCAAAATGCAAAGTGCTTTGCTAATGTATCTGTGCAAATGTGTGTAACTGATCTTTTTTTTTTTTTTTAGCTGCTCAATAAACTGAAAAAATCAGCGGAGAAGCTGACAAAGGAAGATGAAAACTATTACCAGAAAAACATAGCCGGTTACACAACCAGACTCAAATGGGAAGCCACTTTACAAAACTGTTATCAGGCAAGTCATGCATAGGGTGATTTTCTTCCTAGGGGCCAACCGAGGGAGTCTTGATGACTGGAGATCAGAACCGCAGTTCAGAGCCCTGGTCTCTACCCTGGGCTCTGATTTGTCTTACGATCTCTACCAAGTGCCCTGGTACTCATTAGTTTTAGGACTTTCAGACAAATGGCATTTCCTCTCCTTGCTTCTGTTTCCCTAGTGGTACAATTAGTTGGGAATATTTATTAGTCAAGTCTAATATTATTGGTTGAGGACTCTTCATTTGTTATAAAGGAGCAGACCAGGGCTAAGTTATTTCCGAAGAGTAGGACTCCTAATAAGGCTAAGGGATATTGGGGCAGTAAGGGAAGAAGCTTGGGACATGAGAGGAAAGAAGAGAGGGGAAATGAGGCCCAAAGTGATGAGTTTTAAATTTAATTAGACTCCCTCACTGGATCTGTGGAAGGGTAAGAAGGGACAAAAAGTTTTGTTAGGGAGAAAGATGAATTTAGAGAAAAGTAGGATATGAGAGATGGGAAGTATAAAAGCATTAAAAAAAAAGTGAGAGGAACTGGTTTTTTGATTTCTGCTTTTGAACATAAAGCATGAACTTAAGTAATTAAGAAACATTTATTAGGACAATTTTACTGCATCTATTCTTTTGTATTCTGGGGATTTTTTGAGTTCCTTACTATGGGGGAATACAAAGAAAAAACAAATACAGCCCCTGCCCTCAAGGAGCTCCCATCGAATGGGAGGGACAACATGTACATGCAGAGTCATATACAAGATTCTATGGTCTTAATGATATGATTTTGAAATGATGTTGGTCCAGGCAACCTATGGTTTCTAAAGTCCCTTCCAGCTCCAAATCCTAAAATTGCCTGGTCAGAGACGTTAGATGGAGGAGGTACGGCTATATTTGATAGTCTTTCTTTGAAAAAGAAATATATGTAATACACATTCTGTTGTGGGCAGCATGGTATAGTGCGAAGTTGGATTTAGAGTAAGGGCACTTGGGTTCAGATCCTGGATTGGCTGTTTCTGACTTGTGTACCTTGAAGCAAGTCACTTAATTGCCCTGTGTCTTGGTTTCCTCATCCATAAAATGAAGGAGTTAGATTAGATCACCTCTAAGACTTCTAGAGGCAGGTAGGTGGCACAGTGGATAGAGCCCCAGGCTTGCACTCAAGGAGATGTGACTTCAAAGTCAACTTCAGAAACTTCCTTGCTGTGTGATCTTAGGTGAGTCACTTAGCTTTTGTTTGCCACTGGCGAAGGAAAGGGCAAATTACTCATCTCTTTGCCATGACTGAGTCACAAGACCTTTACACCTCTCAGTCTATGATCCTATTATCCCTAGCTCTGTTCTCCTAAGGGATTCTTCTGTTAACTGATTCCAGACACTTCTTTATCTGCATAACAGCAAAGCACACAAAGAAACGAGTGGTGCTTGAGACATTTCTGGAAACAATTGTGACCAAAGGAATTTGGATTCTGTGCCTTATAGGTAACACACAGCTTCCTTCTCTGAAACTGCTGATTCCACTTTGGCAGTGGTTCAGTCTTTCAAAGAGGGGTCTTGACACCAAATCTAAATTTTATTTGGTACAGATGCTTATAGTGGCCCATTTGGACAGGCAGGTATACCTAAATCATCAAAGTTCTTTTTCTTGTTTAAAAAAAATTAAAGATCAGATTTCTTTTATTGTCCCAAATTTTAATACTTACCTACATATATATATATAAATATATATGTATGTATATATGTGTGTGTATATATATGCATATATATATATTCACACACACATATATATATACTGGGTATATATAATACATATATGAGCATATTATATTCTATATATATGAGTATATATAATACTCTCTCTGTATGAGTATATATAATATACTCATATAAAAGAACCAAGCAACACTATTCAGTACAGTGCCTGAGGAGCACAAACTTTTTCAGGTTCTGACATGCTGGAAAGCTTAGGCTTAGTGATGGAACATATTTCTGTTGTCCAAGGACCAGCTGAGTAAAGTGCAAGCAAGCCAACCAGCTGAAGATTGAACACCATGTGATGAACTTTTCAAGCCACACAATCATGCAGAAACCATCCTCCAGGGCATGATGAGTTGCAATCTGCATCATTGAAGGGACCAATCAATCAACCAAATATTTATCAAATGCCTACTATCCAGCTAGCAGCTTCTGCGGAGGGTGTAAGATCCACCCACAGCCAGCACCTAGAAAGCTGCTGACAACACAGGTTCTTTTGATCTGCTTAACTAAGGAAAGCAAAGTGAAGGGATTGACAAGCTTACTTTAATTCAGCATACAAATATCATTCACTTAGCTCAGGTGAAAAAGCCAGCACCCTAAACTTCAGAACAAAATACAAACAAATTACAAACATCAACAGACAGACCTTGTCTGATTCAAATCCTAATACATAGTTACCAGAGTTCAACAAAGTCTCAGCATCTGGGTTTACAAGCTGGAGGGCTCCTTAGCTACAGCTGCCCAGAGTCTCCTCATCAACACTATCTCGAGAGCCCTGCACAAATGGCTCTGTCCTGCCTTCTTATAGGGCTTCAGGCGTCATCAAACGTCATCTGAATGACCAAAATTTAGGCTGCTATGATTGGTTCTAGTTAGCCCCTCCCCTTAGGACCCTGGG
>CM053622.1:635053146-635091263 GCA_028646595.1 Phalanger gymnotis | reverse complement strand
TGGAGTTAACACCTCCCCTTAGCCAGCCCCACCTTGGGCCCCACCCCAGTCACCAATCCGCACCCAGATAGGTTCCACACCTAATAAGGGTTTGGGCCTGGGGCTTAGCAAAGCAAACAAAAGCCAAACTCTTCGAGGGCACTAAGTGCTAAGGAGCCCGTTTTGCTTACCAACACAATGTACCAGGCACAGAGCTGGGGATATACATTATTGTTATGTTGTTCATGATTCCATTTGGGTTTTCTTGGCAAAGGTACTGGAGTGGCTTGCCATTTCCTTCTCCAGAGGGGATATAAGTACAAAGATAAAATAATCCCCACACATGTCACTGAGAGAAATAACAAGGGTATAGAAACATATATACACACACGTATGCACATACACATAAATGTATCTATAGCATAAATGTAAAGCTCATTTTGCATATGAGAAAACTGAGGCAGACAAGGTTAAGTGACTTGCCCAGGGTCACACAGCTAGTATGTGTCTGAGGTAGGATTTGAACTCAGGTCTTCCTGACTCCAGGTTCAACACCCTATCCACTATGCTATCTAGCTGAAAAAATATATGTCAAACTGCTTCTAAACCCTAAAGCGCTATAGAAATGCCAGCTATTATTTTCAAATTAATAAATACAAAATCATTAAATACAAAGTAGTTGGTGGGGAGGACACTAATAGTTAGGAGAATCAGGAAAAGCTTCATGAAGAAGATGGTGAATTAGCTGCACATTAAAGGAAGAAGAAAGTGTGAAGTGGAGATAAGTAGTGAGTGCATTTCAGGCAAGCAAAATGGCTAGAGAAAAGGCACAGAGGAGGGAAATGAGAGGCTGAGTGTGAGGCACAAAGGAAAGACCAGTTGAGGTAAGAGGAAGGATTTGAACCCAGGTCTTTCTAAATCCAAGTCCAGTATTCTAACCAGTATGCCACTCTACCTGTCCTATGATATCAACCTCAGAAAATTAAGGGTGTATCTTTATACTTTTCTAGCTTCGTTGATAGCCTGTTATGGACTTATGGCCCACATATTTATGTGAAGTCTTCTTCAAAAAGATCATTGCCAAGCAACTCCTGGTATGATAAGCCAGGCACAACCTGGTCCAGCTTTGCTAAAGGAATGACCTATAGGTCCTTGTTCTCAGCGGGGCTGGCCTTCTACGAGGCTGTGAAGGTCAGAGATCTGGTCTTGGGCACTCTCCCCCTTCCACCTTCAGAGTCCACGTTATCTCCTCTTTGCACAGCTTCTCTTGCCTTCAGGAGCTTCACAGATTCTCAAGGAGCCTCCCTATGCATTTCTCCTCGGCCTGCCTTTCCTAGGTAGTGCTCTGGTCCTTCTCCATCCTCCACCCTAGAAACATACAACCCAGTTGTATATCTCATCCTACAGGAGCCGCTTTCTTCTATCTGTCATACTGGTACCATATTCATACCAAGGTATGAGTAATTGATAAGCCTTAATGTGCTACTCCATCTAAGGACCCAATTTTTTACAGAAACCGATTCCCTAATAACCTAAAAGAAGAAAATTTCTCAACATAGAAATCTGGTACTTAGCAATTATTTTGCTAAAACAGATATTTTGGGGTTGGAATTTCTTCCCTTCAAATCTCACTGGTTGGGTTGACATACTCCACCTACCTCTCAAACCAGCCCTAGGCCCTCAAACACCCTGCACTTACTAAGCGTTAATATCAACCAAATGGGTTGTAATTAGGTTGTAATAGTAGGAATGAAAACAATGGCTAATATTTACATAGCACTTCAAGCTTCGCAAAGCACAATACATATGATATTTCATGTGCTCCTCACCAGAACCCTATAGCGTAGATATTATTTATCATCCCTATTTTATAGATGAGAAAACTGAGGTTGAGTGGCTTGCCTGGGTCATACGGTCAGTGTCTCAGGCAGGATCTGAACTGGAGCTGACCCCAAGTCCAGCAGTCCATCCACCCTACCACCCAGCTGAAAACAAGGGCTATGCCTTAAGATTCTCCATTCCTTCAAGTTGCCTTACCTACAGGGTCTTTCACATAATAGATGCTCAGTAAATATTTACCAGTTGATTGACAAAATGAGTTTCATAGGGCCAAGCGTGAATAACATGCCTTTTCTACCATACTTTCTTTGGATTTATGGAAATTCTACTTTCTCCATTAACATCATCCTCTCCTTTCCCTGCTGCTTTATGGATCCTAGACAATCCATGGCAGGTGTCTAATATGTCCCTGGACCCAAAGGAGCCTGGAAAAAAATCTTAAAGGTTGATCTATAGGATGGCCATGGAAGCATTTTCATACCCCTTGGGAGTTTTATGACCTATTCAGCGGCACTATTATGATGACTGAACTGGTGCTTGCTTTCCCCAGATGCTCACAGTGTGACATTACATCACCCTGGCATTGTTATTGGTTCGTGTCAAGCTTAATCAGATTTTGTCATTTTTTTTAGAATGTCCTAGACTTGGAAAAGGAAAGAATCCAACTGCTGTGTAATATCTTAAACCAGTACAACCAACATGTTTCCATTTTTGTACAGACTTTGACTGCCGTGAGTACTGAAGTCTCTTTGACTCTAGTTATGCTTATGGCAAGCCATTTCTGCTTCACTTACCACTGGTATCCTGCCTTCCTCCTTTATCCCACAGGGTCACACCCAACTCCACTGTGCCATCAGCAATATTGATGTTGAAAAAGACATTAGGACTTTAATGGAAGAAACTGCAATTTCGACTACAGAGGAAAAATCTGAATTCTTATTAACCGATTACTTTGTAAGTATGGAATTAGAGGAAGCAACATTCATCGGCAAACCTTAATCCAATACTTTACTGCTCCCTGGTGACAAAATGCATTTGTCAATAAAAGGAAAATGCATTTATAGGCAACATTGTCAATGTCATTTCCAGACATTCTGTGATAAAATGAGGAATCCTGAGGTCCCTAGAAGGTAGGTAGGTGCTTAATGGATAGTGTTGGGCCTGGAGTCGGGAAGACTCATCTTCCTGAGTTCAAAACTGTGATATAAGCAGGTCACATGGACTATCAATGGGTGGGAAAGATCTTCAAATCTAAATTGTTATTACAAGTATAATGATAGGAAGTCATCTTGAGGAAGGTGAGGTTTTAGCAGACTTGAAGAGGACATGAGATTGTAAACGTGTCCTTCCTCAAACAGGTGTTAATGAGAGAGACCTTTAGAAGGAGAGAGTGACATGACTGTGTGTCCCTGACTGCTGCATGAGCTTTAACATGAAGTTAGATGCTGACGGGCGCCTGGCTGAAAGGAAAAGGTTTCAGTGTGAAGGCACTCTGGCTCGGTCACTTTAGCCTCTGATCCAGAGCCTCCATAACAGCAGATACTGAGGCATATACCACTAGAATAATACATCTATTCTATAACTGGTAGGCATAGAGTGAGACCCATTCCCCAAAAAAAGAACATGCTTAGCTAAAAGATGCAAGGTGTGAATAAGGAAAGAGCTGAATAAGTACATTGCTGTGGAGTAGAGCCAACAATCATCTTTTATTTATTCTCTTTTTATTTTCTGTAAAATTCAAACCATGCATAGTCAATCTGGGCATAATGCAATGGTATGAAAAATAAATCTCAAATCTTTCCCATTTCTCATCAGTGCTGTAATACATTCAATATGTTATGTACAGGAAGAAGATCCCGCAAATGGGATGGATAAAGAGAGAAGAAAGTCTTCAATAAAATCAAAATTGTCAAGGCTGCAGGAGGATATTGAAAAAGCCTCAAGAGACAAGGAAGGTTTGTAATTATCACTTGGAGTGACCCAGTAGGGAAAAGTACTGTGCTGAGAAATGAGATTTACCATCCTGTTTTAAGCTGGATTTGAACTGAAATGATCTCGTTGAAGAACACCGATGAGAAACTCGATTTATAAGATTAGAAAAGAACTTTTTAAAAAAGAGAGAGCAAAAACTGAAGGTGACCTTGCGGCCTAGTTGCATACTCTACATACCTCTGTTGTCGTTTGTCCTTTGTTTCTGCAGAGGACCAATGACATCACGGGGGGGGGGGGAACGTCCTCTACTACATACCTCTACTGCCAATTTAAGAGGGGAAGCTTTTTAACTGATTTCTGAAATCGGGTAGGAAATGGGTAATATTTTGTGTGGCCAACTGGTCTCAAGTTACTACACAAGGTAACTTTTTCAGGCTAGGCACTGTAGAAATCAACCAAATAAAATCCCTTACCTTAAAAATTAAGTTGTATGATGCAACTGGAGAGGAATTACTGTTTGTGGATGGGGCGTTGCTTGTTGTTCAGTAGTTCTATTAGTGTACATCTTGTTTTGCCTCCTGGGTCAACTTTTAGCAACATAGAACCAAAGAAGTTAGAGATAGAGACGGGGCCTTGGAGGACAGACAGCCCTATCATTTTGTTTTTGTTTTTTTTTTTTTTGAAGGCGGGAAGGCAAAGCAATTGGGGTTAACTGACTAGTCTAGTGCTCTGCTCACTGTGCCACCAAGCTTCCTCCTATCACTTCCTTTTACAGATGAGGAAACTGAGGCCAGTGGTAGTTAATGATTTATTTTTGTCCAGTAACTGATGAGAAGTTTATGACTTAAATATATTGAATGGTTTGAATATAGGAGCCAAACACACCATATCAGTTATTTTCTTACAAACAGTAATAACAAAATCAAAATCTTTGTTCGAAAATAACAACGAAAATAAGTGAGCAGTTTGAGTAGTTCACACGGATGATGAAATATTTAGAATTCCTCAAACTTCCTTGGTTAAGGTCAAAATAAGGCAATGGATCATAAGTGTATCAATGAGGGAGCAGCATGGCAGAGTGTACGAAGGACCAGCCATAGAATCAGGAGGACCAGGGTTCAGGTCCCTCTCTGATACTGCATGAATCTGGGCATGTCCTTTAACTTCTAGTTGCCCAGACACTATACTGAAAGTATACATTATGGATGAGTGACTTGTCTGAATTGTGGTGTTCTCTATGCTTATGAAATCATAAATCCAGCCTCCCAACCCAAAATTACCAAAGGTTGAAAAGGCAACTGCAGTTGAGATTTAAAAAAAAAATTCCAGGGGCAGCTAGGTGACGCAGTGACTAGACAACCGGCCCTGGAGTCATGTGTGACCTTGGGTAAGTCACTTAACCCCAACTGCCTTCCCTTTTCCCCTCTAAAAAAAACCCCAAAACCATTCCAACTGTTATTATATTACCCCTAAGTACCAGTTGACTCTATGTGTTAGGGGGCAGAGTACCATAGGATGTAACATTGATGCCGTGCGTGGATGTCCTTTCAGGCCTGGAACGAATGATGAGTGTGTATGCAGCAAACCCTTCCTTCTCTGATGCAAAGACCAAGAAAGAAACTGCAGTGCTCATGGATGAGGTAAATATTTGCAGAATGCAAGCTCTGAGTTTTCCTGATTAACATTCTCTTTCTGGAATATCTGCTTTTAGTCCATGTAATTTGTGACCTCAGCCTGCCTTTCCTTTCAGTTGACAGAGAGAACATATCTGGCCTACAAATACTCCACCCTTATTGATATGTCTTTTATTATTTTCCAAGGCAATCAGGGTTAAGTGACTTGCCCAAGGTCACACAGAGGTAGGGTCAAGTATCTGAACTTAGTCAAGTATTAGTCAAGGTAGGGTCAAGTATTGAACTTAGATCCTCCCGACTCCAGGACTGGTGTTCTATCCACTGTGCCGCTTAGCTGTCCTTATTGACATGTCTTCATCTTGTTCCCTGCAGTGACTATTTCAAAACATTTCAAGTGCCATTCACCACTAATGATAACCTAGTACTTTCTCAAAGCAATCCATTCTACTTTCCTATATGTGTGATTGTTAGAAGGTATTTCCTTACAATGAGCCTAAATCCGCCTCTTTGAACTCAGTGCTCCTAGTTATGCCATCTCAAACCAAGTTTTGTTGTCCAGTTGGTTGACCCCAGTGGTGGGATTCAGCTGGTTCATACCAGTTTGGGAGAACTGGTAACTAATTTTAAATTGAGTTCCAGGAACCTTGTTAGCAGGGGCAGGGCCTAAGCCCGCCATGTCAGCTGCGGTGGGGGTGCCTTAGCTCAGTTCAGTGGAGAACTGGCTGTTAATTTATTTGAATCCCATCACTGGTTGACTCCTTTTTTTTTTTTAAGCAATCAGGGTTAAGTGACTTGCCAAAGGTCAAACAGCTAGTAAGCATCTGAGGCTGCATTTGAACTCACGTCCTCCTTACTCCAGGGCCAGTGTGGTTTACTCTTTGTGATCCCATTTGGAGTTTTCTTCACAAGGATCCTGGAGTGGTCTGACATTTTCTTCTCCAGCTCATTTTACAGATGAGGAAACTGAGGCAAACAGGATTAATTGACTTGCCCATCTAATAAGCGTATGAGGCCAAGATTTGAACTCAGATCTTTCAGATTCCAGGCCCAGCACTCCATCCACTGCACCATGTAGCTGCTTCCCTGAAACCGAGTAGGATAAATCATTTTCTCTTTCAAATTTTTGTTGCACTTCATCCTTTGTTCTCAAAGAGGACAGAAGGTATCACAAGTGATATCCTGACTTGCATGTAAATTAGATTTAAGTGAGGCAGGGCTACATCAAGTCTTCAGCTTCACTGTCTCCTCCCATGGATATAATTACCATCTCTGTGCTAATGACTGTCTTCCAAATGATAGCCCTTCAAATGTTTTGAGACAATAATCGTGTCTCCTCTAAATTTTCTCTTCTCCAAGATAAATATCCTTCAACTGGTTTTCATATGGTATAGTCTTACGGCATGTCACTCTCATCTGAATGCTTTCTAGATGATCAATTTTCTTTTCTTAATAGTATTTTGAGTTCCAAATTTTTTTTCCTTCCCTTCCTCTCATTCTCTCTTCCTAAAACAACAATCGATTTGATATAGGTTATTGTTGCAACAATTCGTCTAGCAGCTGCTGTGGGGGTGAAAGACTAACACAAGCCCAACAACAAGAATGCTGCCAGCACAGGTTCTTTTGATCTGCTTTCTCAGGAAAGCAATGTTAAGGAGTTGACAATCTTATTTCAATCCAACATACAAATATCATTCACTTAGTTCAGGGTAAAAAGCCAGCACCCTGATCTTCAGAGCAAATACAAACAAATTACAAACATACATATAAACAGACCAAATACAATTCATAGTTACCAAGAAATCATCAACATCTGGGTGAGCCGAGAGGCTCTTAGAGGGGCTGCCCAGAGTCCATCACCAACACTCCTCCAAGAGTGAGAGAGCCTCAAGCAAATAACTCTATTCTTTCTTTTTATACAGTCTTTGGACATCATTGAATGTCATCTGAGGGGACCAGGGCTTAGGCGCATACTATTGGCTCTGGTCTTAGCAATTCCTCTTAGGGCCCTGAGGGCTTCACGCTCACATCAGCTTAGCACCTAGTAATTAGGGGTTTGGGCCTGGGGTTTAGCACGTAGTTAGACTCAATCAAAGACACCTAATTAGTTTATCATTCTAAAATGTTAAGAAAGTCTCACCGTAGTTACCAGTGCAGTTATATATGTGCAATCATGTAAAACATTTCTTTATTAGTCATGTTGTGAAAGAAGAAACAGACAAAAAAGGAAAAAGAAAAACACAAAAAATAAAGAAAGTAAAAATAGTATGTCTTCCTTTGTATTCAGAGTCCATCAGTTCTTTCTCTGGCCAAAAAACGTATGGACAACGTGCTTTTAAAATTTAATCTGCATCATTTACTTTTTCCCCATCACTTTCTTAAGTCTAGACAATCAACAAAATGGTAGACCGAGTCCTGATTTGTAGTGTTTGCCAGTTTCTGAGATGTAAATGCTCACACTGAACAGTTAACATTGGCTCTGGAGGGCTGGTATGAGCTGGCTCCAGCATACCCCTAGTGCAATTCCTTATTTGACCCTCCTTTTTGTCCCAATATAGGGAAAACAAAAACAAACCCAGCCATTTTCATTGTCCTTCACCTTCCTCCTGAGGAGGAAGCTTTAACTCCTCCTGAGCTCCAGGGCCTCTGACAATGATTCTTAAAGGATCACACTATGCTTTTTCTAGGTGTCTCACTGGATATTGCCAGATCTGGGGTCAAGAAAATCTGAATTAAAGTCTTGCCTCAGACATTTACCAGCAATACGACCCAGGAAAAAATCACTTAACTTCTTTTAGCCTCAGTTTCCTCATCTTATAAAATGGAGATAATAAGAGGACTTATCTCCCATTGTTGTTGTGAAGATCAAATAAGATAATGAATGTGAAGTGCTTTGCCAGCTTTAAAATACTACATAAATGGTAGCTGTTATGGGCAGCTGAGTGGTGCAGTAGAGAGAGTGCTGGGCCTGGAGTGAGGAAGACTCAGCATTGTAAGTTCAAATCTGGCCTCAGATGTTTACCAGTTGTGTGACCCTAGGCAAGTCACTTAACTCTGTTTACCTCAGTTTCCTCATCTGGAAAATGATCTCGAGAAAAAAATGGCAAATCACTCTTTGCCAAGAAAACCCCAAACGGGGTCACAGCGAGTCAGATAAGACTGAAAATGACTGAATGACAAAATGTGCACCGTGGGGCAACTAAGTGGTGCAGTGGGTGGAGCACCTGGCCTAGAGTCGGGCAGATTCGTCTTCATGAGTTCAAATCTGGCCTCAGACACTATCCTTGTGAACTTGGACACGTCACTTAACCTTGTTTACCTCAGTTTCCTCATCTGGAAAATGAACTAGAGAAGGAAATGGCAAACCACTTCGGTATCTTTGCCAAGAAAACCCCAAATGGAGCCTTGAAGAGTCGGACGCAACTAAAAGGACTGAACAACAACCTTATTATTCTGCATTGCCTGCTCTCACTTCCAACTACTGTACATTTCTTTTTAAAATCTAAGTTGGTCAATGAGTTTTTTGTGTCACAACATCATTCTCTCTAGATAATTTCTTCTCTTCCTCATCAGAATTGGTTTTCTTTATGTCATCAAAATTTCATCCTTGAGAGCTACTTGTACCTCTTAGACAGACTTTTCTTGTAGAATTTTAGGTCATGGGATCCTACCAATTCTTTCTGTGATCTCTTTGAAATCTGCTCCAGCAAAACATAAGGCATATGTCAGATTATGCCTGGCTTTCTTGCCCTTTTCTATTACAAATTCTTAAGATAGAATGTTCACTTCTTTCCAAGGTTCCCATCATTTTCTCTTCAGCCACATTTCTCTCTCTTTCTCTCTCTCTCTGTCTTTCTGTCTGTCTCTCCTGCCTCTGTCTGTCTGTCTCTGTCTCTATCTCCCTCTTTCTTTCTCTGTTTCTGTTTCTCTCTTACTCTCTTTCTCTGTATCAAATACAAAGCAACTAAAAACGTCTTGGTTCCTCCAAATGACAGCTGAGGTTGTGGGTTCATTTGCTGACTTTTTTCTTGAATTTTTTCTCTCATAAATTTCAGGGCGTCTGTATTACTAGTCTTCTTACACCACAGCTACTTTCTTTCTTACTTGATGGACAGCCATAGACATTTTAATCCTCTACCCTCCCTTATTAGTTTAAAGTCCCTTTGATTACATTTGCAAGACTTTAGGCAAATTTATTCTTCTCAGTCTGTCTTAGGTTTGCTCCATCCCTGGGTTCGAGTTCATTATTCTTGTATTTTAAGCTATGGGCCAGCATTCCAGATCTCATTCTCAAAGAGTTCCTTCCTAACCAACGACTCCCCTTCCTAAATCTACTTTTCTCATATAACATCCTTGCCTACAATTGGCACCAGTGATGAAAACATCAGTTATGTTCCTAAGTTCTCCAGTTTCATGACCAAGACTTCATAATGTTTAGCAAGGCTTCTAAGCTCCCTCTAGCAGTATGATTTGTGCCCAAATGAATCACTAGAAGTGGTCATTAGGTTTGACAAGGATGGAGAGATTCTCTGTGATGCTCTCTACATATACCTCAGGAAAATGATAGATCCTCTTTCTGGCCCTTCCCTCTGATCACAGAAAAAGAAATATCTTTGCCACAAGCCTCGGATGCTGCTTGTACATTCTCGTTTAATCTGATTCCTTTGTGCCTCCTCCAGGACTTTGCTCCATCAGCCACCCTCAGCTCTCTCATGCCTCTTCAGGCTCTCCTCTCTCCTGGCAATTTATTTTCTAATTACAAACTTGCTCAAATCTCTATAATCCTAAAATATTTGGGTCAAAATCTTGACTCATTTACTCTACCTGACTGCTATCCCATATCTGACATTTCTATCATTGCTAAACTTTTTTTAAAAAGAGTTTTCTAAACTAATGCCTCCACTTCCTCATGACCCTCCCCTCCCCGCCCCCAATCCTCTGCAGGTGGGTCCCCACCTCTTGATGGACATTGTTTTGTCACCAATGATCATCAAATTCAATGGCTTTTTTTTCATCCTCCTTGATTTCTCTGTAGCTTTGGATTCTGTTGACCAGCCATCATCATCATCACCCACACTTACACAGAGCTTTAAGGTTTGCAAAATGCTTTATGCTTTGGGAGAGGGATTGCAAATATTTCATTTTATCTTCACAAGAATCATGGGAGGTAGGTATTATTATAACCACTCCCATTTTATAGAAGAGGAAACTGAGGCAGAGGATAAGTGACTCTTCCAGGGTCACACAGATGATAAGTGTGTGAAGTCATATTTGAACTCAGGTCTTCCTGACTCTAAGACTAGCACTCTACCCATTGTGCCTGCCTCACTGCCTCTGCTATATGCTACCTAATTGCTTGGCTTGAGAGACACCATACTCTCCTAGTTTTCCTATTTCTCCAACCAATCCTCTGTTTCCTCCACTGATTCTCCATAATTTTCTTTGACCATTATTTTTGCTAGGTGGTGCAGTGGGCAGAGCACCAGGCCTGAAGTCAAGAGGACCTGAGTTCAAATTCAACCTCAGATACTTACTAGCTATGTGACTCTGGATAAGTCACTTCACCCTGTTTACCTAAGTTTCCTAATCTGTAAATGAGCCAGAGAAGGAAATGCCAAACCACTCCAGTTTCTTTGCCGAGAATACCCCAAATGGGATCATGGAGAGTCAGACACGACTGAAGCAACAACAAAAATTTTTGCTAAGGTCCAACTTTTGGACTTTCTCTTCTCTACAGACACACTGTCATTTGCCAGTAGCATTCATAGTCAATTTTTCACCCGTTACCTCTATGTAGATGCTGCGCTGGCCTTAGAGTCAGAAAGATTTGAGTTCAAAATCCTACCTTACACATTTACTCCCTGTGTGACCTTGGGCAAGTCACTTAACCTCACAGCCTAAGTTTCTTCATCTGTAAAATGGGGAAAATAATAGCACCCACCTCCCAGGGTTATTTGGAGGATCAAATGATAGAATATTTGCAAGTGCTTTGCAAATCTTAAGTTCTACACGAATGTTGGCTCTTATTATAACTTTAAACTCCACCCTTTCCTCTTCATCTGTCTTCAGAACGCCGACCCTTGAATTTCTCATACACCTCCCCCCCACCAATTCCACATGTCCTTCCCCTCGACCTACCCTTCCTTCTGCTCGTTATTTCTTTCTGCAGCCCCACCATTCCTTGTTTATCCAATTTGTTACCTCAGGGCTATCCTGGACCCTGGGCTCCTCTTCATCCCTCATATTCATTCATTTTGATCTCTGCCACATCTCACTGTTCCCATTCCTGCTCCCCCAGGACAAGCCTTTGCCAGCTGCCTGTGCTATTGCAAACCCTTCCTAACAAGGCACGTCCCCTCCCTTTCCCTCTCCCTCTTGTTCGTCGTCTAGACTGCTGCCGAATGAAGATCTAGGGTTAGAACTTCTCGGGCCTCTCCTACGCTCCGAGTCTTCAGTGACTCCCTTTGGCCTGTCAAATCAAGTTCAGATTTCTGTGCCTGACGTTCCAGTCGCTATCACCCTGCCTTCCTGAACCACCCAGAATTCCCCCTCCATGCACTCAGCCCCTCAGACAAGCGATCTGAAGGTGCTTTATATTCTCATGATTGTCTTCAAGTTTTCCTCAGTACCTGAAATGCTCTCCTTTCCTCTCGCCACCTGTTGAAGTTCTGTTTCTCCTCTAACCCACCAGCTCAAATGCTACCTCCTGTAGGAAGCCTTTCTTAGTCACCTGCTTCCACAACCCTGCCCCCCAACACACACACACACACACACACACACACACACCATTTTGTCTTATAACTCTCTAATGCACTTAGCATTCTATATCATATTTTACCATTCAATCTGTGTATTATCCTCTTACTAAATGGTAAATTCCTTGAGCCAGGGTTGTATCCTGAAAAGAGTGTGACACCTGGGGTCAGGAGCTCAGATATTTATAAACTATGTGGCCTTAGGCAAGCCACTTAATCTCTAAGCACCTCCCTGAGTCTCTTCATCTGTAAAATAGGGATAATTATTCTTGCCCCCACTCACTTCACAAGGTTGTTGTAAGGCAGGTACTCTGTAAACCTTAGAGTGTTAAGTAAATATGAACTATTATTATCTAGATAATGCCTAGCATAGTGTTCTACAAACACTAGGTGCTTAATAAGTGTTTGTTGTATTATATCTGGTCAGATAGATTTGATTGTTGAATTCCTAGTCAAATCAGTTATCAACATTTTGGGACTTCATGTCTGGGCAGGGGCAGACCCCCTTAGAAAAGTCCAAATGCCCCTATCTTAGTTCTTCATAAATATGTGGCTCATAGTTGGCCTGAACCTGGGATTTCACTAGGGTAAGGAGCTGCCAGTTGGGAAAACTCTCTCCAGCAGTGCAGACTGGAGATTCTGCTGCAGCTAAGATTTTTAGAGCGTTGACTGGGGCATTGGGAAGGGAAATTACTCCATCAGAGTCACATAGCTAGTAAGCATCAGAAGCATCACTTGAACCTGGGTCTTCCGGACTTGAAGCCCAGCTTTCTACCGGTTCCCCCATGCGACCTCTTCTACATAAATCATTTATGAGGAAATTATGAAATAGAAACTAATGTGAAGCTACATTGGGATGTGTTAGTGCCGTGGGAGGATTGGAGTGTTCCCAGCGATTAGAGCTTGCTGGGGTTATTCTGGGAAGGCTTTGTGGAAAAAGGAAAGATTTTAGCGGTGTTTCACACGAGTCCAGCTTCTCTTGGCCCACTCTGGTCCCTTTGCATAATACCTAACGACATCTAATATGCCTAAGAGGCCCTGCTGTTGTAGCTGCAGGTTTTTATTGTTTGCGAACCTATTTAAAAGCAGTTTCAATTATTCTATGATGGAATTGGTTCGATGTTATGGCCGGGTGCCTTTAATCCATTTTGTAGAGAGTGCGCATCTCTCAACAGGGGTGCTATTGCAGGGTCAGGATCATTTCAATTCACTCCTCTGAAAACCTAATGTTTTTTGGAAAACAAAACAAAACAACAACCCCTGCAACTCACCCACTCTAAAACAAGTTAGTACAAACTGCGAAAGTAGACTCCAGGTCACTTGTTATAGTTGGTGTTCAATTGTGTCTGACTCTTTGTGACCCCACAGACTTACTTGCTGTATTGACCTTGGACAAGTCACCTAACTCTGTCCGTCTTGTTTAGTTTGGTCAATTCAATTCAATGAATATTTATAGATCATCCATAATACATAATACTGTTTGTCCTAATTTCTGAGGATGGTACCAAAAAAGTAAGAAATAGGGTGTTTCTTTGCTTTTCTTCCCCTTGAAACATTCCAAGTCCCTCAGAGGGCTATGAAACTGAAGCCTCTACCCTGTAAGACCGGCTTTAATAATAAGAATAGACAACATTTACATAGCACCTACTAGGTGCCAGGCCCCTGGCACTGTGTGCTAAGTGCTTTACAAATGTTATCTCATTTGATCCTCACAACACAGGTGCTGTTATCACACCCATTTTATATATGTAGAAACTGAGGCAAACAGAGATTAAGTGACTTGCCCAGGGTCACTCAGCTAGTAAGTGTCTGAGGCTGGATTTGAACTCAGGTCTTCCTGGCTCCAGGCCCGGCGCGCTATCCACTCTGCCAACTAGCAGCCTTAAGTTTCTAACCAATGGTAGATATAGTGGTGGGATAGACAGGGGAAAGCTACAGTAAATATATCAAAGATGAATGAAAATGTACCATTATGGGTGAATGCATACTTTTCTAAAAATCCCCTTGACTTCTGAGAGCATTTCAATTCTCCAAATGATGTCATCTTGTCAATAGTACTGTTGTGTCTAAATGATATTCCTCCAGACCAACCTGAAGCTAGACCTTCTACAAGCCAACTTCTTCAAACTGTCATCAGTATTGGCCGACCTGGAGCAGAGGCCTAAACCGACACATCCGTGCAGCTCTTGTCTCTCCACGTGGAAAGAGAAGGTGAGGCTCCTATATCTAGGATAAACACTGAGTTAGTGGGACTATGTTAAAGTAATGGCCAGGCAGTGCTGCTGCTAGGCTGCTAATTCAATGTAAATTTATAGGTGACCAAGGAACAAAACTGTCCTCCCATTTTTGGAAATGGAGGAACTGACTCACTATGGCCTGTGGAATCATAGGATAAGAGGGAATCAGGGACCCTGAGAGGTCAAGGTCATGGTATATTGGCATTGGGAGTGACTCAAGTTACTAAGCAGAAAGAGTAATCAATTTTCACAACAGCAACAAAAAAATCATTATCCATCTTCTATTATACAGTTAAACTTTGCTAATTAAAAATATAAACAAGGATGGGATGGACTGGGTAATATTGCATGAAACATATGTTCTCTGGGCAAAGAGTACAAATGATACAGCACTTTAATTTTTAAACTACAGCTTTTATTCCTTTCAGGGGGTAACAAGGACTACCACCAACAAACTATTGCTAAGTAGCAATAATACGGAACCCACTTTCACAATCAGATAAAAGAATATTTTTAATAATAATTTAATAATATTTATTTTAATATATAATACATATATAAAATATGTATAAAATATAATAAATAAAATAAATATGAAATAAAAATAAATATAAAATATGTAAAATTTATTCTTCTTCTCTTAGTGATTGGTTCAAAGACTGACAAAAAAGCCTATAATCATAGGTGGTTATCTCTCTTAATAATAATAGCTAGTATTTATATAGCATCTTGATATGTGCAAAGTGATTTACAAATATTATCTCATTTCATCCTCATAACAACCCTGGGAGGCGAGTCCTATTAGCATCCCCATTTTTTATCCTAGCAAACTGAGGCAGAGATAGGCTAAGCAATTTGTCCTGGATCACGTAGCTAGTAATCTGAGTCCACATTTGAACTCAGGTCTTTCCTGACTAGAAACAGATGCAGCTGGATGGCTCAGTGGATATAGCTCTGGGCCTGGAGTCAGGGAGACCTGAGTTCAAGTCTAGCCTCTTCCAGCCACTTACTAGCTGTGTGACCCTGGACAAGTCACTTGACCCTGTTTGCCTCAGTCCACTAGTCTGTAAAATGAGCTGGTGAAGGAAATGGCAAACCACTCCAGTATCATTGCCAAGAAAACCCCATGGTTGGTACTGGCATGATATGGTCCACGGAGTCATGAAGAGTTGAACACAGCTGAACAACAGCAACTTCCTGACTCCAAGTCCCATGCTCTACCCACTGTGCCACCTGGCTGTTTCTCTTTCTAGTACATATCAGAAAAAAAGCCCTGTGACTACAGTGTGAGCACTTATCCTGAGGTAATCATTTTCCTTTTTGTGCTGTCCATAATCTGCATATTACCCTCAATCATTTGGAAATGCTCACAACACTTTAAATTTACTTAAAACCTTTTAAGTTTGAATTTGTATCAAACAGAATTATGAACATTGGTTGTAAAATGATGTAATTGTGGAAATTCTGGAATTTTAACATCAGAAGAAAAAATTTCACAGCATCGTTCAGTAATATACTGAACGTGGTATTTTCATATCAGAGGTAGCTAGCCCAGTGGAAAATATGTTGGCTCTGGAGTTTGGGAGACCTGAGTTCAAATCCTTTCTCAAACATTAGCTATGTAATCGTGGACAAGTCACTTAACTTCTCTCTGCCTCAGTTTCTTCATCTGTAAAATGAAGATGAGAATAGCACCTTCTTCATAAGGTTGTTGTGAACATTAGATGTGTGCATGAAATGAGAGGCCGTGTTAAGTACTTTGCAACTTTAGCATGCCAATAAATGCTAGCTATCATTATTATTATTAATAGTGCCCTAAGGAATAGTGTATAAATTGAGAAATTTGCTTTAAATGGTTATTTTTATTTAATGGTCAAGTTTTTGATGACAATAAATACGCATCTTTCATTAGTTATTTTTTATTAACAGGACCAGACACATAGTTCAGTAAAAATATCACGTCCTTTTATGATGAAGAGATTAGAAAATGTTGTGACAAGAGCATCTTCCAGCGAACCGTCAAATAAACCAGGATCTCCAACCTTCGGTAACCTTATATCTAATCCCTAAATTGATTACTGGATAAAATCAATGCTACATATGTCTATGTCAAACAGAGGAATTAATGCTAGAAAAATATGTGATATGCACACAGAAGCTTTGTGTGCAATCTGATACACACACCTCCTTCTGGGAGGTTGGTGGTCACTGCCACTGCCAGCACCACATTGGCAAATAGCTGTTTGGAGCTTTGGCAGCTATAGTCACTACAACCCTCTCCAAAACTGTCCCCAGCTTGAGAAACACAATTATCTACGCTATCTTGTCTCAACCACACTTGTGGCCAATGGATACATTCTCTACATAACCCTTATCTCCGCAACTGCCAATCCATACCTCCTAACCACCTCCCTCCAGCTAGAGAGACAAACAGACAAACTAGCCATTCTCCCTTCTTTAAACTATGGTTGTAACAACCATCCTTCCTCCATTAGCCCGGTTAAAAGTTGGCAAAAGGAAAGGAAGAAACATAGAACAAAGCGATACACCAAGATCTTCACGATGCACTAAAGCATACAGTGTTGGAAAAACAGTGCCATTTATCATCTAGTAACGAGAATGAAAATCACATGCCCTGTGACATTTCCTCACATAAGCCTATGGCAGGACTGGAATATCTTTCCTGTAGAAATCGTGTAAGCAACATACAAGTGATCTAATCAATATACAGTGAGTTAATGTGGGAAATATGTGTTTAAAAATTTAATTCCATACTATAAAACCTTAAAATTATATCAACTATGGAATTGTAGCTACTGTAAAAATTAAGCTAAAACTTTAAAATTATAGCTGCTGTAAAACTATAGCTACTGTCAAATTTCCTTTAAGTCAATTCAGCAAATACTTGCCAAGTGCCCTAATGGGTGCAAGGAACCACACTAGATGCTAGTGTACAAAGAGAAGAACAAAGCCACACCCTTATGGAGCTTAAGTCTTCATGGGGAAGGAAACAACATACTTACAAGATAAATGAATAAAAGAAAATTGGAAGAGAAAGAGAATTTTAAAACAGGAAGACCTTCATGAAGAAGATGTGTCTTGACTTGAACCTAAGCTGAGGATTCTGAGAGGCAGAGATCAGGAAGAAATGTATTCCAGGCGTACAGGACAGACTATGCAAAAAATGGGGACCAGAATGTCCAATTCAGTGAACAGTGACTGGACCATCTCTGGTTTAAAGAAGAGGAATAAGAAATAATTCTGAATGGAAACAGATTTTAGAGGAGCTCAAGTGCCTGGCTATTGAATTTGTGTTTTATCATAGAGACAATGGGAAGTCACTGAAGATTTTTGAGCTGGGGTGGGGGGTTCAGAGGGCAATCTGTGACTGAGGAAGATGATACTGGCAGCCGTGTAAATAAGAGAGAGACTGAAAGATGGGAAAGAAATGAGGAGGTTATTGAAATAATCCAGATGAATGGTAATGAGCCCTTAAACTAGGGTGCCAATATGAGTAGGGGGAAAAAAGGGATAGATGTGAGAAATAATGTGAAGGTAGTTTTAATAAGTATTGACAGCAGATTGGATAAGCGGGATGAGAAGGAAGGGAGTAAAAAATTACTCTGAAGTTATGGCCTTGGGTGACTAGAAGGATGGGGGAGTCCTCAAGAGAAATAAGGAAATTTTACAGATTTTTTGAGAGTGGAGTTGATGATAAGCATCATCTTGGATATGCTGAGTTTGAGAAGTCTACAAAATATCTAGGTGGAGAAATCTAGCTGTTGATTGGTGATTTAGGCTTGAAATTAATAAGAAATGTTAGGGATAAATCTATCGATTTAGGAGTCATTTGCACAGAAATGATAATTGCACATAGGAGAATGGATGCAACCATGAAGCCAGAAAAAGAAGAGGGTCCAGAACAAAGACTCAGGAGTGACCATAATAAGGAGACAGGGGGAGGAGGATGGTGATCCAGAAAAGGAAACTGAGAATGAGTGGTCAGACAAGGTGAGAACTAGAAGAGTAGATTATCATAGAAGTCACTTTGACTACAGAGTATCGTGGGGCTGAGAGTGGGTTTGGGTCCGCAATGTCAAAAGCCAAAGAAAAGTGACGTAGAAAAAGATTGAGAAAAAAACCTATGAGATGGAGCGGTTAAAGGAACATTGGTAAACTTGGAGATAACAATTTTAGTCAAATGGTAGACTTGGAAGACAGACTGCAAAGAGTTTGAAAGTGAGTGGTAGGTTAAGAAGCAAAGGCAACAAGTATAAATGGCTTTTTCTAGGCATTTTGCTATGAAAGGGAGAAGACATGTAGGATAGTAATTTAAAGGGATGGAGAGGTCAAGTGAAGGTTTTTAAAGGACAGGGAAGGCTCAGGTATGTTTACAGAGAACATGGAAAGTTAGTAGATAAAAAAAGATTGAAGGAAAGAGAGACAGAGACAAACAGAGAGACAGAGAGAAACAGAGATTGAGAGACAGAGACAGAGAGAATGATGGAAGGCACAAGGATCTGGAGGAGACAGAAGATAGTGAGTGGCATGAGTGACACAGGAGAAGGGGTTGTCCTTGGCAAAATCACAGGTTATTTCTTTCTCAGAGACTAGAACAAGGGAGGAGACAACAAGGAACAATGTAGATTCAGTTTTGAGGAAATGGAGTCGGATAGAAAAAAGAATAGATTGCCTTGATTTTTTTTTTATTAAGGCTGAAGGAAAGATGTTCTACCAAAAGAGAGTGGTACAGAATTCTTGAAGAGAGCAACCCTGCTCAGAGGGTGTTAGTCAATTAGAGAAAAAGAAAAAGATTCACCAAGCAACTGTGAGAGCCCAGATTAGATAATTTAGTTTTTTAAAGGTTCCCAGTACAGGTAGTTGTATGATTTCTTCCCTCCCAGTTCAGCGGTGGGGTGAGGAAGGGTGGGGCAGGGAACACAGGGTGGGGCTTGATAAGGAAGGACGGAGCAGTTATGAGACCTAGAGGCAAGTGACTCAAAGTCAATTCTATAGGGTCAAGAGTCAAGACTATAGGAAGAACAAAGTAAGGTCACGGCAGTGGGGATGGGCTGGCTGAAAGTCTATCAAATGCTGTTATCTAACTACACAGATTTCCACTGTATTTCTGTCTATTGAAACCTTGTAGTAATTGCAAATTAATTTATTTCTAGCTTCAGGAATCACCAGCGTTGGTAATGGTTCATGCAAAGCCTTATATCCATTTCAAGCCAGACGAGATGATGAGTTAAATTTGGAAAAAGGTAAGAAACATTCTTAATTGTTTAGAGGCCTTTCTCTATTTTAAATAACAACGCCATTAGCAAAGAACCTCCCTTTGTCTTAGTTATCTGCTCAGGCCATGCTAATTATCTGCTATAATTCACCAACTGCCTCATGAAGTCAGTGCAAATTTGCTAACCCCACCTTTCAGAGGATAAAACTTTAAGCTCATGGAGGAAAAGGAGTTTGGTGAAGGCCATTCAGTAAGTTAGTATTTCATATGTTTGGTGGTCAATCTAAGGAATTTAATATACTTTATGCATAGGGGTGCCTGGGATCTCAGGCTCCCAAAATGTCAGAGTGAAAAAGGACCTTAAAGTTCATTAAAGTTCTTCATTTCAGAAAGGAAGAAACTGAGGTCTAGGAACCCTGGAAAGTGACTTGCCCAAGGTAAAACGGCTAGCTAATGATGGAACCAAAGGGAAAGCCCATGTATCCCGATGCCAAAGCCTATGAATTTTCCACTATAACCTACCACTATTTAAGATTTTAATTTGGAGTAAAAAGTTTCATGTAGGTATTCTGTAGTGGGCTAAATCTGCCCTAAAAGGGGTTAAGAATAATTGGTCAGCAATCAGTCATTAGGTCCCTACTGTGTGCCAGCAACATGCTGAGTGCTACAGATACAAAGAGAAAAGTGAAGCAGTTCCTGCCTTCATGGACCTTACTTTGTATCAGGGAAGACAAAGTTTGCGTGTATGTGTGTGTGTGTGTGTGTGTGTGTGTGTGTGTGTGTGAAGAATAAAGAAAATAATCATAATAATAGTAAGATTTTGTAAGATACTCTAAAGTTTTCAAAGATTTTGTGTGTGTATGTGTGTGTGTATACACATACATATATACATACACACACATCTCACACACACAGACATCTCATTTAATCCTCAAAATAGCCCTGAAAGGCAAATGCTGTTATGATCTCCATTTTATCCATGGGGAAACTGAAGCTGAGAGAGGTTAAGTGAATTACCCAGCGTTATGTAAATGAATAGAGAGTAGTTTATGGAGGGAGGGCACTAGCAGTTGGTAGGGGCGGGGCGCAGTGCACTCAGGAAAGACATCCTATAGAAGGTGATGGTTTTGCTGAGGCTTGAAGGAAGGAAGGGATTCTGAGAAGCCGAAGGAGACAGTACATTCCAGGCTACGAAATGGCCAAAAAAAAAAAAAAAGGCCAAAGGCTGGAAGACAGGACATGAAGTAAGTGCCTGTGCTTTCTTTAAATATTCTACTGTTGCGCCTGGTGGGGCCATTATTGCTAGGGAAAAGATCTGGAAATATTGATCAGTGAGAGATCACTAGGTGATAAAGGAATGTTGTTGATGAATGAAAAATAGCTCCAAGGGCCCAGGTCAAACTAAAAGGAAGAAGACCCAGCACCATGCTTGCTCTGGTCAGGCTGTGATGTCTGTCTGGCTAACAGTGCAAGTGTCCTCAGTATTTCTCTGATGAAGGGAAAGGTGTTATTAGAGACTTAGAAACATCATTTCTTATGGATCCTTGAATTAATACTATTTCTTTAGCAAGCTAGATTGTCAGGGGAAGACTGTGAGTCTCATTCCTCTTGGTATCGCACTTGGTGCCTAGCACAATATTTTGCACATAGTAGACACTTAATAAACAATTATTGAATTGAAACAACAGAATTATTGATTTCACAAAGACCAAGCATTTGATATATTATCCTGTTGACCCCCAGAATATACTCTGAGGATGGGGAGGCAGCTGTATGTATAAAGGACTCCCAGGAGTCAGGATACCTGGCTCTCTCCTGGATCTACCTCTTAGTATCTATATGAGCTGGGATGAGTTATTTTCACTGGTCTGGTGTTCATTCTTTTTTTTTTCTCAGATCCCCAACTTCTTTTCTTTTTAAATTTAATTTTAAAATTAAAATAAAATTAGTATTTCCATGTACATAGTAGAACAGAAAGATGATTGTACATGAGGACTATTGCAAGGCTGAAATGAGAGAGTGAAGCAATCGGCTTTTTAAAAAAAAATTTTTTTTTTCAGTTTTCAAGCATTTATTTTTTTCTCCCTCTTCCCCCACCAAAAAAAGAAAAACTCATTGTAACAAACATGCATGGTTAAAGCAAAACAGATTCCCTTACTGGCCACATCCCAGAATGTGTGTCTCAATCTGCCTATCCATCCATCACCTTTGTGGTGTGGTGGGTAGCATTCTTCATTATGGGTTCTCTGGAAGCAGAATTAGTCATGGGAGCTTGGTTCTCTAAGTGAAGACACAGGGACACAAAGGAGAAGGGACTTTTCCCAAACCACATTTGGCCTTGTTTGAGCTGAATCAGGGTCTCCTGTCTCCCAGTTGTGCTATAAGGTTTCCTGATAATGCCGTTTACCTGTTGATTTCCTGTTTGGTTTCCTATTTTCTTACATGGTGTCCTGTCACTTTAAACTTGGTTCATAGCACTTTATAAAAACCAAGACCAGATTCATCTGCTGGGGGCTGGCTAAAGGAAACAGTCCACAGGGGCTATTCAATCATTCATTTTTGTTTTGCTTTGTGTTTATCATTGTAAACCAAATATGTCTATTTTGTCAATTATGTAATCCTGTCTGCCCATGCCTAATAGCAAAAATTCAAGTGAATTCTCCTACTGGGGGAATGGTTCTTCTGAACGGTGAAGGTTGCAACAAGGTTTTTACAGCCCCCCATGCCCCCACTCCCTGTGGTAAGGCCTGGCTACTCCCCGTACCCCAGCTACCTGAGGAAGAAAGACTCCTGGGAAGCTGAGGGGAAGAAAGGCCCGGAATCGCCTTACCAACAGATTGGAAAAGCAGCAGAAAATCTGTTGGGCAGGAGTGGCAGCTTGACTAATAAACACACACCTCTCATTGTGGACAGGAAAAAATAAATAATCCTGTAGGATTATTGTGAAAAAATAAATAATCCACCCCTGCAGACTGACTGACTGTTGGCTAACGAGGAGCAGTCACAAAGAAAACGACGACCAGGTTTGGAGTCAGAAAACTTGGCTTGAATCCTAGCTCTGACGCTTAGCAGGATTGTGACTTCAGGCAAGAGAGTAAGCCTGCTGGGGCCTCAGTTTCCTCATCTGTAAAATGGAGATAATAAGATGTTCACTACCTATCTGGAGAAGCTGCTGTGAGGAAACTGTTTTGTAAGACACAAAGTGCTATATAAATGTGAGATACCATTATTAAAAGGCTTTTTCTTACCAGAAGAGACAGTAAAATGCAGAAGTTAAAGAATGAGTAGCCTAAAAAGTCTATTAATTTAACTCGATAAACATTTATTAGGCCTCCATGATGTGCCAGGTAGTATGTGAGTGGGGAGGAATGCAGAGTGAAAAATAAAATTATCCAGGCCCTTGAGGAACTTGTGTGTATGTATACATGTATATACATGCACACAATACAGGGTGTCCCTAAAATCTGGACACATAGGAAAACTGACAGCAATGTGGAGTTATTGCATCAAGTTCATGTGAATCTTGCAAAGTGCATCAACCTTTGCATCATAAATGATGAAAATCATATTGAAGATGTTATTTGTTAATATTCCAATTAAATAAAATGTGGTTGAAAATTTCATTCATTTCATTTCTTGAAAATATGCATTTTTGCCTATGTGTCTAGACTTTAGGAACACTTTGTATAATATATATATTATATATATATAAATATGCATGTTTATATGTGGTGTGATCATATATAATATGTAGAATATATTATATAATGATATAAATTAATTTTATTTGAATTAAAGTTTAGATTAAACAAATTTGTATGATTTTTAAAAATATATATAAACATACTTAATATTTAATTATCAATTAAATTAATAAAAACTAATAAAATGAATTAATCAGATTTAATAATAAATTTAGATTTAGTATTAAATATAATTTATAAATATACATATATTTTAACAAGCACTTAAAAAATTAGTCTGAGACAGCTGGGTGGTGTAGTGGATAGATTGCTGGACCTAGAATCAGGAAGACCTGAGTTCAAATGTGACCTCGGACACTTACCAGCTCTGTGACTTTGGGCAAGCCATTTAACTATCTGTATAACTCAGTTTCCTTAGCTGTAAAATGGAGATACCTCCCTATGTTGCTGTGAGGACCAAATGAGATAGTATTTGTAAAGCACTGAGCATAATGCCTAGCATTTTATAAATTTCATTCATTTCATTTCTTGAAAATATGCATTTTTGCCTATGTGTCTAGACTTTAGGAACACCCTGTATAATATATATAAATACACATGTTTATATGTGGCATGATCATATATAATATGTAGAATATATTATATAATGATATAAGTTAATTTTATTTGAATTAAAGTTTAGATTAAATAAATTTATTATTTATTATTAATTATGTATTATTATTTCCCTCCTCTGACTACCTCTTCTCCCCCTCCTACCCCAACTATTTGCATAGTCTGGCAAAACAAATTCCCACATTTGCCATATCTGAAAATTAGTTTCTTCATTTTAAATTCACTACTTCTCTGTCTAGAGGTGAGTGGCAGGTTTTGACTCATGATTTATTATTTATTATTGCTTTGAATAAAGTTCTAAAAGGTTTCCAGGTTTATTTTTCTATCATGTTATCATTACACACATTATTCTGCTACTTCTGCTCACCTCGCTCTGCATCAGTTCATAAAGGTCTTCCCATGGGGTTTCCTCTGAAATTGTCCATTTTATCATTTTTTTTGTCATTTCAGTTGTGTCAGACTCTTTGTGACCCCATTTTCTTGGCAGAGATACTGGAATGGTTTGCCATTTCCTTCTCCAGCTCATTTTACCAATGAGGAAATGGAGGCAAACAGGGTTAAGTGACTTACCCAGGGTCACACAGCTAGTAAGTGTCTGAGGCCAGATTAGAACTCAGAAAGAAGAGTCTTCCTGACTTCAGCACCAGCGCTCTATCCATTGTGCTACCTAGTCGCCCATTCCTTATGGCACAATAATATTTCATTACATTCATATTCCACACTTTGCTTAGTCATTCCCCAATAGAAAGAGATCTTTTCCAGTAGTTGAGCACCAGGAAAAGAGCTGCTATGAATATATTTGTACCTAAAGATCTTTTTTCTCTTTCTTTGATTTCTCTGGGGTATTGGCTGAGTTAGATAGCCAGCATGTACAGCTTGGTCACTTTCTTGGCATCATTCCAAATTGTTTTTTCAGACAGATCTAGGAGGTCGTTGTACACAGTAAGAGCAATATTGTAATGATGATCAATTTCTAAAGACTTCTCTGATCAATACAAAGGTCAAAGACAATTCCAAAGGACCCATTATGAAACATGCTGTCTACCTCCAAAGAGAGAACCAGTGAACTCTCAAGGGCAGATTGAAGCATATTTATTTCACTTTATCTTGTCCACCGCCCCCAACATAGCAAATATAGAAATATTTTTTGTGTGATTTCACATGTATAATTAATTGCCTTCTCAGTGGGTGGGGGAGGAATGGGATGGAAGGAGCAAATTTGGAACTCAAAATTTATTTAAAGTATTAAAAATAAATAATAAATTTTGGAAAACAAAAACAAATTGCTTCCCAGAATAGCTGGACCAATTTCTAGTTCCATCAACAGTGTATTTGTGTCCATGTTTTCCCTTTAACATTTGTCTAAATATGTTCTACTATTATGGGATAATTAAAAATTAGTGAGGTAAGTGTCTTATCAGTTCTGTTTGCTTTAATTAGTTGCTCTAAAGAAGTCATTTTAATTTTGTATTGACTGAAAGCTACATAACTTTTAGTTGTTTAACCTCTCTGTCTCTCTATTCTCATCTGAACTGGAAAAGTAACTGAACTAAGGCTGAATATCTCTCTGCCACTGAAGCTGATGCTAGCTCTCTGCTGACCTGCTGTGATCTGATGCTTCTCAGTTGAGCTGCTAGGTTGCTTCTCTACTGAGCAGAACTATATATAGGGTGAGACAATCAGAGAATTTCCTCATGGCACCAAAATATAGGGGGTACAGACAACACTAGTACTCCAACAAGAAGAAAGAGCTTAGCTCCTAATTAACAAGAATCATTAATTAAAACAGGAAACTAAAAGCACTCTGTCTTCCCAGTGGCCACATCTCAGGGGAGCTCTTCCCTAATTTGGCACTCCTGCTGCTTCCTCTCTCTGCAAGGTCTTCTTAACATTGACTCTTGTTGTCCCGGGGTCTCCCCTCACAAGGTAGCTTATTAGGGTTTCTTCCTCCTTCAGGATCTTGTGCCCTGAAGTCCAAGGTTTAAAAAGTAGACTTGAAGATGCTTTCCATACTGCTTGCCCAAGGTCATTTTCTGGTGCTCACCAAAGGTGGCAGAGTTGCCAACTCTTCAATTCAGTTGCTGCCATCTGTTGCTTCTTTGCCATTACTAGGCTGCTTCTTCCCTACCTTCCCTTTAGGGAACCGATCTATGTCTCTACCAAGTTTAGCTTTTTTATGAGTCAGGTCCACAGCTGTACTCATCCAGCACAACAGAGAGTCTCTGAGGTCAAGTTTATTTTTTGACAATCTGTTCAGTTGTGTTTGACTCTTTGTGACCCCATTTGGAATTTTCTTGGCAAAGATACTTCTTTGCTCCTTTTACAGATGAGGAAACTGAGACAAACAGTGACTTGCCTAGGGTCACTCAGCTAGTAAGTTTCTGAGGCCAGATTTAACTCAGGAAGATGAATCTTTCTGACTCCAGGCCTGGCACTATGGCACCACTATGGCACCACCTTACTGGCCGTTTTGACAATCTTACTCCTCCTCAGAGGGAACACTTGCAAGTATGCTTAGTATTTGGGTTGGGAAGTCAGTAAATTCTTTGCAACTCCTATTATGCTCTCCAGTACACCGGGACCACAATGATTACCCTAGATTTTCGTTTAGCAATAATAGAGGGATGAAGTAGAGCTGGCAACCTTTGCCTTGTATCCCTATAGCCATGCTCGGACTCTCCTTACATGAAAAAGCACTACACGTTGTAACCCTATTAGCAACTAGGTGGACTTGGAGTTAGTGTGACTTGAATTCAAATCTTGCCTCAGATTCTTAGTGTTTGCCCCTGGGCATATCGCTTTCTGTCTTTTATCCTTAGGTTATTCTTTTTTCTCTTTTTAAAAAATCCGTAATATAGGGATAGTAATAGCATCCATCTCCCAGGGTTGTTATAAAGGAAATCTGCAAACTATATAAAACTATACAGGTTAGCCATTATTAATATTAACAAATATGATATAAGCTACAGTGTAACAGAATGGGATGTTCTGGTTTTAAAACAAACTATTTTGACGTATTTAAGGATACAGAAAAAGATTCAGTCCAGTTACTGCCTCGCTCCCTCCCATCACTATCCTCTTTTAAAGCTTAAGTAAGCAGACAATCTCCCAAACTTCCAAATAGCCGTGGCCACTCATTGTCTAATTCTATGCATTTTCTCAACAGGAGACATCGTGACTATATATGAAAAGCAAAATGAAGGCTGGTGGTTTGGATCCTTAAAAGGAAAAAAGGGCCATTTCCCTTCTGCGTATGTGGAAGAACTGCCTTCAGACAACGCAAAGTTGTCTTCAGAGCCCTAGGATCAGAATTTGACCATGGCCCTTCCTCCGCACATTTAACTGACAGAGGAAGTTATCTTTTGAAAATGGATGACTCTTTTCAGGTTTTCACAATGCTTTGAAGTTTTGATGATTTTTCTTGAAACACACAATAATCACAATTTAAGAATGGACGGTGGAAATCATAGAATGTCAGAGCTCCACCTTGGACATCAAACTCCTCATTTTGCAAAAAGTTAAGCTACTTGCCTGTGGTTTCTGAGCTGTTCTGGTGTCAGAGGCTGGACTTGTTGCCCTAGGGCTTAGGCAGAAGGACAGAGAAAGAGAGGCTAGTATTTGAATAGGATCAGATTTAGAGCTGGGAGGGACAACTCCCTCCCCCATTTTGCTGATGAGGAAACAAAGGGTCAAAAAGATTAAGTGACTTAATGAAGAAAGGAAGCATTTACTAAGTACCTACTATGGGCCAGACACTATGCTACATGCTTTACAAATATCATTTCCTTACAACAACCCTGGAAGGTAGGTGCTGTTATCATTCCCAAGCTGAAATCTTGCTTGTGATACTTACTAGCTCTGTGACCCTGGGCAAGTAACTTAACCCTCTTTGCCTCAATTTCCTTGTCTGTAAAATGA
The DNA here is from genome assembly GCA_028646595.1 of Phalanger gymnotis. Lineage (NCBI taxonomy): Eukaryota > Metazoa > Chordata > Mammalia > Diprotodontia > Phalangeridae > Phalanger > Phalanger gymnotis. The sequence continues at coordinate 635,063,417 of CM053622.1, read as the reverse complement.
GCTGGAGAAGGAATGCAAACCACTCCTGTATCTTTGCCAAGAAAACCCCCAACGGGGTCATGAAGAGTCAGAGACGACTAAAAAATGACTAAATAACAACAAACTTTTCGTTCTATGCAAAGTGCTAGCAACCCAAGACCTCTGTTGGCAGGGACTGTGTAAAGAAGAGAATAAAGACAGCTTCTTCAAGCAGCCCCATTGTAGAGACAGTTGGGGCCCTGAGAAGAGAGAAGGTAGCATGCCCACCCTGTTCCTGAAGCCAACAGGTTGAACGGTGATAATTGGTCTGGACACCTTAGAAAATGGCCCAAGGGTAAAGGTTGCACACACCAGAAAGTGAAGGCGGCTGTGCAGATGTAAAGGTGTAGCTAGTTCTGCCCTGCTATCATACAAGGAGGCCTTCCTGTAAGAATGCTTTACGTGCTACTTTGGAGTGAATTAAGTGATAAAGAACCTGTATCACTCCTCACTCCACCCTATATATCATTCCCCCACCCCGGCCCCCCACCCCCTTCAATTATTTTTTTTGTCTTCTCCTTCTAAACTTATGAAGAGAAAATTTTAAGGTAAGGCTCACACATAAGCTGTACTCTGTGGTATTATACTCATCCAGTGGGATATAAATAGCACAATGCTACAGATATGAAAGCCCAAGAGGCCCAGGCTACATTTGCTAGGTGAGGCATAGCTTATAACCTAAAAGAAAAGAGCAGAAAGTTTAATTTCAACCTTGACAATGCAGTAGGGGAAGCTTTTTTCACTTGGAATATTATCTAAGTAATAGGCCATGTGGGACAAGGGATTTGAATCCATATTTCTTTTTTATCTTATTGCTTTCCATCAAGATATGATATGTAAAAAGGACTGTAACAATTGAATGTAGCTACAAATGAACCATTTCATAAAGTAGAAAGTCATTAGGCTGTTTGGACCCTGAGACTATCTATGGGGATAATCTGCAAAGAAAAAAAAAGAATCCTTTTCATTGGCAAACCTATTTTCCTTTGTGAAAATGTTGCTGACTTTTGTATGTTGGAACTTATTTTTTGGCAATCCTTTGCGCATCTATGATTTATTATGAAAAATATTTCCAAGCAAAAGAGCCCTTTAAGCCAAAGAAAAGACACATCTGGTCAGCAATAAAGGATTGTTTATTATCTGCCCAGTCGGTTAGAATGGTTCCTAAGAGAATGGTCAGGTGGTATCCAGGACTAAAGATTGTAGTGAAGACAGAAGTATCCATTTGGTAAAATACTAATAAGCAAGGATGATGAAGAATTAACACATACTCTGTGATTCTATACAGAATAAAATGATTTTTAAAAATATTAATGGTTTAAACTATTAATTGAGTTTTCATAATGTGCTCCATTAAGCTGGTCATTAAGCCATGAATTTTTTAGCTCATTAACATCCTGAAATATGAACACTACAGAGCAGAATAAGGATTCCATTGTCTACATTATAAAGAGTGCTTCCATTTTGTCTCTGACCTCCTACAGTCAAAGTCATTTCAGCCCTCATTCTAACAACCAGAAATCTCTCTACTCACTGGCAATTCTCTGCACCTACAATAACTCATAAACATAAAGACAGTATAAAGCAACCTTCAAGAAACTAAAGTGCCTTCTGCATCATCAAAGATTAAAATATATTCTGGATAGTTTTAGTGTTGTTTGTATTTGATTGCCTCATAATTCTCTGAAATTGGGATATAGGCTCATTGTGGCCAAAAACAAAAAAAGGAAAAAAAATTTTCTTCTCTCAAAATCTTGGTGGCCTTAAAGGTCTAGTAGGGACAAGGAAGTGTCAACTGTCCTTAAAATTCAAATAAGTTATGGTCCTATGTAACCATGGTCCTCTGAGTGTATCCTGGAGATTAGGTTTTGGGAATGTGATCACTCCTGATGGAGCGGTGACAGAGAGCAGGATTTGTAAAGAATGGAGTACTTTTTTGTAGATGTGCTGGAGCTGAAGGAAACCTGAAGTATATTGATCAAAAATGAATGGGCTACAACAATCAACTTATTTCAAAAGTATCGAGAACATAGAAAAAGGAACCACTAGAACCAGGGAGGGCTCATGAAATGCTACTGGCGAAGGTAAATTGGGGCAAAGCCCATGAATTTAGAGATGTGGTCCTGAGGGGGGCAATCTTCTGTTCTGATCCAAGGGAAGCGAGTGCCACCTGCAAGTTACCCAAGGCAACTGATCATGCCAACTCACCTGGGGGACCCTAAGCCTGATATTTCTTATGTGTTATCTGATGTGTGATCATTATTTATCAGAATATTGGATTAATCAGAATACCATCTTGCCCCCCACCCCTTAACCATGTGGTATAACAGTTATGGCAGGTAGGTGGTATAAATAAATAATAAATAAAGCAAAGAATAAAGTGTAGAACTTAGAGTAAGGACGACCTAAATTTGAATTCTACCTTAGCTGGGTGACCCTGGGCAAGTCATTAACCTCACTGTGTCTCAGTTTCTTCATCACTAAAATAGAAATAACAAGAGTACCAACCTCACAAGGTTAGTGTGAGGAATAAATGAGTTAGCATATGTAAAGTGCTTTGCACACCTTAACATACTATATGAATGTTAGCTATTCCTATCATGATGATGATTTACTGAAATAAATGATAGGAGTAGACTGTGTCAAACTTGAATTTAAGTCTCTACAAAAGCAATATATTTTCCTTTCTTATATTTCTTTCTGAGATTATAATGGGATATCAATTTTATTCTTTTTTGGAGGCAATCAGGGTAAATGTATGTTCTATATTGCAGTTTTCCAGCTTTCTTAGAATAATAATTTATTATAATTATTAACACATTAAATAATGTTTTAAGTTTTACAACACACTTTTCTCATAATGAAATGACTTTGACTGTAGGAGGTCAGTGTAAGTACTATGCCCATTTTATAGATGGGGAAAGTAAGACTCAGAGCCTGGGCGTGTCACAGACAACTGGTGCACGTCAGAACTGGTCCTGACTCTAAGGATATTGCTCCTTACTCTCTACCACAGTAGCTTTTCCCCTTTACCTCATTTACTCTTAACTTGTTTATTCGTTAACGTTTACTCATTAATCTTCCTCTCTAATGACGCCTTCCCTACTGTCTACAAATAAATTCATGTCAACCACACCCAAAACAAAACAGCCCTCACCTGCTGTCCATTCCTTGAACTGTGCTATACTTACCCCTTCATGGCTACACTTCTAAAAAGTCTACACTCTCCATCCTTGTCTTAACTTCCTCACCACTCACTTCTCGGATTTTGTATTCTGGGCCAATCCAGTTATTCAGGCTCAGGATTAGGATGCAATGAAGCAGTTGTGGACCATAAAATACAATAAAAACAACTTTGCTCAAAATGATTAACAGAATTCCTAAAGTTAAAAAAGTTATTCAACCAACTAATCCCTTTTACCTCCACTTTTATTATGGCAATTAACAAGGCTAGGTCAGAAAACCATTGCCTCACAGGGCAAGCGGTATTCTGCCAAAACTGGAACACCCAGCTCCCCTCGGGGCTGGCCTTTTATGCTTCAGGCAGAAAGGAAGCCTGAGATAATTATTTGACAAGTGCTTAGCACGAGCCTTGGCACATAGCAGGCATTATATAAACGCTAGACCCTATCTCTTCTCCCTACTCAAAAAAAAAAAAACACTGATGATTCCTACAAAGGTGAACCTATCTTTTTAAGTGAAAAGCAGCCTAGCCCACATAAAATAGATACTCTTCCTACACACCTCAAAACCTGGCCCCCATTTCCACAGCTCCACTGAAAGCTGCCTGTCTTGGTCCCCATTGACCTTCGAATTGTCAAATGGCTTCTTTCAAGTCCTCATCCTCGACCTCTCCCCAGCATCTTGCCACGCAGACCACTCCTTCTTTGTGATTCTCTCCTCCTTTCGTTTCTGTGATGGCTCTTCTTCCTTCTCTTATGGCTGTCTTTGCACCCGTCATTGCTTCTGCTTCCTCCTCTCACATCCAGAATGTAAGACTTGTCCAAGGGCCTGTCCTGATCCTTCTCCATCCAAGCCTCGGTCCTAGCCTCTCTTCTTCTCTCCATAGACCCCTCTCATAGTTTCAGTTACTGCTTCTACGCAGACGATTTTCAGATAAAATATCAGAAACCTTCATGGTACAAGGAGTCTAGCTGCACTTAACAGCATATTTTTGTCTGCCTGTCTTTGCTCCTTTTCCCATTCCCATCCCCATGGCAACTTAGTGAACGCTTTTCAGTGGTACCCAAATAGGGCACTCAGATCACATACCATCTGAAAGAATTTATCAACAATAATAACTAACATTTATGTAGTGTTTACTGTGCCAGGCACTGTGCTAAGCAGTTTACAATTATTATCTCATTTGACTCTCACAACAGCCCTAGGAGGAACCTGAGAAAACAGAGGTTAAGTGACTTGCCCAGGGTCTGAGGTCACATCTGAACTCACATCTTCCAGACTCCAGGCCCAGAGCTCTATCCACAGTGCCACCTAGCCGTCTCAGGGAAATATGACAAAGATTCACAATATTACAGACCAAAGTTCTATGGAAAGGAAGAAATGAAAGCAAAAAGGCCCTAAACCTTCAGATGAGCTACTGTTTTCAAAATACTGTACTTTGCTAAGTTCCCTAGTCACTTAGAAGTCTTCCCACTTTGATTCGTTCTTCTATCAACCTCCCCAGGTGGCCTCAAGTATTACTCTCTATTGCTCTCTGCTGGTTAAGCCCCTGCCATTCCCCATTGCTTCCTGGAGATGGCTTCTGGATTGTTCTTTGGGCTCTCCATTCTCCTAATTCATAAGATCACAGATCTAAAGCCAGGGGAAAAAAAAAAAAAACAAAACTCAAAGGCCATCTAGTCTAACCCCTTCATTCTAGAGATGAGAAAAATGAGTCTGAGAGAGATTAAGTGAACTTCCCAAGGTTACAAAACCACCAAGAGTCAGTAGTAGGATTTGCACCCAGGTCTTTCTTATTCCCTTTCTAGCGCTTTGTCTAGTACACTGTCCCCTGGGGTGTCCCTCTTTCAGGTTCATAATTGCACCCAGAAACTTTCTCGGTTCTTCCCTTTTTTGGTCCAGAGTACAATTACCCATTCATTGATTTCATCCAGTATTAAGTGCCTTCTACATGCTGAGCACCAGGCTAGGTTTTGAGGGATGTAGGACAAGATTCTCTCCACTATTTCTCTTATATGGGCTTAGTCTTTGCAACCAAAAGGAAAAAAAGTTCCTGTCTAGGAGAAATGACAACTCTTCCTGATTAGCCCCAGGAAAGACACCCTTTTGCCCGAGGTCAGTGTCCTTGATTCAAAAGCTATCCACTTGTCCAGAAAGGTGACAAAGCCCATCATTGTTTCATATTATCTCTCTTGCACATTTTGGGAGGTTTATTCAAATTATCTGACTCTGTCCACAACTGCTGAAATTTACTCTGGGTTTTTAACAGTTCTCAAGGCATATGTGCCATCAAAGCGAATAACATTTTTCCTAATAAGTTCTGTGGGAGAAAACATAGAAAATTCCATTGCCAGCTACACATGATGATAATGGTCCTGAAAGCATAACACTGGATGTTGGTAATCTCATCAGCTCCCATAGGTTCAATTATCATTGAGATGTTGCTAGGGCAGCTAGGTGGTGCAGTGGATAGAGTGCTGCGTCCCACATCCCCGAGTTCAAATCAGCCTCAGACGCTTACTAGCTGTGTGAACCTGGGCAAATCACTTAACTCTGTTGGCCTCGTCTATAAAATGAGCTGGAGAAGGAAATGGCAAACTACTCCAGTATCTCTACCAAGAAAACTCCAAAGGGGGTCACGAAGAGTCAGACATGACTGAAAGAACTCAATGACAACAAAATTGGTGATCTCATCAGCTCCCAAAGATTCATTATCATTGAGATATATCCAGGTCCAATTCTGCTCCTCAACTCTAGTTCTGAATCACCAATGGCCTGGTGGACATCTCCATTTGGATGTCTGGTAGACATATTAAACTCACTATGCCCAAAATGGAATTATTCCCTCCTAAACCCACTCTTCCTCCAAACTTTCATATTCAGGTGGCAGAGGGCACCATCGGGGGGTCACAATCGTCCTCCACTCTTTCTTCTCTCTCATGCCTCTTGTGTTCAATAGTCACCAAACTGTGTCAATGATCTTACCATCGCATCTTTTGCATTGGGCCTTTTCTCTCCACTCGCATGGCTACCACCCTAGTTCATCACTTTTTAATAATTGGACCATTGCAATTGGTATCCCTGCTTCTAGTCTCTCCTCTCTTTAAACCATTCTCCACCTAACTGCCAAAATCAAAGCCTGATCATTATTTACTGCCTCCAAATTTTCAGTAGCCCCCTGTTGCCTCTAGGATAAAATAGAACCTTGGTTTTAGCATTTAAAGCCTTTCCCAGTTTGACTTCAGCATACCTTTTCAGAATTACTTTACATCACTTTCCTTCTGGCCCTAGACATTCCAGCCAAACTGGCCTATGTGCTGCTCCTGTAACTTGGCATTCCATCTTCTACCTCCACGAATTGCCCAGGCAGGGGTGGGGAACCTGAGGCCTTGAGGCCAACATGTGGCCTTCTAGGTCCTCAGGTGCAGCCTTTTGATTGAGTCCAAATTTTACAGAACAAATCCTTTTATTAAGGGGATTTGTTCTGTGAGGTTTATATTCAGTCAAAGGGCCACACTTGAGGGCCTAGAGGGCCACATGTGGCCTCGAGGCTACAGGTTCCCCACCCCTGAGAGACTATCCCCTGATCGTGAAAAGCACTCTCTCGGTTCCTCTTTTGGAATCCCTCTCTTCCTTCAAGACTCAGCTCATGTACCACGTCTTAACAGAATCCTTTCTTGGTCTCCTTAACTACTAATGTTCTTTCTCTTCTTAAATAATCTTTTATCTCCGTATCATCAGTTTATGGGTTTGTATCCACCAGAAGACTGCAAGAACTGCTTGTCATTTGTCTTTTTATCCCCAGTACCGAGCAATACAGTAAGGCCCTAACACAGGCTTGCAACACAGTAAGGCCCTGACAAATCCTTGGTCTAATAGATGGAAAAGAATTTAAGTTCTCTGAGGCATGGGATTTACAAATAATAGATAATTTTAAAATGCTGCTGTCGTTTGTCAGAACTAAGAGCCACATTACAGGCTTAACCTTGTTATTCTGTCTTTTAGAGATTCAGTTATATTTGGTGGGATGCAACTTGATCCAATGGCATAAATGAATGAATCCAAAAACGACATGTTAAAATGGTATTGGTTTTTTTTTTACCTCTAAATAATAATCTCACTCTAAGATTCTGTAAAATGTTTATATTTTACAATTTGTGATGTTCTAAACAAATTTCAAGTGTCATGAGTAAAACCTTAATTTCTAATTTCCAACAAGAAATATTTCAATAGTTAAAGAATCCATCTTGCAGTAAAATATTGCACTGGACTCCTCTGCCAGCTCTACTTCTAAATAGCTATTGGGCAAATTGTTCTCTTTGGGTCTCAGTTTCCTCATCTGTAAAATGAAGTGGCTGAATTAGAGGATGATCTTTAAGACCCCTACTCGTTCTGCAATTCTTACGAGTGTCATCTATGACTATCTCCACCATCATCTCAAATGTAACTGATTGATTGACTCACCTGCCAAGAGACAAGGCATGAAGATGACAGTGACCACCCTAAGGGGGAAAAATCCCTGGTATCTTGGCAAAGCCTCTTTGGTATATACATAGATTATTCTCACAAAGGTTTCATAAAAGTTAGAAAGCAGGCATTGGAGTTGGTTGTTCCGTCCAATCCAATCCAACAGTCCTTTGTTAAGTTCTTATTATGTGCAACACCCTAAGTGCCAAGTGCTAAAAGGGGTGGGGAAAAAGGGGTGAAGAAAGGTATATAAAGACAAAGTTTAAAAGTTCCTGATTTCAAGGGAGCTTAAATCTTCCTCCAGGATGCAATTGAAAAACAGATAAATATATACAAGATAATTTGAGGAGGGAGGACTAACATCTAATCAGAAAAGGTTTCTTTTAGGATACCTAAGGTTTAGCACTTCAGTTGATAAAAAATACGTTCTGTCAGGTTTTTATTTGAGCCTTTAAGCAATCTGGAAGGCAGCATGATTCAGTGCAGAGTGCTGGTTCTAGTCAAAGATTATGGGTTCAAATTCTACCTCTGAGCAAATCACTTAAATCTCCCTGGGTCTCAATTTCTTCATTTGTTAAATGAGGTGCCTTCTGGCTTTAAATCTATGATGCCAGTAATTCTAAGAGGCAATGAGAAGAGGAGTCATAAGTGTTGAGGCTAGAGACTATGGAATGCTGAACTTAGGGAACAATAAGTAGATCTTGGCTGGTTTGGTTGTCGTGAGGATTAAATGAGATACTTTGTAAAGCACTTCATACAATGCCTGAAAAATAGTAAGCTCTTAATACTTATTTCCTTCCTTCCTTCCTTCTTTCCTTCCTTCCTTCCTTCCTTCTTTCCTTCCTTCCTTCCTTCCTTCCTTCCTTCCTTCCTTCCTTCCTTCCTTCCTTCCTTCCTTCCTTCCTTCCTTCCTTCCTTCCTTCCTTCCTTCCACTTTCCCCTTCCAACTGCCAATTTCTCAGGCCTGAAGTTCCTACCTTAACTAGAATCTCTTCGACTCTTTGGATCAACTATTTAGAACATCTCTCCCTACCCTAAAAAAACAAAAAACCCCAGCAATTCAAATCAACTATTACACAACTATTACGCCACTATTACGCAAGAAGGGAAAGGGGGACATTATGTCAAGAAAAGTCTCATGTCTTTGGGGGATGCCTGAATGTCAAAATAGGGAAATGTACTACAAGGACCAATCAGAGCCAGAAAGGTCCTCTAAACACTACTTTGGGTCAAGAATCAAGATTAGGAACTATAAAACCTGTGACTATCCCAGACTGCTTTCTCAGTGTCATAGCTATAACTATCCAGTGTGCTTAGAATGAAGCTTAGCAAAGAGGGAGAGTAGGCACAACTCTGTGGGGTTGTTTCTTATGGGCGTTACAGAGCCAAAATTCTGCAGTCTATTCATTACCCAGAATAGTGCTAATGTTTTCAAAACTGCCTGTTTATATAGTGGGTTCCAAAACTAAAAATCAATTTTAACCACTTCCATAATTCTAGCATCATTTTTCATGAAACTTTTCAATTGCAACATTCAAAATTCTTTCTCAACATACACACACGCACACACACTACAACCATGTCATGAAAACTCAAAAATATGCACAAGCCTACCTAACATTTTTATTTGTTTTATTCTCATTCTCTTGCCCATGTAAATGCATACACAAGTGCCTACCCTTTGTTGTAGTTGTTCTGTTGTGTCCAACTCTTCATGACCCCAAGGGCCATAGCACCCCAGGCCCCTCTGTCCTCCACTATCTCCCAAAGCTTGTAATACTATCCATGGGGTTTTCTTGGCAAAGGTACTGGAGTGGATTGCCATTTCCTTCTCCAATAGATCGCCTTTTGTCAAACTGCAATATGGCCTTTCCATCTTGGGTAATCTTGCTCAGCATAGCTCATTTACATTGAGTTACCTACCCTTACTCTTGATCAAAACTATTAGTCTCCTTTCATGAAGATGAGCTTCTTTTATACACATTCCAAAAGTACAATAAACTTGGTATCTGTTAACTTTAGTAATAATGTGCTTTGGCAGATGGTAACTGACTACTTACTCTCACAGGCTTTTAAAAAGAGGTGTGTAAATTTAATAAGCATACAGAATTAAAATACACATTGATTGTAATGGAGAATTTTAGCTCAAATAAAATATGCAACACAGAATACTGAGGGCTCTGGAAAAACAGGACAGAGCAGTAAAGATCTTTGCTATGATTTTGTTAGATTGTAGCTGAAAAAAGCATGAGAGTCACTGAACTTTTTTTTTTTTTTTGGATTAAATGATTTATTTAAGGAGGAAAACCCAAAGAATTTCAACAAAATCTCTCCTCTTGGGGTAACTTTTTTTTGAACACCCGTTTTTAAAACTTTGAGTTCCAAATTCTCTCCCCTCTTCCCTCACCACCCACCCTCCCTAAGGCAAGCAATTCAACATAGGCCACATGTATATCATTATGTAAAACCCTTCCACAATACTCATAATGTGAAAGACTATAGTTTCCTCCTTCCTAACCTATCCCCCTTTATTCAATTTTCTCCCTTGACCCTGTCCCTTTTCAAGTGTTTGTTTTTGATTACCTCCTCCCCCATCTGCCCTC
>CM053622.1:634905054-635052646 GCA_028646595.1 Phalanger gymnotis | reverse complement strand
GACAAGGTCTGTCTGTTGAAGTTTGTAATTTGCTTGTATTTTGTTCTGAAGTTCAGGGTGCTGGCTTTTTCCCCTGAACTGGGTGAATGATATTTGTGTGCTCAATTAAAGTAAGCTTGCCAACCCCTTAACCTTGCTCTCCTTATTAAGGCATATCAAAAGAACCTGGGCTTTCTGGCTGTCCGGCAGCTTTCTGGGTGCTGGCTGTGGGTGGATCTGGACCCCCCACAGAAGCTGCTAGCCAGATTGTGGAAACATCCAGCCTATTTCTTGACCTTGAACTTTATATCAAAGTTGGGCTTTGTTCACCTGGCGTAGGGAGGCACTGTCCCAAGCCTCAGGTTTTTTTATGCTGGTGTTTTGTGCTGGTGCTAGTTCTAGGGGTCTGCAAGCATTTGGTGCTTCCAAGATGGTATGATCCTGGGACCGGTATGGTCACTGCTCTTCTGCACTCTGATCTACAGTCTAGTCTGTACCTGGCACATAGTAAGTATTCAATAAAGGCTTGTTGATTGAGTGAGTGATGAATTATTAGGAAGTTTTTCCTTATGTTAAACCTAAGTCTTCCTCTCTAAAATTTCTACACTTCTGCTCATTGCTCTAAGTTTTTTTCCTCTGGGGTTAAGCAGAATAATACTAGATGGTAGTTAGCAAGACAAATCTATTCTCTAGACTAAATACGTATAATTCCTTCCAGCCATCTTCATGTGGCACAAATTTGAGGCCCTTGACCACACTGGTTGCTTTCTATCATACAGTGTCTGGCTTTTCGATGCTCTTCCTAAAATGTGGCATCCAGAATTCTTTTTAATACTCCAGACACAGTCTAACCAGGGCAGCGTATAGCAAGACCATGACCTCACTAGTCTTAGGCACTATACCTGCCTTAAAGAAGCCTAGGATTATGTTGGCTTTCTTGTTGCCATATCACACTATTAATTCATACTGACTTGCTGTCAACTAAGACCCCTAGATCCTATTCAGACTAAATAACCTGAATACAAGTCTTTTCATCCATAACCCAAAGAATAAAGTATCTTAGGGCTAGAATTTACCTTAGAGAACATTTATCCCAATCTGCCTTTAAAAGTGTAACAGTGAGGAAAGTGAAGCACCAGTCTGGGTATATAGAAAAAAAAATGATGTTCTTTCAGGTGCCAAATTAGCTTACTTTGGCTCTGCTCCAAATTAAAGTTGGAATCCCTTCTACAAAAATCATCCTTTCACTTAATATTTATGAATATTTATGAAGTGCCAACTATAGGCAGTATGCCGTTCTAAGCTCTGAGAGGTATAGAAATGAGCAAGCTATGGTTCTTGTCTTCAGTTCAATTTTCAATTCAATTCAATAAAGATTCAAAACAATAAGCACCTACTATGTTCTAGGCTGCGTAGTAAGTGCTGGGGATAAAAATAAGAAAAAGAAAGACAGTCCCTGCCCTCAAGGAGTCTATAGTCTGGTAGAGAAGGACAACACACAAAAGGAAGCTGGAAAGGGGGTGGTCATCAGATAGTACAGTTGTTTAAGTAGCTTCTTCAAGGAGATTACACATTCTAACCAGAGAGATAAGCCAATAAACCACATACCTTGTGGGGTTATACTGAAGGAGATACCTTGTGCTAAGACTTGATATTCCCTTTAACAGTTCCTTCCCCTTGTAAGCTTTACCCACCACGCATGTCCCAGAGAAACTTGGCTAAAGTCCAAGCTTTTATCTTACAATTACCTCCACCTAAAAAAATATCTATTTGTACATAAATATTTCTCTTTTTGTGGTGGCTAAAAATTGAAAATTGAGCGTATGCCTATCAATTGGGGAATGGCTGAACAAATTGTGACATTTGAATGTAATGGAATGCTGTTGTGCTGTAAGAAATGACAAGCAGGATGATTTCAGAAAAACCTAGAAAGACTTACACGAACTGATACAAAGTGAAATGAGCCACTGTACATAGTAACAACAATATCATACAAAAAAGGACTGTGAATGACTTAGTTATTTCTCAGCAATACAGCAATCCAAGACAATCCCAAAGGACTAATGATCAAAGATGCTATCCACCTCCAGAGAAAGAACTGGTGCCTGAATATAGACTGAAGCATACTAATTTTGACTTTTCTTTTTTTCTTTCCTTTCTTTGAGTTTTCATACACAAAATTACTATTATGGAAATGTTTTATATGACTGCACATGTATAACCTATATAACATTATTTACCGTCTCTTGGACGAAGGGGGGAGGGATGAGAGGATAGAATTTGGACCTCAAAACTTAAAAAAAAAACCCAAATGTTAAAAATTATTTTTACATGTAATTGAGGAAAAATAAATTTTTTTTTTAAAACAGGTTTTGGCCCGTTTATTGAAGTATGCTTTTGTACAGTTTACTTCTCACTGGTCTGTTCTGGTATGCTTCTAATGATATCAGAATCACCTGGATCAATGATAGCCAGTGTACATACTCTGTGGTACTTCCCACATGCTGTACTCAATTCAGTGTTATTGCCATTGTAGTGATGTACGCCAGTTTTGGCCAACATAGCATAATATTCAGTCTCTGATTTCCTCAAGGCTGGGCAGTTGTTGGCTAAGATGACCAATTTGGCTTTGCCTTGTCGGATCATTTTCAGGGTCTGTTTGTAGCCTAGCACATATTTGCCACTTTTCATGACCAGCTGGAGCTTTGAGTTGATGGACTCCAGCGACTTTTTTGTCCTGCCTGCGGTGTGGGAGGAGCCTCAGCCAGAGACCAGCCACCAAGATGACCTGGAAGCAAGAGAGCGAAAAAATAAAATATCATCTTAAAAAACTACCTACCTCTGCCTTTGTGTTGTTGTCCAGTAGATTCAGTTGCATACAACTTTTCTTGACTCTATGGACCATGCTGTCCATGGGGCTTCTCAGGAAAGATACCGGAGTGATTTTCCATTAACTTCTTCAATGGATTAAGGCAGAGGTTAAATGACTAGCCCACACAGCTAGTAAGTGTCTGAGATCAGATTTGAACTCAGGTCTTCCTGACTCCAGGCCCAGCACTCTATGCACTGAGCCAACTAGCTGCCCCCCTTGTAACCCCACCCATCACCTACTTTCTAGAGAAACTTGGTTAACCTAAAGGTCACATCTGGTCAATTTAAATTTTGTGTAGCAGCTCTCATTCACCCGAAAACTACTCCCATTGCCTGGGAACTTTTGTCTTGTGACTTGAATCACAAGTTTTCATGTCTTAGCTGTGGTTAAAGAGGTTTCAGAAGCTGAGGTCCAAATGATATCATCTCAATTCTAAGTCATCAATATTCAATCAGAAGAAACAGGTTGCTTGAGATTTTGCTTTGTCGTCTTGCTAATTGTTATAAAAGACCCTGTTGGCCTTTACTCAAGGTCTCTAGCCACTGAGAGAAGACATTGACATTGACCTAATTTATTGGTTACTGCTTGCCTAATTAATAAATTGATTGTGCTTTTGGAACATGTCTCTCAATTTATCTTCATTTCAGTGAAGACACTCACTTAAAGTGCTACATAAATGTTCATATAATGCTATGACAATCCCACCCCCTATATCTTCAGTGATGATCTCACTAACCTTGCAAAAGAAATCCTTTTTATTGTTATTTCAGCTTCTGAAACTATGTTCCAAAAATTTTTAAAGAAAAAAATATGTAGCAATAACAATCTCCTAGCCACTCAAAACCTCAAAGGAAAAAAAAACCATAACTTACAGCTTTGCTGTCTGTATGCATTTAGTTGATTAGTGAGTCATAAGACATTAGTAGAAAATGATCACAAGTGAAGTTTTTATTGTTCTAAAATCAATTACTTAGTGGAAATGGTGATTATCTTTCTCAGGAGAGTTTAGCAAAAAATATCTGGTGCCAGGGGTACTGGTACACACCTATAATCCCTGGTACTGGGGAAGGCTGAGGCTAGTGGATCTCATGAGCTCAGGAGTTCTGAGTTACAGTAGGACTAAAGCTGAGGGGAGTGTTTACACTAAATCTGGTACAGGTATGGTAAGTCCCTGGAGAAGAAGGCTACCAAGATACCTGAGGAGGAATGGGTTCCAGTTCAGAAACTGAGCCACTTAGAGCTTCTGGGGCCATCAGCAGTGGGAATGGGTGGTAAGTGGCCAACACACTTCCAGCCTGGGGAAGATAAGGAGCGCCATTCTCAAAAAGGCAAAATAAAACTAGTGCCCATATTCTTTTCTTTCTTCCCATTGGTTTGTGTGGTACAATGGAAATAACATCAGCCTTGGAGTCAGGAGAAACCGAAGCTCTAATTACGTTCATAACCCATGTGATCGGACAAATCATTTTAATTTTTTGAGCTTCAGTTTGCTTGTCTGAGAACAAGGAAATGTTAAGCCTGATATACTATTAGTATAGAAGCATTTACTTGGTGGGCGGCTAGGTGGCACAGTGGTTAGACCTCGACCTGGAGTCAGGAAGAGGTGAATTCAAATCTGGCTGTGTGACCCTGGGCAAGTCACTTACCCCTTGTAGCCTCAGTTCCTCATCTGTAAAATGAACTAGGGAAGGAAATGGCAAACCACTCCAGTACCCAAATGGGGTGGCACAACTGAAACAACTGAACAGGGAGCATTTGCTTTGCATCACCTTAGCTATTGCAATATAACAGCTCAAGCTTATATATAATTCTTTACAAAATACTTTTCTAGCACAAGCCTCCAACTTAAAAAGTATACTGATTTTTACCTTTCCCCTCCCATTTTACAGATGAGGAAACTAAGGCTCAGACCAGTTAAATGACTTATTCACCATCACACAATTAGTAGGTGTTTGAGTCAGGAGTTACATCTAGGTCTTCCGACTCCAAGTGCATGCTGCTTTTCCAGCAAAGCTGGAGCAGTGGGAAAGATGTGCCTACTTGCAGAATAAGCTGTTGAGTTTAATTTTAGAAATGTTGGATTTGAGATGATGGTATCCAAGTGGAGAAGTCACATAGGAATTTGGAAATATGAAACTATCACACAGATCACAGTTGAAGATGTAATTTTGAGACATCCTGAAGCCGTAAGAGTACTTCTATATACTGACAAATGGAAGCCTAGAGAGGGGAGCATAGAAGACTGGGAAGAGAGTCTGGGGGAGCCCTTAGAGCTACAGAAGCTAGAGTTTCAAGGTTGGATGGATTTGAGAACAATCCCATTCCTTTCTCAAGAAAAGGAAAGCCTATAAACGTAGTTGAGCTGACCCAAGATTGGGAGTTGATACAGGTATTAAATTTTGGCTGCAAATTATGTGCTGAGAGTTTGAAAATTGTATTTCTGCTTTAATACTAAAAGAAATTTTATCAGGAGGAAATTAACCTAGTTTCTGAGAACTGTAATTAGGGAGGATTGATTGGCTTTTCCCCAGGGTGACAAATTTAGAGGGTACTGATAGTACTTATAGTCCTTCTGGAACTTAAAAACAACGCAGTTTAGAGCCTAGTTAGCCAGACTTTGATTTTTAATTGACTGTGATTTAATTGGTGTTACTACCACTAATTAGTTCACCCTCTTACCATCTCTCACCTAGATTGTTATAGCAGCCTCCCAACTGGTCTCCCTGACTTGTCTCTGGACAAGTGTATGGAGGCATACACTGTCAAAGTGATTTTCCTTAAGCACAAATCCAACCATGTCATTTCTCTACTCTAAACTTCAGGAGCTTCCTATGATGATAATGATAATAATAATAGCATAACAAAATATCAACTTCTATGTTTAGCTTTTAAAGCCCTTTGCAATCTGGCCCCAATTTATCACCATCACCGTACATTCCTCTCCATCTCATAATCTGAGATCCAGCTAAATTGACCTTTTTTCTGTACCTCACACATAGGACTCCCATTTCTGGTCTCATCTTTGCATTGGCTAGTCCTCATTTCTAGAATACATGCCCTCCTTGCTTCCACCTCATAAAATCCCTCCTTTCAAAACATAATGGTAACACTCCCTTTTACTCAAAGCCTTTTCTGATCCCTTCAACTACTAGTACCCTTGTTCCCTAATCACCTTGTCTTTAAGTACCATATATATATATATATATATATACACATATATATGTATATATATACATATATGTATTCTTTTAATCTTTATTCCATATATGTTTATACATGTACTTATTTTCCCCTGTCAGAATGCAAGCCTCTTGCTAAGTAGCAGTTGTTTCATTCTTTGTATTTGTACCCTTAATAGCTAGCACAATGCTCGGTATATAGCAGGTGCCTAATACATGCTTGTTGATTGATTGGTTGATTGATAAGACATAGCCCTCTACCAGTACAGGTCAACTACTGCTCTGCAGCCTGTAGACTCAGAGAGCTATCTGTGACACTAAAAATTTATGTGACTTGCAAAGTATCATAAAAGCCAGTAAGTGACAGAGGCAAGATTTGAACCTGTCTTTCTAACTCCAAGGCCAGCCTTCTGTCACTGTGCCACGTTGCCTCTCAGGTAGAAAGAACAATTAATTAAGATAGGAATCTGTCTGATGCTTCCTTTAAACCCTCCTGGCTACCATACTGTCTCCTCTGGCTCTGCCTCTCTCCATTCTTCTCCCCTTCACTGAGTTCTGAGCACGGTTTGTGCTACTTATGCAGGTCACAAACATCACTAGTTATAGTTCCGATTCTGAGATGGGTTATTGTGTTGAGATTATGTTGGCATGTGCTTAAACCCACGGGAGGCTTTATGCCTTTGCCATCTATTTATTCTTCATGCCTCCATCCCTACAGCCTTAGTCGTCCATGAGAACTGGCCTTTGGGAAAATTCATACTCTCTGCTCCTCTATGTCCTTATGGTAGAGCTAAAGCCAGTTAGGTGGCACAGCAGATAGAGTGCCAAGCCTCAAGTCAGGAAGTCTCATCTTCATGAGTTCATATCTAGCCTTGGACACTTACTAGCTGTATGACCTGGGCCTGTTTGCCTCAGTTTCCTCATCTGTAAAATGAGCCGGAGAAGGAAGTGGCAAACCACTCCTGTATCTTTGACAAGAAAACCTCAAATAGGGTCATGAAGAGTCAGACACGATTGAAAAAAAAAATGACTGAACAACAAAGCCAAGTGAACTCCTGGGCAGGAATGTTAGGGTACTGTTATGTAGCCATTATTCCAGTGCTTTGTAGTCCTATACTTATTAGACACTGAAGGTGTTGTGGGTAAAGTTTTTCCATTCCCCAGTGATGTGTTGACCCCCTTTTCCCCTGAACTGAGACTATGGGGATTTTTCCCTTTCATTAGGGGGTTAATCCATTTGCTTTGGAACCTGGAAGCCACTGGTTTTAATGCTCACTATACTGTTTCAGCTACCAGAAGGAAAGAAGCTGAACCAAATAACCTAGAGTAGGTCTTCTTGAACTTTTTCCACTCTCAAGCCCTCTTTGCCATAGGCAGTTGAGTGGTCTGGGGGCATGTGCAGTGCAAAGCGCTCGTGCTTCGTTTTCAGAACTAAGGCTGCACAATGCAACACAGGCAAGTGCAGCCAGAAGCACCTTGGATCCATTACACATTTGATTTTGAAATAATTTTTGGTTGCTATGCATTTAGAAACCTTTTTCTGTTGTCAAATTTTTCGCCACCCCACGTGGGTCACAACCCACAGTTTGAGAATCACTGCCCTAGAGAACATCTTTCTCAAACTGATTTTCTAACCACACGTGTGACATCATTGGGGTGTAAAAAAATCCTTCATTTGTAAAGGTCAATAGGAGCCTAACATTCAGAAATTTCCCCTAAAGTGAATTATGTCAGATTTTTGTTGTTATTTGAAATTTATATTAGAAAGTAGCTTCACCACAGCATTGGCTATGTTCTGATAGAATCTGCATAGCACTGACCACAGTGCAGCTGCTTAGTAAGCAAAATGGTATAAGAATTCACAGCCAAGTCTTTTTATATATTCACTGACTGCATAAGACAGTAGCTGTAGGAACTGCCCTTTTTTTTTTTATTTGTAGCCAGCATACAAACTATTCTTTTTTCTTCTTTGAGGAGGAAGTCATGGATTCCTGAGGAAATGCTGCCTAGAGAACCTAGCGAGTACATAGCTTCTCCTACCACCCTCCCTCTATGCCTTAGGTGTGGCTGGCAATACCAAGGAGGCATTTAAATAATTCCATTAAATTGTCTCAGAAAAAGTCTTTGGAATTAAAAGACATAATTAGGAATTACTTGGGGCTCCTTTACAGGCTCTCGAACCAATGAGAAGTAGTCATTTCAGCAGGGAACAAAAACTTCCCCCACCCCAACACATCACACTCTGAGAGAGGTGGTGGGCCTGCTCCTTGGACCAGCTGTTTGGAGGCAAGAATATAATTGCAGAAGAGGCTCAGGAATATAAGGTCCCTATTTTGACTCTACATCAACAGAGCTGTAATACTGAGTAGAAAGCAATGCCTCTTGCAAGACAAAAAAAGACTCTGGAGGAATTCTCCTCTGCAGTGGAGTTATAGCTGATGGGAGCTACATAGAACTACAGGGGAGTCAAGATGTATAAATAACATGTAGCATGATCAGAGCTGTCTGTGTGGGGTGAAATGCGTGGAGGGGGGCAGAACCCACTTGGTCATGACTTCAAGTGATTATACTCTTTGTAGAGTTTTGGTCGTTGGAAGTCATCTTTATTTTCTAAGAACTCTTGTGAATTTTATTTTATTTGTCCTTTCAGGGAAACTATCCTTTAATTTTATGAACTGTGTGCTTACAGTTGAGTAGTTGGTCTCAGCATACTCTATACCACACATATATTTCTCCAGGTTTTCTGGGTAGATGTTATTAACCTAGAGGGAGAGAGAAAATATTTTGAATTCTATGTGGACCTTTCAGGCTATGAGAGAATGCTACTCACACACTCTCTTATTTAATCATTCAGCAGGGTGGGTGGTATGGTATCTACCCCAGAGGCTCTCTTTTCCTATGTGTTAATTACTGAGAACTCATAACTGTATGGGATCACATTTCAATCTACTATCTACTAGGGCTTGGTCAATACAGATCCCAAAATTCTGGAATTGTTTTATGGGGATTGGCACCAAGATTCCCCTGCACATGCAGTTTGAGGGCTCAGAGTATCAGCAAAGCATGGCTGCCTCCAAGCCTCAGTCCTCATGCACACCTCTACATCCTCCAGATCCATACTCAAATAACCCCCAAATCATCGTAACATAACCACAAATCTACCACTGAACTCCTTTACCTCCTCACATGCATAGACTAAAATGGCCTCTGCTTGTGTCACTAGTTAATCACTCTCTTCCTAACCCATAACAAGAATCATTTAAAGTCCCTCTGGTTACTAGCATTCCAATCACCTCCATTCTGGTTTCTACATAAATTGTCACTTGTCACAAACACTTAAGGGCCAGCTTCCAGCCAAGCCTATTCTTCTGATTATTATTAGCAGTTTGAGGAGCAACTGCCACATTTTCAAAATCAGTGACAAGTGTTAAAATGTAGTTCTCGTCATCATAGGGATGTCTTTGTCCATGTGATCACAATGACCGTTGGGTCAACAAATTTAGCAAAAATTCACTAACTGCCTACTATGTACAAGACGCTTGTGCTGGCTGACAGAAGATACCATGACATAACACACCTTGACATCTGCCAACGGCTCCTGCTTCAAAGAGGAAGCTAGTCCATGTAAACACGTAAGTAAATGCAAGATAATTTGAGATGGGAAAGACAACTCCATTTGTAGGAGGGTAGTCGGGAAAGGTTTGGAGTAGAAAGTGGCATTTGAGTTCAGCTCTGAAGGAAGCTGAAGATTCTAAGACACAGAAAGGAAGGAGTGAATTCCAGGTAGGCAAACAGGCTCTGCAAAGGCACATTGTGGGGCAGCTAGGTGGAGCAGTAAGTAGAGCACTGGACTTGGAGTCAGGAGGACCTGAGTTCAAATCTGGCCTCAGACACTTGACGCACTTACTAGTTGTGTGACCGTGAGCAAGTCACTTAACTCCAATTGCCCTGCCTTCCCGTCTCAAAAAAAGGTACATTAGTAGGCAAGGTTCTGGGCAATAAGAAGGAGGTTTGTCTAGAATGCGTAAAAGGGAGTAATGGGAAATAATTCTGGAAAGGTCCACTGGAGCCAGATGGTGAAGGGGCACAGGAGCATAGATTTAGGGCAGAAAGGGATCTCAGAGGCCATCAAGTTTAACCCCCTCCTTTTACAGATGAGGATACTGAGGCAGAGGGAAATTAAGTGACTTGTTCAAGGTCACACAGATAGTATCGGAGGCAGGATATGAATTCAGGTTTTGCTGACTCAAACTCCAGTGATCTATCCACGATACCATGTTGTTGTTGTTCAATCTTTTTGAGTTCCATCCAACTGTGACCCCATTTAGGACTCTTGTGGCAAAGATACTGGAGTGGGTTGCCATTTCCTTTTCCAGATCATTTTATAGATGACAAAACTGAGGCAAGTAGGGTTAAGTGACTAGCCTGGGGTAACAGAGCTAGTAAACGTCTGAGGCCAATCTTGAACTCAGGAAAATGAGTAATCCTGACTCCAGCCCCAGCACTCTATCCACTGAGCTACCTAGCTGTCCATAACCCACTATTCCATATTGCCTCTTAAGGGCATTACCTACCAAGTTGAGTCTAGTTTAGTTGTCAAAATGTGTGTCTCATGTTTTCCACTTTATACATCATTTGTATATATGGAGGCAATGTGACAGAATAATGCTGATCTTAGAGTGAGGAAGACCTGGCCTCCACCTCTGAAAGGCATATGGTCAAAGGATATGAACAGGAATTATTCCAAAGAAGAAAAGCAAGCTATCATTATCCATATGCAAAAATACATTCGCCAAATCCCTAAGGATAGAAATGTGAGTTAAATCTACGAGGTTCCATCTCACAGGCAACAAGCTTGGCAACTATGACAAAAACAGAAAATGACAATTGTTGGAAGAGATTGCAAGAGGACCACAGGATGCTAATGTCCTGCTGCTGGAACTATGATTGATACAGAGCAATTCTGGAAAGCCATTTGGAACTCTACCCCCAAAGTCACTAAACTGTGCATACATTACTAGATATATACCATAAAGAGATAAAAGGAAAAGAACACATATGTATACATCTACATGAATATAAATACCACTAGCAATACTTTTTAATTATAGCAAAGAGCTGGAAACGAAGGAGGATGGTCCCCATCAATTGGGGAATGGTTGAATAAATTATGGTATATCAGTATAATAAAATATAACTGTACTACAAGAATTTATGAAAAGACTGAATTCAGAGAAACCCAGGAAGGCTTGAATGAACTGATGTAGAGTAAAGTCAGCAGAACCAGGAGAAAATTTATATAATGACTACAACATTGTCAAGCTGAACAACTCATAGAGGGCTCTTATCAATGCAATAACCAACTACAATCCCTGAGGACTGGAGATGAAGCATGCTTCCCACCTTTTGACAGAGAAGTAACAGACTGGAGAAGGGGTCTCTAGCCAGTTTTTGCCATGGTTTCCCTTGACAGACTGGTGACCCTATCTTAGAAAAAAATGTTTTTAGATAGTTGAAAGAAATGTTAAATTACAATGAGAGGTTATTGAAAATAAAGATGTAACTTTCTCCCCATCCAAATTCATGGATCCTCTGAATTCTAGAACCCTTAGATTAGAGGTAAAGAATGAGACACAACATTTTTGGACATGGTCAATCTGTGGATCTATTTCATGTGACTATGCCAACTTATTAAAGGGGAGGTTCTTTTTATTTTTGGGAGGCACTGTGGGGGGAGGTAACTAAAGGGATATAAGGTTTAATGAGCAATACAAAAAAAGGGAAAAAAAGAAAGATATGTTAATGAAGCACTTAAAAAGTATGGAAAGAACAGAAGGTTTACAGGGAAACACAGATAGCTTCTGAAACTAATGTGCTATATTTAGTATGTACTTTTAAAAAAGCCTATTGCTACTGCCTCTATCACTCACCTTTGACTTCTATATACCTCAGACAACTCCCTAGGTCTTATCTAGGGTCTCCTTCTAAATATCATCTGATTGTTCCTTAGATTATCATCTTATCCATGGGTATAGCCCCAAGCTTCTGTCTTGGCTCTTCTCTCATTCTGTGATTCTATGTTCTCTTTTCATCATTTTATTGGTTTCTATGCAGATGACTCCCAGATCTATATATCCTGCCCTATTCTCCTAAAATCCAGTACTCCATTACCAACGGCCTATTATGACATTTCAAGCCAGAGGTGTAACAGTAAGGCAATAAACACAGCATCAACAATAATCGTGAATATGCCTATGTAGTTCTGTATCACAAAGTATACGAGACTCTCCACATAGAAGGTAGAAGAAGTAAACCTTTTATTCAGACACCAGAGAACCATATCCCATAACCAAATGCTCAGCTCTCACAGCCAGTCAGTCCACTTCATCATAACGGCAAGGAACCCAAAATATTTAATACAAAATATTACAACATGAAGCCTTGCCATCCCAAAACCTTTCTAACCCTCTGCTAGGGTCTTCCTAAAAGCAATCCCACAGTATAGCTAAGTCAGTCTGTTCAGTTCTAACCAACACGAGGGCAGCCATTAGCAGTCATAACTGCTCTCTCTCTCTCTTTCTCTGTCAGCATTTTCTGTGTCATAACTTCCTTTTCCTGTCAGGAAGCTCCTCCTACCACATATAACTTAGGCTTCCTGTGATGTAAGCAGGTCACATAGCCTGTTAATGGGTGGGAAAGATCTTCAAACCTAATTGCTATTACAGAGGTCTGATAGATATGTAAAACTCAGCATGTCCAAAACAGAACTCATTCTTTTCTACCCTCTAAACCCTCCCCTGTTTCTAACTTCCCTATTTTTCAGAGTATCTCCAGCTATCTAGTCACACATGTTTTCAACATCAAAGTCATAATCAACTCTTAATCTTCCCTTACATTGAATCAGTTGCCAAGTCTTGCAAATTTTATCTCTACACTATTTCCAATAAATCCCATAAACATTTGTTTAAGTGCCTACTGTGTGTCGGGCATGTGCTAAGCCCTGGGGATACAATTGATAAAAAGGAATTGTTCCTGCCCTCAAGGAGCTTACAATTTAATGGGGAAAGACAAAATATGAAAGAAAACTGTAAAGGGGGGAGGGACCCAGTGGATACCCAACACAGGAGCATCTTGTTCTGTGCAGCTGAAACAAGGAAGAACAGGAGAATGAGTGGACCTATTATGCACATATACATACATACAAGCACACATATATGTTATTGATGCAATCAATATTATATAATCAACGGAAGGTTTTCTCAAGTTCCAACTCCAGGAATCCTTCCTATTAACAGAATTACATTTGCTTGTTGGTGTTTATAGAATTCAACCCAGACGTGTTATCCAAAGAGGTCTTTATTGCAATATTGTGCTAATAAAATGTTTTATAACTGGCTCTCTGACCAAGATAAGTACATACAACACACTTTTAAATGTAATATGCATTATCATTTTCTCTATCACATTCTCCAGTTTAGATAATAACAAAACAAGAGCATTTGTCAATTTCTGAAGTGTAAATGAATTCTCACTCAGAAAATTTAACAATTGGCTTTCCCCAGTGAGCTGGTTCAAGCTGGCTCTAGTGCATCCTTGTTTTATGTCTGTAAAAATGGTCTATCATAGGCCCCTAGTTTATCTGTTAGCCTACTTTTTAGGCAATGAAAACAAAGAATCTCTTATGATATATTGTGGTAATGGGAGAACAGTAAACTGTTTTGATCTCAGCCTTTGAACTGGAAAGTACATAGGGTTAAATTAAAATCCCTTGCTCAGTTCTTTAAGAGTAGAAAGTAAGAATTAGTATCATCTGGCCTGGTGTCATGGCCCACACTTATAATCCCCATTACTAAGGCTGGAGGATCTCTTGAGCACAGGACTTCTGAGTTTCAGTGACCTGAGATGACTGGATATCCACAGTAAGTCTGGCACGAATATGGTGAGCTCCTGGGAATGGGAGAGCCACTAGGTTGAGCCTCCAGGAAAGGCAGGTCAGTTCAGATTGAAAACAGAGCAGATCAAAGCTCTCACATGGATCAATAGTGGCAATGGGCAAAATGGGTAGACAAAGTCTTAAAAAAAAAGATTGTCTCTTCTTCCATATTATAACAACATTATTGATAAACTGCAAAGATATTATCCCCACCTTCTTTGGCTAATGAAATACATAGGACCAATGGTAACTAAACTGAATTTATCCTATGTATTGTCTTCAAAGAAGCACTAAAATATAATTTTTTGGTGACTTTTGCTTTTTTAAAGAACGTCAGGGGACAAAAATGGGGAAGAGAACCTGAAAGATCTGTCAAAGAGGAATGAAAAATGAAGATAATGCATAGTTTATAAGGCCATAACTTATTATTTTCATCATTTTCATCGGATCAGCTACTGGAAAATAGACTCTCTAATTATAGCTCAGGCACCTTGGAACACCACTATTCCCTTTCCAAAATGATATTATTATTAAAGGTGGACTAATCATCCACAAAATTAATGTGAAACTAGTGCATGCTGTGTACAAATTATTGAGTTCTACATTCCCAGTGGCTAAAATTAGGACAATGAGCTAATGCTATCAACATTCAACAAAACAAAATGTACCAGAAAGTCAGTCAGCTTATAGGATACAGACTTCTTTTTAACACAATTAGAGAAATACTTGGCTTAGATGGATGTTCACTCCACAAACATTTGCTCAGCAACCTCTGACCTTTCTTATCAGGCAGTGTTTGCTTTGATGCGAAAATGATGGACATCTTGTAGCCACAGCCAGATAAGTTGTCAGACTCTGGTCTACAACTGCTTTTACTGCTTATCAAGGAAGACTGGTACAGAGTGTTGTGGGGCCTCTGGCTTGGTCACAAGGGTAATGGATCGGTGACTGGCTTTGTGTAAGTCTTTATCAGTACCATTATCAGTCCTGTGCACAGAGCCCCGCCCCCCCCCCCCCCGGCTATTTTTTTTTTTTATTACAGTCTAAGCCTTAGACTTTTATTAAGGGGATTTGTTCTGTGAAGTTTGGATTCAGTCAAAGGGCCACACTTGAAGACCTAGAGGGCCACATGTGGCCTCAAGACTGCAGGTTCCCTGCCCTTGGAAGCAAGGGCTAGAGCTATCATACAATTATTATACTGTATTATCATACAGTTAATTTTAAAATTCCTGTAACATAATCTCTGAATTGAAAGCTTGGGTAAAAAACACCAGTGGAAAGTTAGCACAGAGAGATTAACAAGGAACATGTGCCAGTGAAAAGTTTGCTTGGCACCCTGCCCCTCCCCAGGTATTCATTCTCCTTTAGAAATGGGAACTAGAAAGAAGCCAGCTTATTTATAAGACTCAATTCAGCCATTTAGGACTAGACTGAATTTGATCTCAGCTTTCATCTTCATTTGTCTGACAACGGAATGAGATGCCACAGGTGGCTTTTCTCCTTCATTATAAATTTTTTTTTAAATAAATACCTTTATTTTCTACTTGCAATACGGACAGTAAGTTCAGCCTGCTTAGAAAATTACAAAGTGTAGTTCCTGCAATCTTACCAAACAACACTAACAGGGGCAAACTTTGTTTATAGACTGGTTTTACAATGAGTTCTTCTTTGAGAGGGTTTGCCTTAGAAACAATCCTCAGAGCCTAGGGTTCCAGTATCACTATTATATTCACTCTGCACTTTCAACAAATTCTGATTCTTTGCAAAATCCATCTCAGGAGTACACTCAAGAGCAAAAACTGTGGTCTCAAGATGGCAGGAGGCAGGGGAGTACAAAGAACACTGATTCAGAGGTCCATCATCTCTGACCTCTGATGCTCACTACCTGTGTGATCTGAGGAGAGCCACCAAACCTCCCTGTGATTAGGTTCCCTCCTCTGACAAATGAGGGGGATGAACCAGATGGCTTCTGAGGTTCCTTACATTTTATTAGATTTATGATCTCAAGATATTTATACGTTGACTCCCCCATAAGAAAGAAGGCGTGCTTCTTCAGGCAGATGTTATTTTGTACCTTTGTTTGAGTCCCCAGCACTTAGCACAATATAAGTGCTTAATAAGTGCTTGATGACTAATTTGGCAGATAAATTGGACTACTTGTATTAAAAAAGGATCCAAACATTCTAAGTTTCTAAATAGAAGCTGGATGACCATTTGCTGGGCTCGTTATAGTAGTGATTTCTTTCAGGTTCAGGTTAGATTTTTGTTGTTCAGTCGTTCTCTTGGTGTCTGCCTCTTTGTGACTCCATTTGGGGTTTTCTTGGCAAAGATAATGGAGTAATTTGTCATTTCCTTCTCCAGCTCATTTTACAGATGAGGAAACTGAGGCAAATAGGGTCAAGTGGCTTGCCAGGGTCACATAGCTATTAAGTGTCTGAGGTCAGATTTGAACTCAGGAAGATGAGTCTTCCTGACCCAGATCGGGTACTCTATTCACTGTGCCACCTAACTGCCCCTATATGGATTAGATGGAGGCTAAAATTCCTTCCAACTCCACATTCTGTGATTCTGCTATTACATAATCTAAATCAGAGATTTTTAACCCTTTTGTGTCATGAATCCCTTTTGTAGTCTCTATCTTTACCCCAGATGGAGTCTATAGATTCCTTCTCAGAATAATGCTTTTAATTGCCTAAAATAAAGTGCATAGAATTACAGAGGAACAAATTATATTGAAATCAACATGTTAAAAAGAGCAAGATTATAGATTCCAGGTTAGGAACCTCAGATCTATATAGAAACTGAAGCTATTTGAGCCTTGTTGGACTGATCTGCTTCATATTCTGCTTTTTACTGTAATTATTTATAGATGAATAACTGAATACATGAAGGGTCTCTGATTTAATCAGTGTGGAGAGCTCCTGGTGTGGGAGCTCCTTTCGTCAAAAAAGATTACCACCCACCTATGATAAGTTCTAGAGAGTCTCCTATTTTCACTGCAAAATTATAAACTCCTCGAGGACGGGGATTATTTCTTCCTTTTGCTATCTCCCGCAGAACATATCACAGTTCCTTCAATGTAGTTGGTTCTAAATGCATGTATTTGCTTGTTTTTAGAAATTTTAATTCTAAAATTCACTAAGATTCAAGCTATCTGCCACTAGAAAGGTATTCTTTTTTTGGAAAAGGAACTAGAGGGAAGCCAGCTTGTCTGACTCAATTCAGCCTAGCAGGACTTGAATGAATCTGATCTCACAGCTATCACTTTCATTTGTTCTTGCCCTGGTTTATACCGGGTGGGGGTACCAGGGCAACCAGCCTGCAAATCCTAAGAGCATCCTCTATGCGCCTTGATGAAATTCAGACGAGGAGATCCCAGGGCCTATGTCAGGATGCCCCTGCTCTCTCCCTTCCTATTCTATTTTCTCCTCAATCTCCTCAGGCCAAATAATACCCAATTCACCAAACCACTCTCCTCCCCTGCTCTGAAGTTTTCTACACCAAAGCTGTTCTCTGCATCTATCACCTCTTGTCACACACCAGTAATCTGCCTTAAATATCCTCATCGGACTGACTGTAGTCGACCTCTCTTCTCCTCCATCGCTTTGCTTTAGTGAGAGTTATGGAAGGAAATTTCCTAGCCAAAATCTTCTTCATGGGCATCTCTCCATCTCCCAGTCCCATAGCTTCTAGTCTAAAGAATGCTGTCTTTGTGTCCTGTTAGCTGAGATATACTAAATAGCTTAGAGTAATAAAATTACTTTCCTTTTTAAAAAAATCTGTATGTCAGGCTCTTTACTAAATTAGGTAAACCTTCCTTCCCATGAATACAAACTAGGCTTTCACTGGATTTCTATTTGCAGGGAAATTTCAAAATGGACTCCATCTTCTTCTGGTTAGCCATCTCCATTCTCGTCATTTTCATATTCTTCTAGGTCTCATCTTTCCTAGGACAAATCCTCCAACCACTTTTTCTCGAGGGAGAGCGGTTGTAAGGAGCAGAGAGGTGAGATTTCTATCTTCTCTAGCACTTATTTTATAAAATAGACGCCCTCTGCTCTAGAGACCGAACTCTAACACTATTCTCAAAGATAGAGGATTTCCAGGGCAGAGCCATCTGAAGAAAGTTGGTCTCTGTATTATCGATAAGCAACAAAGCTTTCAGCAAAATGAGCAAAGTGTAATGTGTAATAGTAATTAATAGTAATTTAGTAGCAGTAATAGTGTAATCGTCTTAAACTGGTACCCTGGGAACCTACCCCACTTGAAGTTACGCTGCTTGCAGTTGTGCTCCGAGCCCCCTAATCACTGAATCTATTCTTTTAGACCGGCTAGAACATATCATATGACTTTACAAGGAGGAACAAGAATAATTTACACGTGAGAGAGATCATTATGACATCAAGAAAGTATGAATCAGGGGCAGCTAGGTGGCGCAGTGAGTAGAGTACCAGCCCTGCAGTCAGGATGACCTGAGTTCAAGTCTTGCCTCAGACACTTGATACGTGTACTAGCTGTGTGACCTTGGGCAGGTCACTTAACCCCAATTGCCCTGCCAAAAACCAAAAAAAAAAAAGAGTATGAACCAACAAGTTGTATATAATACATTATTAGTATTAACTATCATAAATACAGTACTTGAAGTTTCACAATTAGCTTTAGATACATTTTTTTCCTCCCAACAATTTTGTCAGTTCGGTGTTAGTGTCATCCCCATTTTTGTTATTGTTCTGTTGTGTCTGACTCTTCATGTTAATGAATGGCAGAGCTGTGATTCGAACCCTGGTCCTCTGACTCCTTTATTCATTGTTTTTCCTACTCCATCAATCCTTCCTTTCCTTCCTACTGCTGGCAAATTGAAAGAGTAGATTGGATAAAAGAATAATTCATCCAGTCATTTGTAAGAAAATTAAAGATATTTCGAGATAGACTTTGGATAATTTATTCATTTGTTTACTCATCATAGTTAATGTTTTACCTACTAAAGATCAGGAATATTTTAGGAAAAAAACTGTTAGTGCCACTGGCTAAGGAATAAGTTCAAAGTTAAGAGTAGCCTTATCTTTGTTACATTCTTTTAACAAGCAGAGTACAGCCCCACCCATTATTTCTGTTCTGCTGGGTAGAGAGCTTAAAAGTACTACTTGTTCCATTAACATGTGACTTTGATGGTTTCTTAGGTGATCTAAGTTTAAGCTAATGGATGCATTGGTCTGGATCAGCGCTAGAAAAGTGAGATTAATGGAAGAACAGCTGTAGGGGAACCATTTGTAATCATGTCATCCAGGTATCCCAGTACTCCTGGGATGTGGGCCAAAATGGAGGTAATTATTTTCTGAAGGCCACTGAAGTCTGAATTCAGTCTGGAAGGCATTTATTTGTACTGAATGGTGAAGTAAAAATGATTGGATTGTTTTCAATAATGAGATAGCCAGATATCTTATCAGTTTCAAAAAAGCCAAATCCATTCTCATATTTGTGGCAAAAGAATATTGAATATGAAAATGACTTTGCAAATCAGTGGTTTTAAGATCCTTCTCCTCCCTGCCCCTCCCCCCAATCACTGGATAGAAGAGATAAGCTAAAGGCCAACAAATTGAAATAATGTAGAATTATGGGAAGTCAGCTGTGGGTGGTTCATTTTGTGAAAGGAAAATCTCTCCTGAAAACACTTGTAATCAAATATTTGTTTTTATAATATGGAATATTGATTTTAAAAGTGAGGAAAACTCTCACCTTCCAATTTCAGCATAATATAATCAGGTGGTGTAAAATTAAAATCTCAGAAAAGGAGAGGTTAGTCAAAATGAGCTGAAAAAAGATTTGGATGCCATCTGTCTAGAGATGTCAATTGAAAAAAAAAAGGGGAATATAAGGAAAGGGACAGAGCAAAGACTATAGTTGGGAAAGATAAGAGCGGAGTTCTCAGTGGGAGAGGTCATGGGGCACAAACACCCAAGAACTAAAAATAATAAAGATTTACCAGGGACTTAATTATGGGAAGTTGGTACAAAAGGAAATTAAGGGGGTGTGTGACAGTAGCAACATCAAGGGAAGCAAACAAGTCTCCACTGAAATAAGAGACTCAGGTTTGTCCATGAGTAGAGAAAAAAGGCTGTGTAGTTGGAGAATCAGAGGTTTGAATTAGTAAAGAGAAAGTGGAACCAATTTCAGTTTCACTTGGCAAGGGAGAGAAAAGTGAGAGTGTGGAAGTTAGTAAGACAATTTTCTAAAGGTTGATAATTCAATTCAAAGAAGTATTCAAAGAACCAAAGAGCTTGAAAATGAAGAGGAGCTGTCAATATTTTAAAAGGAAAAGAAGACAGCGAGAGAGAGACAGACAGACAGACAGAGACAGAGAGAAAGAGAGAGAGAGAGAGAGAGGGAGAAAGAGAAGGAGGACAAGGAACAAAGGATAAATAGGATGAAAGTAGTGTGTGATGGCAGATGGACACTTTCAATATGTGATAAAGTGAAGAACTCATCCCAATCCCTGCATTTTGAGTGGAGAGTTACCACCTACTGCTATCTGGCTTACAGAAGAATTACATTAATTCTCTTTATTTCGAATATAGTTAAACACCTAATGTAGTTGGCTAGAGGTCAGGTCTATTTCCTTTATCTAATGTAGGTTGGGAAGGAGTGGGAGTAGAAGAGTATCTTTAGATATGTGCCTGAAGGCAGAACCAAGATATGCAGCTGAGGTTTCTGTTCAGCAGTCACTTAAAAAAAAAAATTGACATGCTATAATGTCAATAATAATATAATATAATGTTGTTGTCGTGTTCGACTTTTCGTGACCCCATCGACCATAGCACGTCAGTTCTTTCTATCCTCCATTATCTCTTGAAGTCTCTCTATTGTTATCCATCTCATCCTGTCATCCTCTTTTCCTTTTGTCATCATTTTGGTACCATCCACAGGGTTTTCTTGGCAAAGATGATGGAGTCGTTTGCTATTTCCTTCTCTAATGGATCACTTTTTGTCAAAACTCTTCCCCATGACCATCTTGGGTAACCCTACAAGGCATAGCCCATATTTTCATTAAGCCATACAAGCCCCTCCACCACAACAAGGTGGTGATTGGGGCGTAGACAGGAAAAGAGACATACCACAATACAACTGTGTGAGATTTCTCGTTTTCTTCCTGTTCATTCAATAGAGGATTGCTTGATATCCTGGATTCACTCATTCAACAAACATTAAGCAACTATGTACTGGTACTATGATGACTAAACAGTCTCTGCCCTCAAGAAGCTGACTGTTTATTAGACAGGCACAAAGTTTCTTCTTCAACCTTGTTTTCCTCCATATACTCCGATCTGGGGCACTGGCTTCCTTGCTGTACCTCACAGGTCAGTCCATCTTTCTACATTGAGCATTTTTACTGAAATGTTCTCCCTCCTAATATCTTCCTCCTGGTTTCCCTGGCTTCCATCAAGTCTCAGCTAATCCCACCCTCTGTAAAAAGCCATCCTCAGGCCTTTTCAATCTTCATGCCTTCCCTCTGAGACTATTTATCCTGTATACATTGTTATGTGTACATAGTTGTATGTTTTTTTCTCTGATTAGACTATAAGTTCATTGAGAGTAGAGACTATTTTTTGCCTGAGCACAGTGCCTTGTACATAGTAGGTACTTAATAAATTCTAGTTGACTGATAGATAAGCCCATGATCATTTAAAGAGACATTGTACATGCAATGGTTTCCCAAAAGGACAAGTTGTTTAAATTGAGCCTTGAAGGAGGATTCTAAGAAGGAGAGAAGGAAAACAGGTTTGCTGTCCCATTTTTACTACTTCTGGGGTCATTCAGTGATTCACAATCATTGCTCACGTGTGTATGCAAGATACAAGAACTAAAAGGCTAGCTGATGAATCAGTCTCTTATTAAAAGCCTTTGCTGGGCTTTTAGCAAAGTAGTTTATCAATGGTCTATTTCCAGAAAATGTAAACCTAATCCCATTACAGATTTATCAATTGCCCTCTCTTTAGCAATGATATAAAAGTGACTCAATGACCTCCAGTGAATTGGTAAGAGAATTCATAATATATGAATTTTGATAAAGATTGGTGTTTCTTATCTAAGCCAATAGGATAGTTTAACAATAGCAACAGGAGCAAGGGGAAAAAAGTTTGCATGAAAGGGGTTGTTTTCAAGGTTTGCTAATTAGGTAACCACCTAATCACTTAACCAGCTAGACTTAATGGCCATGGAATAGGTACAGAAGAAAGGAATTGGATGGGACAGCAGCTGGGAAAACTTTCATAGGCTGTTGGATATTGGGAGCTAGGGCAGGGTAGACCCTGTTGTCTTAAATCATATTTAATTATATTTTTGTGGGAAAATATATTCCTACTTACAAATGGACTTTCTAGAATACAATTGAAGGCTTTCTATATTTGTTTAACCATGGGAATTACATAGTAATTAATATTAATAATTATGTAATATATATAATTAATATTAATAATGATAATAATAAATAGCTAACATTTACATAGTGTTTTAAGATTTGCAAAGCACTTTATAAATTTGATCTCATTTTATCCTCATAAAAACCTTGTAAGGTAGGTGCTATTATTACCATCATTTTACAGATGAAGAAACTGAGGCTTAGACAAGTTAAGTCACTTGCCTACAGTCACACAAGCTAATGTTTGAGGCAGAATTTAAACATATCTTTCTGACTCCAGATCCAGTGCTCTCTCCATTGTGCCAACCAGTTAGTTTGAAGAGATAAACTACATGAATCAAATCATTCTTTAATATTGAACACAACCTCGGAGTCTAGAGGACAAATTTTCCTTCAGATTGTAAGCTTTTTTTGAAAAGCTTATTAATATCTTTTAAATTTTATTCATTTTTAGAATTCAATTATATTTTATTTTCAGTTCCAAATACTCTCCCACCTCCCCTCTCACTATCTATTAAGAAAGCAAGAAAAACAAAACACATTATGAATATGTATGGTCAAGCAAAACAAATTCTTGAATTACCCATATACATGTATATGTATGATTGTGTGTGCATGTATACACACACATACACACACACACACACACACACACACACACACACACACACACACACCCCTCAATGTGCTCTGCCCCTGGAGGAGGGTAGTATGTTTCATCAGATCATAGGATTTAAGATTTTAGAAGCCGGAAGGGACCTTGGAGGTCTAGTCCTCTTATGGCTCTACTATTTAATAGATAAGGAAGCTAAAACATGGAGGGGCCAAGTGACTCTTTTCACCTTACTTACATAGAGATAATAATTGAAGTTGTGAGAGTCAAAGACATTGTGAGGAGAAAAATGTGGAAAGAGAAGTGAAAAGGGTCCAGGACTTAAACTTGGAAGATGCTCCCTAGGAAGTAGGAGGAGAAAGAGGATTGCAAAATGGTGGTCAAAAAGGTAAGAAGAGAAACAAGATAGGCTTATGTTAGAGAAAGTAAGAGAAGATAAGGGAAGGGAAGGTGGCCATCAGGGTTAAGTACAACATGGAGCACTTTCCCAACAATTTCTCCCCATACTCTTACTCCCCAATCCCTTCTCATTCTTTTTCTTTTACTTCTCCTTAAAACTGTCTTATGAAATTCCTGTTTTAATGGTGATAAAAATAAAAGTAATTATTATTATTATTATGAGAAAAATGAATGAAAAAAGAATTTATTAAGAGTTTACTTTGTGCCAGGCACTTTTCAAAGCACATTCAAAGAAAGACAATCCCTGTGCTCAAAGAACTTACATTCTAATAAGACAACACCAGAAAGGGGCATTGTGGTCTAGGAGTGCACAGAGGTGCTGAGTAGAATCATAGGGCCTTTGATTGACGGGACATGCCTTTGGAGAAGCAATAATAATGTTGGTTGGATTACTATTTCCAGGGCAAGAGAAAGAACTGAGGTGGGGGCTATATGCTCAAGGATAGATAGAAAGAAGCTGGCAGGTGCTAAAGCAAGATCAAGTAGTTGGGCCTTTCTGAGATGGTGAGCTCTTAGGACAGCACGGCCCCAGGGCTGAGAGAGAAAATGTGCCATGATTTTGAGAAAACTGGTCTCAGAGTCAGGGTTCAAGTCTAGACTTAGGTTGGTGCATCCTCATGATGTGGCTCTGAGCAATTCAGTGTCCTTGGGCAATCTACTAATGACTATAAATTTCAAAGAAAGTACTAATCTGCACTGGTAGGGAGAGTTTCTTCAATGTGAGTTCCCTAGGCCCATGAAATCACAGGTCCAGTTAAAAAAATTCCAACTCACATTGCTATACAGTGATATAAGATTTGCAAAGTACTTACATACATTATCTTATTTGTTCATCTGTGAACTTTCTTTTATCTTTGCTCTTGTCTTCTAAGGTTCCAGCCATCTCCTGGCATTAGACTCTCTGTGAGTTAGCTAAGTAAGGCACAGAGCTCATTTCTATGCCAAGCATATCCTGTCTGTAGAATATTAAGTAAGGAAAGAGCCGAAAGTTTAATTTTTTAAGATGATATTGCAGAAAAGGAATGCATTTGACATCATTCACTGTAAACAGAAATGGATCATTTATGCCCTGATTTAAGGACAAACTGAGGTTGAAAACGAACATTATAAATAATGTGATACTAACACTGCTTGAGAAAAAAATAGAGAAGAAGGGGAAGCTAAGACCGAAGCTCATTACTTTATGTCTTTGCCCATGGCTCATTAAAGATACTGCAAACAATTTAGAACCTGAGTCTGCAAAACAGCCAGAAGCAGAGACTCCAGATAGCCAGAGTAAATTAGTGATGTAAAAGAGCGATAAGCCTTTAGCCGGTTTAAAACTAGTCTTTGGAAAATCTAGGATTTATTGTCATCCTGATTTCACAGAATAAAAAAATTACACATATAAAAATGAAAATTCAGAGTTACAGGGCTGAAAGGCAGCTGGAGAGGTCACATAATGTATCCCTTTGTCTCTCTAACGGATGGCACAGAAACCATGTCTGAAAGGCAATTGTCAACGTTGGCTTAGACAGCCCTAGAGAACGAGTGTGTACCCTGACTCTTGTTTATAGGGTCAGCATTATGAACTGTTAAGGCTCTCTCCCAGCCAAATGGCTTATGATCACAGCCAAACACGTCTTTTGCTTCTACTTAGATGAGCTCAAATAGTTGGAATACTGAGACCAGAAAGCTGGGGTTCTGGCAGCTTGCTTGATAACATCTGAACTGTGTTGACTTAATGAATGCTTTATTTATGCATGTGTCAGAAATGGAACCTGAACCCAGATGTTACTGGTTTCTGAGGCTGGCTCTCTATCCATTGAGTATCCGTATAGGAGATGTTTAATAAATGCTTTTTGTTTGATTTAATAATCAAAGAAGTTAAGCATTGTTTCACTATGAATATAGTGAATTGAATAAATGAATATAAGGCATTTTAAAGTAATATGAGTTGCATCAGCTAAATTCATTCTATTAGTGGGAAAGAAAGAGGCTGGGATCAAACAGAGCTAGGTGTCCCTGCCCCCGCCCACCTGCCAATTCTGACTCTTGCTGTTTGATATTTTGGGGTGCTTGTAATTACCTCTCAACTTCCATTTCCTAATCTGTGAAATGAGGATCATAATTCTTACAATAGCAACTTCAAAGGGTTACCATGTGGGAGATACATTGCAACCCTTAAAGCACAATATAAACGTAAATCATCATCATTATTATTATGCAATGTTATGCTCAACAAATATTCAGTGACCTAACTAGAACTTCACTAGAAGTGAAATGGGGCACTTATAGGGGAAGAGCAAAGTTTTGTGAGAGCATACAGAAGGCTAACTAACTAACTTCCTGCCTTTTTTCTTCTTTCAAAATTCTAAGAATCAGCTTGAAAACATTAGTCTGAGAGGCCTGGTATGAAGAGTTCACACATGAAATGAATGAAACTAACTTTTGGTCATTAACAGGTCAACTTGGAAATGAAATGGTGGGTATAAGTTGAGCCCAAGAGAAAAACCTCAGAATTATGAATACATTACCAACGTTTGTGTCCCGAATAGAACAGATCTATTTATGGAACTGCTGTCATTTAACAAATGCTTATCAATTGTCAGATTGATTTCACTGGTTGGTGGCATGGGCAAGGCTAATAACAAGGTCTTTCCGTTGCTGTTTCAGGGTAAGAATGTTTCAGCTTTAGTTATTATTCGTTCAACCTTTCCCCCAACAAGTTCAATTTCAATTCATATTTATTATGCAAATTACAAATTGTAAGACCAGAGAAAGCTGACACAGATCCTCTGGAAAAGGAGTCTGCAGTCTAAAATTGTGGAAACAATGTATATATTCTATATATCTTATCTTTTATTATACATATTATATTATATTAAATTATATTCATGTACATTGTATATTATAGATATATGTGCATACATATATTCATACGAACAAAAATGATGATGCAAAAAAGGATGATGTAAATTATATTTTTATGGGCAGCTAAATGATATAGTAGATAGAGACCTGGGCCTGGAGTCAGGAAGAACTGAGTTCAAATTATACCTCTTGTGTGACCCCTTGCCTCAATTTCCTCAACTGTAAAATAATTCACACAGTGAATACTTCCCAGAGTTGTTGTGAGGATCAAATGAGGTAATCTTTGTAGAGCATTTGGTACAGTGCCTGGCACATGGTAGGGTCTGTATAAATGCTAGCTGTTAAGTTATAAATGCACAGGAGAAGAACGGGCAAGGAGGTATTCAGATTTTAGGAAGGAAAGACAACTTTCTGTTGGAAAAAGCAGGAGAGGCTTCATGAGAGGGTGGTTCCTGAGGCAGGCCTGAAGTAAAAGCCTCTTTGCATTCTAGGAAATCACATTCGCCCTCCTTCTATCCTTTCGCCTGCTACCTCATTCCCTACTACCCCACCAGATGGGCATTCCAGCCCCTGCCCTGGGGCCCTGTGCTCCTAATTGGTGAGAGTTCATCATATCTAAGTAGACCCAGATCCACTGGTGCATAATAATCATTTTCATGCAAACATCTTGGCTCGTAAAATCCCTCCTCTCGTACCTCCCTGCTCCCCACACATAACTCTTGGGCACAGTTATCCAGTAAGTCTTATCATTTGTGGAAAGGAATCATTCTATGGCTCTACTGATCATCCTTGTAACTTCCCTGAACACATCTTTCCCCAGCCGCCATGCTAACTTTGTGTGATTTTCTATTACAATATAAGTGGCTTGAGGGCAGTGAGGGCTATCTTGCTTCTTGCATTTTCGTACTCAGCACTTAACACAATGATCGGCACAGTAAGCCCTTAATAAATAATTTTTTCATTCATTTCTTCATGTTGGATGTGTTCCAACTTCCATAAATGCTTTCTCTAATTGAGGAGTTTCTCTAAGCCCTTGACATAATACCAAAGCATTAAGCAACTGATGCACTCAGCACAAAATTCTAATTAAAAAGGAAAATTCAGCTGCTCTCAAATTAATTTTAACAAGAATTTTCAGACTCTTCTAAAGTTTTTTTGGGGGGTGGGGATAAATGAAGAGGCTGCTTTGTTTTGGTTTTAGTTAAAGAACTAAAAAGAAACTGGTAGAAATGACTTGAGAAGAAGCATATATAAACTGAAAAGGTTAATGGAATTATAGATCTGAAAGAGCCACTAAGAAGTCATCTAAGTCAGTCCCCTCCCTGCCTTCTCATGGGATTTGTTATTGCCACTCCCTCTACCACTGCCGCCACCCTCAGCACATAATATAGAACATTCAGATTCACAGCATTGCATTTCTGGCTCACAGTCAAACCTCAGTCTTTCTTTCTGGTGCTTACCTGCTCCTTCCTGACTCAGTACAAGTGAATGTTTGTTTTGAGGCCTTGTGCTAGGGCCTCGTGAACATACTGTTTTTGACGGCCCATTTCCCTAATTTTTCCAGTTTATATACTATTCCTATCTTTTGTGATATTAACAACTCCGCCCGGTTTGTACTTGCTGCTGACCTAATGAACATGCTCTTAGGACTCCAAGTCACTGATAAAATGACTCAACAAGAATGGCACCCAGCTGGTGCTTTAGTGACCTAAACTTTTGCTGTCCCACTTTTGTGTCTCACTACTAATTAGAGGAAATGACATATAGGAAGAGCCTACCCAGCATAGAGGATAAAGACTCAGTCTTGGCATCAGGGTTTTACTGGGGTTAAAGTTTTGCTTCTGACTATGTATTAGCTGTGCCAAGGGCAAACCAGTTCATCTTTCCGTGCCCCAGGCAATTGGTTAAATCAAATGGTTAATCTGTAAAGGGACTTCCCTGTTGGATTAAATCATAGGTTGGAGTAACAACAAAAAACATTAAGCTTTATATAGTCAGACAAGAATATGAACTGCCTGAGGGTAAAGAATAAATGAATGGGGAAAAAAAAGCATTTACTAAGTACAATGCACAAAGCATTGTGCACAGTTTCTGTCTTTTGTCTTTGCATCCCTAGCACCTAGCACAGTGCCTTATTGATAGCAGACCCTTAGTGTGTATATTGAATTGAATTGAATATAGTGATTTAAAGTTTGTGAAATGCTTAACTTAATTCATTTGAGCCCCACGACAGTTATCCGTGAGGTAGGTTATCCCAGGGGTTGTTATGCCCATTTTACAGATGAGGAAACAGAGATTCGGTGGTCATGTGACTCTGCTTATGCTCACACAGCTGGCGTCTGAATCGGGGTTTTAAGCCGGGTGTTCCTTTAACTTCCAGGTCTTCAAGTATAGAACTTGATCCCGCTATTCCCTGCTGCCTGGTAAGAAATTTTAGCAACTTTTCCTTTCAGAGCTACTACGTGGTGCAGTGGATAAAGTACCAGACTTGGAATTAGGAAGACATCTTCCTGAGATCAAATCTGGCCTCAGACACTTTCTACAACAACAACAACAGCAGACACTTAATAGTGGTATGACCCTGGGCAAGTCACTGAACCCTCTTTGCCTTGGTTTCCTCATCTGTAAAACTGAGCTGGAGAAGGAAATGGCAAACCACTCCAGTTATCTCTGCCAAGAAAACTCCAAATGGGGTCATGAAGAGTCAGACATGACTGAAAATGAATGAAACAACAAACTTCCTTTTAAAACAACATAAAACCTGGAATTAAAAAACTATTTTCCATGCCATAGACTTTTTTTTTAGCTGAACAATTGTTACTTTTTTTCCTCATCAAAGATCCAATAAATAAACTGATAACCATATTCTATTTGAAATTAAAATGCCTAGCTTTGAGGCCTCATTGACATGTGGTAATGACTTTCATATTCCTCTAGTCAAGCACAGAAAAGCAAATGTCCGACCTTTAGAGAAATGAACTGTGCAAAAACTACAAGCAAACATGGACCAACTGTTCACACAACACAAAGAGGGTTGCATAAGACATGCATTGTCCCCCAGCCCCACTTTCCTCATGATTTGGTGCAGATCAGCATGTACTTCAGAACCTCTTTTTCTCCAATTAAAATCATAAACAGACAAGCTTTTCACCAGCAAAGGGCCAACGTGCCTCCCCCACAGATGGGCAGAATCACATGTTGTATTCACAGCCAGACACGCCACCTGGGTACCCTATAAAAGCAATGAAACCCACTTCATTTAGTTTTCTATCACTTTATGTCCAGAATTGTCTTCTTTAAGGAATGGATTTCCTTCACAGGAATGGCATTCTCGTGATTCAACATCTGCAGAAGGACTATCGGGCTTACCATGATTTTCTTAATTTCATGTCCAATGTGGGAGATCCTCGTAATATATTTTCAGTTTATTTCCCACTATGGTTTCAGCTTAATCAGACAGTTGGAACTAAGATGATATGGGTAGCTGTCATTGGGGACTGGTTCAACCTTATATTTAAATGGTAAGGCTTTTTTTCCCCCCTTTTCCCTCTAAAATCCATTATCCTTTTGACTATAACTTTAGTTCAGCTTAAAGGGTTCAGAATACATGTAATATTCTTAGGCAGTAGTCTTAGTCACATAGGTATTTCATTTCAGAATAACAGAATTTACAAGTGTATGGACTTTCACTGTTAATAGCTACTTCCCTAAACCTACTGATCGATTTTGTAACTGCCTGAAGTACAGGTGATGACTTCAACGAAATTGATTCTTCAGAAGAATTTATACCTCTACTGCACAACCAGCCAATAAAGGATGGGCCTCACAGTCAGGAAGACAAATATTTTCTATACGAGCCTAGGCAAGTCTTTACTTTCTCAATACCCGAGAAATCTTTTTAAGAGTGTAAGTTACAGAGCAGATTCTGATCTGCATTGGCAGGAGTTTCCACAATAGGAATTTCCTATGCTAATGAAATCTTAGGGCCAGCCTCCCCAAAAGAAATATAACCGCCTGAAGATGAAAGAGTGCTTAATTAAGGAAGCCATTGTATGGTTAATATTGCAAGAGGTGATGAAAACTAGTTACTAGCCCTTGTCAATATGGTAGGAGATGTGCTAGAACCCCAGATTTCTTCAACAGCTCTGTACTTTTGCTTGCTTGGCTATCTTTTTCTTTAGGGCATTTTGTTTGAGAAAGAAAATTTTACCCTTAAGAAATGAAAGCTGTGTGTTTGGTACATATGCATTTACTAATTTTTTTAATGTAGGATTTTATTTGGTCATCGTCCTTATTGGTGGGTCCAAGAAACTCAGATCTACACAAATCATTCAAGTCCACGGCTTGAACAATTTCCCACAACATGTGAAACTGGTCCAGGTAAGATATCCTTAATAGTTTCAGAATAATGACGTGATTCCATTTACCTGGTTTAGAATCCTGATTCTGTCACTAAGTCACAATGTGACCTTGGTTAGGTCTCCATCATAATACACCAGTTTCCTCATCTGAAAAATGAGGAGATTAGATTAGAAGAGCCCTACTAGCTATTAATAATCTGTAAATCTATGAATAATGAGTTCAAATTTATATCATGCACCACAGTCCCTTCCTCACAACAACCCAATGAGTTAGCTAATGAAATTATAACCCCCATTTTGTGGATGAAAAGATTGAGGCTCAGACAAGGTGACTTACTCAAGAGGACATGATAAGAGGCAAACTCTGAACTTGAGTCCACAAGTTTGGATGCAAAGACCAGTGTTCTTTCCCTTTTACTAACGGCTGTTAGGACATTGGCTAATAAGTGGAATGATCATCTAACAAATTATTACAGAGCTATAGTAGCGAGTTTAGCATAATAGCTGGCTCATTGTAGATGCTTAATTAATTCTTGTTGAATTAAATTGAAAAAAGAAAATAATCTGGGCAAGAATTCTTAATATTCCAATGTGAGTCATAAAGATATTCTGGTACAGGAGGACAGATTTTTTTTAATGAATAACCAAGCTCTGTTGCATTAACTGCAAAAAATGAAATATGACAATACTGCCCAAATAATTTTGTCATTTGAGCATTTACTCAGCAACACAGCAGTGTACTGTATCCTTTAACAACAGCTAACATTCATTCCCAGAACTACAGTGCAATTCTAGAAATGTCAATGTGCATGCTGTTGAGCAATTTTAGAAGGCATTATAGGTCTTCTGAGAATATCATTAATGAGTAGAGAATGGACTGTCATATACAGTATTCCTACAGGAATGATAAGAGTTTCCTGGTATTCCCATTAGCAGGAAAGAATGTGTGTGACCTCAGAAAACTTTTTGTTTAAATTTCCCATCTTTCTTCTCTTGCATAAGCAATGCACAGATAGTCTTTCAGTCTTTTTTTTCTATAAAACTCTACCATAATCTGAATATAAACACTTAGCCTGAATGTTGAGTTTCTATCTACAAGAATGACACTTTTTGTTTGATTATTTCTTTGAGGGGAAGTAGTCCAAAGAGACAGTAATGTTACATTGTTTTTAAGTTGCAGAATTATGTTGTGTTGTAATCAATTTGCCACAAGAGATGTATGTGTGTGTGTGTATGTATGTATGTATGTAATGTTGCACAAAGTTAATGCTATTGAATACACTAGACTAGACTAGAATAGGGTAGAGAATTATGGTAGAAAATGAGACGGTCTTAAAGTAAGAAAGTCCTGGGTTCAAGTTCCACTTCTGACCTCTACTGACTATCGCCCTGGACAAAGCATTAGGCCACCATTTCAGGAAGCTTTCTAAGACTGTAAATTGCCAAACAGTTCAATCAGCATTGTTAGAGGGTCTTCTTACTGGGAGTTTCCTACACCATGAAATCACAGATCTGGACCCAGCCCCCCTGCTCCCCACCCCCCAAAAAAGAGTGTAAATTACAGGGAAATGGGAATTTATGTTTCTAATTTACTTACTGGTTTAGGGTCAATTAATTACCTTTTTGGCCTAGCTGATACAAATACTATGATAACCATTCTCAATGGATGAGAAGTGAAATATTTCAATTTTAAACAACTCACTAATAAACAACCAAAACATGGGTTGTGTTTTGTTTTTTTTTTCAAATTCTTGTGTAGGTTGTTTGGAACCTCTACAAACTGTGATTTGGTTCCCAGGCTGCCTGATTTTGGCATGATTGCTACTAGAATGATTTCTGCATCCTGGGAGCAAAAAGTTTTGTGTTACAAAACAGAAGAGGTAGAACATTATTTTCTTAAGGACCAGGCCTAGGTTGTATGTGTGTGTGTGTGTGTGTGGGTGCGTGTGTGTGTACGTGTGCATGTGCCATGGATCCCTTCTCGAGAAGCCTATGGACTCCTCAGAATATTTTTAAATTCATAAAATAAAATACATAGGATTACAAATAAAACCAATTCTATTTAAATACAGTTATCGAAATTAAAACCACACAAATTCGTGGAACCTAAGTTAAGAAAACCAGCACTTAG
Organism: Phalanger gymnotis; assembly: GCA_028646595.1. Lineage (NCBI taxonomy): Eukaryota > Metazoa > Chordata > Mammalia > Diprotodontia > Phalangeridae > Phalanger > Phalanger gymnotis. The sequence continues at coordinate 635,019,850 of CM053622.1, read as the reverse complement.
TGGACCTTTCATAGATCTTTAATTATCTCAGATTGTCATCATCTTCTCACCTAAACCAGTAACTTTCCTCAAAATGGCCTGTGCTTCTCTGTTTCCCTCTTTACCCAGTCAAATTATTTTTTTGTGAACGCTGCTCTCAGCTACATAAGAGAATAAGTTGACTGGACTAATCTAGTGAATGACATAGATTCTCCCTAACACTGCCAGTAGTACTGGCATGAGAGAGAGGGAGAGGTGGAGGGAGAGAGAGGGAGAGGCGGAGGGAGAGAGGGAAAGAGAGAGAGAGACAGATACACGCAGGGAGACAGGGGCAGAGAGAGACAGAGAGACAGAGGCAGAGACAGACAGAGTGAAAGATACAGAGGAGACTGAGACAAACAGAGACAGACAGAGCCAGAGAGACAAAGAGAGACAGAGACAGACAGAGAAAGAGATTGCTTGGCAGTACAAGTTAATCTCTAGCGGGTGGAATTTCAGGCAATGTGATAAAGTAAAAGGAAAACATTTAAACACTTGGAAAGGGGTGATATTTAGGATCAGGAAAGCCACAGTATGGAGAACCTGACCTAGACATCTTTTCCCCAGGAAGGGACTCCCCTAAGTCCATCTCTTTTTCATGGTTTCTTTTCTTTCTTTCCTTTTCCACCTCCCAGTTCTCTAAAAGCACCAGGTGGCTACCATGACAACAAAGCCAAGACTCTTCTCATATGGGGTTGGCAAGGGACAGCTGTTTGTGTGTACAAGTTGTCTGCAAGTGTCCATTGCCTGTAATTAATATTCACCATGTGACCTGTTCACTGCAATGGAAATGGACCCATCCCAGTCCTCCAAAGGGATGTGCTTTGATTCCTTTCTAATTGAAGTCGATGGAAAGACCATTTGAATGCAGGTGGCTACAGATACAGGCTTTTAGCCATTTTTGAACATTCAGGCTTATCAGAACTGATAAGTTTGAAAATCGGGATGTTTCAAGAAGAAATAAGGAGTTTTTTGAGTCTGAAGCAGTTTGGCTCAATTCCTACCCTCCCCCAATGCCTATTTGGGAAGAGGTCACTTAGTCTCCTAAAAGTCATTTAGAATGCTGTGGCATTTTTCCTGAGTTATTAACATTTTTTAGCTTGCTGTTACACCTTCATAACTTCTTAAATGCATCTGTTATTTATTGCTATAGGAAGTCCTTCAGGTCATGCCATGGGATCATCTTGTGTCTGGTATGTAATGGTAACAGCTGCGCTGAGCTACACTGGGGGTCGAATAGATAAATCATCAGTGACTCTGCACAGGTCAGCTTTGGATTGGTTTCTGCAACATTTCATTTGAATTGGACATTATTGAATAAAGCACATTTGCTTTCATTTATCCCAGCACGATGTTCTTGTAGTTGTTGAAATATATTTATTCTGGCTCCTCAAACCCCAAACAGCAACATGAATGGAAGATTTATATTTTGAATTAAGATAACCCTCTAATTAGCTCATGGCCATTGTTTCAACAGTGTTGGAAATTTCCCATTGACAAATGTCCTGTTCTAGATGCCTTTTTGTTACCATAACATAATTACAATTTTTAGTGGCCCATAAATAACTCTTCTAAAAATATACAAGGACTTACTTTGCATACAAATTCCCTCTTTAAGAAAAACTGGAAGTTTGAAAATGACTTTCATACTCTCTGAAGGTATCTGTTTGCATACAATTATGCCTGCTTCTTTTAATAGTTTTAATAGTTAAAATATTTTTTACATTTAAATAGTCATTTCTTGAGCCCAAAGAAGTTGGTCAGATGTCATCTTTTAAACATTTAGAAAAGTATTCAAAATAAAATTTTATTCATTTTGATGCCAGTTAGTCTTAACCAGTAAATTTCTGGGACAATCTTTAATCATTCCTAGTACATGATTTGTCTAGAACATAGATGTGAGCAGTCTGCACATTACAGGGGACAACCTTCCCCTGGAGCCCTATTTGCTGGTGATCTCTTCATATTATAATTTATTAAGAGGAAGTTTATTCGATCTGACATAGGGGGCCTAGAATTTAAATTTCTGACACTTTCCTATACTTTTTGGTTAGACAGGGCATCTTCTTTTCCTATTTTTTTTTTTTAGTCCTTAAATCCCACGTTGGAAGAAATCATTCTATAATCTTTACAATACTTATTATAGGCTCCCTGGGATGGTTTATTCACTTAATCTTTTAGCTGCATTAGCTAGCCCTGAAAGTTGCCAATAATTTAAATTTGTTTAATCTTTTAGTAGCATTCAATTATAATAATTTTATTGACTAATGAACAATTTTTCAAATCTCAGCTGATGACACACTTTTGGAGTAATACTGCATATTAGTACAGGTCCTGGCACATAGTAGGTGCTTAATAAATGGTTGGTGATTTATTGATACTTCAAAAATTTCAAAACAATTAATCTGAGAATCTTCGCAGTTTCCGGTAATGACATCCGACCTGTTTGCAGGTATCCACATAGCAGTTTAATACTTAAGGTATTCATAGTTTAGTTAGTACAAAAACATCAAGAAAGTTGTTATAATGAATGTGAATAATAATTTACATTCACAAAATATCATTCAAGCGGGGTTTCTGTTGAAACTCAGTGTTTTCTCTATAGAAGTACTTTGAGCAAATGTGACCAAACCTAAGAATATTTTTTCTTTTGACCAGCTTTTCTTGATGTACTTTTCAATGCTTTGAATTTAAGTCTTACATATCACACCCATTAATTCCCTTTTCTCCCCTTTCACAAACCACAGGCAATTGTAGATGACATTTTATATAGTTCCTTAGAGTTTTCATATACCATCTCTTCTGATCCTCATAACCGTTCGTTTTACACATAGAAACTGACGTTCAAACAGTTCCAATGACTTACACTAAGGCCACGTAGAAAAATAATTAGTCATTTGTTAAGCACCTACTATATGCTAGGCACTTTACAAATATTATCTCATTTGATCCTTATAGTAATTCTGGGAGTTAGGTGCCATCATGCTTCTCATTTCACAGCTAAGGAAACTGAGATAGACAGAAGTTAAGTGACTTTCCCAGGGTTGCACAGCAAGTAAGTGTCTGAGGGCAGATTTGAATTGAGGGTCTTCCTGACTCCAGGCCCAGTTCTCTAGCATTTGTAGTGTGTGGTTGTTCATTGTTTTTGTTTGTTTTTGGAGTGGGGAATGCAAGGTAATTGGGGTTAAGTGACCTGCCCAAGGTCACACAGCTAGTAAATGCGTCAAGAGTCTGAGGCCGAATTTGAACTCAGGTCCTCTTGACTCCAGGGCCGGTGCTCTACTCACTGCGCCACCTGGCTGCCCCATGGGACTGTTCATTGTTAACAATTGGCCTTCTTTTGTCTCTAGTTTTAACACTAGTTGTACTATATAGCATGCTATCTTCCTTCCTTGCTTTCTTCTTTTAAAAGTCTCACCAATACCTAGTCTTTCCTCTTCTAGAAGCAACTTGTGGCCTGAGAGCCATATAAAAACCATTCTGAAACACCAATGATATTCCAGAAGTCACTTTTGGATTTATTTTAAAGAAATGACTGCCTTTTCCCAGTGTTATAATTTAAAAAGGAAAGTTTTGAGCATCACTGCCTTCCATCCCAATTGTAGCTTCAAGTTTCCTAGGCCCTTTCCCCTAAATCTCAAAAATCAAAATATCAGGTCTCAGATTCTATTGAATCTAACCCATTTAAACCTGTTTCTTAAAAGAGATAGAAATGTAGTAAACCTATCTGGTTCATATCAATTATTAGTCAAAATACTATCACAAACTAACATAATGGCAAACAAAAATATGAATGACGTTCAGTTATTCAGTTGTGTCGTGACCCAAAGAATCATAGTGTGCCAGGCCCTTCTGTCCTTCACTGTCTCTGGAAGTCTGTTAGAGTTCGTGTTCATTGACCAGTTCTTGATTATTCAGAGTAAAAATGAGTGTCTCAGACTGCCTGTTTCCCATGCATCCCCCAATCAATAACACTGTTATAATGTCTAAGTTGGCTTTAATTTATAATATTTATTAAATTTCAGTAATTAAACAGAGGAAACAAGGTGGCACAGTGGATGGAGAACTGGACTTTTAATCAGGAAAAACTAAGTTCAAATCGACCATCAGATATTCATTAGCTATGTGACTCGGCCAGTCACTTAACTTGTCTGCCTCGGTTTCCATATCTGTAAAATAGTGATAATAGTAGCATCTACCTGCTACCTGAAATAACATTTGCAGGGCGCTTTGCAAACCTTAAAGCACTACATAAGTGCTAGTCATAATAATAATAATAATAATAAACATGACAATTATTATTATTACATCAAGATGGCCTACTACTAAGCTTCATATAGAAACCGGCAGTAACTGTGAAGCTTTTCAAATCCTACATAGCACATGGAAATAGTGCTTTAAATAGAATAATATAACCTCTTGCTATTTTTTTTTTCATATATGTACTTGTCTTTCCATCACAGACTTACCTGGTCATTTCTTTGGAGTGTATTTTGGTTGATTCAAATCAGTGTCTGCATCTCCAGAGTATTCATAGCGACACATTTTCCTCATCAAGTTGTTCTTGGAGTAATTGGTGGTAAATATGATCACTTTTCTCTAGTTTTATCATTTGAAACTTTAAGCCTCATTCCTTGGCCATATATGTTGTCAGATTCTCACTGGGACTAAAAGGGGAATGTTTGGAGTTTATGTTTCCTTCTCTAGGCCACTGTTAGTGAGTATAGCATGATACCACAGAACCCGAAGAAGTAAAAAAAAAAGCCTTTCTGATTTTCTAATTTACATACTTGTCATCTACACAAACCATCATTTTAGCTTGGGTTTTTAATGTTTGGGCCCAGGGTGGAGTTAGGTATGGCCACCTGAAATGCAGCCCCTCCCATTCTGCGATGGAGCCACCTGTGGCTTCATTCAGCGGCTCCTCATTTTTTCAGAAACTGCTGTTTGTCATGAATGGATTTTTCATATGGCTCCAAAGGACTAAGGGCAATGTCCTGTGCCCTTCGAGTGCTCAGTAATTTAATGACATATATTATTTGAAATGAAATTTATCTTTGTTGTGGAAAACTGAAAAAAAGGACAACCTTGGAGTCAAGAAGACTTGGGCTCAAATCTTGCCCCTGACACATGCTATGGGGAAGTAAGTCACCTCTCAACATTCCATGCAACACTCTAAGACTATAAGTAACAGATGAGGTGTCAATCTGTATCAAGAGAAGCAGTGAGTGGATAGAATGCTAGACTGAGGGTCAGGGAAACCTGGGTTTGAATTCTGCCTCTTACAGTGCTGTATTTGCCAGAAGGACCTGGATTGAACCTTCCCTGTGATACTTGCAAAGGGTGCGTTTATGTGTGTAACCACGAGCAAACCAGTTAATTTGTCCCAGCTTTGATTTGCCCATCGATAGAATAGAGATAATAATAGATACAGCATCTACCTCACAGGGTTGCTGTGAGGCTCAAATGAGATAATATACATGAAGTGCTTTGCAAACTTAAACCTTTAGGTGGTGCGGTGGCTAGAGCGCTGGGCCCGGAGTCAGGAAGACTCATCTTCCTGAGTTCAAATCCAGCCTTAGAGACTTACTAGCTATGTGACCCTGCATAAGTCACTTCACCCAATTTGCCTCAGTTTCCTTATCTGTAAAATGAGCTGGAGAAGGAAATGGTAAACCATTCCAGTATATCTGCTAAGAAAACCCCAGCTGGGGTCACAGAGAGTTAGACACAATTAAAAAGTGATAGTGACAAATACCAGCAGTTTTTAGTGTCATTATCATTAGAGAATTTCCACACTGGAAGTTTCCTAAAGTGATAAAACCACAGATATAGACCCTTCCCCGCCAAAAAAAAATTTTTTGTCAGCACTAGGTTAAGCACTTTGCTTACAGTGAGAGGCTTGTTGACTCTGAATGAACTGAAAGATCTGGGTTAATATTGGTGGTTAAAGTCCCGCAAACATATTGTTGGATTTAGACATTGTGACAGCTACTACTTAGGAAAATAGGTTTGGGAATAATTAGTGGATAAACTCAAAGGCCATAAATCATGGACTAATAGACTATTAGAACCGGAAAGGACCTGAGAAATCAGCTGGTTCAATGCCCTCACTTTTGCAGATGAAGAAACTGATGCACATGGAATGATGCATCCTGGCCGAGGTCCCAGACCTAGTGCGTGGTTGGAAGAGCTGCTTCTTTCTTAAAGGCAGTCACGGAATGCACAGTGTGTTAGATCGGGAAGGGACCTTAGTGAGCATCTAGTCCAAATCTTTCATTGTGCGAATACCTACTACGCACGAGGCACTGGCTTGTTGTTTGGTCATTTCAGTCACGGACAGCCCTCAGTGACCTCATTTGGGTTTTCTTGCTATCTCCTTCTCCAGCTCATTTTACTGATGAGGAAACTGAAGCAAGAAGGGCTAAGTGACTTGCCAGGGTCACACAGCTAGGAGGTGTCTGCGGCAGGATTTGAATTCATGAACACGATGAGTCTTCCTGATTCAAGGCCTGGTGCTCTATCAACCGCGTCACTTAGCTGCCCCACAGTGTAAAGCGATGCGGATCTAAAAGCAAAAAAATGAAAAATTGTCCCTGTCCTCAGGAAGCTTACATTTTCCTACAAGTACACAGCAGACTTCCGCTTGTAAGTCTAGTAGCGTTCTTTCCATAAGACCATACTGTTTCTCCTAGGATACGATTTCTGCTAAGGACCTTGTAGCCACAATACGTAGTACAATGCCTGGCACATAGTAATTGCTTAATAAATATTTATTGACTGACTGACGAGAAAGCGAACTCACTAAAAGTTTCCCTGTCTGATTTGTAGGCATGCTTGTGGCAGAAGCATTTGAACATACACCCGGAATCCAAACGGCAAGTCTGGGAACATATATGAAAACCAATCTTTTTCTATTTCTTTTTGCACTTGGCTTTTACCTGGTTCTCAAATTTCTTGATATTGATCTTCTGTGGTCTGTTCCCAAAGCCAAGAAGTGGTGTGCCGATCCAGACTGGATCCACATGGACACGACTCCATTTGCTGGTCTAGTGAGAAACCTGGGGGTTCTCTTCGGATTGGGCTTTGCCGTCAACTCTGAAATGTTCTTTCTGAGCTGTCGAGGAAAGGATAGTTATAAGCTGAGTTTCAAATTGCTTTGCGTGATGACTTCGCTGACCCTTCTGCAGCTGTACAACTTCGTTAAGATCCCAACCCACGCCGAGTATCTGTTTTACGTGTTGTCTTTCTGTAAAAGCGCATCCATTCCGCTGGCTGTGGTTGCCGTTATTCCGTACTGCATACATGTGTTAATGAGGCCAAGGGAAAAGATTAATTAGGTATATCGGGGTAAGGGGGAAGAGCTACGTCCCTTCACACAGAAAGAAGTCCCTTGACCCTTCAGTAGAATCACAGTTATAGACTTGAGTGATCAGCTGTCTAGTCTTACTTTACAGATGAGGAAACCGAGACCTGAGGTTAAGTGACTTACTCCAGGTCATGCAGCTAGTCAGAGGCAAAGCCAGGGCTAGAAGCCAGGTGTTCCTGCTCCTAGTCTGAGGGTCTGCTCATGTATCTACTCATGACTGTGTTGTGGTGCCTTGTGCTCCCCTTTCAATAGGGAGGGGACTACTTCGATGCTTTCCTTTGAAGATGTTTTGACGGTAGTTAAATCAGTTCCATCTTAAATGAACAAAGTGCTGAATCCTGATTGATCTTATACGTTGACATTATTCTGAGCAGGTTAATCACCCAGCAAGGCACTTATATAATACAGCCACAGATAGGCAAACATTCTGGGGGAAAGGCAAAGCGTGATGGGTAGGTGTCTCAGTTTGTATCTCTTCTCAGTGGTACATGTCATAATTCTGCAGAGTGGTAGGCATCTTCATAATAAATATGAAATCAACTGTTACTCTTTTGGAAAGTGTTACTAAAAAAAGAAAAAAAAAGTTTCATCTTTCCTTAGATTGTTGAAGTCCTTTATCATAGAATTATTACCTATAGGCCCTTGGGAATTAGAAAGGAATTCAGCATTACTTCTTATCTCATTCTAATAAAAGACAGGTGAATTGTCTTCTTCAAAAGTTCATCCCAGCTCAGTGGAACCAACAATAATCTTAGCTGTTAGCTGCATTAATCTTTATTTATTCTGCACAATGATCAAAATCTAAATACTATGAAACTGATGATTATAGATATTGTTGTATGCTCTCCTGAGAATTTCCCAATATTTTTTTTAATGGACCCAGCCATTCAATACTTCTGAACACTGAGATGATTAACTGTTTTGTCTCCATCCAGCTCATCCTGTTCCCAGGGCAATTGTTCAGAGTTACCGCTGATGTATAAAAATGCCACATGCTGCTCGTTTTAATAACCTAATTAATGAATTCTTTAAAATGATGACATATTAAATCAATCATAAATAATTTTGATGGTAACATTTTGAATAGATGTTATGTCAGTTGAGAAAAACATCACTGCAGAATGTTCAAGATGACAAGTTCAGGTTACTACAGGCTCTCCTGTAAGTGTATTTCATATGCCAATGCCTTTCAAGGATTCATTTAATAGTTTTACTTTTCAAAGATAATAAAGCCTGGGTGGTTAACAACCAAAGCAAGATGCTAGGAAGCAAAGAAAAAGGCCTCTGAAAAAGGGATTGTAGATTTCCAGCTGAAAGGGCACTTAGAAATCGTATATGTATATGTATATGTGTATGTGTATGTGTACGTGTATGTGTATGTATACATATATGTGTGTGTGCATGTGCATGTGTATGTGTGTATATGTGTATGTATATGTATGCATGTGTATATATGTGTATGTGTATGTGTATGTGTATGTGTATGTGTATGTGTATGTGTATGTATATGTATATGTATATGTATATGTATATGTATATGTATATGTATATGTATATGTATATGTATATGTATGTATTCCAACCTACTCATTTTTCAAATGAGGAAACTAAGGCCCCAGAGAGAATTGACTCGCTCAAGGTCACATAGTTAGTAAGTGGAAGAGACAGGATCCTAAGAGAGAGGCTCTAACTTCAAATCCAGCATGATTCCTTTTGTACCATGTAGGTTTTGTTTTGGAGTCATTTTCTGTTGAACTTGTTTAAGAAGTCCAGTTCCCATTGTGATAACTAGCTAGCTTGTTAGCTGCATCTACCCCAACACTGCATATATATGTGAAGTCATTTTCAACCATTTAATATACAGAAAGACAATTGTCTTGTTTTACCACCTTTGGCATTGAATCCTGTAGGAGTCATTTACACTTAGGACAATGCCTGAGCAAAGGAAGCATGGGTAGCTAACACTACTTTTTCAGTATTCAATTGGTAGCCTGGAGAGTTCCTGTCAGAGATAAACTGAGTCACCAGCTTCCGAAGAGGTGCTGATCTTCGGGTTTCAATCAGCCCCCATCACTCCTAAGTTCTTCCACCAGTTTCTCTCACCTCGAGTACTGTTTTTGAGGCTGAACAGCATTAAAGAGGCCATAACTGATAGCTTACTTTCTAGATCAAGTTACAGGATCATAGGGTCACGCAGGCTCACTGATCTAGACCCGGAAGGAACTTCAGAATCCATCTCCTTCAGTCCTCTCATTTTACAGCCCGGGGAGGTTAAGAGACTTCTTTTACAAGGTTACATAGGTAATAAGTGTCAGAGGTGGGAGATGCTCTGTCTCCCCTATATGATGCTGTTGTCTATTTAGTCCTCAACACCTCTGTCCCCTAGCCACAGCTTCGGTCCCCGAGATGGTTGTCACTTTTTGATACAGTTGATACTGCTTAGAGTGACCCAGATGATAACAAACTTTCTCTGCTACTGAAACCGCCTAGGCAGCTGAGTAACTGCTCTTTACAGCACTGGAGAAAACTTCTGTTTTTAAGGATGATGGAAAAGACTCAGCTCCTTCCAATTTAGCTGTCAGAGGTAAGCTGAATTTAGCTGATTCGCCTTGCCTCTAACTTAAATATAAATATTCAAAATGTATCTCTATTCAGATGAAGAATGTCAAAGTGATAAGCCTTCAGGAGAAGAAAACCTAAGCAAATTACATGAGAATCTCTCCAATTAATCATTAATCTTTAAAATAAACACAAAAGAAGCTGCTAATGCTGAAGCAAGGAGAATGGAGATACTTCCTTTTGAGGGACAAGTTGGTTCAGAAGTGTCACTTAAACCGTGTTAAGCAGGAGTCCTCTTGACACATCAAAACACAAAACAGTGACATTTATAAGCTGTCCAATGAAGCACTGCATTATTGGTGTTCTGGTAGTGCCTAAAATTAGCTACAAAGGTTAATTTTTGTGAAATGACAGTAACTGGATCTTTAATCTGTTTCTAAGAGACATAACCCAGTTTTTGCTCTAAGAGTGGCCTTGACATATAAGTTGAAATATATGATAATAAAAATATTTAGTGTATTGAGATCCAAGTATGCCTTGAGCTTTATAATTAAATGAGATCATATATGTAAAGAATTTTGCAAACCTTAAAATACTATATAAACATGATGATGATGATGATAATGTCATCCACTTCCTTGAAAGAAACTTGAAGCATGTTGATAGATTCTCTCTCATCTCTTTGCCCTTTCCATTTGAGCTAGATCATCCATTTCCTTGAAAGAAACTTGAAGCATATTGATAGATTCTCTCATCTCTTTGCCCTTTCCATTTGAGCTAGATGGGGGCAGCATCTTTTTTTTTCCACAGATGGAGAGCCTGAGGCAAAGGTTTACCCCAAGTGAGTGAGCAGCAGAGCTGGAATCAGGACCTAGGTCCCCCTAGCACCTAGTTCAGTTCTTTTTATTGCTAGACCTTGAAGTGCCATTTTTACAGATGGATTTTCTGAGACTATCTTGGTGTCGAAAATGATAGTTACTCTTGACAAAGTACATCCCTTTCAGAAGAGATACTTAAGCTGTCGAGGGACACTTACACATGCCATTTACTTATGTGGTAGCTGTCATTAGTGGTTTCTTGTGCTAGAAATATGAGAGTGATTGCAGAAAATTGCTGATCGAAAATGTATAAAATCATCAGCAGCTTCCAGAAGGATCTGTCAGGCTTGAAACATCACAAGATCAAATTCTAAGAACTGAGCGTCCCTAAGTTTCTGCTCTGTCATACGAAATTGCAGTTTATGTCAGATTAGGGAAAGGCTCGGTCAAAGATGGGGACTAATTACTGTACTTGTCTTTGCTACATATGATGGCGATCCCAGCTGTGACTTTTGGTAATGCAGAAGAGATGGGTCTAAAAGAGCAGAGACAATCAAAGGACTAGGGTTCTGGAGATTTGTTCAAGAGCCTAGGAATTGCCTTCTATTCTGAAAGGGGAAATTTCTGAACTTTTTACTGAAACAGAACTGCTTGAGTCTTTCACACAGGATATCTGAGATGGAATGGGCAGTTTTTCTTTGGCTCAAAATGTGTCATTTTTTTTCCCCATTAAAAACTTGAACAACATATTCTGAAAGATGTCATTGAAAAGAGAGTAAAGCATGAATGGCAGAGTCACTATGCCTCAGGGCATGACTTCTCTGGGACCGTTTGTGAAGATTCAGAGAAGATGCCCAGAGGATGGGCTTGTCAAGGGGAGCATCAATTTGGGCTGTACACCCTACCCATTTACCTTGTTGGCTGATGGGAGAGAGGAAGTGATTTACCAGCTATGAAAGTTCTGTTACCAGCTCTACCAAGTACACATACAAGTGGAGAGTGGATCACACAAAATAACTGAGATCATGGTTATTACCACCCATGATGGAAATGCAAACATTTACCACCCCTTGAGAATGGAGTCAACCTTCTGGTTCATACCTGTGGCTGTTTGTGTACAGAGAATCAACATTTTCCCAAATCCAGACTTTTATCTGAAACTTCCATAGTCTCTTATTGCCCACACGACCAATACTATAGTCCTTCTAATAACTCACAGACCTTTAAAGAAAGCTCACTCCCCTCTGCATACATATGGCTTGCTTTCACGCTTGTCCCCTCCAATACTTCTCCAGTAGGAACAGCCCATCCTTCTTTGCTCTTTCTCTCCAACCACAGTTCTATTGTTCTGTCTTCTTACAAATCAGGGAACACTGGCATGATGAACAATGTTTTCACATTCTGATCATATTGTAAAACTTATTTAATTTCTACTAAGCCTTCCTCGGTGAAAGAAGAGTTATTGCAGTGTCATAGTCCAAACTCATTAGGACCACTGATTAGCCACTCACCCCAGCCAGGAAGGCCTGTCTAAATTAAATAATATTTTCAAAGCAGCCTTGTTATTTTCTTGTGTCTCCGGTAATTCAAACTACGTTAATAAAATTAATTCATTCATTCAAAACATTGCCTGGCAGATGCCTTTAGGCAATGGATTTAAAATAGATATATTGGTTTGTAATTTGTATAAGAATTGTATCTAAATAACATTTTTGAAAGCATTTGATGGTAAATACATCCTTTTCTTAAATATTTTAACTATCTCCCCCCACCCCACTCCCAATCTTTCTCAGTTATCAGAGCTTAAATGAGATCAGGGAACTGGATCTTTGACTCAACTCAGGGCACCTATATTTAGAGAACACTGACAGCGTTCATACTCTTTAACAGCTAGAAACAACTGGACTTAGCACATAGCAAGAATAATTGGATAACATATGAAACTGCATCCTCTTTCTGAAGTTTCTTCTAAATCTGGTCTCTTTTCCCCACAGACGACTCTTGAGGTTTCAGAGTCTCCCCCACACCAACTGAAATTATTTTAAAAAGTTGATTTTAGGGCAAATTCATGATACTTTCCTTGGACTCCTTTTGTGCAGCTTGTCCTGAACACCAAATTTGTTAGTTAGCTCTGTTAACTGTTTATCTGGACTGCTCATTTATTAAACAACAGAAAGCTTTAGCCCAACCCTTGTCTTGTCCCAGACACTATCAATTCCAAATCTGTGAACTCCAATTTAATGAGAAAATATTGCATGCCATGATGATGTGCCCTGCCTTATTAGTAGGTGCTGTGGTCCTGGGTGCTGCAATGCTGGCCTCTACACAGATCCCAAAGTGTATTATCCAATGTTGATGTCACTGAAGGAAGAATCAGTTACTTCAGGTAATTTGAAGTACACACGCACACATGCACACACACACACACACACATGCACAGAGTATGCTTTAAGCTATTGCTTAAAACTACATGAGAACTTTTGAGACATGCTGTATAATGAAGCAGTTACAACAGGAAACCCTGGCCTATAGCCCGGAAAAAAGTCAGGGTAAGCCCCAAGAGAATCAGGTGGAGAATTAATTTTACAAATGAGGTAGGGCTTGGAATCTGCAAGACTCCTCTTCATGAGTTTAAATCCAGCCTTACTAGCTGTGAGACCCTGGGCAAGTCACTTAATCCTCTTTGCCTCAGTTTCCTTGTCTGTAAAATGAGCTGGAGAAGGAAATGGCAAACCACCCCAGTATCTTTGCTAAGGAAACTCCAGATGGGGTCATAGAGAATCAGACATGACTGAAATGATGCAACAGCAAGAACAAGAGTTAATTGATGCTCTGTGAGGCTAAGCTGCCCAAGGCACATAGATAATAAACATCAGAAATGGGAATCGAACCCAGCTCTTCTCATCCAGTCAGTCACTAAACATTTATTAAGTGCCAACTACATGCCAGGCACTGTGCTAAGTGCCGCAGATTTTTTCAAAAAAGTTAAAAGACAATCCCTGTTCTCAAAGTGTACAAAGTCTAGTGCGGAACACAGCATGCAAATAATTATATATGAAGAAGATATTCTCTCCATCCACAATTCTATTATTCTGTCTTCTTACAAACCAGAGAACACTGGCAGGATGAACAATGTTTTCATGTTCTGAACATATTGTAAAACTTATTTAATTTCTACTAATGTTAAATTGGAGGAACTGGAGGTAATCAGCTGAGGAAAGGCCAGCACTCTTAGGGCTATACTACAGGCTCCTACTGCATCCATCTCCCCTTGTCTCTACTGCTCCCCAATTCAATACATGCCCTTTCTTCTGGTAGTTTCTGCTTTGCATGATTTTTTTCAGGAGCTAAAGAGAGGCATCCTCTTAGCTTGCTCTAAGAAGAAGCAGAAGATGGCACTGGGGAGAGCTTTAGTTAGATACTCCATGAAAAATTTTCAGGTTAAATAGAAAGTTGTAGGACATTTTAAACCTGTTTTTGTGCAATGCATCCCTTTGGCAGTTTGGTGAAGTGCATGGAGCCCTTCTCACAATGAGATTTTTAAATATGTAAAATAAAACGCATAGGACTTAAAAGGGGATTACTTCTACTGAAATATACTTTTCCAATTTATTTTTAATTTCAAAGATGAGGTTAAGAACCCCTGTTTTAGGGCCTCATGTTTTTTGCTTTCACGCCCAGCCATTTAAAAAGGACTCCTGCCATTTCCTTCACTGCTCCTATTTTCCTCACTGTTTTTTTCCTAGATTTTCAAAGCTTAGAGAACACAATGTAGAGTTTGGGGGTTACTTTTAAAGTTATTACTATTCCCCAGACAAAACCATATATATTTAAAAAGAATAATCTATTATTTAAAAACTACTGCTTTAATAAATTATTTGGGACTTACAGGAGCTCCCACAGAGCCTATAACTTCTTATAAATCTTATGCTTTTGTCTTTAAAGCATATTGCAACAATTTGTATCTGCATTTTATAGATGGAAAAATTGGTGGATGGAGATGCTAAGAGAGTTCCAAATGCCAGTAAAAAAAAAAAAAACTACTTCATATGATCCTATGATATATGATGTCCTTGTGGTCATTATTACCTTTCTTTTTATAGTTTTTTTTTTTATCTTTGCCATTTAGCTAGTCCTAGACACAGCTGCTCAGGAAGGTAGGCTCAGATGATTATAGATTTGGAGCTGGAGGGGAACCCAGAAGCCATTTTGTCCAATCCTTTCTTTTTAAGGATGAGATAGGTAGTTGAGGCCCCATGAGGTTAAGTGACTGGCCCAATGTACCTAGGTAAGATGCATCAAAGTATTATGAAATCAGTTCCTCTGACTGCAGAACCAGCGCTCTTTCTACTAGACCATGGAGTGGTGCTAAGTGAACCTGCCCTTGTCAACTTCTCAACTCCTCCTATCTAGTTCATTTTCTGTTCTGTCTCGATGAACTCTGGCATGCTCCTTTTAGAGGTCAGCCAATAGAATCCTTGCATTTCTTCTTCAACAATTATCTTTATAATACTAAGGTAAGCAAAGAGACATAGCCAGTGTCATACCCAAGGGGCCACACTTTTAGAGGGAGCTATGCATAATACTCAGGAAAGCCCCCAAGATGAATTTAAATTGCAAATGATATCTTACTAGTCATAATCACATTTTGTGGTCTTGGAGGAGGAGAGGATGAAGGAAGAGGAGGAGGAGGAATAAGAAGAGGAGAAAAAGGAAGAAGAGGAGGAAGAGGAGAAAGAAGAAGAAGAGGAAGAGAAGGAAAAGAAGATTATACTCTCTGATATTCCCCCAAAGATATGAAGATCATATCTGAAGGTCAGGAAAGCATCGAGTAGATAAAGCCGCAGTATGATATCATTCCCTTTATACCCTTGTTTCAGGGCTTTTATTAATAATAGCTAAATAGGCTTCTCATTTTTGCAAATGTGGCCCATAATAAAATTCTTATCTCAATACCTCCACCCTTAGCCTGCTAAAATTTCACATTTAAATGAAAATTTGATTTTTCAGTTCCCATGGCATTTCATAAGAGAGTCCTGTCCATCTATCCTTTTCATTTTGTGCCCAATACACTATATTATCAGTCAACAGGACAGCACTGAGTTGTTGTTGCTGTTGTTTTAACCCCATCATCTTTCCAAATAATTGCATGTTTATTCTATGGAGCTTTGGGGATGCCTTCCTTTGGGTGTCTAGTTTTTCTAATTTTTCTGTCTATGCCTGAGAAGGGAGCTGCTGCAGAATTTTAGTGTCTCCTTCAGGAAGGAGGAAGCCATTAATTGCAAATCCACCAGCTGGACTGACTTTTCAATTTTTTTTTTCAGTCATTGTTCAGATTGTCTTAGTTCTGATTTATTGGGTTGAATGGTGTATTTGGAATGTTACAGAGCAATTGTATGTACCCTCTGATTGCTCATTATGGACCTTAGGAGTCTACAACTTGCTAATGAGCATATTACTGTGCAATACTGGCCAGTGCTAATTAGATGATGATCATGTGCATTGCCTTATTTACATTCCATTCATTTAGATTAATTGGGCATTTAATTGAGGACAATGTGAAAGAAATTCAAATTGTGTTTAGAGGATGGTTTAAGGTACTGTGTTGCATTCACATATGAGGTGCTGGTGAAAGCATTCATTAAGCAATTTTCAGTATCTGGTAAATTAAGAAAGATGAGTGTGAGCACAGTTTATTTTGTAGTGTATATGTACATTAATCTCTAAGTATATTTGGAAACATTGACCAAGTTTATCAATGCAAACCTGACCAAGAACCCCTTCTACAACATACTTCTCAAGTGGTCATCCATACAGCCTCTCCTTGAAGACTTCACGTCAGGGAGCCCACTAGCTCCTGAGTCAACCCACCCTACTTTCAGATAGTCGTAATTCTTAGCAAGTTTTTCTCTATATCAAATAAAAATTTGCCTCTTTGCAAATTCACTCATTGCTTCTAATTCTGCCCTCAAGGGCCAAATAGAACAAATCTATTTCCTCTTCCACCTCACAGTCCAAATACTTGTAGTTGTTATGTCTTCCCTAAGTTATCTAGGATGGGGAGGGGGGGAACGGGACACGGGGACCTGAGGCCTCAAGGCCATATGCTGCCCTCTAGGTCCTCAAGTGCAACCCTTTGATTGAATCCAAACTTCATAGAGCAAATAAGGATTTGATAGGGATTTGTTCTACGAAGTTTGGATTTAGTCAAAGGGCCACATCTGAGGACCTAGAGGGCTACATGTGGCCTCCAGGCCACAGGTTCCCTGCCCCTGATCTAGGCTAAACCCCTCAAGTGTCCTCAATTAATCCTTGTCTGATTGCTATCTTGGTTTTCCTCCTCTCCATGTTCTCCAACTTTTCAAATACTAGTAGAATGAACATATACTTAAAAAAATCTTTTTATTTCCTCCTCTCTTGCTTCTTAAGTCTTATCAATATTTTGTCCCCTTTGCTCACATATTTCTAGCTTAAATTGTTTTCTTGTCTCTTCTCTCTTTTCTTGTCTTGGTTGGCTGGGGTGAGGTTATAAAAGTGTACATTATAATATGATATATTATATAATATGACACTGCCATATTATATATCGTATTTATATGTTATATGTTGCACATATCTATTACCATTTTGTACAGATTAATTTCAATATAGTCTATATGTCCTTTGTCAACCAATTAAAATTTTAATGAAAAGAATTTTGAATCTATGTACTTTATTCTTTTACTATAATGAGTCAAAAGAAGCTTAGGACCAAAATTATGAAGTGATGTAGACAACAAAGTCAAAGCAGTGTTATTTTTCTTTTACATATTTTCATACTTTTACTAAAAATTTCCATATATCACATGTATACTGTATTAAATAAGATTAAAAAAATAAGATCTAGAGGTTAACTTCTCTATTCTCTTGCAAACAGTTGTGCCTTTGGCTTCTGGACAGCTGGAACATGAATGCTAGTATAATTTTACTGTTAAGGCACAATTTTCAGAGGAACTGAATGATGGGTAACATTGAGGCACAGTAGATTAGTGGGTATTCCTGTATATCTTCCCTAGGGTTGCTTTGATGGGCAGCCCTCATTTCAAATAAATAAAGGGACAGGAGCAGGGAGAAGATTCAGGCTGTCAAGGGCAAAGGATGAGCTTAAGATGTGGGGGGGGGGCTGTGGTAGGTGGAAGAAGCCACCATCTAAACATGAGAAAGGAACCTCCTTTTATGTTGTTTGCATCCTGAGAGGCACTTTAACATAGCAGATTGAGCACTGGGCTTGGTGACAGAAAGATCTGGGTCTGAATCTTGTCTCAGGTATTTGCTAGCTGTGTAACCCTGGTCAAATCACTTTGAGTCTCTGGGCCTCAGTTCCCATCCCCATAAAATATAGACAATAATAATTAATGATGATGATTAATAATAATAATAAACTATCACAAAGTTGTTATGAGGGTCAAATAAGATAATGTATCTAAAATGCAATATAAATGTGAGCTATTATAATCTTTCTGTAAGGTACTGCCCCTTCACTGCCCTCTCATAAGGAGTAGTTCAGTGCCAAAAGGGGCAAAAGTATAGAAAAATCTTTAAATCAACTGATAAAGGGCGTTAGGTACTGACACTCTTATAGAAGAAAATGTTATTGCCTGAAAGAAGAAAAAATAACCTTAATTTAGTAAAAATTGCTAAAATATGTGTTTGAAGAAATAGGTTACAAATAGGATTTGAACAGTTTAGTACTGAAATAAATTATGGCATAAAGTCAAATCATCTTATAAAAGTTGTAGGAAGATTTCATCGTTTTTATGTGAACATTTTGATAGTTTAGAGGGGGCAGAGAAAGAATTTTTTTTTTAAATTGAAAACTTAGTATGAAAAAAGTTTCAAGGACAATAAATGAGATAGCAGATTATGTTGAGAACTTAGGTGTACAAGGCATTATGGTCCTTTACTTCATTTTACATAAAATGTTTTCAAGACTTAACACAATGAGAAATCATACAACTATCTGGAGACTGATGGATTTCTTTATAAAGAATGTTGATTTCTTGGGGGAAATTTGTAAGTTGCTACTTTCTAAGTAAAATATGAGTCACTGAGAACCAGGAGACTAATTTAAATCATTGAAAGATACTGGAGGTATAGACTGAGGCCGACAAAATTGAAGAAATAGCAAGAGGGTTTAAAAAAAGAAGCCGCTTTTGCCACAGTTGTTTGAAGAGACCACCAGCAGCAGTAGTCAGCTGACAGTCTTCAGCTATATGGTTCCTGATTGGCTGAAGACAATGTTGTTCTTCAGGGCTACCAAGGGCTTAAGAAACCTTTTAGTAATACCAGTAGCTTTTTGCTGACCCCTTCTGGTTCTATAGGAAAAAGTCAAAATAAGAAAGACAGGTACTGCTGCTGATGTGCTATTTAAGAACTGGCTAGGCTGGTTTGTCTTGTTCAGAATCAACCTAAGCTATTGGCTATAAGCTCCATTCTGATTTAACAACGTAACACTCTGAGAAGCACTGGCCAGCTTGGCCTGTCGCACCCCAGAGATAACAGACTTGATGAGCTTTGCAGTTCTCTTACTTAAAAGGAACTGCAATTCCAATTAATAGGCAGCATTTTCCAAAAGCAAGGAGGCTTCTAAATTGAACAAACTTGTGAATGCTGCATTACCTTGCACGCACAAAAGAAGAGGATTTGTCCTGCTACAGAACAACGAAGATAAGCAGACAAGTAGCTAGTAGAGAAGAGGTTTCATGGTATGGAGATATTCCCAAATGGAACAGTCCACTGTTATAGGTTACCCTGAATACATTTTTTTTTCCTTCCTCATGTACTTCCCTTCCAGATTCTTTTTAATCGTGTGTCCACTCTCCCCCACAGATGCTAAGTGCATTGGTGGGAGAGTATGAAGAATATTTATATGTGGATTGTGATGTATTTTTATTATTCATGCACTGGCTTTAATATACAAATACCTGTGATATTAATTTTTTTTTTGCTAAGTAAATCATTTTATTTA
The DNA here is from genome assembly GCA_028646595.1 of Phalanger gymnotis. NCBI lineage: Eukaryota > Metazoa > Chordata > Mammalia > Diprotodontia > Phalangeridae > Phalanger > Phalanger gymnotis. The sequence continues at coordinate 635,000,079 of CM053622.1, read as the reverse complement.
AGATCTAAAGTTTCGTTGAGAGTGGCCGGTTTGTGTTAGTAGAAATACATTGCTGGATGCTCAATAGCTAAAATGAAGGATAAGGGAATATATTTCCCACCAACTGGGTTACCCCTAGAACTCTGAGAGAATTTGAGTATTACTAGATTCTCTGGGAACCTAGACTTGCCAGTATGAGAGCAGGTTGGGGAGATGTAGATCCTATACACACAGTCCCTTGTATTTTGGGAGTTTATGAAGAATTTCCCCCCACCCATTTACATTGACATGAGAGAAGAGACTCAAAGGCCTGTTTGCCAGTCCACTCAGGGTAACTCATTTATACAAGTTATGGATCAATTTTAGAAACATCTTGTGTGGCTCAGGAATGTAGTATAGTCAGCTTTTGTTTCTTTTTAAAAAATTTATTTATTTTAAATTTTCAACATTCCCTTCCATAAGATTTTGAGTTTTAAATTTTCTCCCCCTCCCTGCCCCTTCCCCAAGATGGTGTGCAATCTGATATAGGCTCTACATATATATTCACAGTAAATGTATTTTCACATTAGTCTTGTTGTAAAGAATTAGAACCAATGGGAGGAACCATGAGAAAGACAAAACAAAACAGCAACAACAAAAAATTGAGCAGCTTCTGCCTGCATTCAGACTCCATAGTTCTTTCTCTGGATGTCGACAGCATTTTCCATCATGAGTCTTTCGGAGTTGTCTTAGATCCTTGCATTGCTGAGAAGATCTAAGTCATTGTACAATGTGCCTGTTACTGTGTACAATGTTCTCCTGGTTTTGCTCACTTTACTCTCAAATTTTCTTTCTTATTCTCCCCACAGGTCACCCAACTGTACCCTCAAATGGAAGGCAAGAGGCAAAATCTATCCGTAGAATGAATTAGCCATAGGCAGAAGAGAGAAAGAACCACTTCCAAGGTAGCATCTACCTAAGGCAAATAAAGTATACTCTTTTCCCTAACAAAACCAATCAAAGACTTCTCCCCACATTGGTTGCATTACAAATTAGAGAATATTTAGTTTAAATCAATACATGGAAATTTCTTTTTTTATGAAAGGTCAGTTCCTCCTTATCCAACCTAAAAGGTTTTTCTTCCTCAGTTTTAAGATTTAATAAAATTATTCTCTAAATAATTGGTATCACAGAAACTAGTGATATTGCTAGTTAAACGAAGATAATCCTTTCAATATAAATGCATCAGGAGGATAGTATGAATAAAACTGATGATAAAGTGTGAATATATTCCTTCAAAAGTCATCATTATCTCAAGCTCATTGAGAATTGCAGATAGCCTTTCTAAAAGGAAAAAAGGCAAAAGGTTAATTGAGTCAAGGGAGATTAATCAAATCACCTTCCATAGATGGAGAATACTTTGGAAATAATGTAAGATCTTCTTTTTTAAGGGGTGATAGGTGTTAGAAATACGCTTGACACTGAAATTCAGGTATCAAGGGCAATTTATTATTATTGAGGAATCCAAAGGAATTGGTAAACATTCCTGGCCAGCAGCGGACTCTGCCCTTCTTTAGGAAGAGGGAGTGCTGCTTACAAAAATGAGATCAGCTTTCTAGTATTAGACTGACACAGACTGATGCCCCATCAACTCGGTACGTCCCCTCAGAGAGTAGATTGGTCCACTCCACTCTTCCTGTTACACCTCTTCATATGTTCTCTCCTTGATATGTGTAAGCATGTGCCCCTCCCCTCATCATACGTCCCACATTCAAAAATGGCAGAAAACTCCTCCCTGTGGGTATGTAAGGTAATATTCAATTAGCCAATTAAGCATGCATGGTAGCCATTTGGCCCAGTTTTCTCTTCAACCCTGACCATTCTCTGGCTGATTTAGACACGTTTTCCTAACATCCTGAATCTGTGGTTTCTGCAAAACCACAAACTGATTGACTGGGGACCCTCATCTTGGTTAATTTTTACTCCTTTGTTCAAGCTGACATTTCATTAATAATTCTGTGGAACTTAATTAACTCTTCTATGGAAACCTAACTTTCCCTAACTTTTACCAATCTCTCATAATAGGTATATCTGGACATATTATAACTTAATGCTGTTATGGACATATTATATCTATTTTATTTTTTTGCAGGGGGCAATTGGGGTTAGGTGACTTGCCCAAGGTCATACAGCTAGTAAATGTGTCAAGTGTCTGAGGCTGGATTTGAACTCTGGTCCTCCTGACTCCAGGGCTGGTGCTCTGCTCACTGTACTACCTAGCTGCCCCAGACATATTATATCTTAACGCTATCATAGCCCCTTTGACGCTGGAGCTAGTAACATTTTCTCAGGGCACAAGAAATACTCAAATGTTTGAGTCAATCATAAGACCTCCTTAGGTAGGACAAAACCTTTCAGTGTGTTACCTTTTTACACATACACCATTGTGGAAGGGTCTGGAATTTGTCTTTGTTCTGCCAGTAGTGATGGGACATGCTCGAATCATGAGGAAGTGGGAAACAGAAGAGATCAGAGGAAAGAATTTCAATTGCCTCCATACAAATAGACAACTCTTGAGTCAGCTTCCAACAGAACAGGGAGATGAAAAATCCTCTTAAAAAGACTGGGGTATTAAGAGTCAGTCAGTCAATGAACATTTATTGAGCTCCTACTTTGGTCAGGCTCACTGGGGATACAAAAAGAGACAAAAGACAACCCCCACCCTCAAGGGACTCAGAATCTAATGGGGGGGAGAAGTAAACAAATATGTACAAACGAGCTATATACAGGAAAAATAGGAAATAATTTTAATAGGGAAGGCTCTAAAATTGGGAAATGTTTCCTGTAGAAGATGGGATTTTAGTTGAGATTTAAAGGAAGTTGAGGAAGCCAGTAGGCAGAGATGAAGAAGGAAAGCATTGTAAGCATGGGGGACAACCAGAGAAAATGCCTGGAGCCAAGAGCTAGTGTCTTGTTTAGGAACAGTAAGGAGGCCAGTGTCATTGGATGGAAGAGTATTTGGTGGAGAGTAAGGTATAAGAAGATTGAAAAGGTGTGTGTGTTGGTGGTGGGGACTAAGTCATGAAGGACTTTGAACAACAAACAGAGGATTTTATATTTGATCTTGGAGACCAGAGGGAATCTCTGGAGTTTATTGAGTAGGGGAAGGGGCAGGGGGTGAAATGATCAGATCCGTGGTTTAGGAAAATCACTTTCATCACTGAAAGGAAGATGGATCCAAGTGTTAGGTGATGAGGGTTAGTGTTATTTAATGATCAAGAGTAAAATCTACAAATTCCTCTGTAGTACAAATTCATGAAATGGCTAGATTCATTTTATATTGGTCTGGGTGGGAAGATCTGCCAAATGTCAGGCAATTCAATGAACTTGGCTGTAGTACAGTAAGTTAGCTGCTCACTGAAGTTCCATGCCACTGTAATGCCAGCTAGTTCATAATTACACCCCCAGGAGGCTAATTTGTATTCAAGTGTCTTGGTAGTTGGTATACTTCCCAAAATGTCTCACTAATATACCCATAAAGAGTAATTTGCATGTTAGAGGATTGTATTTGGATTATGCTTACGCCACATTACACCACATTAAATTTTTCTTTGAAAATTTGTAAGATTCACTAGATGCAGCTGAATCTAATATACTTAATATGCAATAAATAATTTTAGCAACTATGACAATGGTCAGTATAATGAATTTTGTGACTTCTAGTCCCCGGGTGACTTGCAATGTTGCTTTTACCAGATCACAATTTCTGCCATGATCTTTAGCTTACATAAATGTGACAAGCAGTACTTTCTCTACACTGGAAGCAGTGACTGAGAACACATTTTGGCATTATATAACTACTCAAGTCATGGAGACTTGGGATTCATCTAATACATTTGGGCTTGCATATCCTAGCAGCCTAATAGAAGAGGTGGCTTTTCTGACTTTCTTTGTCTCTTAGTCAACGATATTATGTGATAGCCAATTATGGAACATCACAGTCTCAAATGAAGTGAAATTCCTAATAAAGAACAATGTCTTATTTAAGACATTTATGAGTAAGTAGGCTATGGCATGTTACCAGTGGATATGTATACAAGAAGCATTTTAAAATATGTTGTCAAGAACATGTATGACTAGAAAAAGAGATGGGTCAGTTATGTGACGAAAATGAGAAACAAAAGATAGGGATCCTGAGTTGGAAAACAATATTAATATAACTAGAAGAAGTTGTGCAGTATGTTGGGTGTATACTCTGTGGAAGATTTATAGAAACAAATGGACAATTATCATACAGAATAAAAAGGCAAAGAAGAGCTGTGATTCAGTTCAATCGGATATGTATTTATTAAGTGCTTACCATGTACCAGTGATGGTGCTAGCCATTGAGTATACAAAGACAAAAACAAGATATTTCCTGCCCTCAAGAGACTTATTGTCTATTAACTGAAAGCAGCAGTTACAACTATGAAATCACAAATCCATCAAAGTTTTATCTCCTGGGGTAAAGGTAATGTGTGGGCTAGGCTAGAGGTTTTTTTGTTTTTAATGAATCTGCATTTTTAAAAAAATGAGTTATCTACCTAAGATTGTGATTGAATGGAGAGAAAGATCAGTATTTCAGGGACAGTTTCAGGTATAAAAGTATCTCAGGTAGAAGAAGGGCTAGCTTAGGTGGAGGGCCTTTTAGAATCTAAACCAGGAAATGTTGACTTCACCTTCTATTCCAGTGATGATGTGTCAGTTTCTTGGAACTAGAAGGTTAGCTGACTCTGGAACTCCTTCCTTGCTCCTCTTCTTCCTGCCCTCCTTTCCTACCTCCAGTTCAAATTTCATAGTATCTGGGGAGTAAAGAGCACCAAATGTATTGTTGACTTACCCCTACAAAGAACTAGAAAAACTGCCCTAATCATGAGAAAACATTGAGCATAATGGAATTGGTTAATTACTCTTATTCCTAAAGCATCTTTCACAGGACCTGTCCAGCTGTGTTTCAAAGGAATTGTGGTAAGGACTCTACAGATGCTATATAGTGGCTCTTCATTTGGACCCTGTGGTGTGTTCACTTCCATGTTCTTCTCACAGGACTAATTTCTTTTTTTTTTTCATCATACATTGAGCTACAACACAGTCCCCCTTCAATACAATTCCCTTTTTAAAAATTTTATTAAGGATGTACGATGGCTAAGGCCCTGGATTTAAAGGTAGATATGACACAGCTTCTGCTCTCAAGGAACTAACAATTTAATAGAAGAAAAGATATCTATACAAGAAACTGGGAAACAAGAGTGAACGTAATTGCAAAGGAGAGGTCTAGGAAAAGTACTATGAGAGATTTGAGGAGGGAGGGAGAGAGAGAGGGAGAGGGAGAGGGAGAGGGAAAGAGAGAGAGAGAGAGAGAGAAAAGGCTTTGTGGAGTTGGTGTAATCTGAATGGGGCTATGAGAGTAGAGGAAGGGCTGGGGGAGAGGAAAGATGGGGGAGAGGGTGGGGTCTTGAATAGATAGAAGTGTGAAGGATATATGGGGTGGCAGAAGCTGGTCCCTAGAGGTCTTTCAAATGTCGTCAGGCTAGGTTGTAAACATAGTGCTGTGTTCCAAAACTTTATTTGTAATTTGGATGCTTGAAATTTGGAACGCATTTTCCTAAAGAGAAAGTACTATAAATAATCTATGCCTACTCACTAAAACCTAATTAGCCCATATGTCAGTGAACTTTAGAATGAAGAGCACTACCATGAGTTTGGTGTTCGGAAACAAGAAGCCAATATGAGGAAGTAGGGAGTTTCCTATTCCTTTCTTAGGCATAAGGAGAACTCCAGAAAACATATTTTTTTCCTTTGATATCCTCCTGCATCCTTTTTTTGCATATCCCTTCTCCCATACCAGTGTTCCTATCCTCAAATTTGCTGTTGTCTCATGCTATCTAAGTAGCCTACCCAAGCCTGTTCTCTCCCCATCCCCATCCCCATCCCCATCCAAGAGCTCCATTACTCATAATTACTTAATTTCTTTTCCTCCCAGTAATAGCATCAGATCTAGAGCTAGAAGAGACCTCATAGACTGAGTCCTACCCCATCATTTTTCAAATGAGGAAACTGAGGTCTAAGGAGGTTAGGTGACTTGCCCAATGTCACACAGGTGGTGAGCATGAGTCAAGATTTGAACCCAGGTTCTCTAATTCCAGAGACAATAGTCTTTCCACTGGATCATGCAATTAATGTTTCAATTTTCTCTGTGTAGGTAATCTTGATTAGGTGTTGAAAGGAAAGTATTCTGGTTGAATTTATGCACATAAATATAAGCCTGATAGACCCCTAAATCTCCCAGGGATAACTATATCTTCAGAGAAGGAAGCTTGGATACCCTTAGGAGGTACTCATTGGTGGAATTTTAAGTAATATCACATAGAAAAATGAAAATATCCAGGCAATGTGGGGGACAATAACTTTGGTCAGCCACTACACAGGCAGGCTGACCCTGCATGGCAGGCACACCCTGGCTATAATTTCTCTAGGCTGTTGCTGCTTTTTACAGTTTCTTCCCTCTCTTCATTTCTGAAACTACAGATGCTCTAAAGACATGAATTTTTTCAAAGTATCTCTCAATGTAGTGATAACAAGGCCTCCACTGAGGATGACCAGTTAGAGCACTCCTCAGATTAGGCTGAATGACATCTGTTCAGATGCATACTCATTTCTACATTTAAGTCTGCAGGTCAGAGCCTTTCTGTTCATGATTGGAACATATATATGTATATATATATATACATACACATATATATGTGTGTGTGTGTGTGTGTTTTATATAGCTTTGATATGGCCATTTTTTTTATCTCGTAACGTTGCAGGAGGCTTGATTGAAGGAGCTGGGAATATTTAGTTTGGCAAAGTGAAGGATGATGGGGAACATGACAGCTGTCAGCAGATGTTTGAAGGGTTATCACAAGGAGGAAGGATTGGATTTGTTCTGTTTGACTTGAGAAGGCAGAACCAGAAGCAGTGGGTATGAATTGAAATGAGTCAAATTGAGGTTTGATGTCAGAGAAAGCTTCCTAACAATGAATTGTCCATAAGTAGATTGGGCTACCTAGAGAGAGGGTGGGTTCCCTTTCCTCTGAGGTCTTCACAAAGAGACTGGATGACCACTTGTTGGCTATCTTATAACGAGGATTCCTTTTGTGTATGGGTTGGACTAGAGGGCCATTACAGTCTCTTCCAGTTCTCAAATTTTGTACTTCTGTGATCTTCATGGTTTCTTTTCAAAAGACCATATGATACCTGTTGAGAAGAAGCCTATATTTCAGATGTACAAAGTTCTTGAAGAAAATCAACTAATGGGTGCTCCTGTGGTGACTAGTTTGTAATATGCTCCACCTTGGGCCATTAGTTCATCGTGAGTTCCTTTTTCTATCACAACACCTTGTGATACAACAGCTATGATATCTGAATATTGGATGGTAGACAAGCGGTGGGCAATGACAATGCACGTTCGTCCTTCTCTGGCTTTATCCAAGGCTGTTTGCACTGTCTGTGAAGAAAAGACCGAAAGTTCAAGTGAAGGAAAATGGTACCACGTGTCATGTTGTAATTGGTGTATGCCTCAATAGCACAAAAGCCTGATTGAACATGGTGAGGGCATCCTCCCCAGCATCATTACTGGTATTTATATGGTACTTTAGGGCAGTGGGTAGAGTGATGGACTTGGAGTCTAGAAGACCTGAGTTTAAATCCTGCCTCATATAATTTGAAAAAAGAAAATAAAAAGAAATACCTGCTCACTTCCTAACAAAGAGCTAATGAACTTAAAATATGATATACATTTTCAAACATGGCAAACATGAGAATTTATTTTGTCAGACTATTAAGGAATTTCTGTTTTTTTAAAAAATATGTTCAATAAGAGAGAACACAGATATTAATTTAAAAAGATAAAATATAATTTGATAAAAGACATATTAATTAAAAAACTTGTTACTTAATAAAAAGATAAAAAGATGAAATTTAAAATAGAAAATTTGGTTTATAATAATCATTATCCTTTGAAAAATCTCCATTTGGGTTCCTGAAAGAATTTTACAAATAAGTCTTATTTAAGGATTGGACTTTTGCTTATTTGAAACAGCTACATTGAAAATAACACTGTTCTTAACTACCATTCTAAGTATTGCCATGGTTGGTTAGTTGTATCTGACTCTTTGTGACCTCATTTGGGGTTTTGTTGGCAAAGATCCTTGAGTGGCTTGCTATTTCCACCTCCAGCTCATTTTACAGATGAGGAAACTGAGACAAACAGGGTTAAGTGTTTGCCCGGGGTCACACAGCTAGTGTCTGAGGCCAGATTTGAATTTAGGAAGATGAGTCTTTCTGACTATAGGCCCAACACTCAGTCTGCTGTGCCACCTAGAAGTATTGCATGCTTCTAAAAGGCATGTATCTAGAAGGTTGGGAAAATAATGTTATTTGCTACAAACTCATCTAAAGCCAAAGACATAGATGTAATCACAACAGGACTCTCTGTATTCCTTTGGAAATACATACCTTTTCACTTTCTGTATCCAAGGCAGAAGTTGCCTCATCTAATAACAATATTTTAGGATCCCTAACGATAGCACGAGCTATTGCGATACGCTGCTTTTGACCCCGAGAGAGCTGGGAACCGTGAGACCCAACATTAGTGTCATATTTCTGAAAAAAAGTAAATGAAGCAATGAGTTAGTGAAGTAGGCCGCTGTTGACACATTTCTATAGGTCTCTGGTTGGCAATAGCTTCACCACATGGTATGGTCTTGTATCTATTTTGCATTTATTATATATGTACTTATATATGTTGTCGTCCCTATTAGTACGTAGGCCCTACCCCAACCCCAGCATAGACTTTCAGTGTTGTCTTTTTATCCCCATTGCTAAGCCCAGGAGCCGGCACAAAGTAAACACTTAATACCTGTGGCTTTTGATTAATTGATGATTCAGGTCATCTCTTACTTAGAAGTCATTTAATTCAAAAGCTTCATTTTCTAATTTTTTATTAGATTTTTTTTTAGGTTTTAAAAAATCTAATCCTCAGAGAAGTTAACTGACTTGTTTAAGGTCACAAAGATGGTGCTGTTTGGTCATTTCAGTCATGTCTGAATCTCTAGGATCCCATTTTGGAGTTTTCTTGGCAAAGATACTGGCTGGGTTTGCCATTTCCTTCTCCAGCTCATTCTACAGATGAGGAAACTGAGGCAAATGGGATTAAGTGACTTGCCCAGGGTCACACAGCTTAGTAAGTGTCTGAGGCAGGATTTGAACTCACAAAGAAGAGTCTTCCTGTGCCACTCAGACACCTTAAGCACATAATTTAATCTCCTATTTCACTGAAGAGATCTATCACTCATGAGTTCTTTCAGCACCCTTCTTCCATTCTTCGTAACTTTTCAGCATCATCACCCAGTTTCTCCTCCTTGATTGTAGTGATAGGAGCATGTTCCCATTCCTTATTCATCCTACCATCCAGGCCCTTGCTTCCTTCATCTCCTCTCATCTCATCTAGCACCTTACTTAAGCAATTATTCTTTTTCTGTCTTTCTATCCATCTTTCTCTGTCTTTCTCTGTCTCTCTATCTCTGTCTCTTTTCTCTCTTCTCTCTCTCTCTCTCTCTCTCTCTTTCTCTCTCTGTCTCTGCCTCTGTCTGTCTGTCTCTGTCTCTCTGTCTGTCTCTCTGTCTTTGTCTCTGTCTCTCTCCCTCTCTACTGGTTCATTCCCATATGCCTACAACATGTGCATGTCTCCAAAATCTTAATGTGACACCCTTGGACCATTACTGAAACTCAGGGCTTTACATGGACCAGATTCAGTCCTGGAGGCTTCTCAATGATGAATAATATCTTTGACTCGTGTTTGACCCCACCACAAAAGGCTCTTCTGGTAACATATGAATTTTATTTGTTTTGTCCTTACTCACGGATTCTTCTGGGAACACCAGAATTTTACTCATGTCTGAAAGACCCCTCAGCTCCTACTTGAGTACTCAGGCTAATAAAACATCAAATATAGAATATTTTATTTAACACAATAACTCTCCTCCCTTTTCTGACTTGGTTTACGCCTTTCCCAAGTACCTATTACAGTCTTCTAGACTTGTAACACTACCCTGTCAAATGTACCACCCCCATCTACACCTGATGCTGCCCTTTCCAAACCATCTACTCCCCCGACCTCCAGCCTTCATTTTGACCTCCTGCTCCTGCCACTGAAGTGAAACTGTCCTCTCAAGGGTCATAAATGATCCCCAATTACCAAACCCAACAGCCTTGTCATTCTTCACCAGTTTCCAAGCTCCAGCACCAATGACCAATTTCTTCTCTTGGATTCAGAGACATAGTACTCTCTTGTTTTTTTCCTACTTCCTTGACTGCTCCTTATCTGTTTCCTTCTTTGGTTCCTCATCCTCTTTTCATCCCCTTAATGTGACTATTCTCCTAAGGCCCATCCCTGATTGTCCTCTCTTTTCTTTCTACACTCTTCTTTTGCCATCTTCTTTCCCTCTATGGCTTCAACCACCAACTTCCAAATCTGGACATTCAGGCTTGACTTCCTTCTCAGCTCCAGACCCACATAATCCAACTGCTGGATATGTGGCTTGACAATTGACTTTTACATAGGCCTTTCAGGTTTACAAACTGCTTTATATACACAATCTCACTTGATCACAGTAACTCTGTAAAATAGATAATGAAGCCATTTTATCCTCATTTTATAAATAAGCAAAACCGAACCTTAGAGAGGTTAAGTAATTTGTCCATGATCACATAACTAGTGAATTCTGGAAGTGAGATTCAAACCCAGTTCTCTCCTCACTCCAAGACCAGGATTCTTTCTACCATACCACATTGCCTACTATTTCTTCCATAGGATCTTAAACTCAAGATGTCCCAAGCTGAGCTCATTCTGTCCCTCCTGACATATGTTCTGCCTTTTGACCTTATATTTCAGAGTGTTATGAATTTGTGCAATTTCAGAGTGGTTATGAATGTGGGGCTCAGAGAAATAGAAAGAGATCTCTGAATCCAAGAAAAGAAATTGATCAATAGTGTTGGAGTTTGGAAATTGGAGAAAAATGATGAGGCTGTTGTCACTCAGTCCCATATTCATAACCTTGGGGTTACTTTCAACTTCTCTCTCCTTCACCTCTCATATACAACTAGTGACTGAGTCCTGTTGATTCCGTATCCACCACATCTTATATCCAACTCCTCTCTATTTCACTATCACTGCTCTGGTACAAGTTTTTATCACCATCCATTCTAGTTCTCCATATAGCCTATCTGTATATAATTATTTACATGTTGCCTCTCCCATTAGATTGTGTGCTCTTCAAAAGCAGGAACTGACTTTTACTTCTTTTTCCACCTCCAGCATTTAGTGCAGTGCCTGGCACGTAGTAGGTGCTTAATAAATGTTTATTGACTGACTGTTCTAGTCCATCTTTTATTACACTATCAGAATCACTTTTCTTATGCTTATATCTTGTTTCATAGCTTCTTCACTAAAAAATAATCGAGTGGCTCCCTATCATTTACCAAATAAAGGTCAAACATCTCTGACATTCAAGGCCTTCTACAATCTGGTGACACTCTACTTTTTCCTGACTCACATTACTTCTCCATATACCTTTCCCTTATTTATTAGACCTGTAATTTCGCCGTAATAGAGCACCTCAATGAGGACACTCCCCCTTACAATGAAGATATAGATCCATTCTTCAATTTAGAGACTTAGAGAACTTCCTGGAAGTTGCAGTGAAAACCAAGATTATCCATCCACTGGTATATTTCAGACAGGCCTTCTTGAATCCAAGGATGGTTTTTTGGCGACTGGCATGTTTCCCTTCATGGACCCTGTGCTCCAGCCAGATTGAACTCCTCTCTGTCCCTTGAGCTCTCACACCTCAGTGGCTACTTTCAGGCTGTTTCCTATGCCTATTATACATTCCCTCCCTGTTCTCTCTGCCAGCTGAAGTCCTATCTATTCAGAAAACCGACCTCAATGTCTCCTCCCTTCAGAACACACAGGACCCTTTGTTTTATAATATGATTATTATGTAATACTGAATAACTTTCGTTGGTGATGTTCTCATGACCTCCTTGACCACAACTATTTTATTTCTTCTAGTGTTTAACACATTACTCTGCACACATTAGATGCTTGGTAAACATTATTTGTTGTTGTTGTGTTGAATATTATCCCCACAGCTTTGTAATTTATAGTAAAGCAGCAATATTCGCCTTTCACATCAGGATACAGCAATGAATAATTATCATGTTGTTTGAGGATTAGACCAAGTCTCTGCAGAGGCTTAGAATCAAAACTATGGGAGTTATTTAGCCAAAAACCTTGGAGCAGTGAGCAATAAGCAAACAGGCCAAAAAAAGCCAGCTTTCCCCTCCAACTCCACCCAGAGCACGAGACTCGCTTTTACAAATGAGAAAAGTAAGAAACTTTCATGCCTAGGAGATTCTAAAGTAAAAGAGAAGCCAGAGTTAAAGGAGATTTTTTTCTTTTTAAAATTTTTTAATTTATTTATTTTATTTACTTATTTGTTTATTTATTTATTACTTTGCCTTTCAGAGATGGGCCCAACTTCCTCATCCTTATTCTGTCTGTGTCTCTGATCCTAAAAGAGACACTTGAAGTAAACTCTTGGTGATGGAGAAGCGCAGAATTAAAGTAGATATGAGTTAGTACTCAGCACTAGGAAAACCAGTCTACAATACTGCAGATGTAGCTTATACCTGCCTTCAAGTATATAGGACACAAATAAGGTATTCTCTTGCCTGCCAAATTCTGTAAGGTTCTTTTCTCAAGCATGCTTAATGAGTCTTCCCTCAAAACATAACAGAATGTTGATACAGTACATTTATTTTGCTTTGAAAGAGTAATAAACTCTGGGGTGCAAGAAAATTACCATGTGTTTATATACAGCCTTGGGTTTCCCTTCCCAGTCATCACTGGTCTGCTTTTGATCTCTGCTTCCCCTTTCTGGGGAAAATTATTCAGGGGCTTCTGGGAATGATTCTGGATTCTACTGTGGTACTTACCTCTGGAAGTGCCATGACAAATTCATGTAGCTGAGCCTTCTTTGCTGCTTCAATGATAGCCTCCATTGGAATATCCTTAGTGTTATCTCCATATCTGATATTGTCAGCGATGCTGCAGGCAAATAATATAGGCTCCTGAGATACAATTCCAATTTTAGATCGAAGGAATTGGACGTTAACATGTTTGCTATCATGTCCATCTATTATCTGCCAATAAAAGGGATAATACAGTTCATCATAGTTTGGAATTCCAGCTAGCAGATAGTTTTCCACATTCAGAGCAATACATTTCTTTGTGTAGAGGCAGAACCAGCACTTTACAGATCTAACAAGGCTTTGGTTTGGTTGGCATTTGGCAAAACTATAGACCCACAGAGGACTCAGATGTAATACATCGTCTAATGTATGCTTTCTTTGGGGCTCTATGATTTTCTTAATATAGTATTCTCTCTATCAAGGGAAACTACAAACCTTCTAACCTTAGTCAGTGGTCCTCATGTGTTACTATAACCAAAAAAAAATACATCACCTGGTAGTCAACCTTCTGGTGAAGAGTTGACCACATTAGACTTGGCTCTTGGTTGACAGAATATGACCATCACTGGGCCCACACTTGAAGACTTCCAGCTTGGAAGACTTTCCTAGGGCTTATGTTCTATTGTCCTGGCCCTTAGAACCTAGAATCGCCTTTGCATAATGATGAGGCATCAGAGTAGGAATTTAGTGGAGGTGTTTCATATAAAGAAAAGGATATATTTTCCTGTAATGTTGGTACAAAAGATTCCTCTACAAATAAATTAGTTGTTCCATTTATACCATTTCCATGATATAACAATGCTCTGTAATTAAGAGTCCAGTTGGCATCACTAAAAAGTCACTGAAACATACTGCAATTCTGTAGGGATTTGGAAAGCCAGCCAAGAGTTTCCACATTGGATGGCACAGAGCATCTTGATTCCCAGTTCCCTGCCTTTACATTAAAGAGCACAGAGTTGGATAATAGGAGACAATATGGTACAATAGAAAAAGCACTGTCTCTGGAGTCAGAGGACCTAGGTTCAAATCCTACTTCTGTTGCTTACTTCCTGTGTAAACTTGGGTAAATTCCTTAACTTCCTCCTTTACCTGTAAAATAAAGGACGGGAACTAGATGACCTCCAAAGTTCTTGAACTTCTAGATCTATGATTTAATGAGCCCAATCGTGGACCAACCATTAAAATAGACAAGTATGAAGACTACAAAGAAGTCATGAGATGAAAGAAGCATGAAAAAGGATGAATAGACAAAGGGTCCTAATGGGGAGAGATTCTGATTTGGAGAAACTGGAAAAAAATGCTGCGATATTTTATGCATTGAAACTAATGTAAATGTAAGTAGTTATTGAGCAAGCATATATGCTTATATTTATGTTTAATTTTTTCCTGAGAAAAATATAAATGTTGCCTAGATCCATATTGATCAGTAAATGCTTAACAGTCCTCAAGAACCTTGGTGTAATGGAAAGGGCAATGAATTTAGAGTCAGAAGAGCTGAGTTCAATGCCATTGGCTCTCTTACTTGCCCTTGAGAATGTGACTATGTAACTTTTCTGGACCTCAGTATCCTCATCAATTAAATGGGGGCACTAGACAAGCTGACCTATAGAGTGTCTTTCAGCTCTAAATTCTATAATACTATGACTGTTTATCTACTTGAGGAAAAGTATTTATCTTCATTTGATAAACCTGACACTAGGATATTGCTTCTTTGAGGCACAATCTCTCATTCTCTGACCTCAATGTGTTTGGGGAATAAATACTTGCAACAGAAAGCACTGCTGGACACAAGACTGCTTTGATAGCTAGGTGGCACAGCAGAAGAAGTCTGGGCTTGGAGTTAGGAAGACTTGAGTTCAAATCCAGTCACAGAAGCCTACTAGTTGTGTGGTCCGGGGCAAGTCACTTAACCTCAGTTTTCTCAACTATAAAATGGGGGTGATAATGGAGCCTATGCCTCCCAGAGTTGTTGTTAGGTTCATATAAGGTAATGTTTGTAAACGGCTTAGGAACAATGCCTGGCACATAATAGTCACTTAACAAGTTTTTATTTCCTTCCTTCCTCCCTTCCATCCCTTCCTCCTCCCTTTTTCCCTCCCCTCCTCTTCCCTCTTTCTTTCTTTCCTTCCTTCCCTCCTTTTCTTCTGTTCTTCCTTCTTTCTTTTGTCCCTCCCTTCCCCTTCCTTTCTCCCTCATTCCCTTCCTCCTTCCTTCTGTCCCTCTTTTCTTCCCTCCATCCTTCCTTATTTTCTTCCTTCTTCCTTTCTTCTTTCTTTCCCTCCATCCTTCTTTTCTTCCTCCCTCTTTCCCTCTCTCCCCTCTCTCCCTTCCTGCCTTCCTATCTTCCTTTTTCCTCCTTCCCTTCCCTCTTTCACTTTCTCTTTTCCTTCCCTCCCTCCTTCCTTCCAAATAGCACTAAATTTACTCTCAAATAAGCAATGGTGGTAGTGGTGATGGTGGTGGTGGTAGTAGTGGTGGGTGGGGGTGTGTGTTTCATTGAATATTGCCCTGTGAGGAGACTCCAGAATGCCACACAGTGAGAGGAGATATAGAGATTCTGGCTTACACCAGAGTGGTCCTCAGAGAGACAGGGCAGGGTCAACAGGCAGAGCCAATATGCGAGATGAGCTCACCTGATATGCGGCTGGGAACAGGGAGAGGGGGAGGAAACTAGACATTTGGCAGCTTCCTAGTTTAACTATTTTTACTACTTTCTATGCTACTAAAAGAGGAAAAATGCTACCAAAATGTAAATCTAACAAATTTTAAAATTGCACTCTTTAAAAAAATCATTATTTTAAATTTCTGTACCATAAAATTTTAGTGCCCCAAAACAGAATTCTGATTTCCTTGCCCTGGTTATAATTTGTTTGAATAAATACAATGCACTCTACTATACGGAGATACAAAAGACCTGGTAAATATGGTCCTAGTCTTCAAGGACTTTATAGTTGTCTTAGTCAATAGCCTTTATGTGAATGGGCGTTTTGGAAATCATATTCTATTCCTTTGAAAAATGTTGATTCTTCTATAATCTGTTTTTTTAAATACTCTAGTCAACAGCTACTTTCAAAGCAGATTAAACATCTTTATACTGAAAACCGCTGGCAGAAAGTGATGGCAAATACTATGTATTCATTCACCATTCATTGAGAATGACTGAGTCTGCTTCTTCAGCATCTTATTCCTCTTGATCTCACATTCTTTCTTAATCTACTAATATCCATTTGCTTATTTTTTCTTAGCCCTTGTTTGCTTTGCTTTGTTTAGGAATGTGCTTTTTTTTGCATCCTTCTGTTTCCATCGCATCTCTCACCATTATATTGTCTATCTCCATTGTCAGTTTTCCTCCTCTTCCTTTCCCAGTCTCTCCTCACACTATTCCCTGCTTTACCCTTTTCGTTCTTCTCTTTTCTCCCTCTTTTTCTCCTTTATTCTTCCCTTCTCTCTTTTTTCCCTCTATCCTCTTCCATTCCCTACCTGTAGCCCTCTTTTTCTCTTCCTTTTTTCCATCTTTTTCTTTTCTCATCTCTCCTTTTCTCCCTTCTGTTCTTCTCTTCTCTCTCCTTTTTCCTCCTATCCTCCCTCTCTTCACATCCCCTACTGTTCTCTCTCTCTCTCTCTCTCTCTCTCTCTCTCTCTCTCTCTCTCTCTCTCTCTCACCACCCCGCTCCCTCCTCCATTCCCATTCCACTACACTTTTACGGAGACAAAAAAACTTTCAATAACTTGGGGTGGTCTTTAAACAAAAGTGACATCAAGAAAGTCAAAATAGCAAGCTCAATTCTTCATTTGAGCATTTTGCTCCAGCATCCACAGTATTTATTCCATGTAGATAAGAAGATACTTGAACAGAAATCAGCTACCCTTTTCTGGTATCCTTCTTTGTTTGGGCTTTGACCAGCTTATTTCACTATTTCCTGCTATCTTGCCAATTGCCCCTTTGTCAGATTTCCCATCATCCCCATCCGGGTTAGGCTTCACTTTCTGCTTCATTTCCAGGCAAGCCCAAACTTCTCTTAAACACACTAGCTCCAGGCTTGCAGTGTGACCTGCTGTCATTGCATGGTACAGTAGTCAGCAGGCTATCTGGAGGAAGGAATTATGGGAGCAAAGTCAGGTCAACCAGAAAATGATTGGAAATGGAAAAACATTCACAGGGTTAAGTGTCCAAAGCAAGAGCCAAGGAGTGTCTCTAGCCATCTGGAACCTTGGAAGAAAATTTCAAGAGGTTGGAGATAGTCTGTAACAAAAGGATGGCAGGAAGAAAGCCTTTGGACTACGTACCACTTTCCCTTTGCTGGGGTCATAGAACCTCTCCAGCAACTGAACACAGGTACTTTTGCCACAGCCACTACTTCCAACAAGCGCGAGGGTCTGCCCGGGCTTAACAGACACCGAGAAGCCATTCAAAACTTGCACAGTGGGTCGGGATGGATATGTAAACTTGCAATCAATAAAGTCAACGCTCCCTTTGAAGTCATCCTATGAATGGAAGAAATAGGGAATTACTTATGTTCACATCAGAGCCCAGAACTTTGAAAAAGTATATTAATCCCTTCTTATGACATTACCATCATGATGACAGAGCATGCTACTTAGAAATGGGAAGTGAATAAAGTGAAATTTTAATTGTGTGATATTAGGTATGGAGGGCAGCGAAGGTCTGAGGAAGTGACAACAATCTTCTTCCCTTTTCTCTCTTCCTGAGTGCATTTCCTTTCCTTGGTCCACTAGGAAGGAAATCAGATCTCAAACTCTGTGCCACTGAAGGCCGATAGCAAAGAAAAAGGTATTAATAGGGCATGGTTTCTTGGATTCACGCCTCCTGATCTATCCACCTTGTAATTCTCGAAAAAAAAAAATCCTTGCTTTCCCTGAGAATGACTCAGAAGCAAAATTGCCAGGTCTTAAAGGAAGCAGATTTAAAATATTGGCTGTGGAGAGACACAGTGACCTTTAGTATTGTTCTGCAATTCACTCACAGAGGCAGGGGTTTTCTTCTAAAGGTTGACTTTGTAAAGTTTAGCTTTATTCAGCTCATTTGGCCAATTTTAAAATGTTTTTGAGGTTCTAAGTGTAACCCAAGTTTATTCAGCCTTCTTAGACCAAAGGCAATTTCCACATAATATCCCTCTAACCCACATCCCCAACACATACATACATACACCCGTACATACATATTATACATAATCCATTTAAATATAGAAGGACTTAAAATCACTTTGGGGATTATCAGGAAAAAAAACATTTGGAAAGATTTCCCTGTGTGACTATTGGCAAGTTATTTAATCTCTCTAGAACTCAGTTTCCTTATGTATAAAATGAGGAGGTTAGATTAGATGGTTCCTAAGGTCTCTTCCCAATATAAATCTATGATTCTATTTTTTTGGGGGGGGAACATAATCAGGGTTAACTGACTTTCTCAGGGTCACACAGTTAGTAAGTCTGAACCCATATTTGAACTCAGGTGCTCTTGTTTCCAGGCCCAGCACTTTATCCCCTGAGCCACCTGCTTCCTACATAATAATAAGCATAGCCTAAGGTCCCCAAACAATCAAAACATCTCTAGGTTTTTTTGGAAAATAAGAAATGAAAAAAGATTGAACCTCTGACTCAACTATCTATGTATATTTATAGCCATCAGAGACAGGACAATGCTGAAGTAGGACACTAGGAAATATGAGGATTGGTACTCTATCCACCATGCCACCTTGCTGCCCCTACGATCCTATTTTTTAAAGATCAAGTTAATTTCTTAAGAATGTACATGGTGCTCAAGATGAGTAGTTAAATCTCAGGGAGTTGATTAGAGTTAAAGTTAAATTAAGTTGGGGTCAAAAGTTAAGTGACTTGTTCAGTGTCACAACACTTAAAAGTACCAAAGACTCACTTTGATCTCAGGTCTTCCTGACTTCTTGACTCCAATCCCTCTTTCTATCTACAATAACATGCTTGACCTGTGATTTCTTTGGTATAAGGGAGCTCTTGCTGAGAAACTTCCTCTGTCAATTTGGGCTGATTCTCTGCAAGCCTTTGAGAGTTGCTTAGACTAGAGCGCTGAGTAACCTGCCCAGGGTCGCCCAGGGTCACCCAGGCAGTCTGTGCCAGATGCAAGACTTGAACCCAGGTCTTCTTGGCTCCAAGGACTACAATCTAACTATAATGGCATACTGCCACTCACGATTCAATATTATTAGATGACAAATAGATTTCAGGATTTCATGCTAGGACAACTTCAATAGAAACATGGAAAGTGTATCTGCTTTCATTTATCTTGAGATTAAATATATTTACTATTTGTTATTCAGGCATCTTCGGTCATGTCTGACTTTCCATGACCTAATTTGGGATTTTCTTGGCAAAGATGCTGGAGTGGTTTGCCATTTCCTTCTCCAACTCATTTTACAGATGAGGAAACTGAGGCAAAAAGGATTAAATGACTTGTCCAGGCTCATACAGCTAGTAAGTGTCTAAGGACAGATTTGAACTCATGAAGATGAGTCTTCCTGATTCTGAGTGGGCACTCTATCCACTAAACCACCTTGCTGCCCATATTTAATGTTTCATAGTTTAAAACAGTATTTATCATGTCCTAATCCAAACATGATATGTTTCTATGAAAGGAAATTCTAATTCATTTCCCTTCTGCATGGGCATGAATTCAATGATGAGAAATACACTTGAATGGACATGAATTTATAAAATGCATGGATTTTGTAGAATGAATTGGGCTGCCAAGGCTGACTGAATGACCAAGCTGAGAATTACCATCTTCATTCCCGTTTCCATTCTTACCCACTTTTCGCCTGCAAGGCTGTAGACGTTGATTTTAGGACAAGAGTCTAAGAGCTGGAAAAAACGTGCTGCAGCTATTTTAGCTTTAGCATAATTTGGAGTGTAAGAAGAGGCTCTTCCAAGAGCGGTTCCACTGGTCACCACAGCAGATATCACCCTACGGGTACCCAGACAGTAAAATCAATTTATTTCAGGAAATATTTAAGAAGTATATTGTAGCCACAATATAATAGGTACTCCACTGTGCACTGACACTCGCATGTTCTAGAATAAGGGTTCTTAGCTTTTCATGTGTGTTTATGGACCCGTTTGGCAATCTGGTGAAGACTATGGACCCCTCCTCAGAATAATGTTTTTAGTTGTTGTAATATAAAACACATGGAATGACCAAGGAAACCAATTATATCAAAATATAATTAATAAAAATTCATGGACCCCATGAAATCTATCCATGGACTCCTCCCTCTACTACTTAGGAATTCACAGATCCCAGGTGAGAACCCCTGATATAGAACTCTAATGGCTCCATGTTCTCATCATTGTGGGCAATCCCTCTAAGGAACATTACAACCCAACAGTGCCTGCCCATCTTTTGAGATGCTTATTTATGTCCTCACAGAAATTCACCACGGGATACACAGATAAAAATGATCCATTCTCTGTTCCCAAAGAACTTTCAATCTAATAGAATCCCACATAATAATAAACACAACCTAAGGTCCCCAAAGAAACAAAAAATCCTAGGTTTTTGGAAAATAAGAAGTTAAAGAAGATTGACCCTCTGACCTATGTATCTATGTATACTTAAAGCCATATAGCCATATAAATATAGATATATAGTTGATAGAATCAATCAGCAAACGTCTATTAAGAATATATTATATAGTAGGTTCTATATAGCAAGGTCCTATGGTAGTCCCCGGGGATAAAAAGACAAAATTAGGATCTTATCATTTAGCCTGGGGAGCACAGCCATTGAGCATCCATAGAAATAGTATATAGTCTGCCAAAAGCATCAGGACCCGTGCCAAGCATTTGATATTGCTGGTGCTTTTGTCTACATGACTTAGGTGTAGCCAGATTTTTGCCCTAAGATGCCCTTTCCCCATTCTATCCTAAGTAACTGCGTAGCTTATAATGAAACAATGAGAGAGCAAGGACATTGTTATGTGGGTGGGTTTGTCTCAAGGTTCAGACAATCTGGCCTGCCTTCATTAGCAGAAATGCTATAGCAGCAGTGGCTGCTTTAAAATCCCATTTTGTAAACACAGAAAATATTTCTGAGGAGGAGGGAAATTAGTGAGGAGAAAGAATATCATAGATGTTGAACTGGAGGCAGCCTCAGAAGCAATGCCTTTATATTACAAATGTCGAAAATGAGGCTAGGGAGGCTAAGCAATTTGTTTGTGGTCACAGATGCAGGAAACATTAGAAGCAGAATTTAAACCAGATCCTTTGATTTGAGACCAAACCAGATGGAACATACAGAAAATTTTGTTTGGCCCAGGGAATAAGCACCAAACAGCTCAGTCCCATCAGGAATGCTTTATCTGATTCTCTTTAACTTGATACTCTCTGAAATCTCAATCTTGGGCTCCTACAAGCCTTGGAGTATTTAGTCATTTTTCAGTTGTGTCTGACTCTCCTTGACCCCATTTGGGCTTTTCTTGGCAAAGATACTGGACGGGTTTGCCATTTCCTTCTCCAGTTCATTTTATAGATGAGGAACTGAGACAAATGGCATTATAAGTGAATTGCCCAGGGTCACACAGCTAGTAAGTGGCTAAGGCTAGATTTGAATTCATGAAGATGAATCATCCTGACTCCAGGCCCAGCACTCTATTCATTGAACCACCTAGCTGCCCTAAGTCTTAGAAACTAGATGTCAAAATCATACGTTTCCAACAGTCACAGGCAGGCTTTAGTTATTTAGTTAGTTATTTAGTTATATATTTAGTTATTTAGTTCCTTCTTGCTGATCTTTGCTGTGTCTGGGAGCAATTGGCTAGCACCTCTCCCCTCTTGGCAAGTAAACAGAAAATGAAAGTGTACTTGTCATTGGAACACCTTGTTGAGTACCATTTTAGGACTGGCCTGAGTTCATTGGTCTAATTTTCACTGACACAGACAATTGCCCCCTTGAAAGATATGGTGCACAAATTATTACCTGAAGACATAGCTGAAATGAAGTCCTTCATGAGGAACCAGATATCCCCCATATCTGTAAGAGGCTGAATTGGTTACAAATACTATGCCCTGTGCAAAGCCATAACATAATCCATAGATATGTGCTTTTCTGACGGCTGTACCAAATAGCTTTTCCAGTGCCTTCTCATACGTTTCAATGAATCGGATTTCCTTTCCCATCCCAGCAACTGTGCGGATGTTACTGAGGGCTTCATTAGAAATCTGAAGAATAAAGAAGAGTTTTGGAGAAAATGAGGAAAAGAGAAGAAATGATTGTTGCGTTCCTGCCACACCAATGGCACATCCACACGGACAACCATATAATAACCTTTCCTTTTGCAAATCAGAAGTTGGTTGTGACAAGTCAGAAACCAAAGGGATGACCCTCTTAACAGAGTATGAATGTGGATACTATGGCTCAGGATGTTTATAAGAGCGACTATATGTTGAGTCTGCCTCATAGAAAGACTGACCTAACTAACCACGGAAATCAACATAAATGTTCAGTCATGTATGACTCTTTGTGACAGCACAGTCCATGGGGTTTTCTTGGCAAACATACTGGACTGGTTTGCCATTTCCTCTTCCAATGCAATAAGGCAAACAGAGGTTAAGCGACTTGCCCAGGGTCACGCATTTAGTAAGTGTCTGAGGCTGGATTTGAACTCCATTCTTCCTGACTCCAGGGCCAGCACTTTATCCACTGAGCCACCTAGCTGCTTCTATATAATAATAAAAAACATAGACTGGGGTCCTAAAACAAACAAAAAACCATAGGTTTTTTGAAAAATAAGAATTCAAGGAATATTGAACCTCTGACCCATGTATCTATGTATATTTATAGCAATCAGAGATAGCAAAATGCTAAAGTAGGACACCAGAAAACATGAGAAGGGTTGGTGGGAACTTTTTGGGTTGGTAAGACATTTTGTAGGTCAGAAAGTTCTTTACCCTGTGTATAGCTAACATGACTCCTGATTGGTTTTTTTGTCCAAAGTGATCTTGAAATGCAGACACCTCTTTTCCCCCCAATTACCTGGCCGGTGGCTTCTAAGACACGCTTGTCCGAAGAGGCAAATCCTGTCAACATTCGAGCTTGTATGGCTCCTGATAAAGCTAAGAAGGGGAGGAAGCATGATATCACTAAACTCAGTTTCCAGCTGAAGATAAATGAGATGATGAGGGCCACACCGATATTGGAGATGGAATTGACGATCGTCCCAATCTGAGTTCCTGTAGCCTGAAAATCAAACACAACGCAACATGACGGTTGTCATGATACAGGAAATATATTGTGTGTATTTGAGAAATGAAAAGCATTGTTATCAACATGCATCAGCATGGCTGTACCTCGCTTTAAAATAAATCCAACAAATGAAATTCAACATGTTTTTGGTACTCCAAAATGAATTCCCTTAAAAATCAAACTCCTTTAGTAAATTTAAAATGTATTGCCAATCATTCCCATGTATTAATATAAACCCCCAATGGAAATAGAAACAAAAGGAAATCCATGTGAACTAACCAGCAAGGGATCCAATTAAGATATAATGAATTTCTGGATAGGGAAAGCTATAAGGCACTGAATGGGCCCCTAAAGGAGGTTGTGACATTTCTTTCTCTAGATTTCCTTAGAAGTCTTATCTATCTGGGAGGCCGTTAAGCTGTTAAGGCAGGAGCATGGATTATATGACCTTTACAAGTCTCCTCCATGGTTTGAATCCTTTGGTTCCTGAAATTATGAGTGGCATGAAAACTAGCCCATTAAAAAAGATTCTTGGTTGGTGAGAGGAATAGAGAACACTTGCTTTGGTTTTCTCTGATCAGTATTATTTACCACACTCACAAGAACTCACAGCAGTCATATGATCTACCCATGGGTCAGGAAAAAGCTTTTTCCCAACTTTTTCCTGGGAAATGAATACAAATGATAAAATGAGTAGCAGAAAGTATAAATTTGTGGTGGGAGTAGGGGTAGGGTGTGGTGGAGATGATTCCTGAGAAAATGCTGTCTTTGTACTTGAGCTAAGTGAGACAAGTCAAATTAAATAGTGCTGGGAATCTAGATGTCTAACTTTAAAAAATGTGTTGTTTCATCCAGCATGCCAGAGTAAGTCCCTTAAGTAAATCTGTGTTTTATCATGCTCGGTAACTACCAATTAGGATTGCTCATTCTTTTAGCTCAGTTCCCTTGACCTTGCTTTTACCCCGGGAGCCTGAGAGAGTGGAAAAGGCCTTCACCTTCCATAGAAATCACACTCCAGATGGGGGAACATAAGACCTTGGAGAATTTGGAGTTTTGTTTGCCAAGAATGGTCTCAAAGCTCCACCAATCATAGGCAAATTCTCCTTTGTTAAGCATGTCATATGAATTTCAAAACCTTGGAAAACAGTCTGCAATGAGTGGAAAGAAAAAACAAAACAAAACATTAGCCTTAAGGACCTTTCAAAAGGCATGGGAAGGTATCCATTCATTACCAATCTTAGAACTGATGGAAAATATGACTTTGGGACATCCCAGACCCTCAAGTACCTAAACCATTGAAAAATGTGTAGACGTTTGAACAGATCCAGGACAGAATTCCCACTGGAACGTTCCTAGGCCCTCCCTTATGCCCTCCTAGGACTTACCGCTTGAACTTGAGATGCATCTGTAGCAAGCCTTGTTGTTAGAGCTCCAGGGCTATTCTTTCCATCATCAAACCAGCCAATGTCTTGCCCTAACATGGCCTGGAAACCAAGTCTACGTAGCCTTTTGGTGAGCAGCTCTCCAGATTTGGCAAATGTATATCCCTAAAGCACATAGAGTTTATTGATTGATTTTTTAAAAGGGGGAACAGTGGGATTGTTTTTTAAATATAAAGTTTTAAAAAATTATTAACCAAAAGTTCATTACCTGTAGAAATTGAGTGAAAAAGGACATAACTCCTAATGCTACGAATAATATGCACAGAGCATCAATCCGATTCTTTTGTTCTTGCTCATCAAGAATAGAGAAAGTCTTTGGGAAAATAACAGACAACAAAGAAATATTTTATAAATAACATGTTCAATGAAATAAATTTGTAGCTATTTTAAAATGCACCCTGGATTGAAAGAATTTGGTTTTTCTTAAAAACAAAACAGTGAAGTAAATTGTTATTAATACGCTTATAAAGCTCACTTTATTTCTTTATGCAGCAAGAAGTACAATCAAGAGTCAGCACAGCCTCATCTAATAACTAGAGCAGGGGTGGGGAACCTGGGGCCTTAAGGCCTCATGTGGTGTTCTAGATCCTTAAGTGTGGCCTTTGGACTGAATCCAAAATTTACAGTTCCTCACCCTCGTACTAGAGTGTTGGCCTTAGAATCAGAAAGATGTGATTTCAAATCCTGCTTCTGATCCTTACTAGTACTTGTAAATGTGGATAAATCTCTTAATCTCTTGGACCTCAGTTTCCTCATCACTAAAATGAAGGAGGTGAACTACATGATATCCAAGGCCCTTTCCAGCTCTAGAGTCTGTGATCAATTTTTATTTAATATTCATAAATGCTTCAAGATCCACAAATATTTTGATTCTTATTTAATGCTCATAAATACTTAAGCTATTCTAATAGTACTCAAAATGCAATTAATTTATAGTGTGTATGTTTAAATGATAGATGCAATGATGAAATTTTTACTTCCCATCTGCACCCTGCTTTAAAGGTATCATATATACACTAAGCAATGTAATAATGTCCAATAGTAGCAGCAAATGTTTATCAATCTTGTACTTGTCTGTAACTAGAACAGGGTATCAAAATTATGGTGAATCTACTTTTGTAATATTTACTATATCCACCCTATCTCCAACCACTCCATCCAGATTATACTTCCTAAAACACAATTTTCATGCCTCTTCTCCCTCCCTCCCTGCCCCCAACACCTACTCCAAAACTTCTGTGGATTCTCATTATCTATCAGATAAAATCTAAGCTTCCTGGTCTGGCATTCACAGCCCTTCCCAGTGTGTATCAAACTTATCTTTCTAACTTTATCTTCTACCACTCCCCTTCATACATATCATGTGCCCCAGACAAATCAGACTATTCATTATTCCCCAAACATACCTCACAACTTCCCACTTCAATGCTTTTGTTTATTTTATTGCCTCTCCCTAGAATGCCTTTCACACCTAGCAAAATTTTAGCTATCCTCTAAGATCCAACTATTTGCCTAACTGGACTGGCCAGTGGTTTACAGGAATTGAAATATGTGTGGAATGAATGAATATCATGTTTATGTAAAATTGGGAATTTTGTTACAAAATCAAATGCTTCTCTTCGTAGTGGTATCTAGGAAGAGAACATCCCTATGGGAAGTGGTGTCTAGCCTCTGAACTACAAGTTGGTGTCCAAATCCACACATTCCCTCTTTCCTCTACATTGCTACTACAGTGTTCAATTCTTTCCTTTTGGTGCATCCGTCAGAGTTTGTCTTCTGATTTCTTTCTTTTCTTGTTTGCTTCCCTATACCCAAAGCACCAATTTAAAGTACAATTAGTTGGCAAATTAAGTTGCTTATGATCTAAAAGCCACCTCTACCTCCCACACCAGCTTCACCCTCTTTCCCCACCCCTGATCCTGGGCTTCTGATTGGTAGCAACCAATACCAGGTTAAATCCACCATACATATAGCTCTCATCCAGATCCACAATGTTGCTGCTTCACTAGTCTATTTAAGCCATTCCTCCTTGGGCTAGCTCAGGGAACAATGATCACTCAACTCTTCCCTTTTTAGGAAGGAAGATTCAATCAATTGCCCTATGCCATTTACTATTTCTGTGACTTTCCAGACCAAAACATCCCTTCTAGGCCATCACTCTCCACTATGTGTCATCTTCCCATTAAAATGTAAACTCCTTATGGGCAGAGACTGCCTTACTTTTTGTATCTGACTCCCCAGAACTTAGCAGAGTGTCTGCCATACAGTAAGTGTTTTGTGTGTTTTTTTTTCATTTATTCTCAATGGGAAGTCTATAGGTCATGCCATGGGCTAAGTCCTACCTACCCTAATTCATTCACCTTAGATTCCAGTTATTTTCCATATAACGGAGTTTAGTAGGGAGTCATATGAGCTCAGCTTTAGAAGGGAACAATTTTAATGATGGATATGAACTCAAATATCTTATGGAACAGGGAAAACTAAGACATACCACTGTTACACAAACATTCAAAGACCTGCCATCTTTGATTTTTACTAAGACACATCAGCATTCAATGAAATGGATTCCATATATGGGAAAAATCCCATTGATTTTTTTGGCATAAAGGTAACTTTGAATGAATGAAAAGTTTAAATTATAAACTTCTTAAAAAAGAAATACAATTTCATTATTGAATAAGTATTGCCACTAAAACCAGACTAACAAAATGTTACTCAATAGTGGCCCAGTGTGATCCACTTTAAATATAAATTAAAATTATTGCAATTAGCAATACAGTAGAAAGCTGAATTTGGATCTAGATTCAAATCTTGTCTCTGACACTTATTAATTTATGACCCTGCTTTAGTCACTTAATCTCTCTAAGGCTTCAGGTAACTTTTTAAGACATCCTTAATTATAAATAGGTTGCAATCTACTTTGGCCAATGAGATCATAGATTCTTGAAGTAATTCAGTTAATTAGCTTATTGATCATTTCCATGATAGATTTTAAGTACCTGAAAGCATTTTATTTCCTTAAATAATTTAAACCTCTCAAAATTTATTATGGTATTAAAATAATTTAGCAAACCATTTGCTTTAGTAAAATAACCTTTGCCTGACCCTTGGGGTATTTCCTAAGGGTCTGTTCTTAACTCCTTTTTTCTCTATACTTTTTCCCTATATGCTGTTGCTTCACAAACCTAGACATCTAGCCCTGATGGCTTTTCTAAAATCCAGGTGCATCTCCAGCTACTTACAAGAAACCTCTACCAGGATGTCCTGCTATCGCCTCAAAGTCCCACGTCCAAAACCAAGGGTTTTTTTAAAAATCTTTTTCCATAGACATACTTCTCCCAATTTAATTATTTCTGTCTGTGGCATTCATTCAGTTACCCATGTTGGTAATCTTGGCATTGTCTTTGACTAATCTCTTTCCCCCAACTCATTTCTAACTAGTTACCAATTCCTGCCACCCAGCCACCCAGCTCCTTTCCATTCCCGCTGTAATTCATCTAGTATAGACTTCATTGCGGTCTGTCAAAACTATGGTAAAGAAGCTTTTTAATAGATCTTTCCAACTCTGCTCTCTCCTGACTCCAATCTACTTCACTGGGAAGTGGTCAGCTGGGCAACAGGAGAAGACTCTACAGCAGCCTGGGATAGGGAACATTGCTCTTAACGAGCTACAATACAAAGCAACAGCTGGGATGCATCCATGGCCTTTGGTTGTAGGAGGCAGTGGGACAGGCCTGGCAAGTGGTTGCTGCTACTACTACTACTGAATAATGACCACTCCTATTGCTGTAGTATTTTAGAGTTTGCAAAGCCCTTGATCGACACCATTTCATCTGACCTTATAACGAGTATGTGAAGTAGGTGCTGTAATGAACTCCATTTTACAGCTGAGGAGACCGGGGCTCCGAGAAGTTAAGTCACTCGCTCAAGGTGATAGCTAATACGTACATCCGAGGCAGGATTTGAACTTTGCTCTCCTTGATGATACAAGACTGTGAGCTTGGAAGAGTTCGAATGAAATGATGAGGGATGATGTGTGAATGGCGCTTGTCAGGTCAAGAAGAAAGCGCATGGGGACGGGACCTGGTGCGTGGGCATCTCGGACAGCGGTTATCCTGACTGGGATCTCGTATCATGTCTGTGTGAGTGTATTAGGTGGGAGCAGCCTGAGCGGATCCTGGCGGTTTGGGAAGCCTGTCCCTCCCAGCTGGGGATCCTGGGAGGAAGAGAGTGTAAGTGGCAGATTGTCAGAGCGGGTATAAGCACTCGTTTAGTCTTCAGTGCTGATTCCCGCCCTGAGTGAGTCAGTGGTTTAAGGACCGTGATATCTGGTCTTTTCAGATACTCGGTATTTGATCGGCCCATTGAGTCTTGAATGAGTCCGTTTGCATCTCAGTGTGCTCAGAGGACCCAAAGTAGAGGACAGTGACTGGGGAGGTCCGCGGAGTGCCTGTGCCCTTAACACAGTCCATACTTTATCATGCACCCAGAATGATTTTTCCTTTGCCTGGATTTGGTCACACCAGATCCTTGCCTCACAAATCTTGTGGCATTCTCTGCGGCCTATTTTCTTCAATTCGAACACCTTTGTCTGACGTTCAAGGATCTCAGCGATCTCACGCCAACTGCCCTCTTCACATTCTACGCTCCTGTCAAACCTCTCCTGATAGCTCACATTTAGACGGCGCTTTAAGATCTCAATGTGCTTAACGTTTTATCTTTACTACAACCCTGGGAAGTGTGTGCTATCGTGATCTCCATTTTACAGATGAGGAAACGAGGCTGGTAGAGGTTAAACGGCGGCCCGGGATCGCATAGCTCAGGTCTTCCGGAGTACAGCCCTCTAGTCACTTGAAATGGGTCCCGCTGTCCCCTAGCTGCCTCCTGCCCCAGTGTCTTCTCAAAATCCTTCTTCCCCATAGGCCTCCTACTTCCTGCTCCCTCCAAACTCCCGCCAATTCTTTAAAGACAGACTTTAAGCCACAAGCTGTCAAGAGTTCAAGTCTAGTCTCTGGCAATAAAAGACCGTGTAGATCCTGAGCAAATCAACACATCTCTTGGTGCTCTAAGCATCTCTTGAAGACAAAGGAATCACAGAGAACGGCCCAACGTGCCTTGGTACAAGGAAATTTCTTATGGGGGAGTTCTCCACGGTAGTAAAATCAGAGGTCCAGGCCTTAGGCCTGTCTCTAAAAATCAACTCAAATGAGACCTCTTTCAAGAAACTTTCCTCTTTAAGGCTTAAGGCATTTTGTCATGTCAACAAGCATTCATTAAGCACCTATATTTTGTTTTGCAACTCTTTAATTCTCTTATTTAATATTTCTATATCTCATTCTTCCAATAAACTATAAGTTCCCTGAAGCAAGGGTCTGTGTCTTAGCTATATTAGTATGGAGGCATATGGATATTTAAATCATATACAAGTAACCTTTCAGCATAATCCCTGGCCAAATGATCAGAAACTCCAAATTATTGGAGTCTAAGTGAAAAGTTTTACTTTTATTACTGATAAGTAGATTAAGACAGAATTTGTCACTTCTAAGTTTCCATGCCTTTCCTTTTGCGATGGGTACATGTAGAATGATCTCAGAACATATCATAGTGACTTTCTCCCATTTTGATTAACATAACTCCATTGTTCAGTGAGAAAGAGTTTCATGGAGCAAAAACAAATGTGTTTTGGTTAGGTCTTAAGAAATCCTCTTTTAGCTCCCTTGTGTGCCAATATTATCCAAATGTAGATACCACTATCATCTGAGTTATGATCCGTCTATTAGAATCCTAGAACTATAGAATATTAGAGTTAGGAGGGACCTCAGAGTTCATCTAGTCCCACTGACTCATTTTATAGATGAGAGGCCCAATGATTTGCTGAAGAAAGGACACACAACTCATTATTGGCCACTATTCAAGAAAGAAGACCCTGTCATTTCAGATAGAGAGACCCAGCGATTTCCCTTCATGTCCTCTCTGCGCCAATTAGCCTTACCCAGCTTCACAGGAGTGTACAGTGGAGAAAAGCCAAATTTGGCAAAATCCATTGTAATGACACTTGGTGAATAGTCATCTAAAGCCCACATTGACTATCCATTGTGCGATAATGTTTTCAAGTTCAAGAACATGTCTTTTATGAAAACAAATGCAGGCACCTCCTGTCATTAACAGCCTTGCCATTGCTATCATCCTTGGAGAGAGCCCTCAGGACTCTCTCCAGCTCACTCTGTCTTTAATTGCTGAGCCCCCGGGCAGGCATCTCTACTACAGAATGGTCACTTAGGTAGCTGGGGATGTGGAACTGAAGATGCAACATCTGCTTTTTGGGGAATTTTGGCCAATTTTCTGGCCAGCCAAATGAGATCCAGGGAAAGAGAGTCAGTCACTTGACAAATGATGCTTTCCACCGAGCTAGGGCTTTATCTGGATTAGACACCCAGCTCTGAACAGCTCCCAAAGCTTGGCTGGGTTCTCACGCCACACTGCAGTATCAGTGCACCAAACGCGTGTCCTGCATACATTAGTTAACTAGGATGAAAGTGGCTCACTTATAAATTGGCTATTTTCTGGATGGGAAAATTAGACCTCGAGTTTGAAAACAACATGCAGTTCTTGAAATATACATGCTAATTAGCCCTGTTAGGGACAACCAGAAACAATCATCTTTAGCAAAGAGAGAAGATAATAGAGGTTGCTGGAACACCAGATTCTTGGCTGATGCAGCCTCACTGGATCGTTACCAATGAAGAGACTTTGGGTTCTTTCTTTCTACCAACTGGCTGCTTGCCCTGCTCCTGCGGCACTAAAGGAAAAACGCCATAGTCTCAGACAGCATAAAAAGCTGCACCTTCTACTCTGTTCTATTTGATTCTTATACCAAAATCCGAGATAGGGGATTCTGCTTCCACCAGGCGGCAGTGTGCTCAAATAGACCAATGGCCAGTGGCTGCAAGCTGAGGCACGAGCTCTTCTACGCAGATTCCCTAACCTTGGGCAAACGACAGGGGAAATCATTGAATGCCAGTGATGAAAAAAAAGTCTTCTGAGGCAACTAGACGGCACAGTGGATAGCATGCCAGGCCTGGAGTCGGGAAGACTCATTTTTCTGAGTTCATATCTGGCCTCAAACCCGTACTAGCTGTGTGACCCTGAGCAAGTCACTTAACTCTGTTGGCCTCAATTTCCTCATCTGTAAAATGATCTGGAGAAGGAAATGGCAAACCACTCCAGTATCTTTGCCAAGAAAACCCCAGATGGGATCACGAAGAGTAGGACACGACTGAAACGAATCGTCAACAACAACAACAAAAGTCTAACCTATTCCTTGTGTAGATGAAAAAAAATGAGGCTCAGAGAGAGATAGAGTGGTTTGCCCAAGGTGATGAATTGGGAATGGCAGAGTTGGGACTAGAACTCCCAATCCAGTGTGAAGTTTAGTGGAAAAAAAGCACTGGGTTTGGAGTTAGATAACCAGGGTTCCTATACAGGTTATTCTACTTATCATCATCAACATCAACATCAACATCATCACCATCACCATCATCATCATCATCATCATCATCATCATCATTCAACCTTAGCTAAACCGCTTTACTCCCTTTGGATCTCTATTTATTTACCTGTAAAATAAGAGGGTTGGACTAGATAAATTTGAAGTTTCCTTCTAGCTCTAACAGTTTTATGGTTCATCTCTTTTCATCATAGTATACAGTGAGAACTCAGCTAATCAGAACCAGCAAAAACCGGGTTTTGGTACAATGTAAAGAATACTGGAAGTGGAGTCCAGCTCTAAAACTTCTTATTTATGGAGAGACTAACAAGCACAAAGCATTGAACTTCAAGTGAGAAAGATCTTCATTCTAATTCTACCTGTGGTATTTACCGGTGGTGTGACCATGGGCAAGTAACTTAACTTCTTAGAGCCTCTGTTTCTTTATCTATAAAATAGGCATAACGATACTTGTACCGATGTCACAGCATTATTATGATCCTCATAGAAGCTAATCTATGTGTCAAAGGAGCACACTTGACATTAATAACTCCATTCTGAATTTGCAATGAGAATACATGTGTGAAGCCCATAGGTAGTAAACAGCTCTGCTGTACAAATATGGGGAAAATGATTTGCAAAATTTAAAGTGCCATGTTAGTTTCAACTGTCATTGTTGTATTGCATGACTGGGTAAACAAAAATGTCTCTGACTCCAAATTTTCTCATTTGCAAAATGGGCCGAATGTTGTTGTTGTTCAATTGTGTCTGACTCTTTGTGACCTCATTTGGGGTTTTCCTGGCAAATGTTTCCACAATCTGGCTAGCAGCTTCTGCGGGGGTGCAAGATCCACCAACAACCAGCACCCAGAAAGCTCCCAGCACCCAGAAAGCACAGGTTCTTTTGATCTGCTTAACTAAGGAAAGCAAGGTGAAGGGGTTGGCAAGCTTACTTTAATTCAGCATACAAATATCATTCACTTAGTTCAGGGAAAAAAGCCAGCACTCTGAACTTCAGAGCGAATTACAAACAAAGTACAAATATCAACAGACAGACCCAATACAGATTCATAGTTACCAACATCTAGGTTCAGCCCAGGAGCTCGGAACAAGGGCTTGCCCAGAGTCATGCACACCACCACTGCTTCCGGAATGAGCTCCAAGGAAGAGGAGGCCAAGCCCTAGTTTTATATCTTTTTCAGCATCAGGGGTGAGTCACACATGCGACTCACCCACTGACCTAAAATCGTCACAAAGAGGCGACTTACACCTACGTAGTCTAAGAGCCTCTGCTGTCCCAGACATGTAAACTAGGCCCTCCCTGGAGTTAGCCCCACCTTGGGCCCTACCTTAGTTGCCAATCCACACCCACATAGGATTTACATCTAATAGGGGTTTGGGCCTGGGGCTTAGCACTTAGTAAGACTCAATGAAATACACTCAAAGCAAACGAAAGCCAAACTCTTCAAGGGCACTAAGTGCTAAGGAGCCCATTTTGCTTACCAACACACTCAAAGATACTGGAGTGGTTTGCTATTTCCTTCCCCAGCTCATTTTACAGATGAGGAAACTGAGGCAAACAGGGTTAAGTGACTTATTCAGGGTCACACAGCTAATAAGTATTTGAAACCAGATGTGAACTCAGGTCTTCCTGACTCCAGGGTCAGGTGGTCTTTCCACTGCACCACCTAATTGTCCATAAAATGGGGAGAATAACATATACTATTTATCTCTCAGGGTTTTTACAAGAAAAGTATTTTTGAAATTCTAAAGCAATGATATAAATGTGAGCTATATCATTATTTTGAACTCTGCTCTCTCTTTTAGAAAACATCCTGGGGAGAATAGAGATTCAGACAGATCTCCTATCCCACCTGCAGCTGATTCTACATCAGGTGTTTTTTACTTAAGAAAAAACTCCTTTTTTATAACTAAATTTCAACATAATTAGTTTCCTTTGCAATCCTATGTACTTTATTTTATACATTTAAAAATATTCTTCTGAGAAGGGGCCCATAGGTTTCACCAGTCTGTCAAAGAGGTCTATGACATAAAAAAGGTGAAGAGCTCTCAAGATAGCATTTTCTAATGAAGACTGATTTTCAGAGACTCTGCAAAGATCCCACAGCACCAGAGACTCAGTTTTATTCTCTATACCATTCTTCCTAAGATGGAAAAGGAGACTTTTTAGAAAGGACTCATTTTAGAAAGACAGTTAACAAAAAGTACTAGAGAATTAAAAGGTTCTAAACCTTCAGTCGAGTAGAGAATCAAATTAAAGCCTCTCTTTCCCTGAGAATTCCAATTATGCTTTTCTGCTAGTCGTAAGTAATGCTTTCCAGTGTATGAGTAAGTGATCATTGCAGTGCGTAGACTAAATTCTTTAAAAGATGAGGGCATATGCCCCCACCCACCCTAAGAAAAAAAAAGAAAGAGAGATAGGATTAAGTGTATACAAATACTTATGGTAGTTCTTGAGGTAACCAAGAATTGCAAAGTTAGAACATACCCTCCTTTTGGGGGAATGGACAAATTGTGACAAATGAATGTGCCGTTAGAAAAGATGGACAATTTCAGAAGAAATTGGGAAGGCCTCTATGAGCTAAGGCAAAGTACAGAAGTAGGAGAAAAATTTATCCAATGATAACAGCATTATAGAGAAAACCTCTCCAAGACTATGAGATGCTGATCAACACAATGATAAACCATGAGGCCAAATATTCCATCCACCTTCTGACAGGTGATGATCTTAAAATGCCTATCTAGTGTGGAAATGTATAGGTATATATCGAGAGATTTGAGTTGGTTTTTTTTGACATGTCTAATGTGGAAACTTGTAAATATATAGCAAGAGATTTTTTTTTCCTTTTTTAAAATCTGCTCAATGGGGTAAAGGGGTATTTTGGGAGGGACAGAGACAGATTCATAAAAGTGCTAAACAAATTAATAAAAACCAAGGCTGATGTCTTGATGACTGAATTGGCAGAGTTGTAAGCGTCCAGTATAACCTATCTTCCTTCTTTTAACCATGTTGCAATACTTCATTGGTAAATCTAGCAAAGAGGGCAAGGATAAAAGTTTGATGGAACAAAAGGTAGAAACAACTGACTAAATGAAAAATTGGAATTATTTTTCATTTCATTTATCCAAGATCCCTCTGTTCTAGACCTCATTATACTTTTCCCCTTTATCACCTGCATGTATTCAGGTTAGACCTGAGTATTGGCTGTAGGCACAAAAATTATTCAAAATCTGAATACCAAGTTATATTTTGTACTTCTACCATTCTACAAGGAAGAAAATTGCCTCCATTCAATACTAATGACATTGTACTCTCTAGACGGTCTGCCCTATTTTCTGGTCTGATTGCTTTGTAGGCAAATTGTCTTTTGCCACTATTTAAATTGCTTTCCTGATATCTTTTATACAGACCTTTTGATTGTATGAATGTAATGCAAGCCTAAATGAGAGAGCTGCTTTGCCTTTATATATTCTCAGTGAGGGAAAAATATTCTCCTTGTTGAGAAAAAAAAATGTAGCTCCCAACCAGCAAGGAAGAAGAAGGCACAGCTAGCAATTTCCTGAGGCTCTTTTTGCAGGTAGAAGAAGAGTGCTTCTAATGATACAGAAACAAAGAAACTGGAGGGTAATATAAAAATGCACAGTCTCTTACCCCAATAATCTCACTGAATAAAAGAGCGTAAAGAGGATTGACTGCACCATTCAGAGCTGCTCCGACGGAACCCGCCAGCATATAAGGCCATTCTGGGGTGTTGTACTTCAAAATCCTTGAAACTGGTGCAGGTTCAACTTTTTCTTCAGAAGGATGATCCTTAAGATAGGAAGATGGGAAAAGGTTATAGTCATTATTAAATCAGATGGGCACTTGCAAATGTCATATGCTGTATACACTTGGGAGTTACTGCTGGCTAAGACTTGTAACAAGAAGAAATGATTACTAAGTTTATTAAACATGGTTCTACTTAAACTTCTTTTTTTCAAAAAATTAGTATTTTATTTTTCCAATTACAAGTAAAGACTATTTTTAACATTCCTTTAAAAAAATGTTGAGTTCTAAACTTTCTCTCTCCCTCCATAAAACAGTATTCAATTTGATGTAGGTTATATGTGTGCAATCAGGTAAAACATATTTCCATGTTAGTCATGTTGTGAAAGAAGAAACAGACCAAAAGGAAAAAAATACTCACAAAACATAAAGTGAAAATAGTATACTTCGATCTGCACTCAGATTATGTTAATTATTTCTCTGGATGTTGATATCATTTTTTATCATGAGTCCTTTCAGATCATCTTGGATCATTTTATTGCTGAAAATAGCTAAGTCATTCACAGTTGATCATCACACAATGTTTCTGTTACTGTGTACAATGTTCTTTTGGTTCTGCTCACTTTACTTTGCATCAGTTCAGGTAAGTCTTTCCAGGTTTTTCTAATATCCACCTACCGGTCATTTTTACAGCATAGTAGTATCCCATTACATTCATATACCACAACTTCTTCAGCCATTCCCCGAATTGATGGGCATTCCCTCAATTTCCAATTCTTTGCCACCACAAAAAAGCTGCTATAAATATTTTTGTTCATCTAGGTGCTTTCCCCTTTTTAAAGATCTCTCTGGGATCCAGATATAGCAGCACTATTGCTGGGTCGAAAGGTATACACAGTTTGATTGTGTTCCAAATTGCCCTCAGGAATGTTTATATCAGTTCACAACTTCATCAGTAATGCATTAGTGTCCCAATTTTCCCACATCCTCTCTAACACTTATTATTTTCCTTTTCTGTCATATTATCTAATCTGTTAAATGGGAAGTGGTACCTTAGAATTGTTTTAATTTGCATTTCTCTAATCAATAGTGATTTAAAGCATTTTTTTTCATGTGACTATAGATAGCTTTGATTTCTTCATCTGAAAACTGCCTGTTCATATCCTTTTACTATTTATCAATTGGACTAAGACCCCAGTTTGATGACTATTGAATCATGACTTTACTAACTGTTATTCCTGGAAAAGTGAGGAAGGGAATAAGTATTTATAAAGCATCTACTATGTACCAGGCACTGTGCTAAACACTTTATAAATATTATTACCTCATAGTCCTACTGGATCTTTCACCAGTTACATATAATATAAAAACATAGACAGCATGTTAATTTGCCTAAAAATTTAATAAAATGTTTTAAAACATGTATCTTTTTGTCTAAACTAAATGAACTATAAACTATCAATCAGTGCTCTTTCTTTCATAAACAATAACTATTCAGTGAATTCTATTTCATAAATATAATGCCAGATATAAATAGGGAAAAATTTTCAAATAATTTTATATATGACCGTCTCATTATTAAGTCAAAAAACAAAAACCAGCAAAGAGAAAACTAGTTCATTTAATTAGACCCACAGTTTAAGCATAATAAAGGAAGACAATTTAGGCTAAATGTATCATTGCTATTGCATCCACTCATGTTATCTCACTTTTTAATTTTCTCTTACCTTTTGTATTTTCTTTCTATTCATTTACTTACATAAACTTTCTGCTTGCCCAACTATTCCACCTCAGAATTATCTGCCATGTTGAATTGTGTCCATTATTGTACTATTCCAAGTGACTGTCTGATACTTGCCTACTGGACCATAGAACAACCAGAATTTGCTGGGGAGAATTAGCAGTATTCTTATCCTTAGTGATATTAGCCAATCTCTGAAAGTCCTGTTTTGGATCCACCACCCAATAGCCTAACATAATGGGAATTTGCTTAGAGCTCTAGGAATTGATAGCTTCATAATACTGAATGTGTCTCTAGAACGGGAATTCCTTTTTTTGGAGCAGAAGCGGGGGAGACTGGGCCTATTTCATATAGCCTGGAAGTGCAATGTCTACTAATGGGTTTGATCCCACTACTGATCATCGTGGATGTTTTGAACTGCTCCACTTCTGAACTGATCTGGTCCATCCCTCTTTAGTCAGCCCCCCTCTCCCAGGGTCTCATCATATTGATGCTGGTCTTAGTATGGACACAGGATCAGCTTTAGCCCTATGTCATCTCTGAATTCTTGAGCTCAAGAAATCTGCCAGCCACAATGTCCCCAGTTATAAGAAATATAGACATGCACCACCTTGCGAGACCAGAGGTTGTGGTCTTGTGATCAGTGAACTTATTTTTAAAAATATTTTTGTAACTATTTTAATATAATTGGTTTCCTTTGCAATACTATGTATTTTATTTCATGAGTTTAAAAACATCATTCAAAGAAAGGGTTTATAAGCTTCACTAAACTGCCAAATGACTCCATGATACACACACAAAAAAGATTGACTACCTCCTCCCATCATAAGCAAGAATAGCTAAATCCACAGACAACCAAAAAGACTATTTTAGCAAATTGCTCTGACTCATTCCGCTAGAGATATTTGAAAGAACCAGCGTAAATGATTTTGTATAATGTCCTTTTTAGCACCTAGAAATAGGGTGTAAAAGTCTTAAGTCTGTCATGCAACAAGAATTAAAGAAAAGAGATGCACAGCTAATATCATAAATTTGTAACCTCAAGATAGTAAAAGAAACAGAGAAAGACATCCAGCATGTTGGGTGGTTTTTTTTACAGAGGACTTCCAGAAAGAGATGGAGAAGGTTAATACCCAATGAGAACATAAGGCAGGGTTATGATCAGCACTGCTGGAGAGAGTACCAAAGAGACTCTCAAAGCCTGAACTAATAGGAACAGGAGAAAAAGTCACCCACAGACTGAAGTGAAAATTCTGTCATAGTCGTAGTTTCTTAAGAACATTATTATCATAGTCAGTCTGATTAAATCTACTTTTCCCCCTTATCTCCACTTTGGAGGATCAAGTGAAAATGTGGCTCTTTTCCTAGTCTCCATGCTAAGCTCCATAGATCAGATACAGGTTCTTTCTACACAAGTTGTTACTTGTTCCAGTCTACAAAGGTCTTTTGCTTTATCTATAATCAATATTTCTCAGTATCTAAGGATAATAATACACCTGTAATTTCTTGGAATGGTTTCTTGGTCCTCAATTCCCATCATCCACCCTTCTTTTCCTATGAACAAATCTGTATGATAACTATTAGTTCAACACTTCTTAACTGGCTTCTATTACTAATTTCATTCTGCCCTTGGAAGGTCTTTTAATTCTACTCAGTCCTTCCATAGATTCTTTTCAGAAGTCCACCATTTTTGACAATTCCAAAACTATGTATACCCATTGTCAGCCTTTACTTTTGCTCAGCAGAGTGATGCCTGGCTGTTCCAGAAACATTTCTGTAAGTTTCTAACATCTGTTACTTTCTCTGATAGTATCTATCAATCCTCTTTCTTCTTTTGAAAGAGGAAGTGTCGAACCTTCCATAAATTTTGGTTTTTTGTTTGTTTCAATTTTTAATTAGGATACTTTCCAAATTTGTTATTTTATAGTTCCATTTTATATGTTCAGACTGGTATTGCATAAGCATTAACTTCATTAAATTTGCTCTTCCCATTGAGCTTTGAGTTTAGGATGCTAATAAGGATCTTGACATGTAGTTTCAGATTTCTCCTTGATAGTTCTGTGTGTGGTACATATTTCTAAGCAGAGACCAAAGCATATAGGTAAGGATTGCCTGCATTCATTGGTTGAGTTTGATCTCTTTTCAAACTCAAAGCCTTTAGCCTCTACTTTTCCTTGGCATTCATTAAGAATTTTATGCTTATTAAGCCCAAATGACATTTTGATATCATTGCAGAAAGATTTCATGAGAGAGGTAAACAGTTAATATGTGTGTTTTTAAATTTTCTTATGAATCTATATAGCTTTTATCCATGTACATCAAGTTATTAGTAAAAATGTTTTGGTAGTCCTTTTTTAAACTTTGAAGCCTTTCTCAATTCTATTTGGGTGTAATGATGATGAGTTTAAGACTAGGTGGAATCTAAAGGGCATAAAATGTGTTTCTGTAAGGTGTCATATTTATATCAATTGTTCTTGACATTATCGTGTTGGTGGCACATATCAAATAGAGAAAACTATTCCACGTGGACATTATATATCCTAGATTTCTATTTCTAGATATGTATATATGTATATGTATATAGTTGTGATAATCAATAAAAGTAACATAAGTCTTATAGTACTTTTGAGTTGCTTCATCAGTAATTACCTAATTAACAATAAATTGCTCTTTAAGCCTCTAGGACATTTTAGCACATCCTTTTTGTTCTTCAACCAACATGTTGTTTTTCTTTTGAGGATTTATAAGCTTTTTAGCACTTCAATCAGTGAATTGCTTGAATAAAGTATAAAACATATAATTGGTTAGTGATATTCTCATCTTTTAGTATTAGATATGTTTCTTATTTTTTAGCAGAATATGTGTGATACCTTCTGTTAAGAAAAGTGAAATCAGATTTTTACCCGAGAGTAAACTTATAAAATTCTTTCCAGTAATTCATGTATCACTGTGAAATGTGCAAGCCAATAATTATAGATATTCTCTAAACCCAATGTTTTCTAGTTTTCTAGAGAACCCAGAGCTTCAATCACATCCTTTTATGTAGTTGTTCGTTATATTGATGATTCTATTTTATGTTTGATCCAATTTGTGTTTTTGTTGTGTTGGACTTCTTATTATGACTCTCTAGATTCTGTCTCTTTCTCTCCCATTGACCATGCCATCTGAAAGGACTAGTAAGAGAAAATACATCCAACTGGGAGCAGAGAGAGAAATACCAAGGATAAATATGAAAAAAAAATGTAAACATAGATGGATACAGGAAGATACCCACCAGAGGAAAGAAACAATTTCAGGGATTGTGACCTCTATGCAGGGGAGAGAATGCTAGCTACAGAATCTAGAAAGGCACTAATCCTCAGAGCCCAGCAGAGAGCTACACCTAAGGAAAACTTAATGAGCGTTTCACAAAGGGAGAAAAGGACTCTCATTGCCTTGCAAGATACCTTCTTAACACATATATTCCCTACATTTGTGCCTCACTATCTTTGTATTTAACTTTGAACCCACTCTCCCTAAGGACTTTGTGCATGCAAGAAAAAAGTATACCTCAGCTTTGACCAGAATGTTTCGTACCAATTGTCTTTACTATATCTACTTAGTAAATGGCTTTTGCTAAAAGTTAATTGAGGATATTAACAGATTATACATAGGGATCACACTGGTGGGGGCTCATAAAAGACTTGAGTCCTCAGGGTTACCCTGAGAACATTGAGGGAGTCATAACAACCACACTCTTAGGGTGATACTTGGCCTACTAACTTAAGTGCAAGTTGACAAAGTGGCTCCAGAGAGGTGCTATACTTGCTTTCAAATTTTTTTTTTTGCAGGGGGGAAGGCAAGGCAATTGGGGTTAAATGACTTGCCCAAGGTCACACAGCTAGTAAGTGTGTCAAGTGTCTGAGGCTGCATTTGAACTCAGGTCCTCCTGAATCCAGGGCTGGTGCTCTACTCAATGTGCCATCTAGCTGCCCCTCTTTCTTTCAAATATTATGAGAGAATGTGTTCTCTCACATACATTCACGGGAATTCATGATAGCTCTAGCAAACTCCAGCTTTTCTAAATGCATCTGGTTTGGTACAGTTGACCTTCTAGTTGGATTTATGCCATCACATCCTAAAGGAGCTTTTCAAAATTCTGTCTAAGCATTCCCATTTTCTCTGCACTGTAATTTGAGATGTTGATATTATTTTTGTTGCCTGTTTCATTATTAGATAGAATTTCTGGAGATTATGTTAAGTAGAGATTTTTAATGAACTAAGATTCTTCAACTTTCTCTCTTCTGATTTTAATCATAATTTGATTTTAGCTCTTATTTCATCTAACCTGGATTTAGGGAAGAAGTTATTTCTTGCAATTGCCCTAATGTGTCTTTAATATATTGCTGTGACTTGGAGCTGTTGTATTTTTAACAAAAACAAACATAACAGGTAAGATCTGTTTCTAATTTTTTCAACATAGTACTAGAGAATAGGAACAAGTAGGTGGTACAGTGGATGGAGCACTGGGTTTAGAAGCATGAGTTCAAATCTGGCCCCAGACACTTATTAGCTATGATCTGGGGCAATTCATTTAACATTATTTGACTCAGTTTCCTCATTTCTAAAGTGAGTTGGAGAGGGAAATAGCAAACCACTCCAGTATCTCTGCCAAGAAAACCCCAAATAAGGTCACAAAGAGTTGGACACTACTGAAACAACTGAACTGGAGAATAATGAAAGCATTTTTCTCCAGTCCATTTTATGTGCACTTATGGTTTGCTTGGCTTTAGTCAAAGATCAATGCTCTCCACACTGGAACATTTCCAGTAGATGGGGTATTGTTCAGATTTGTTCTGATGGGTCTTGTCTTCTTGCAGTACCAGAACACAAGAGGGAACCACTTGTTCTGCTCTATTCCCTGTTAAGCTGATCATCAGGACAGTTTCAAGCAGAACCAGCAGGTAGCTTTATCCCCCACTCCCACCTCACCCCACCCCACATTACGTGCTATTCCTTTGACTTCTGGTAACAGTCGTATCACACTGATTGGGTATCACCAGAGACCAATTCACCAGCTTTTCAGGCTTCACAGCTTCTGTAGATGTCACTATTGTACATTATTCTAACTGGCACTATTCTGCTTTGCCATCTGCTGTCTCCCTCTAGTCCTCCCTCTGTAATTATGACATAGAACCGAGACGTTTTTACTATTGTTGTACACACTTAACAATGGTTTATATTCCATGTTGCTGTTTAAGAATGTGGATGAATGGAATGCCTTAAATTGCTGTTCAGTTATTTTAGATTCGTTGGGTTTCTTTTTACTAAAATGATTTTATATATATTTTTTTCCTTTTAGCATCAGTGGCCCTCAGTAGAATGAAAGGATATCTATTCCCATAGTTGACAGTCATTTGGTCTTGACTATATCTTTTTTTTAGGAACAAATTCTCATTTTATTTTAAAGATATTGATATGTCTAAATACAAATGGATAAGGACCTCATTTGCCATGGACAAATATCATGCATTATTATTAGTGTCAAAAGGTACCATTATCCTCCCAGTCACCCAGGCTTACAACCTAGATGTAATCCTTGACTTTTCAGTCGCTCACCCCTCATATCCGATTAGTTGCCAAGTCCTCTCCTTTCTACCTTTACAACATCTCTCATAAACACCTCTTCTCCTCTGATACTGTCACTATCTCATTCCTAGATTATTCCAATAGTCTGTTAGTTGGTCCCCTTGCCTCAAGTCTCTCTCCACTCCAC
The DNA here is from genome assembly GCA_028646595.1 of Phalanger gymnotis. Lineage (NCBI taxonomy): Eukaryota > Metazoa > Chordata > Mammalia > Diprotodontia > Phalangeridae > Phalanger > Phalanger gymnotis. The sequence goes on along the minus strand of CM053622.1, from coordinate 634,956,563 downwards.
TCCACTCCATCTATTAGACTGATCTTCCTAAAGCACAGATCTGACCATGGGTCTTGACTATACCTTGAAGCTCTACTGTGAAATCTATAGACTTCAAAACTAAAGGATTTTTTTTCTTTTCGATTGGTCCAACGGCTTAAGAAGTTAATTGGGAAAACCATTAAAAAGGCAAAAATTGGAATTAGATTTTCTTTAAAATTTGTTGTGACTTTGTTCAGAGGTTAATATCTTTCTCTTCTCAATAATTCTTTGAATGAGACTCAATAAAATGCAATCATTCAATGATCGTCAAAGGGAGTGTCATAATGACCATAGAAGAATTCAGGACTGAAAGATATATAATATCTAGAAAGAGAAATACCATAAAATTCTCATAAACATTTTCTCTCATAATGACTCACCCTCTTTTTTACAAGAAACTGAGATCCATAATCATATTCAAACCTTCCTAGAAGTTGAATAATCCTCTATTTGTAAAATGACTCCACATTAAGACAAAAGACGAACTTTATGGTCCTTCCCACTCCATCTTTTGTTTGTAAACCACACTATAATTCACTCCATATTTCGTAATGGGTCACAAATGTTCACAATTACCCAAGGCAAATTCTAAATTCCTGTAACCAAAATGGAATCTGAGATTTTGTTTAAAAATGCTAAATGGACTGTTATCTTACTACACACAAAGTCATGAATTCTGTTGGTACTTAAAATTCTAGTTATTTTATTGTTTCTTTTCTAACTTGCCTTTATAAAATATTATAGAAAATTATTGCTCTCATGCTATGGTAAGCTTAAGCCTAGGTAAGTTTAAACAATATTCATAAAGCCCAGTATTTGCTGTATTACAAAGAGAGACATTTATGCATACGTGTAGATTCTTTTCTTTTATCTTTAGTCTTTTGTGCCATGACTTTTGTGCTTTATCATTTGTTTTAAATTTCTCCAAAAACTTGGAAAATTGTGTGTGTTTAAAGAAAGAGTTCCATGAAACAGAATCAATGTTGCAAAGTTTTAAGGGGTCTTAGAAGACACTGCATCCAACCCCTTATTTTACAGATTAAGAAACTGAGTCCCAGAGAGATGAAATGATTTGCTCAGGGTCACTGAACTACGAAGGATTTGAACTCAGGTCTTCCTGAAGCCAATTTCAGTGTCCTCTCTACTATAGTGTTTTGTAAATGACGTTAATTTAGATCCCATTCATTTAGAATATGTTTTCGTTTGGTCAGGGATTAGGCTCAAATTTACCTTTCTTTAGCAAAGCCTTCCTTAAAAGTTATGTGAATTGCATGGAGAAGTAGTGCAAATGTTTATAAACATGACTGTAGGGGGATATTTCAAACCATAAGAGAAGGATGTTTTCCAGCATTCTCAAGTATTTTAGAAGCACAATTACATATCAGTAATTAATTTACTAATTATAAGTAATCCTTACTGATTCATTAAAGTCCCCTACAAACCTCTGTTTACACAATGCTTTATTGGTCTAATTTTCATTACCATTAAGTACTTTAAAACAGTGAAAATTCTGACATGTTACTACTTTAGCATAACTTTCCCCCAATTAGTCTGAGTTAGAGCAATTTATTGTAGAAACTCCCAATAAATCCATATGCTTAGGTTTAAATGACATCTGAATGATGTGGGTTATATTTATCCTCCATTTTCCCCACGTATATTTATGTCTGACCTTGATGTCTTCTTCATAAACAGATGCGTTGTCTAAAGCAGGTAATGGAGGCTGCTGTAACAGGTTAGAAAGCTGAGACTTGGAACGCTGGCGTAGGGAAGCTCTGAAAACAGAAAGATGAAAGAGATTTAAGTATTCCGGACAGGTTGGAACGAGCTCCCCTTCTACTTAGGTTTACACCACAAGCATGAATTGAAAAAAAAATTTAATCAGCAAAAGTTTCAATCCAGCATTAGTACCAAAGGGCTTTCTGGTAAGATTTGCTATAGAGCTGGCCACAAAGTGATCAGCCCAGTTTGCAGGCCTTCATTTGAACAGCCAGAGGAGGAGAAGTGACCTGTTAGATGACTGCAGAAAGAAGAATCAGAGAATCATAAATGGTCAATGCTGGGAGGGACCTTGGTAGGCTTCTCTCTTCTTTTTTAAAGATGGAGGCCAGAGAATGAAGCTACTGCTTAAAAGTAACACAGCCTTTGTGGTCAGAGGCTCAAATGAATACAATCAGCAAATCCCCACTTCTCCCCACCAAGAGAAAGCTATTCTTGTCTTCCACATATACCTCCCTTCAGTTCACACGCTGTCCTTTCATGACTTCTTATACTTATATGAATTTAGATGCCCAAGGGCTAGAAATCAATGTGTCAATGTGGGAAAATTCCCCTTAGCTTCAGTTTCCTCATCTGTAAAATAAGGATAACAATACATAAACCACTTACTCCAAATGATTGTTAGAAGGGAAGTGCTTTGTGAACCTTGAATTAGAGTGGTCTTTTTAAAATTTTTAATGTTATTGTCATTCATTGTAACCTAGTGCTCCAATCTGCTAATGATGGAGATAGCCTCACCATCTTTGGATCTGATGGATAGGTTTATAGATAGCATACAAACAGCTTGTATACTTGAATACTTGTACACACCCACTCTCACATACTAGGAGACATGATATCCTCAATTTTCTTCAAAGGATTATAGATTCAAAGCTCGAAGGGGTCCTAGAGGTCACTCATTTCAACCTCCTCATTTTACTGATAAGGAAAATGAAACCCCTAGGAGGGTTTATCTGAATAGCCCTAGGTCCTCTAAACAATTTAAGGGTAGAGCCAGGTTTCAAATGCAAGTGTTCTATCTCAATCCGGCTTACTTTCCACTAACCACGATGCCTTCATATAGATTTTAAAAAGTGAAATCTTATATATTATCACAACTCAGGAAATCAGCTCTCTCCAGAACTGAAGACTGAATCGCTGGGCCTAGGTGCTTGAAGCAAGTATTTCCTTATACTCAAGAGGACAAAGGGAGACAGTGGGGTTTGTTTTTTGCTTCTATCTATCTATCTATTTATCTATCTATCTATCTATCTATCTATCTATCTATCTATCTATCTGTCTGTCTATTTATCATTTGTCTATCTATCTATCATCTATCCATTTATCTAATCTATGTGTTTATTATTTTTACAAATCTAGGGTAAGAAGATCTCAAGCATTTTTAAATATACCTGTTATTTATAGAGCCTACAAAGATAAAGACAGAGATAGGTAAATTTACTTGGGTGTCAGGGGTTGCACCTATGGATTAATTTATCAATCATTGTAGATGTTTCTTTGCATATGATTCCCCTCTTCCCTGGCATGGTCCAACCTGATTGCATCACCTGATTTTCTCTGTATAAATATGTTCATGGGTGTGGTGCAGGGTGGCACCCTGGGGCAACATTGTGCAGGTTCTACACAGCACACCAAACATTAGGGATCACTCTGAGTATTGAATATTTTAGTAAAATTGAACCAAAGATCTTATCTTTTCATACATGTTTACTCAGCTAGAGGACCAAACCAAAACTAGCTGGGATCAAAGAGGGGACACAAAGTTAGTCCAACACACAGATATTCTTCCCTATTGGTCTATCATGATGCCATGCTCTCCCTCCTACTTATTCTTAGATTCTCTAGCATTTTTTAGATTAGATAACATAGGTAGAGTCATTTGCTCCAGAAAAAAAGAAGCGATATACAAGACAGATAAGTTTCAACCTGGGGAAGGTAGAAGATATGCCAGTGAGTAGTGGTGGCAGCAGTGTAGGACACTAGACTAGAAACAGAAAGACCAATTAAGAAGCTGTTGCAGTGGAGCAGGTAAGAGGTCATAAGGGCCTGAACTAAGGGTAGAGGTTATGTGAATAGAGAGGAAAGGATGAACACAGAAGTGTTGTCAAAGATAGAATTGACAATGTCTCCCTTCTTAGAAGTTTGGAATGGCTCCCTATCATGTCTCATGCCAGATGAAATTGTGAGCTTCAAGGACCTTCTTAAATGTATCAATAAGTGCCTTATTTGTTTGCAGAACATTAATTTCAGGTGACATGATAAAATTCATGTACCTATCATTCTATTAGGGAGGGACTGAAATATTGCAGAGATGAGTCCAATGTTTTAGCACAAAATGTTTCATAAGAGGCGGGGCGGTGATACAATGGAAAGAGAAATGGCTTTTGAGTCAGAGGTTCTGGGTGCAAATCCTGTCTTTGACACTACATATGTGACCTTGGGAAAGTCACTTAACCTCTTCAGAGCCTCATTTTCTTCATCTATGAAATTAAAAGTTTGGACTGGACAACATTTACAATCTCTTTCAGCTACCAATTTTGGCCTCTTCACTCATTACAATTAATCTTTTCTACTAAAGGGTAACCGTTCCTTCCCTATGTATATCTCTTTCTGTAGCTATCTCTCTGTGGTCATTGAAAAGGTTGTCATTTTTATTTAATTTAGTTAATATTTTTAGTTTTCAGCATTGATTTTCACAACAGTTTGAATTACAAATTTTCTCCCCATTTCTACCATCCCCCCCAACTCCAAGATGGCATATATTCTGGTTGCCCCATTCCCCATTCAGTCCTCCCTTCTGTTACCCCACTCCCCACCCCATCCCCCTTTCCCTCACTTTCTTGTAGGGCAAGATAAATTTTTGTGCCCCATTGCCTATATATCTTATTTCCTAGTTGCATGCAAACACTTTTTTTTTGAACATCTATTTTTAAAACTTTGAGTTCCAAATTTTCTCCCCTCTTCCTTCCCCACCCACCCTCCCTAAGAAGGCAAGCAATTCAACATAGGCCACATACATATCATTATGTAAAACCCTTCCATGATACTCATGTTGTGAAAGACTAACTATATTTTGCTCCTTCCTATCCTATCCCCCTTTATTCAGTTTTCTCCCTTGACCCTGTCCCTTTTTGAAAGTGGTTGCTTTTGATTACCTCCTCCCCCTATCTGCCCTCCCTTCTATCATCCCCCCTTTTTTATCTTCTTCCTCCTTCTTTCCTGTGGGGTAAGATACCCAATTGAGTGTGTATGTTATTCCCTCCTCAGGTCAAATTCAATGAGAGAGAGATTCACTCATTCCCCCTCACCTGCCCCCTGTTACCTTCCTACAGAACTGCTTTTTCTTGCCACTTTTATGCGAGATAATTTACCCCATTCTATCTCCCTTTCTCCCTCTCTCAATATATTCCTCTCTCATTCCTTAATTTGATTTTGTTTTTTTAAATATCATCCCTTCATAATATTTGACTCACCCTGTGTACTCTCTCTCTCTCTCTCTCTCTCTCTCTCTCTCTCTCTCTCTCTCTCCAGATTATTTTCTTTGTTAGGAAAGAAACCACATTTATGGTTTATAATTTCCATTGAGAAGCAATATTGCCTAGGGAGTAGGGAGTCAGACTCAGAGTTAGGAAGACTTAGCTTCCAGTTTTGTCTCTGGAACCTAGTGACCATCACCCTGACAAGTCCACTGGTCCCCAGTACCCCAGGTGACTTTAAGGAGGTTAGTTGCACAAGAGACGTGGATCTGCATTTTTAAAGGGCAGTCTCCTTACTAATGACATGAAAGGCCTAGAGAAACAATTTCTTAAAAATTCCATTTAGGACCATTCCATTGGAATCAAGAACATGTGTACATAACAGTAAGATCACTGGTTGTTGTTCATTCATGTACAACTCTTCATGACACACTTTTGAGATTTTCTTGGTAAAGATACTGGAGCAGTTAGCCATTTCTTTCTCCAGCTCATTTTACAGACGAGGAAACTGAAGCAAACAGAGGTAAGTGATTTGCCCAGGGTCACCCAGCTAATAAGTGTCTGAGACTGGACTTGAACTCAGATCTTCCTGACTCCATGCCTGGCACTCTATCCACTGTACCACCTAGGACTTAAGGTCAAAAGACCTGACTCTGGATACAACATATAACTTGAGTTTTAGTTTCTTCATCTAAAAACATGGGGTCAATAATACATGCACTATCTCAGAGGGCTGTTGTGATGAGAACATTTTATAATATCATACAAATGCTATCAAATATGAATTCTCCATAAAGCAAGAAGCAACCCATGTGTTTGATGATCAAGGAATGGCTGAACAAATTATAGGATATTATTATAATGAAAAATTATTGTACCATAAGAAAGGACACATATGAAGGATACAGATGATGGGGTGCTCAGGCCCCAGCCCTAAGATCATGTCTCTGGAAGCCTCCCAATTTCTCAGTAAGCCCCTGACCTGTGAGAAAATTTTCTCTTGTTTCACAACACATTCTCTTATCAGAATAGACAGAAGGGTGCCTGGCCCAAGGAGTTTTGTCCCTGGCTGGCCCAAAGACTTTTCCTCCCATCAGATACCCAAGATCCACGCCTCTGACAACTCCCTCAATGTCTGGTATACTCCTTACACTTTCCCATCCATAGCTCCCAAAGATACCTGTACCCTTAGATTACCTAATTAGTATCCCTGGCATTCCTTTTCCATGCCCCTTTTCCATATAAATTCCAGTGCCATCCTCAGCCTCTCAGGTTCCCATAAGGATCCTTGCCTGATTTTGCTAAAGGGTTACAATAAACTCTTTGCCATATGACTAAGAGAAAGTTGAGTGTGTGAATTCATTCTAGGCAACTCTGCCTTGACATTCTTGGGGTCCCAGCACCCCAAAATCTCATCAGAAAGAAATGCAGGAAGACTTAAATGAAACGATAAAGAGTGAAGAGAGCAGAACTAGAACAACAATGTCCAGGATGTTCTAAAAGTCTTAGTGCACTTTTAAACAACTAAAGATATTAAAACTTTAAACTGCACTAAGAATTTTGGGACACCATATACACACACTAACTACAACTATGGTTTTTTTTAAGTGTCAATATCTGAAAAATGCAGAAATAAAGAGAAACAAGAAGAGGATATAGCAGTGAGGATTTTTCTTTTTGTTACTGTATTAAAATTAATATACATAGTTAAAAACAAGTAATTTGTAACTTATATATGAAATTTCATTTTGTTTGAATGATTTTGTCCATTGTTGCTAAGTTTAAGATAAAGTGTAAGCTATCATTATCAAAACTTTAACATATGTGATGACAGAAAACTGCAAAGCATAACATAATAGTTTCGACTACTCGATATTTTTTATGACTTTCACTCTTCAAAGTCCTTCAAGTTAAGTGAATGTTTGGTGGGAAGGTGACTTTCTTCTGAAAAGAGGTATCTTCAAAATGAAAAAAAGAAAGAAAGAAAATCTTGCTACAAAGAAAAGCAACCACGTTCAGAATGCTGAGTGAGTTGGTATTTGAACTCGGTTTTAAGGAGAATATTTTGATCAGAGCCTTTTGAAACTTTTTCATTAAACAATTAACAACTGGAATGAGACAGTTCTATAAGTGAGCATCTTCTCAGGGCACAGACTTTAATTAAATGTCCCAGAAATAGTGCAGACAATGGGAGAGACATGCCATGGTATTTCATTAACTGTGCTATTAGACTCCAATCCTAACTCAAAAGAAAACCCTTAGTGACGGTATATTGATAAAAAATGTAGTCTGAATTGTTTATATCTACATCTTTATTATTTCAGGAGTGATTTGGTTTAAACTTCTAATTTAAGCCTCAAGATTAAAATTTGTCATTTTCCCAGTAAAAACATAGAACCATACCATTAAGGTAAAAAGCAATATTTATTAACCAAGGAAATAATGAGATATTCAACAGATCTTTGGAAAACATATCTCAACTGCCCCACAAAATATACCGCTCATTTAATTCAGTAAAAAACACTGTAGGATGTCTGGTGGGTTACTCTGGCAACAGATTTAAAAAAATTACTTGTATTTGTCAGAGCATGGTGCTAATAAGGAAAAAGGAAAAAAATAAACACGACTAAAGACAACCACTTTTTCATTTATCAACTTTCTGGGCTCAACAAACAATTCTTTGAGTAGTTGTAACATCCTTCCCCATAGTATTTCATCTCTTGCCTCTTAGAACACCCATCTCCCTTTAAGGTTCAGATCAAGTGGTGCCTCTGACAAGGCACCCTTCCTAATCCTCCCAGTTATTAGTCCTCTCATATCTCTAAAATAATACAAATTACTCCATATTTACTTATTAGCATATACACTATTTCCTGCCCTCTACCCACCCCATCCCCATAGAAACTCCATGAGAACAGAGATTGTTTCATTTCTGTCATTGTATCCTGGGAGCCTAGCACAATGCATGGTATGTTTACTGAAGGTGTTTGAGGAACACTTTCTGAATCACACTTTCAGAGAAGCCTTCAATTAGGTCGAAAAGGAAGCCAACACAGACACAATCCACTTATTTGCTAATTACTGATGGACGTGCGCTGTGACATATATGCATTCAGGAACCTCCTGAAAATTCTGTTCACTGATATGTGACCCTCAGATATGTACCAGTGGAGAACACAGTTTTAGAAGAACATGGAAAAATTTCGAAAACTGTAAATTGCACTGTGTGGTTTAGGCTTACCGTAGACTGTCCCGGTAACTGCCCCTTTGGAAAGTCTGCTTTCTCTCCAGTTTAGCACCATCAGGCACACCATTTACTGTATGAGAGAGCATGAACAACCTCTTAGCACATGGTGAAAATAGAATAGATGATAAAGAGAACCATTAATTTCCACGTCAAAAATGCCAACTGCAATATACACATTTGTTCAGGGTAGATAATATTTATTACCACCATTGGGGGAAAAGGATAATTATATATAGCACCACTGAGCTAAAAATGGCTTTCAGTCAATGAGATTCTATAGTTTCCTATGTATTGTCCCCTCAGGAAGACAAAACCATGATGAGAAACATACAGATCCTGGGGAGGACTTCTCAATAGTGACAGGCAATGGTAAACAAAGCCAATTCAGAAAAAGAGAGCCATACAGGTGAAACTAAAGGGAATCATAGTTGACTCTATAAAGCACAATGTGAAGGGGGAAAGTTTGTATTTATTTGGTTAAAAAAACTTAAGGAAGGATGGAAACAGACATTTGTTAAGCACTTTCTATGTGCTAGGCACAGTGTTAACACTTTGCAAATATTATCTCATTTGATCCTCATAACAACCCTGGGAGGTGGGTACTATGATTATCTCCCATAGTTGAGGAAAGGGAGGCAGACAGGGTTTAAGTGTCTTTCCCAGAGTCATACAGCTAGTAAGTGTCTGAGGTCAGATTTGAACTTAGGTCTTGCTAACTCCAGGCCCTACCTTCTACCCGCTGTTCCACCTAGCTGCCCCCAAAAAACACAAAACCAAAAACAAAATATACATAACACACACACACACACACACACACACACACACACACACACACACACACACACACACCTTGGAGATCTCACAGCTTTTGAGATCTCTACTTCCATGTGTATGGTGCATAGATACACCTGAGAGTCACCTTCTGTCCATTTACAATACCATTTCACGAGGGTAAGGAAAAAGGACACTTGCCTTCCACTGCCTTTTCATTTAAACTTTGGTCTCCTTGACTTTGCAAAGTCACCAGAGTGAAGTAAACACCTTTCCTATTCAACAGCTCCTCGTGGGTGCCCCTCTCCACAGCCTTTCCCAGTTCAAATCCAATGATGACATCTGCAGCTCGGACAGTAGACAGGCGGTGGGCTATTGAGATTGTTGTACGTCCATTCTGAGCCTGTGAGAAAGGATGGGTAACATATTTTTTCTTTATTAAAAATTAACTTTTACTTTTTTCCAATGACCAAAAATTGATTTTCTTTTCCTCCCATCCTCTGCCACCAAATTAAAAAAAAATCTTTATGAGCAATATGTATAACGAAGAGAAACAGATTTTTACATTGGCTGTGTCCAAACACATATGTCTCATTCTGTACCCTGAATCCATCATCTCTTTGTCAAGAAGTGGGTAGCATGGTTCCTCATTGGTCTTTTAGGATCACTACTGGTCATTATGTTGATCAGAGTTGGGCAACATTTTAATGATAGAAAACTGAATAACTTCCAGCGAATACTGAGTCAAATTCTCTCCTCACTTCCTTAGAATTCTTTCATAGATCAGAAATTTGCTATATAGGAACACTGATAAGCAACCAACTATTCAAAGACTAGTTTGGGCCATCCCACTCAAGAAAGAAATATCTCTTTAGTACCTGCCACCAATCTAGAAATAAGAACGATAAAAAAGAATAAAAAATTTTTCAAATAGTTTAGGTCCTCTAAGTTATTTAAAGGTTGGGAGTCTTTCAATCTTACAAATGTTCAATTGCTAGCTTCTACAATAAGAATGATATTTTCAATATATCACTGACTTATTCAGTTCAAAAGAAAACAAATGCCTTTCAGACATGCAACATGTGCTGAGCAGTCACTAAATGCAGGGCATGGGCTAGGTGTTTCCAGAAGATGCAAAAGAAACAGAAGATCTCTGAAGAATTTACATTCTAGTTCTGACCACTAAAGATCAAAACCTTGCTTCTAGAGTAATAGTCTCCAAACCTTAAAAAAATTTTTTTTAATTTTAAACTTAAATACTAAAACTTAAATATGCAATAAGAGAAAAAAGAAACATATTATAAACTTAAATGTTAAAAGGAATACAAAATAAGAAAAGGGAAAAAAAAACATTGCTGTGAGAACAACAGAACATAAAAGTAGATTCCAAATATACAATAATAAATTTCCATTTCAAGAAAGCCTATATATAATACCATAAATTGTATTCAGAGCTGTCCAACTTTTCTTTGCTTCCTCGTAAGTTTTCTTTTGTTCTCTGCTGTGTACTTTTTACTTTGTTCTTTTTCCCCTTTTCTCCCCCTCCCCCCAAGGAGGCTTCAATTAAGTGTGGATATATAAGTATATAATGTGTATATATCTATATACACATATGTACATATACATATATACACATACACACTTGAACACATACAGAAACAAACATAAAGATATACACACCAAGATATACACATACATGCATACATACATATACAAACATATATACACATCAAGATATATATATAGATATAGATAGATAGATACATACATACATGTTCTTAAATACACATAGATTTCTGTAATTATACTCACAAATAGACATATACATTCATATACACCTATGTAAGACCATATTATACTTATTTGTCCTCTGTTTCTCTGAGAGTGAATAACCTCTTCCTTCATATATCTGAGTCTTTCCATATTTTTCTGAGTCTACCAACTCATCATTTCCTACCCCACAACATTATTTCAACCCTATACTGTCTAATTGTTTTAAATAGTCTAAAACAATATTGGTTGACATATAGTGTAGCTTCCCTGTTTTTCTCTTTTGATTAAATTTCTCTTAGCTTTAACTTTGTCTGAAATCATGACTACTACCTCTGGTTTTTTCCCTTAATAAATTCTACCTTTAATCTTTATTTTATATTTGTGTGTATCTCATATTTCCTATCCCTCCTGACTCCTCTACTTTACCTTGCCCACCTATTACTTAACCTACTGCCCTCTCCAAAGATCTCTACCTTATCCTCTTGCCTCTCTCTATCCCCTTAGCATTTTATTTCTTTCTGAATGTAGAAGACTTTTATATCCTTCTAAATATATATATATATATATATATATACATATGTATATACACATATACGTATATATATATATGATTCCCTCTTAAACCCATTCCCAATGAAAATAGGGTTGCAGAAGTACCAGGCCTGCCCCCATCTAATCCCTTTGTGTCACTTCTTCCTCTTGCACCTCATTTGGATGATTTCTCTTTTTACCTTTTCCTAAATGGTTTTACTTTTTAGAATCCTATCATACTCAGATCTACCCCAATTTTTCTTTTGCACTACCCAATTACTAATAACAATTTTAGACATACATTTTATACTTTCTCATATAAAAAATAAACAGTCTGTCCTTATTCAATCTGTTATAATTAGTCTTTGATATGTACCTTATGTTTCTCTTGGATTTTATATGTCAAATCTTCTGTTAAGTTTAGGTTTTGTGTTTTTATTATTTTTTTTAACAAAATTCCAAAAGTCTGGCAATTCATTAAATGTCCATTTCTTTTCATTCAGGATTATGATTAACTTTGCTGAGTATAATATGTTTGGCCACAACCCCAGTTCTTTTGCTCTTCCATATATGTGTTCCAAGACCTGTAGTGTTCCAGGACCTTAGTGTTACTGCTGCTAGGTCTTGTGTGATTCTAATTGTGGCACTGTCATATTTAAATTGTATTTTTCTTGTTGCTCATAATATTTTACCCTTGAGCTGGGGGTTTAGGAATTTGACTATGATATTCCTGTAGGTTTTCTTAATAAGATCTCTTTCAGGTGGTGATTGGTGGATTTTTTTCTATTTCTACTTTCCCTTCTTGTTCTAATGCTTCAGGACAATTTTCTTTAATTATTTCTTGTATTATTGTATCAAGAATTTTTTTGGTCATAGCTTTCAGGTAGTCTCATTATTCTTATGTTTTTTCTTCTTCTTGTGTTCTCCAGGTCAGTTGTTTTTCTTATGACATGTTTTGTATTCTTTTCTATTTTTTAATTCTTTGTAATTTATTATTTCTTGGTCTATTATAATTTCACTGGCTTCCCCTTGCCTAATTCTAATTTTCAAGGAGTCATCTTCTTTCTTAAGATTCCGAATCTACTTTTCTGTTGATTTTCTTTTCATAATCTTCTTGTTTTTCTTAGATTGTTCTTTTTAAAAAATTTTCCTCAATCTCTCTCATTTGATTTTTGAAGTTTTTTTAAAGTTCTTCTATGAACTCTTTTTGGGCAAGTGACCATTTGAGACTTTTTTTGCTTCATTATCCTCCTCTGAAGACAAACCCTGGTCTTCTCTATTCCCATAGCAACTTTCTAGGGTTGGATTCTTTCTCTATTGCCTACTCATTTTTTAAAAAATATGTAGCAGCTTATTTTTTGTAATCACCTCTAGCCCTGGGATATAGGTGATGGTGCCTCTGTCCTGGAACTGAAACCAAGAATTATTCCCTTTTCTAAAGGCTCATAGCCAATGCAGTCCCTACCCCACTGCTTCTGCACTCACCAGCCATGGGCTAATTTTTTCTCACCCAGGGCTGTCTAAGCAGCACAGCTGGGTCTAGTGTTCTTTATCATCAGAGGCTCCCTTAATCTTCCCTAACTCAGGCTTGGACTCCTGACACTGCCTAGGAAGTAAAAGTTCCTGTGTCTGAGGCTGGGGCTACCTCTCAACCCAGCAAGCCCACCTGCTATTTCAATGGAACTAGCTTGGAGGTGTTTACATTTCACAGAGACCAAACCTAGTCCTGAGATTTTTCATTGGATCTTCTTGGGGTTGTCTCATGAAAACCTCTGTTCTGTCTTTACTCTTATTTATTTTTACTGCTCTTCACCCTGAGGCACCATTTTGTCTTCTTTGTGGGGGAAGAGCTTGGAATTTTCTGACCTACTCTGCCATCTTACCAGAATCCTCTTCTCTCCAAATCTTTTTTGATACACACACAAGAACATTTGGTTATGAATCCTCAGTATGTATAAGGTGTCCCAAAAGTCCTTGGGATATTACATGTACATATTTGCACATACGTACGCATACATATATGTATACATATAGATATAAAATAGTATATATGCATTACTGAACCAATATATCCAATATAAAACATGCACAGAAATAAAAAAAGCAAAATAAACAATATGTATAAAATAATTTCTTTTACTTAACTGTACAAAAAATCTTTTTGCTCCCACTGACTACTAAGTATAAAAACTTAGAGCAATGAAATTGAGGTCTGGTTCTAAGTTCAGTTTATTTGGAAACTTGGCTGTAGTGACTGTCATATATGAAAAAAATGCTTGCAAAAGATAGATAAATCCAAATGTATATTAATGACTAAGCCTGCGCAATCATAATGCTCATTCTTGAACCCCATTTACCAATTATACAAAGGTTTTTTTTAATTGAAATTTTGCTAGTAAATTTCCACTTTCCCTGACAACAATTAGTTGCACTTGGAAATGAATCAGAAGATATAACTTTGTTAAATATAATTTTAACAAATAGGTCCAAAACCCACTGAAACTCTTAATTTGGAAAAATTTTAATTTAAAATCTAGTTCCAAGTTTTTCAAATGTGAATGAGCATTTCTATAAAGAACAGGTATCATGGAAAGGAAGGAAGGAAGGAAGGAAGGAAGGAAGGAAGAGAGAGAGAGAGAGAGAGAGAGAGAGAGAGAGAGAGAGAGAGAGAGAGAGGAAGGCAGGAAGGAAGAAAAAGAAAAAAGAGAAAGAAAGAAAAAGTTAGTGAAAAACATTACTGTCAGGCAAAAGATGTTTATCTGCTTTCAAAACCCTCCTCTAGCATGTGTCTTTTGAAGAAAATTTCTCCTTCATTGTTTAAATGTCATTTTTACCTTGAAGAGACATATTAAATGTGTTCACTTAAAAAAAAACTGCTAGGCTGCATAACATGACAGCCACCTGTAAGAGAAAAAAATTGGCAAATTGGGAGTACTTGTCTTTTTTATAAAAGAAAAATTCATCACTCATTTTTCTTTTCATAACTGCCACGAGATAATCAGTGGACTTCTGCATGGTACAAAAGATTTTCATGATCACTGGCCAGTTGGTCTCTTGTGAGATTTGGCTAGATCATCATTCTTTTTGCCTAGCAATGTTACTAGTGGAAAGCTCATGCTAGGAATCAGTGTCATAGAAGCCATTTCCTGGTTAGCTTTTGCTCCTTTGCAGGCCTCTTTTTAAGTTACCTCTCTATTTTCTAAGGATTAATTTAGTTAAAATCAGTCACTATAAGCCGTAGGTCCTCTTAACCCAGTACAGGTAAATTATAGTACCTTACAAAGAAGGGCACCACTGTCAATGTGTGTTATAGAATTCCCATGGTGGCCATCTTTAGTTGTCCTGATTTATATCTTGCCACTGGACCCAGATGGCTACAGAGGAGAAAGTGAGGCTGATGACTTTGCACTCGCTCCCCCATTTAAATCCAATTTACTTGCAAGTCATGGCCTCACCTTCCTGAAGTCATGGTCCTCTTTGAGAACAAAGGACAAGCAATTCCCATTCTTCTTCAGGGACTTTGACTACTATGGTGACATGTCATCATCTGACATTTAGATGGAGTGAGGGAATCAGTGCCAATGCAAATATTAAATATTACATAATATTAATTAGTAAATATGAATTTCTTTTTAAAAAGAAAAAATAAATAGAAGTTCTAATTTTTTCCCCATGCCTCAATGGATCTCCTCTGAATGGCATGTACCATGACTTGGAAGACCAGATTCAACATTTTAAAAAATCATCTTAACAGTAAGTAATACCATATAACTCTGATCAATATACTCCTCAAACTAGAGGTAAATTAAGCCCCCTCTTCCACAGCTAGGGTGACTAGGCACCATAAGCCTGACATTATCTTCTTTACTCCCATGTCCTGCTGATTGATTAAATTAGAAAGTGACACAAGAACTCTCAGCTTCCTAGGTACATGTTTGTAGCCCAACTATCAGATCACAAGCTCCTCGAAGGCAGGAATTCTATACAGTTATCCCTTCCACATTGTGACTTTCCCCATCACGGTTTCCATATATCACGGGTCGGCATAAGAAATTAAATGGGATTTGGGGGTGGGGAGTTTTGCAGAAGCTGCAGATGACACAGGAAGGCCAGCAGATGACACAGAGTCTCTGACCAAATACTTAATCCAAATAAGGTACTGTAAACACCCCATAAAAGAAAAAAGAAAAAAATCAGACATTTTCCCTGGTATGAAGAGAGAGACAAAAAATTTTATGTGGATTTTCCAGATCATAGGGGCTCCATGCCCCTAACCACCGTGATGTGGATGGAATAACTGCAGTACAGTGACTTGCACAAAGTAGGTCCTTAGTAAACGCTTGTTAAATTGAACTGCCTGCCTACAAAGGTAGTTTGGTAGAACATTGGTGACATCTGGGTCTACATCCTGGCTTCAATATTTACTAGCTGTATAGCCATGGACAAGTCATTTAACCTCTGTGAACCTCAGTTTCCATATCAGTAAAATGAGAATAAGAATAGCAGTAGCATCTAATTTAAAGGGATTTTGTGAGGACCGAATGAGATGATATGTGTAAAATGTCATTTAAAATGTCAGCATTTGTTAAACTCAGCAAAAGAAATAAAGGAAATAGGATATTCTTCTCTGTCTTTCTCTACCATTATTTCCCCTAGTCCTGGTTCTCATGAGTGTTGCAAACGGTATGTGTCCTCCTCTACCTGGACCTTCAGTGGTCACTTCCTCATCAGGATCAGAAGAGGAGCTGTCCCTGAGGTTTCCCAGCTGGTGGTCTCAGGAAAATTCTCTAACTTGCAGAGCAGGGATTCAATCCAGACTCTCTTCTGCTGACCTTGGGAACCCTAGAAAGAGAGGCTTTCTTTGCCTCTTCAATAATCCACAAGCAGAGGAAACCATTATATTACAAACACATACACACCTGCACAAATTTGGCTAAATGTCAACACAAGCCACAGAACACAAATGTTTCCCAAAAGCCTCTCTACATTTACAGTACTAAATGAGCTGAGCATTTCAACAGACCTTATTAAGTGCTTCCTGAACTATAGCTTCACTCTCATTGTCCAGGGCAGAGGTGGCCATGTCCAAAAGCAGGATCCTGGGGTTCCGGACCAGTGCCCGTGCAATAGCAATCCTTTGTTTCTGGCCTCCACTCATCTGGCCTCCACCCTCACCAACAAGCGTATCAAATTTCTAAGACAAAAGACAATAGTTAAAATGAGAGATTCCTTCCGTACGTGACAATGGCTCAATACATCCATTCTTTCATGCTCAGTCCTGCTCAGACTTTAACTTTCCCAGCTCTGACTTCCCTAGGGGAAAAAATTTCTTCCTTTCAGAAAAACAGGTTATGGTCTAATCGATATTTGGGGGCATGTGTAAGATGAAGAAATCGATTCATGTTTGCATTCCCAAGCTTGCCAGGCTATACAAACACTCTTCACTTAGGCCAATATCAAATAAAACTCTTCAGTGAAAGGAAAAATTGATCAGGGTTCTGAAAAATCACCTTAGAAGACTCTGACACAAATCAAATTCCAGTCTTTTCTCTCTCAGTAGACCGTTCAGTAAAACACAACTCTCACAATTGTCTTTCTGCTATGAATGACAAAGTAGTCCACCACATTATATCTTTCATCATGATAAAATGAATTATACTACGGAATTACGCTATATTATATTAGTTATAATATATAATTACATCCCTCCCTGAAAGCAGCGACATTTTTTTCCTTTTATTTTGTCTGTGTATGCCTACTGCTCAGCACAGAACCTATTAATTAGTAATTAGCCCATAAAGGACAGACAAAACGAAGGATCTGGAATCAGGAAGACCTGTGTTCAAATCCCCCTTCAGACACTTACTAGTAGTGTGACCCTGGCAAGTCTTTTAGCCTCTATTTGCCTCAACTTCCCCATCTGTAAGTGGGAATAATAATAGCACCTGTCTTCCAGGGTTGTTGTGAATGTCAAATGAGATACTATTTATAAAATGCTCTGCAAACATTAAAGTGCTATATAAATGCTAGCTATTATTATGACTACTATTAATTTGCTTAGAAAATGCTTTTTAACTTAAGTTGAATGAATTAGCCACATTTACTGAGTATGTACCCTGTGTCTGACTAAATATACTGGAGACTACAAATGGTCAAGGCATTAGCCAGACTTTAATCTTATATAAGAAAATAGAAACATGCGATACCATAAATGGACTTGAAAAATGATTACTATTCATCACAACTTTTCTACATGAGGGTAGAAATACTCAAGCTTAAGGTTATAGCAATTGCTCTGTGTGTTAAGATATCAGTGGCTGGAAACTGAATAGGTAATTTTAAAATCAATAAAATTATTTTAAGTGTAAACATTCCTTTAAAAAAAGACAGATGTGGAAGGGGAAGATGTCTTGAAGATACGAGTTATGGTATTTGGTTAACCTTGATGGCCAGAGCTGTAATTAGTGATTTTTTGCCTGGAGGACAAGCAGTCCAAACCATGCCTAGGGCAAGGAACATAAAATCCCTCAAATCACTTATTTAAGATAATATCAGTGCATTGGGTGAGACCTCATGACATTGCTCCTTGGGGTAGAGCCAGAGACCTTGGAAAACTATAAAGCTACCACAGGAAGAGTGGGAGGAACAGGTAGGGACAAATGTGGGCAGGAGATCACTATGATAAGTGGATCATCTGTTAGTTCCTATTTTAATCAATTATTTTTGTTGAATTAGGCACTGTTAGTTGTTTTACTAAAGGATTGTAAATTCTATTAGCAACCCCTAAATTTCTGAGACAAAGGTCTGGTTGCCACATCTTTGTTATAGTTTAAAGAAAATCTCCCAAGCCTAGAACAAGTGAACTACAAAAAGAGTTGTTAGGCCTTAAAACACCATTATACCAGTTATTTTCAAATAACTGATGGCACTGTCAGGAATCTCCATTTTGTCTAGTTACTGAAGTCAGAGACATGTTTAATGGTATACGAATTATGTGTATGTGCGTATGTATATATATGTACATGTATGTATATATTAATTTCAATTATGTCATTTAAGTTTGGAGAAAAGAAAGTTTTCAGGGCATATTGGAAAATACAGTGAATTTATGGCTTATGAGACCTGGTTCTCAGAGTGACCTTGATACTAATTAGGTGGGTGACTTTTGTTAATTCACTTTACTTCTAGGAACCTGGATTTTCTTGCCTTTAAAATGAGAGAGTTGGTCTAAATAACCTCTAAGTCCTTGTAGTATTTTAAAAATTCGTTCATTAATTAAATAAATATTTAGTAAAGAACTAACATATGTGAAGCACTGGGGGAACAAAGATGTAAATAAAACAGTCATTGCCCTCAAGGAGCTTACATTTCTACCAGGTGGATTTATGATTTTAAAAATATTCTTCGCTCTTTCCTAAGTTATATTGGAACCACAACACAGCAATGCCAAATGATTTATCTGATAGAGAAAACCAGGAACGGAGCTATGTACTCCCATGTGGGTTGAAGGACCACTATTAAAGCAATGAGGAAGAGTGAAGTTTTTTAAAAAAATTTTTACTTGCTGTTCCTCACACTCGATATTCCACCTTCCAATTCCACGTCCTTCCACTGGCTGAACCTCATGCCTGGAATGTTCCTATTCTTACCTCAATCTTTTGACTTCCTTGGCTTCCTTCAGGTCTCTGCTCAAATCCCACCTTTTTATAAAACAACTTGGCCAGTCCCCCTTGGTACTAGTGCCTTCTCTCTGAGCTTATCTCCCATTTGCCCTTTATCTATGTTGTATAGACACAGTGTTTTGCATGTTGCCTCCGCTATTTGCCTGGGAGCTCTGAGGACATGGACTGTTTTTGCCTTTCTTTGTATCCCAGGGCTTAGCACAGTTCCTGGAACATCAAAAATGCTTAACAAATGCCTCTTGACTTGACTTGCTGATTTTCATTAGCAATTTTCTTCTACATCATTACTTATTCCATGTTATTACTGGTAATTTATCTTAAGATGTAGATGGGCATTCAAGGCTGAAATGGAAAGAAAAAGGATTACTATTTAATAAGTTTAGGTGAAGTAGATGTGAGGCAGAGAGTACCAGTGGCAAATTCATGATAAAGTTGTAGATGTTGGCTTCTTTGGCAGCTTTGATGATGTCTTCCATGGTTGCATCTTCTCTGCCATAGCGAATGTTCTCTGCAATCGTGGTGGAGAACAGGACTGGCTCTTGTTCAACAATCCCAATATGAGATCGGAGCCATTGAATATTAAGAGAACGAATATCATGTCCATCCAGGGTCACCTGCAGAATATAAAAACACAGTCACCATTGAGATCTCCTCCAGTAATGTGAATCTTAACATTTTATCACAACCTGTCAGAAATGATTACTAACAAAAACACTTTGTAAATTGAAATGCACTTTGTAACTGTTCCAATGTTGATATACAGAACAGGACCTTTTGGCAGGTAATGAGTTCTTTATCACTGGAGGTCTTCAAGGGGAGGTTAGATGACCACAGCTGAATATATTGTAGAGGGGATCCAAGCAGAGGTTGGATTAGATGACCTCTAAGTTCCCTTGTAATGAAATTATTCTAAGATTCAATATAATCAAATCATGCTAAGATTTGATATAAGGGGTCTTTCACTAAGGTGATTTAGCTCTAGCTTCAATTTAATAAATAGTAAGTACCTGCCAAGTACAAGACTTTTCAGAATAGTTTGTTGCGAAACATGGACAGTGTAATCACCACCTGATTCGACGCATTTATTCTGATGTTGGACAAGTTGCTTTTTTTTCTATCAGAACAAAGGAAAAAATCTAAACTTGTTCTGGCAAAGCAAATGAAATGGCTGTGAATCATGTCAGTCATTAAAGAATTACAAGACTCAAAAAAGAATTGAAAGTAGGTGTCACACAGAGGACAGTATGGAAGGGCACATTGGGTGTGAACCAGTAGCAACACATGAAAAAGGAGCTTTGAAGAGTAAAGCATGTCAACAGGAAAACGTAAGACTATAAAACAAGTTGTCCTGGCCACACAGCAATAGCAATAGATGACAGGTAGATAGCCGAAGTGCTCCACTGGGTATTTTTACAGTATCAAGGGAAACTGAAGAAGGCCTCTAACACTTTGGGCAGATATTCTGTGATGAACTTTCGGGAAGACAAGAGGAAAGAGGTACATGACAGGGGCAAGCACAGATGAGCTGTGATCTTCTTGGAAGGAATACTCACATTGATGAGAATGTAGATATACTTGAAGAGCTAGGGATTTTGAATGTCTTTTATCTTTAAACTAATACCCATGTTGTTGATCCTTCATTTTCAAAAAGGATCAATGACGTCATGGGCGATGTCTTGACTTGTGTGGGAATTGGGTTTAAGTGAAGCAGAGTTGCACAGTCATCAGCCTCATTTTCTCTTCCAGAATCATGGAAATCCAGTGGCAGGACAAAGTCAAGACAACTGGCAATGGCTCAGGATGCAGTAGATGACCCCGAAGTCTTTGATATCTGACCGAGCTCTAAGGGCTCCACAGTACCTGCTTCAGCCGCCTTCATGACCAGTGGAACAAATTGTTTTCATCCATCCGTTCCACCAGGGGAAGTCTTCATATGCTTGGGGTAGACATCCACCTAACTCACTGATGGGTTTGAGGACTTTCAGTTGCCCTCAAACTAGTCGAGCTATCAACTGAGATAGTATTACCAAGGTGTGACCTCTGCCCACGCTACAGCTCCTTGGAGCCACAGATGAGAGTTGGGTGACAGGTGGACACTAAAGGCAGATGAGCAGTCCTGCAAAGGGTTTGTTAGCCCTTACACTAGAAGTGCTAGTCCTCTCCGAACACCCCAATGCCCATGCAGGGCATTGGTAAGTAGTAAAAATATGAATATCAAAAGCCATAGCCTTTGTAAGTAACTATCACCATACTGGGGCATGAATTCCATAATAAATTTTACTTTTTGGTAGTACACACAAAGACACTTTGCTATTGTACACCAGTGTAATCTGAAAGTGGGGCATCAAGTTAAAAGACTATCTGCAAAAATGGCGGCTACTTTATGTCCTGTAAACTGTAGGTGCTAATCAGATAAAAGGAATGAGAGCCTTGAAAAGTGTATGAGAGAGATGTCATATCTGTGAAAAATGAGAAGTCACTTTTGTTGCTGACTTCTGTTCCTCAAAATAATGCAGTTCTCTAGAGTGTGACAGCACAAGGAATTTCACAGGAACCATCAATAATACGTGTTCAAATGCTCTTGTCACCCAGAATCACAGAGGACTGTGCCTACCCACATGACTTTCCACTTCTAGCTAGGCTTTCAGCCAGTTAGGCTGGAGAGTGTCCAGAGCAGGGCCTCAAATTCATGCCAAATAAGGATCAGTCAAACAGACTGAGGAGGCTGAGGCTGGAGCAAAGAAGCCTTAGAGATAAACATAATAGTTATCCTCCTGGCATTTGAAGGGCAGGCATGGGGAAGAGAGATTAGACTTGTCCTGCTTAGCCCCAGGTTACTAAATTAGGAGCAATGAACAGAAGGCAACAAAGAGGCCAACTTAAGCTTGATGTAAAGGAAACTTTCTGCCGTTATAGGTCTCTGAAAGGGAGCAGGCTGCCTCTGGAGATGTTGGCTTCCCCTCTCTAGAGATCTTCAAGCAGAGCCTGGGTAAATAGTTGTAAAGAGGATTCTTGTTCAGGTGTGATCTGGATTAAATGTCTACTGAGAGTCTTTCTGACTATGAAAATCTATGGTTCTGTGATTCTGTGACACATTTAAGGCTAAATTTGAGAAACTGCATAAACTTTGGGGGAAGATACCCACTACCAATAATTTAGAATCATCCCTAATCTGTAACTGAATCTTTTGTTTAAAATCTATATGATTCTTGTTCTTGTTCAGTCATTTCAGTCCTGGACAACTCTTCATGACCCCATTTTGGGGTTATCTTGGCAAAAATACTGGAGTTGTTTTCCATTTCCTTCTCCAGCTCATTTTGCAAATGAGGAAACTGAGGTTAACAGAGTGAAGTGACTTGCCCAGGGTCACACAGCTAGTAAGTGTCTGAGGCTGGATTTGAACTCAAGTTTTTCCAACTCCGCCCTGGGTGCTCTATCCATTATGCTACCTACAGATTATTTTCGGGTCCCTGGACCTGTGATTTAGTTCGTTGATATTAGGAGCTCCCATTGATGTTGGGAAAATACCCTCTACCAGTGCAGAGCACAAACTATTTTGCAATTTATAACCATAGATATTTGCATCAGGTACTGCAAAGTCTAAGACTTTCCTGGTGTTACACAACCAACGTAAGTCAGAGGGAGAGACTTGAACCCAGATCTTCCTGAGTGAAAAGCCATCTCTGTCTGCTACTTTGTGCTGCCTGTAACTCTCAGCAACTTAGGTTTTAATGTGCTTGTCCTTACATTTTGAGCCTCTGAAACTGAGGTAAACAATTTATGCAAAAACAAACAAAAGAGACTGACAACAAAATGTCAAGGAAGCTTAGGCGAAGAATGAAGGGTAAAAGTTTCAAGCCTTGTTTTCCCAGGTAACTGGTTGGATCATTTTGGCCAAACTGACCATCAAATAAACTTGTCCAAATTCAATCCAAAGAATTAATCAAATGGCTTGTTCCAACTCAGCAATTTAGTCGAAATGCTTGAATCAGGGATAAATGTAGACACAGTCCCAGTGTAGACTAGAACTATTGTGGTCAAAGCATTCAAGGCCAACTTCCACACACAGAAGGGATTTCCTGAAGAAACTCACCATGCCTTCACTGGGATCATAGAACCTCTGAATCAGTTGTATTGCTGTGCTTTTCCCAGCCCCACTGGGTCCTACAAAAGCAGTTGTCTCTCCAGATTTTATTTCCATGCTCAGGTTATCTAGAATCTGAAAAAATAAAATAAAATATAGTTCAGCTTTACAACGAATATTACATGAAGACATAAAATGAACAAAGGATTGTCTAGGTCAGCTTATTCACTCTTGCATCTATTTATGCACACACACACACACACACACACACACACACATACATACACACTGACACTGGACTGTGCCAGTATTCATATTTGGATTTAATCTAATTGCTTACTTAACTAATGGCTGCTATTAGTGCTTAAAAATATTTGTTTAGATCAGTGGAGTATTAAGTTACATTGTTATTGTTGGTACTTATTATTAATTTTTTTTAAAAAAGGACTTCTGTTCTACCAAAGCCTCAAAATGAGGCAGAGTTGTTTTTTTTTAAGTAATCAAAACATTAAGAAGATAGATCATCATAAAAACAATCTCCTAATTTGCAGGTTATCAGTAGATATTAGGAAATTTGTGTACTTCAGGCATGATACATACATTATATAACATTTTAAGGTTAGATTCTGGTTAATGTCTACATTAAAGAGCAAAATCATAATTACATTTATATGAAACATTTATATGAAAAATTTAAATTTTGGGGAAAAAATTGAACAAAAAAAAGTTTATTAGAGCCTTCAATAAGTGAAAATGTTTTGGGATTTCAAGATATGTTCAAATTTTACCAATATTTCATTTCATACCAAAGAAATAATTCTAGCTTATATATATATATACATACATACACATATACACATATATACACATACACAGAAACATGTATATGTAAGTACATATGTATATATATTCTTGTTCTAATAACTTGTTCTAATAACTCTAATAACTCAGTCAAAGAAGAAAATTTTGTTTAGACAAATAAACAATCAGCCTTGAGGATAGAAGTCTAAATAGAAATACAGTTACTGAATTCCCATTCAAAAGCATTTATTCTTTTCTTTTTTGGAGGGGGGAAGGCAGGGCAACTGGGGCTAAGTGACTTGCCCAGGGTCACAAAGCTAGTAAGTGTGTCAAATGTCTGAGGCCAAATTTGAACTCAGGTCCTCCTGACTCCAGGGCCAGTGCTCTATTCACTGTACCACCTAGCCACCCCTTCAAAAGTATTTATTAACAAACCACAATGAGGCTACTCTTTCATCATAGGTATCTGATTTTTAATCATTATTTATTTATACATACCACCATCTATGTACAAGATTAAAACAAATCTTTTAGCTTTTCATATTATCAATTTTAAAACTATCATGTAAATTACAGATTCTGGTGGCAGTTGTGTATAATAGCCCATACCATGCTTATGTCTACACTTGTATCTATATATAGTGATAATTTTCTTTTTTATCTTCTCCAACACCTATCCCAACATTTTGTACACAGTAGGTGCTAAATGTATGCATGCATGCCAGGTCATGCCAATTAAAGAGAATCAATATAGGGATAAGAGGAGAGGTACAGCTAAAGTTCCACTAGTAACAAAGAAAGACCAAGTTTAGCTGGTATGGCTTGAAAGGACCTTGATTTCCCTGAAGGGTCATTGCCTTGAAGACTCTTGCCATGTAAGGTCAGGGAAATTCTCACTACAGGGTGCTTCTATCCCTATATCTATGTTATGAGAATGTAATAACAGAGTGACACGTGCCCATCACTGGAACCTCTGACCTGGAAGCCCTTGTGAACCTGCCCTACCAATGAAAAAGCAAGCAAAGGAAGCCAAGGCATCTGTTTGCCACCTCACACACCCGACAGCTCAATATAATGGCACTTTCCCAGAATCCTAGGGAAATTGAGAGATGAAGCTTTTCTCTTGGGTTGTCTCTGAAGACTGTGTACCTCACATAGTCATGTGCCAAAAGAATGACATGACTTGTGTGACTAGTTTCAGCAACATCCCCATAGGTTTGACTAATCTCAAAGTACTGGGAGTTGGTGTTCTACCCAAGGCATGTGCACAGAATGGAGAACACAAAAGAATGTTCTAAGTGAGTCACTAGAGAGAAGAATTACACAATCCTTAAGATCATTTCCAGAAAGTTGCCAGTAAATCACCCCACTCCCAGAAACAATCAGCGTCAAGGGAACCAACCTTATTGTGGGATCTTGGAAATTATTAATCAAGCGAGAAGACTGTAATATGTTAATAAATAATATTTGTCACCAGAGGATAATTACCTTGACCTCAGGCCTGGAAGGATAATGGAAGGTCACGTTGTGGAACTGAATGTCACCCTTCAATCTATCCAGCTTGTAACCATCTTCTGACATACAGTCAATGATTGGTTTCTAAAGCAGAATGGGCAGGGTTAAATGATAAAAAAGTAGGAGCTTCGGTGTTTATCCCAAGTCTCAGACTGACTTGGGTTTACTATTAGAAAAAATCCTCTGTCCAGAAGTCTTTCAAACACCCTCATATATCTTTGGATCTGAACTCATCTCTAGTTTTGCCTCACCTATGCCACACCCCTAAGAAAGTCCACTTAGATGGCTCTATCCTCCAAAGAGGGAGCTTTACCAGGTTCCTTCCTGAATAAGCACAAGGCTGGATAACCTACCAACTGCTTTCATTTTAATTTCTTGATATTTCCTGATATCAACCATTGATGGTGGTATAACAGAAAACTACTAGAGTTCATGTATGCAGATTGAAGTCTACTTTTTCACTTTACTTTTCTTGTTTTCTTTTCTTTTGCAATATGGCTCATATGAAAATGTTTTGCATGACTTCACATACATAATAGGTATTATATTGCTTGTCTTTTCAATGGGTGGGGGAGGGGCTGGAGGAAGTGAAAGAATTTGGTATTGAAAAATTTTTAAATGAATGTTAAAAATAAGAATAATTAACTTTTTTTTAAAAAATGCTGGAGTTCTCTGTCTGAACCAAAATGAACTTTGTTGTCCTCAACTAAATGCTGGTAAGGGTTGGTAGATAATATTAAGAGTCTCTTTTTTCTTCAATCTCACTTGAATATGAAGATGCCAATACTCTAAGATGGCATAGCAGACAAAATGCTGGTTTTAGTGTCAGGAGGATCTACGTTTGAATTCTGCCTTAGACATTAACTCTGTGACCCTGACTGAGCAAATCATTTGTATAATAGATAATAGATCTCTTCCTGTCACCCTGGTTGCTACCCTATTGTCTACAAACATGCCAATAACTCCCCAATCGTTCAAAAAAAAATCCCATCTCACTTGATTTCTGCTAGCTATTGTTGCATATCTCTTGTCTCTTTGGGGACTAAACTTAAGAATGTCATCCTTCTATACCTCCAATTCCTCTCTTCTCACTCTCTTCTTAACTCTAATGATCAGATCTAATGGCATTTTCTCAATTCTCATCCATCTTGCTCCCTCTGCAGGCTTTGACACTGTTGATCATCCTCTTTCCTTGATAATCTTGTCTCATTCTGACCTGTCTGATGACTTCTTAATCTTTGCTATGTCTTCATTTAGTTCAGGTCGCTCCCACTAACAGTAGATATCTCCAAATGATCTGTCCTAGGTACGCTTCTGTTCTTCTATATATTATTTCACTTAGCGATCTCATCAGCTCCCATAGATTCAATTATCATCATTATCATCTCCATGCAGATGATTCCTGGATCTCCTTATTCACCCCTAGCCTCCTTCATGCCTTCCAGTCTCAGTCTTCGGTTGTCTACTAGATATATCAAGCTGGATGTGTCTTAGGCATCTTCAATTCACTATGTCCCAAGCTATACCAGATTCTAGGGATATAAAGATAAAAGGATACAGTCCCTGCCCTATCTCTGCCTCCTGACTTCCTTGAAGTCCCAGTTAAAATCTCATCTCTGCAAGAACCATTTCCCAATGCTAGTGCCTTCTCTCTATTGATTATCTCTAATTTATCCTATATATAATCTGGTTTGTACATAGTTGTTTGCATATTGTCTCCCCCGTTAGACTGTGAATTCTGAAAGCAGGGACTATTTTGTTGTTTTCATTTTTATTTTTATTTTCATTGTATGTCCAGCACATAGTGCCTGGCACATAGGAGATATTTAATAAATGTTTTTGACTGACTGACACTAGCTATATCAGCATGAATAAGTCACATAGCCTCTCCCGGCCTCAGTTTCTCTAACTGTAAAAAGGAGCTGATAGTATCTCCCACAGGATCAAATGAGATCACATATAAAGCATTTTGCCAACATTAAAAGGGCTATATAAATATTGATTACTATTGGGTTTGTTTTTAAAACAATTGAATGGCCTATAAGTTGGTTATTACATACCCGGTCTATTGTGTCAAAGATACTAGCAGCTGCTGCTCTCCCTGTGGCAAAAACTTCCAGACAAGGTGATGCCTGACCAAGGTTTAAAGCTCCTACCAAGACTCCAAAGAAAACCTGAAATGTGAAAGATATATTACAGTAATTGTCCATCAATTTATATATACTTGGACTTTCTACAGTTTTGAAAAATCCTCAAGGTCATTCTAATGATCACTAAAGATTAAAAGACTGCTGGTGATACCTTGCCCTGGCAATCTGAAAGATGCATGCTAGCCTCTAGGAAACCATAAGAGCGTGTCCTGTTCAGCCTTTAAAATCTCACAACTTTCTCTAGTGCTGTTTTTGCAAAACAAGTCTCATAAGGTTGCCTCTGTCATAGATCATCTGGGACTGATGAAGCAGGGCCTAGATAGACACCTCATTCTCCAGAATGATGGGATGCTAATTTGCCTAAAAACAGGAATGGTTTTAAAAATACAATTCTTATGAAAGATTTGGTCTTTAAGTCATATTTGTCAGTACTGCTACAAAGGCAATTCATAAGGAGAGGAATCAAATAAATTCAGTTCAATTCAACATTAATTTATTCATTCTAATAATCTAGCATCATCTCTAGAGATTTTTATATTCATTCTCCCACTATATTCCTCCCCCTTACCCTGAAAAAATTGCTAAGGTTTGGAATCTATTTTGCGGTTCAATGGGTATTTATTTTTCTTTTAAAAATTTATTGATGCATTTTATTTATACATTATGAACATTTTTTATTATTGTCATTTCTTTAGAGGGCTCTTGTAACAAAGTAAAACAGTTAAGCAAAACGAACAATACAGTGGCCTCATCTGAAAATTCATGCAATATTCCACATCTGTAGCAGCCCCTCAACCTCTCTATTTTAAAATTTTTCTTAATTAATAGAAATCTATTTTCTCTCCCTCTTATCCCTAACCCCATTAAAAAATAAGAGAGAGAAAAGAAAAACAGATCCTTTGTAACATATATGCATAGTAAAACAAAAAAATTCTCTCATTTGCTATGTGTGCCTATACAGATCTATATATATATATGTATGTATGTGTGCCTATATAGGTCTATATATACATACGTATATGTACATATAAATATACACGTGTATATATATACATGCATACACATATAATACATATATGTGTGTGTATATATACATATACGTATATATGTGTGTATATATATATATATATAATGTCTCATTCTCCATCAAGAGGTGATTAGCATATTTAGTCACTGGTCCTCTGGAATCATTGATAGTCATTGCATTGATTATGGTTCTTACAGTTTGAAAAGCTGTTTATCTTTACAATGGTGTTGTTACAGTATAAATTATGCTCCTGCTTTGCTCATTTCATTCTTCATCAGTTTATAAAAGTCTTCAAAACAATTCATTTTTTATAATATTGTTGTTATAGCATAAGTTGTCCTTCTGGTCCTGCTTACTTCACTTGGTACCTACTCGTATAAGCATTTCCAGGTCTCTGAAATAATCTATTTGTTCATTTCTTATATCACTATAGTATTTCATCACATTCATATACCACTAATTTGGCCATTTCTCAATTGATGGCCATCCCTCTTTAATTTTCAGTTTTTTGCCACTACAAAAAAGGTTGCTTTAGGTACTTTTGTTATATAAGATTTTTTTTTTATTTCTTTGATCTCTTTCAGGCATACACCTGGCAGTGGTATTTAAATTTATCAAATTTCTGTATGCAATGGCACTGAACTAGGCGCTAGGGGTACAAGAAACAGCACCACAGTTCCTATCCTCAGGAAGTTTGTACTCCACTGGGGGAAAGGATATATATGGTTTGTAATGTGCTTTTAAATGCATTATCTTATTTAATTCTCACAAAATTCTCATTAAGCTAAGTGATATTATCCACATTTTTCAGATAACTAAAATGGAGGCTCATAGAAATGCTTCATCCTTGGTCACACATTGAATATCAGAAAACGGATTTGAACCTCAGCCTGCTTGACTCAAAGTTCGGTGCTTTTTCCACACAAATAAGCATAGTACAATCTAGCTCATGATTGGGACAAGATAAAGTACCCTTAGAAAATCTGAATAACCTCTTTTATATTTGGAAGGATCTTTATAAATAATCTAATCAACCCCTTTCAATTTACTAATGAGTAAAACAAGGACCGGAAAAGTTAGATGGTTTGCTTAAGGTTACTGGATAGTAGCAAAACTAGGATTTGAATTCTGTTCTGTGACTAGAAATCTAGTGCTATCTCACTCTGCCATCCTTCTTCTCGGGGAAGGGGGAGACTTCGGCACCTGAGCTTATCCTTGAAGGAAGAGAGTTTCAATAGGCAAAGATGGGAAAGGATGCTCTGGGAAAAAAAGAGACAATCTATGCAAATACATTGAGGTAGGATGTAGAAGGGTATTCCAATTTGGCTGAAGCATAGAGTGTCTGAAGGAGAATAAGGTAAAACAAGGCTGAAATGGTAGGCTGAAAAAAGACTATAGACCTTAAATGCCAGGCTGAGGAATTTGCATGTTATCTCAGAGACAGGAAGAATTCTTAGCCTTTTGTGCCAAGGACCCCTTTGATAGTCTATTGAACTCTATGGATCCTTTCTCAGGATAATGTTTTTAAACACATGAAAGACCTAAAATTATGAAGAAAATCCATTATGTTAAAATGCAGTTATCAAAAAAAGTTTTTTTAAGCTCACTGACCCCAAATTAAAACATTCTGCTCTAAGGGTTCTTGGGTAAGAGAGTAACATGATGAGACCTGTGTGTAACAAGATGGCAGGTAGGGCATGGATTGAGAGGGGCAAGAATAGACAAAGGGAAAAATTGGGAGGCCATTATAGTAACAGTCCAGATGAGAGATGATGGGGCCATAAACTAGGCTAGTGTCAATATGAATGAATGGAATAGAGGGAAAGAAGGTAAGATTTTTGGAAGAAAATTTTGGAAGACTTTGGAAAAATCTAATTCTAAATCTAAAACCTAATTAGAATTAGAAAAATTTTGGAAGAAAAATCAACAAGAATTAACCTAATGCTTAGCACTTAGTTGGTGCTTAATAAATGCCTTTTTTATTTGTCAAAGGCTTGGCAACTCATTAGATGTAGGATTGAGGGAGAGGAAAGAATTCAGCCATGGGTCACTAGAAAATTAGTGGTTCCTTCAGAAGAAATATGGAATTAGGAAGGTGGCATAAGCTTTTGAGGAGTGGTAAATTCAGCTGTGGACATATTGAGTTTGAAATGCCAGTAGGTAGAGAGAGTTCAGCAAGCAACTGGAGAGGTTAGACTGAAAAGAGAGAGCATAGTAGTCTCTTTCATAGTGGTTATCATTGAACCCATGGGAGCAAATGAAACCAGGGGAGATACTATAGAAAGGAGAGAAGAAGTATGAGGAAAGAACCTTGAACAAAAGCCACACTTAGAGATGGAGAAAAGATGATGAGCCATGGAAGTAAACCAAGAAGGAAGAGTCAGATAGGCAGAAGAACAACCAGAAAGCCAAAGGAAGAGAGATTATCCAGGAGAATTCAGAGAATTCAAGGATAAATACTGAGAAAAACCAGTGGATTTGTCAATTGAGACTTTTGTCAGAAGTCAGATTTCCAGGGACCAAGGTATGGATAAGTGGAGTGGTAAGAGAAGTAGGTATAAACTACTCTTTCTAAACAATCAAGAGTGATGGGGAGGAGAGATATATGATGACAGCTTGAGGGGGTGGCAGATTCAAGGCAAGCATTTTTTTTTCCCCAAAGATAAGAGAGATTCTGGCATGTTTTGACTAGATTAAGGAAACTGCTTAGACATGGAAATAGTGTCTAATTTATGACTTCAGTTCCAACTCAGACTTTCTCAGCCCCTTTCTTTTTCATTCAGTTTTAGCATAAAGGTAGTCCTGGCTACATAATCAGGTATTACTAGAGGGCAAGTGACATTAGAAACCCAAGAATTCTGGTGATTCATGTTTGTACAACGATACCTCCAGAAGGAACTTAGTAAGCATTATTAAGCAGGGGGAAGAAGGGAGAAATAATTGAAGACCTTGGTGGGGGTGGGGTGGGGATGGGGAGGCACATCTCCATCTTTACTTCCAGTTGAAGGTAAGGGAGTCAGATGGGAAAGGAATTTATATAAAGTGAGCAGTTGGCTAGAAAGCTATTATCTGAGAATAGCATTAGGATTTTTTAAAATTGTTCTTCAAGAGCTGTGGGTTCTTTTGGTACCTTTGCAATGTCAAGAGAAAATGGTCAATGTCCCCAGGACACTGGGTACCCCCACTGTTAGATTTATTAGATGATTTATACAAGAGTAATGCAGAAAGAGAAGTCATGGATGAGGTCCAATCTAAATTGGTAGAAGGAATACCCATATCAGTAAGATCACAGGTTTATTTAAGTATTAGAAATGTGGTTACTAAAAGCCAGCATGGTTTTATCAAGAGTAAGTCCTATAAAATTAAGAAAGTGTCTTTTTTTTTCAGCAAGGCAGCTAGACTGGTAGATCTAGGAAATGATATTGAGATATAGATAGTATATATACTCAGATTTCAAATTATGTGACAGTCTTTAGAACTATGTTTGTGAATAAAAAGAGATATTACCTAGATAGTTTTACTTTCAAATGGATTTGAGACTGGCTTAATGATTAGACCCAGAGAACCATTAGTTAATCAGTGCCAACTTGGAAGGAAATCTCTAGTGGAGTGACACAGAAACCTGTCCTTGGGAGTGTA
Source organism: Phalanger gymnotis (assembly GCA_028646595.1). Taxonomy (NCBI): domain Eukaryota; kingdom Metazoa; phylum Chordata; class Mammalia; order Diprotodontia; family Phalangeridae; genus Phalanger; species Phalanger gymnotis. The sequence continues at coordinate 634,924,067 of CM053622.1, read as the reverse complement.
CAATTCAATATCCTCATCAGTGACTGGGAGGGAGGCACATCCTTGTGGGTTTGTATATGACAGGACTATTAGAGAAGGAGCTAACATATTGCATCTAAGATTCTAGAGTGAGGAAGTTCTCAGAACTCTAGAATGATGGTCTGATTTGAATAAAATAGAGATAAATTTGAAGTTCTAAACTTGGGCTCAAAAAATGAAATTTGTAAATGTAGAATCACCCCTGATCATGGCTAAACAACCATTTCTATAGAAAAAGGTCTAGGTTTTTTGAGACTAGATCTCCCTATCTTGTCCAGTGAAATGACCACACACAAGTCCAATCTTTATAATGATCCGCTCCCAGATCTTTGATCTACTCCATTTCTGCCTTGCTGTGTTTGGCCCTCCTTAGAGGCAGTCTTGCTCATTCTCAGGAGCTCACTAAGTTGGTGCCTGACTTAACTAGTCAAGACTTGGCCCACTACAGCTTGGAAGAGCTCAAACAGTCCACTGGCTTCCACATCCCCAGTACCAGAGATTACAGCTGTGTGACACCATGCACAACTATAACATTATTTCTTAAAAATACTTCCCAGCTGCTACAATCTACACCAAAGGATTGTAAATTTTTATTGGGGATTGATGTGAGGCCAGGCTAGGGGAAATAGCAGAGTGAGAAGTATTTTTGGATCATGAGACACTGTGGGAAAATCAGAGCTGGATGATAATGGCAGGACCTTGATCAGCCTCCTCAAGGCAGCATGAGTTCACTGGGCTCCTAAGGGACTGGTAAGAGGAGATATCAGGAAGAGAGGAGCTAAATGAGAGGTAAGACCTTACCAAAGACAAACTTCACTTTGCAAGGCTATTTCGAGCAGATTCTCCCTCCTCTGGAGACCAAGCCAGTTTTTATTTGTTTTCTAAAGTCTCTACTTTCTCTCTCCTTACCTCCTTGCAATTCCACCAGTTAGAGATTCACTTGAGTTAAGAAGTCAACATTCCTGAGACACTTTAAAAAAGGTAGGGATAGCAAAGCTTTGGAATCTGCTTAATCTAAACCAGGGAAATGCAAGTCAGATAGGAAAGAAGATGGGGGCTTCAGTTAAACAAAAGGAAGACAAAGGAGAGTCTGCAACCTTAAGATCAAGAAAATATTGTGTTTGGATCTACCCTTCTGGTGAAAGAGATTGGCTCATCCAGAGTTACAGGCACAGGGATCTTCTGAGAGCCATTAGAGAAGTTTTCTATTTCACTCAGTTGCCTTTTCCTTCAGTCTAGCAGCCCCCCAAACACTTGATTTGATGATGTAAAAGCAACAATCGTAGCATTGTGGAAAAAGCATTAGATTCAGAATCACAGGACCTGGGTTTCCAAGTACTAGCTATGTGCCATTGGGCAAGTGAGCTTGGGTTTCAATTTCCTCAATAGTGAAATGAGGAGGGTTGAGTTAGGTGACATCAAATATCCCTTCCAGCTCTAAGTCTGTGAGCCTCTGATAATGATTGTGAATAGCATGAAGCTTTTTAAATTAAGTTTGTTTGAAGCTTGATTTGATTATAACACTAATTGCCTGTTTATTTATTCTTATCTCCCATAATTGTCCACTCACAACTTTGATAAAATTAGAGATAATACTAATAGATATCTTTGGCCATCATCATCATTATGTAATGATTGAAGGTTTAGCATGCGTTATCTCATTTGATCTTCACACAGCCTGAGTTAGTGAGGTAGGTGCTATGAATGATAATAGGCAGATGGAAGTTAAGTGACTTGTCCAGGGCCACGTTAACAAGCATCTGTGGCAGGATTTGGACTCAGGTCTTCCTAACTTCAAGTGCAGCACTCTACTTACTACTAGATAACCTTGCTTGTAGTATATTATACTTATCTTCTTCTCCCTTCGCACCGCCCTCCCAGACCAATATCACAAGGGCTTAAAAGCTAGTAAAAGGAAGGTGGAAAAAGCTAAGAGTAAGAGGTTAACAATTGGCAATTAGAGCATCAGACACAGAAGGAGCAGGTCAACATGGGAGAGATCTCCTACAGAAAACAGCATTAGTTCCAGAGATACCTATCATGTGTTTTATCCTTAGACAGAATATCAAATGGGGTCAATTGTGGAGGGAGCTATTTATATTGCTTAAGAATCAATGGATAAATGTTTCATTCATATGCTCTTCAAGTGGAGAAGCCAATGACCTTATAGGTGTACTGGGTATTCATTACTGCAAATAATATAGATCAGAATCTTTGGATTCAGGTACATGATGAAATCAGTTAAAATTCTGTTCACTTTTCTGTGACAGTGTGAGCGTAGCAAAACAGTAAGTCCCACGCTTCTGTTTCCAACTAATCTATTTCTAGTGCTGAGCATTTTGATTTTTTTTCTCAGAAGCTATACATGCTGAGTATTTGGAGGTAAGGATGGTATTTTACTCGATTAGATTCTATGAAGTCTTTAACAAAGAACTATAGCTAGGTGCAAATTAGTGCAAATAGTGAATCCCAGACTAGGTTGCATTTATTCAAATTCACACTATTTGAATATATTTATGGAAAATAGGCTCATTGGTCCCAGAACAATGGAAATATGCCATGCACATTTGAATAGTGTGACCACTTCAGGATATTCATTATTTGTAATGATCAGTACCCAACTATACTATCTCTCCCTACCTCTTAGTAATCTTTGGACAAATTCACTAATGCTACTACTTTAGAAAGGGCAACTTCAAATGTATACTGAGATGAGGTAGCTATGGAACTTCCCATAGAAGGCCCAAATGGTCAATAATATATTTATATTACCTGATCAGTTGAGGGTATTATTGGCCTAATATTTAATATGCTACTATGTTGCACTATTACGCCTACTAGTATTTGCTATAATACAACTCAGCTATATGAGCCAGCTAATTTTCAGCTGAGGGCATGGCTGGCTTTTCATTTTCATGGCATATTATCTCCTGGGCTGCACCCAAACGACCATTGTTTTATAGCTATAAAAACTCTGGCTAATTACAAATCATTAAACTTTGATCCAATCAATTCAAGATCATTCCCCATAAAATGCAGAGGCATATCTTGGTTCTGCAGATGGACAAAATTAAAACTATCAAATCAGTGATGCTTTCCTTGCTTAGAAATTAAGGGAATAAACAGCAGACTTTCCTGGGAAACTAACCCAAAATGAAATGAATTGTCACTAGACTCAAAAGTACCTGTAGAAGAACTCCTGGTGTATATTCGCCTTCATCCAAGACAAGTTTTGAGCCATACCAGAAAGCTAATGCATAACTGAAGAAAATGATACACCACATATATCCAGTAAATAGTCCCATTATCATCCCTTTTCGAATCCCCCAGCGCTGGGCAAACACAAGATTTTTGTCATACCTGTGAAAGAAGAACAAAGAAAGAGACTTATTTCACAATTATTGGGAATATATGGTTGAAAAATTATTTCCTATCCCAATGTCATGGAACATACCTCTCACCCCCTAAAATAGTCACAACATCATGGTGTTTCTGGATTGTGATTTACAATTTTAACCATCTACCCTGAGGCACTTTGTGGCTGCTTTTCCACATGTTCTATTTTTAATAAACTTGAGAATTAAAAAAAAAAAGCCTACTGAGCTTAAGTTCCAAGATAACATACCTCCTCCCTCCCCACTCAAATCTGGTTTGTATAAAATCAAAGCACAGTCTATAACTGATAATATTTTTTGGTATCCCTACATACTTTTTTATCCCCAAAGAGATCTCATTTTAGGTACTCAGATTATTCACAGGGCAATATGGCATAAAAATATTATGGCTTCCATTTGTTATTAACAATAAAGTAATTAACAGTTATCAAGGATAAGGCAAATTCAGAGGAAGATTTGTACTTCAGGTAAGGGCTGGACTACATGACCTTAGAAAGATCTTGCAAATCCAATATTCTTTAGTTCTATAAATATTGATTCTGGCAGACTGCTGATGGTGTGCAGTTCAACATCTTAAAATATTAAGACTATAGCTTTAGGGCTGGAAAGGATCTCAAAGATTACCTGATCTAACCTTTATAGATGAAGAAACTGAGCCCCAGGGTAGTTAAGTGATTTACCCAAGGTCCCAGAGGTTATAAGTGGCAAAGGCAGGTTTTAAACCATGTCCATTGCTTCCAAATTTTGTAGTGTTTTCACTATAGCATATTGCCTATCAGAAGCAGGCAAGGGGACTTCTGGAAGTCCTCTGAAGCCTATTTTCTTATTGAGTTCGTATATTCAATAGAGGCCTAGACTAAATGGTAGGTCATATTGCATTCCGTGAGAGAGAAAAAAATGTTTACATCAAGTTGGTGGCAATTTTATGAAGTTAAAACTTATCCTTTGACTGTTGGGTCATAGTCATTTATTTTCATTGTTTATAAGAAGAATTAGTCTTTGGAATTATAATCTTTGGTATACTCATGATGAGTTTTGCCTGCTAAAGTAAAAACAATGTAAAAACTCAAAAATGCCAATGGCATCCTAGTATAAAATATAGATACCATGGAAGTACAACTGTTTTCTTTAAAAGCAGCAAACTGAGAATTAATATTATGCAGCATATTTGTCCAATATGGATAGTCACCAAAGTCTGAGGGACATAGCAAACCAGAATCTATTTCTTTTTTTAATATTTATTTTTTTAAAATATTTTTTAAAAACCCCACATTATTAAAAGTCAGCTGACTCTTTATGGTGCTTAAATGAACCATTTAGTTCATTCAATTCAGGATTGAAGAAGAGCAAATATCTTGATTTTTTTTTAAAAAAAGGAAAAAAGCTGATTCCATATGGAACAGTAAACTTGATATCAACTAGCAAAATTCCACAATATTATTAAAGGGATGCCTTTTAAATATCTAGGAGAAGCTTTCAAGGAGCCAATATGGCTATATTAAAACTCAGTCAGGCCAGGCTTCCTTTTGTGAAATGATTACTTGCCTTGTAGATCATGTAAATATTAATAGATAGAACTCCCTGGATTTTGGCAAAGCATCTGACATCTGTCTCTTTTGCCATTCTTGTGAAAAGGATGGAGTGATATGGCAGAAATAAAAATGCTATTGGATGGATTCAGAACTGTATGAATGGCTGGACCCAAAGGACAGTTAATAATAGTTCATTCAGAACTTGGAATGACATTTCCTGTGTTAGACTCTTTGAATCTCTGCATGGCCCTTGTCAATAATTTGTTTAATAGGGATGGCATGTTTATCAATTTTATAGGCAATGCAAAGCTTTGAGGATAGCCAACACACAAAAGGACAAGCATTCAACATATATTGATAAGCTAGAAGAGAGGTGTCAAACACAAAGCCTGTGGACTTCTTGCAGCCCACAATCCTCCCTAGTGCCATGAACCAGTTTTCTATTTGAGTTTGGTACCACTGGACTAGAGCAAATAAAGTGAAATGTAATAGAAATAAATGTAAAGTATTAAATAGAGGTTCAAAAATCCATTTTAGCAGTATAAGATAGGGAACTTGTGTTTAGAAAGCAGTTCATCTAAAAAAGATCTAGGGATTTTAATGGACTTCAGGCTCAATGGGAGAGAACAGTGAGAAATGACAGCCTTGGAAAGCTAATTCAGTCTTAGGAAGTAATAGTCCTGCTACATTTTTTCCTGGTCAGACTGAATATGAAATAATGAATAATGGATTAATTTTATTCTGAATGCCACAGTCTAGGGAGAACTTGGATAAGGTTTGTTGATAAAGCGTTCAGAGGACAGCGAAGATTGTGAAAGACCTGGAGATCTCACCCTATGAGGATTGGTTGAAAGAAATAGGTATGTTTAGGTTAGAGAAGAGAAAATAGGGGGAAACAATAGCTATATTCAAGTATTTGAAAATCTGCCTCGTAGAAAATGATTTCAATTTGCTTTGCCCAGCCATAAAGGGCAGAACTAGGAGCAGTGGTTAGAAGTTGGGAAGAGGCAGATTGATGTAAGGAAAAGCTTCCCAATAATTAGAGCTCTCTAAAAGTAGAATATACTACCCTGGGAGGTACTGGGTTCCTCAAATCAACAAGAATTTATCAAGCACTTACTATGTGTCAGGAATAGTGCTAAGTGCTAGGAATACAAAATTCAAGTAGAGATAAAGACAGCTCTCTCTGTCAAAGAACTTGCAAGGAAACTGAAAAGGTGGGCAGAGGGAAGGATAAAGGGAGGTGAGGGTTGTAGAGAAAGTCTGGGAGGAGAGTCAGGATTGCAGCCTGGAGAGCAATGAGGACATGGTGGGTGACTTGGGACTCTTTCTTTAAATGGAGGTTTTGGGAGGAACCAGCCAATAAGAAAGCACGATCACAAGAGCAGAGGGTACTTCCATTGGGTAAAGTGCGGGGCTAAGATTTCAGGGTGAAGAGGTTTCTGGGACATTGCAGGGAAAATCTGAAAGGAAAAATAAAGACGGTTACTCCTCCCTAGAGTTCTTCCAGCAGAGTCTGAGTGAACATTTGTTGTGTATGCTATAGAGGAGATTTTCGTTCAAGAGGCTATCCTCTGAGTCCCTTTCCAACTTGGAGATTCTACAAGTTTATAATTCATTGTAAGTCAACAAACACGTATTAAGTGCCTTCCTTTAAATGCAAGGTACCACTATTTGGTACTGGTTAGGATAAAAAGAAGTCAATTGGTTGAACAGATAGATATACAATGTACAGAGGAAAAATGGACCATTTTGATTACATAAATTTTTAAAAGCTCTTGTGCAAGCCTACTGCAGTAAAAAAAAAAAAGTAAAACAGGTAACTGAGGGAAAACTTTGCAAACAAGTTTGATGAATGTCTTATTTCTAAGATATGTAAGGAACTGATTAAAATTTTAAGATCAAAAGCCGTTCCCCAATATGATACGAAAGGTTTTTCAAAGGATACGAACAGACAGTTTTCAAAGAAAAAATGCAATCCATCAACAATCATATGGGGGAGAAATGCTCTAAGTAACTAGTAATTAGAGAAATGCAATTTAAAGAAACTTTGAAGTTCTGCCTCACATTTCCCATACTGGCAAAGATGACAAAAGAGGAAAATGACAAATGTTGGAGGGATTGTGGGAAAACTGATACATGGCTGGTGGACCTGTGAATTGTTCCAGCCTTTCTGGAAAGCAATATGCCCATATGAAACTGTCCAAGATGGACATATATGTACATATACACACACACATATATATGTATATACACATATGTTTGTATATACATATATATGTATATATTGACCCAACTATACCACAAGTAGGCCTATACCCCAAAGGATCATAGAAAGAGGAAAAGGACCTATATGTACAAAAATATTTATACTAGCATTTATTGTAGTCAAATATTGGAAACCAAGGCAATATCCACTTATTGTTAAATGATTAAACAAAACTGTGATTATATGAATGTAATGTGATATTATTATGGTATAAGAAATGATAAAATGGACAATTTTGAAGCAATCTAGGAAGCCCTATATGGACTGATGCAGAGAAAAGAAAGCAGAACCAGGAAGACAATTTATACTATGAAAGCAGCGTTATAGAGAAAAACAACTTCGAAAACCTTTAGAACTCTGATCAACACAAGATAAACCTGGAATCCAAAAGAATGAAGATGAAAAACAATACTCACCTTCTAAGCTGTAAAAAAGAGATGGATATTTTAAAGCATGGCTAATGTGGGAATTAATGTGGGGATCCAGGAAAGACTTTAGCGATGAGGTTTTAGGTACTGGAAAGGAGCTTGGGGATTCTGAAAAGTGGAAATTAGGAAGGAGTGAATTTCAAGCCTGGAGAATGTCTTGTGGAGGCCCAAGATGGGATGTTGAGTTCCAGGGAAAAGAAACGATTAGTGATTCCAATTGTCTGGAACACAGAGTGGATGAAAAGGCACCATGTAAAATAACACTGAAAATATAGGTTGGAACCAGTTTGTTGAAGGCATTCTCTGTTGTGTGTTTTCTTGTCTTTTGTTGAATATTTTGAAACAATTATCATCAGTGTGCTAGTGACTAAGATGAGGTGGTTAAATTAAGATAATGAGGAAGACAATAAAAATAAAAACTTGACATTTATAATAAAAAAAAATACAAAGGAACCAACCTTTCTACCTCTTTCTTTTCACCACCAAAAGCAGCCACTGTTCTAATTGAGGAAAGAACTTCATCAGCCACAGATCCAGCTTTGGCATATGCCTTCAACTCTCTGGCAGTGAGTTTGGCCACACTCTGAAAGCACAAGCAAGAGACAAAAACCAGAGACAAAGTCAGCTAATTTGTCCTTGTGGTGCCTTCTCTTACTAAGTAAACTAAAATAAATCTCTGCATGATAAGGCAGCTAGACTGTGCAGTGGATAGAGTACCCTACTTGAAATCAGGGAGGACTACTTTCAAATCTACAGTTACTAGATGTGTGACCCTGGGCAAGTCGTTTAATTTATCCTAGCCTCAGTTTTCTCACTTATAGATGAGATGGAGAAAATGGGGATAAACATAATACCTGCCTCCCCAGGGTTGTTGTGAGGATCAGATTATTAATTTATTGAATTCATTATTATTAATTTATCAGATTGCTAATGAATTAACATGTTTGAGTACCTTACAAACCTTAAAGTTATACAAATGCTACCTCATAGAATGATAATTCAATTCAATTAGACAAATAGGACAGGGTGGTGGTGGTTCTTGCCTCCTCGTTGATGGCTGTTAACTGATCAGGGTGGTGGTTGCCAAAGGTTGGTGGGGGCTGTGGCAAATTCTTAAGACAACAATGAAGTTTGCCAAATCGATTGACTATTCCTTTCACTTGAACACTTAGAGTCCGTTGTAGGGTTATTAATTGGCCTAATTTCAATATTGTTGTGTCATAGGGCATAGGGAGATCAGAGGAAAGGGAGAGAGACTGGGGAACTTTCAGTTCATGGAGCAGTCAGAACACGTGCAACATTTATCAATCAAGTTCACCTCCTTATATGGGCATAGTTTGTGGGGCTCCAAAACAATTACGATAGCAATATCAAAGGTCATTGATCACAGGACACCATAACAAATATAATAGTAATGAAGATGTTTGGAATACTGCAAGAGTTACTGAAACGTGACAGAGAGATACAAGGTGAGCACATGCTGTTGGAAAAATGGCGCCGGTAGACTTGTTCACCGCAGTGTTGCCACAAACCTTCCATTTGTAAAAATGCAACATCTGCAAAGCCCCACAAAGTGAGGCAAAATAAAACAAAGTCTGCCTGTAGCTTGTCCTTGGGGCCAATAAGGAATAGGATAGTGACATGGTGAGACTTATGTTTTAGGAATATTAGTTTGGCAGCTGAGGGGATGGAGGATGGATCAGCAAGGCGAGAGGCTGTAAACGAGAACAGTTAGAAGGCTATTGCAATAATCTAGGCAAGAGGTAATGAGAGCCTAAATTAGAGTACTGTGGCTGAAATATTAGTGATACGCTGAAGCCTCAGCCCAGCAATATTCACAACAAGACAAAATGTAGTCTATGATAGGTCTATTTTGGACTACATCCAAGAAAGTTTAGTTATTGAAATGCCAAAATGATTTAAATATAACACCATCTAACCTAAGAGCTCTTGACCTAGGGTATGTGAACTTGGTTTTTAAAAACTTTTTGATAAGTATTCCAATATGATTGGTTTCTTCTATAATCTTGTATATTGTTTTAATGCATTTAAAGACATCATGCAGAGGAGTCCCTAGGCTTCACCAGATTGTCAAATGGATCCATGAAACGACAAACAAAAAGCTAAGAATCCTTGATCTAACCTTTTAATTATATCATTATGAGGCATCTAGGTGGTACAGTGGATACAATACTAGACCTGGAGTCAGGAAGACCTGAGTTCAAATGTAACCTCAGATACTTACTGGTTGTATAACTTTGAGCAAGTCACTTAACTTCTGTCTGCTTTAGTTTCCTCTACTGTAGAATGGGGATAATACTAAAAACACCTACCTCACAGGGCTGTCGAGGATCAAATGAGATAATATTTGTAATGTACTTAGCATAGTGCCTGAGGTACTTAATAAATGCTTATTACCTCCCTCGTTCTATTAGGAACATTTTGCATCATATAGCTTGCCAATTAGTTTTGATTGATGACGTAGCTATAGTGAAATGATCTTGTGAAATGATCTATGAATCTGTTGTCAGTTTTTATGTGCAGTCTTATCTCAGTCTAGAGCTGAATACAATATACGGTGTTCCTAAAGTCTGCACATACAAGCATTTGATGGCAATGTGGAGTTATTGCATTGAGTTCACGTGAATCTTGCAACCTTTGCATCACAGATGATGGAAATCATATTGAAGGTGTTATTTGTTAATATTGCAATTAAATAAAATGTTGTTGAAAATTTCATTCATTTCATTTCTTGAAAATATGCATTTTTGCCTATGTGTCCAGACTTTAGGAACACCCTGTATTTGATTACACATTTCCTTTTTGCTTGAGTTTGGGAGGTATCATTCAGTTTGTCATTTCTTCTAATAAGGATTTCTTCTTATGTGGACTTAAAAAAATGAGGAATGCTTGTGGTTATTAAGTTAATTTATTTTGATAACCCCCCCCCAAATTCCTACTCCTGAGCACCTATGCTTCCTTCTTCCAGAACACCTATAGTGACTAGAATGATACCAATCCACAAACATCTCTAAAATGAGGCTAATGTTGTGTGTATTGCCTATTTCAGAGGTATTGGGAGGAAAGTGCTTTGTATACCTTAAAAATGCTTTATAAATGTGAATTGTCATCAACTTCATCATAACTGCTGCTTGTTAAGCACTATTTGCCATACTTTGTGCTAGACAGAAAGAAGCCCCAAGATGACTTAGTGAGGCAATATGCTCTCACTAAAGGTAGACGATTACACTGATTACTTGGTAGAGAGACATTTGGAAGTATCTTTTTCCTGCTATTCCCCTATCTCTGGCTATGCTTCTAACATCTTATCAGTGACCTAAAACACCACAGATGACAACTGACAGGAATAATGCTCATTGTGATGATACTCTAGGAAAAGCTAATCCTGTTTAGACTTTCAGCCACACTACTGAAGTCAATTTCTTTCTAAAGTTGGATGACTCCCCTGTAGGCACGCTTACCAGGCCAATGACTGCTGCTCCTACTCCAAGAAGAGGACTGACTGAAATCATAACCAAAGTCAGTTTCCAGCCTTGGAAAAATCCCAACAGGAATCCAGCAATACAAGTGGTCATGCGCTGGATAAAGATGGCGACCTGGTCAGCAATGGCCTCGTTGATTTTATTAATATCGCTGTAAACAAGAAATGTTGTGATTTTTAAAAAAACTGCATTATGTCCATTGAAGTGACATTTTTAGAAGTTTTCATTCATTTCCAGTTAATGAGTCCCTTTCCACTATACACTAAACTAATGCCTTGGTTTCATCATTTATAAAATGAGAAGAGGAGGGTTTGAGCTAGATGGCTTCTAATCTCCTTTTCAACCCTACATCTGAGATCCTACTCAAACACAGAATAATAAGATATATGTGCTGAAGTGCTTCTTAAAAAGTCATTGAATCCATTCCATCATTTCCACACAAGATTTTCTCTGATCAGTCAATCACAGATTAATCTGCTTTTTTTTAAATGGGTTTACAGAGAAGGAGCTCTACTCTATAGTCCAGTTCTTTCTTTTAACTAACATAAATTCCTCTTGTTCAACATGTTACAGGAAATATGTAATATAACTTGCCACTGAACATTTCACATTCTTGGAAATTCTCATGAATTGTATTGACAGGGGTTAACATGATAGGACTTTAAAAAATCCAGTTCAGTTTGCTAAACTTGCCCTATTAGGACCTCATCTAGAAGGGCCTGCCAATAGCTGCCGACCAGTATTTGTGATTTCTATTTTCAACCACTCCTTTTTCAAGGCTGCTTTTAGGTCCTAGAATGATCCTCTATGTAGGTGAGCTAACAAGTTCCCATTCTATCTCTGTGTTGCCTCCTACTCTCCCTCAGTTTTCTCTTCTTCTTCAGGATTAAGTAACCCAAGTCCCTTTCTCATAAAACCAATATTCTAATATTTTGATCATCGCCAGAGGCTATACTAAGTTTTCCATTTGTGATTTTATAATTACTATAGTTGACAATGTATAGGGCATAAAAATATCCCTTTCAGGAAGCATCATTTTGAAGATTAAACACATCAGAAAAATCATAGAAGAAATTATTTCAATGTATCATCTAGTTTGGAAACATATATATATGTATATATACATATATATGTGAATATAAACAAGGTATTCCAAAGCTCTTAGCTCTTAGTGCAGGTTTAAGCTTTAGTGGCTTCACATATCATATATGTGTATTTGTGTATATACACACATACATAAACATATATGTATATATGGCATTCCAAATTATATGTTTACATATACAGTGTCCTAAAGGTATGCCTATATTTACATGTGTGTGTGTGTGTATAATAGGTATGTATCCTTTTCTTTCATAAATACTTAGGTTGTGACATGCAATGACATTTATATTTTGAAACATTGTACTGTTGATCTACTCACTCTGAGATTCTGGTATTCAGCTCTCCCACTGAATTGCAATCAAACCAGCCTATTTCCATTCTCATTACTTTCCTAAAGTAAACTTGTCTCATTTTCTGTATCTGACGAGCTGCAGCAGTTACCCAAAAGTATATCTGGGAAAAAGTGATACAGATTTTTAGTAAGAAGATATTAAAATTCCATTCCAACAAATTCCACTTTATCACTCTAATAAGAAACGACTTTCAAAATAGCATTGGGAGAGAAAGAAGAGGGAGAATTTGCTGGATACTGTGCTTTAGAAAGAGTGGCTGGCTCTGGACCTGGTTACTTAGTTCTCATAGGGCATAGGAGCTGTCTCCAGGGTATTGGTTTTTTGTTTGGTGGGGGAGGGGGTGGTCATAGGATGCAGAGATGGAAGGGATCATGGACATCATCTTGTACAACCTCTTCATTTAACCAATAAGGAAACTGGAGTTCAAAGAAATTTAGTGCCCAAGGTCACTGAGGTAATTAATAGAGCTAGGATTTAAATCTGGGTGTCTGCTTCTTGTCCTACAGGGATTAAGCCTAATTCCCTAGCACTCTATATCACTTGAATATGTTTGTTTTATGGATGTGCACAGAAGCTCCCCATCAGTCTTCAGGAATGGGTTGCTGGCCAGCTATCAATGAGTCTCAGGTCAAAGCAGGCAAAGCTGTGATAGGGAAGAGAACGAGAGAGACTGGGAGGGCAAAGCAGGGCATGGTATTACACTTCTACTGAGCTATAAAGAGAGAAACAAATTGATTCATTCTGACAAGAATAACTTTATCTCTGTAAGTCTTAAGTCAGCAGTGAATTTAATGTTTCCCCCACAAAAGAGCAGCCCAAAAATGAATTGTTTTGCAAAATAGGTCAAGTAGACACCTGGTATCAGAATGTGGAGGGTCTATGGACAGATTTCAGGGGGCCTGTGAACCTGGAGAGGAAAATAGTGTCTTTATTTAGATATAATTGGTTTCCTTGTTGCTTCTGTACATTTTATTTTGTGCATTTAAGAGCATTATTCTAAAAAGTGGTCCATAGGTTTCTCCAGACTGCCAAAGAGGTCCATGTTAAGGGCTAGAGTCACAGTTACAAGGCTCTTTAGATCCTTCAGATTTCAAGGGATGAAAAGGCAGTTGTGCAAGAAAGCAGAGGAAAAGAAGTTCAATTTTAATGTGTTACTCTGAGATAATCTTTTCTACAGAAAAGACTGGCAAAAGCTGGGTCATGGCTTTGCAGAAGGTATCATGTCCAGTACAGAGCAAACAGATCATCTCTCCCACTGAACTGCGGTCAGATTTTGAGTGAGATGTGGCACTAATTTACCACCATCAAAGCTTCACTGGCATGTTGCAGAGAGCCACAGCAGTAGTAGCTCTGAAGCCCAGGCTTTGAGTACTGCCTTTGACGCTTACTACCTATATAACCTTGGACAAGTCTTCTTATCTCTTGGGCCTCAGTTTCCTCCTATGTAGAACAGGAGAGGTAAACTAAATGGCGTCTAAGATTTCTTCTGTCTCTAGTTCTATGATCCTACATTATGGGAAGGAAACAAAGGAATACATTCTCAGTTCTCCAAATCACACTGAAAGGAGGCACACTGAACAGAGGGTTGGGCTTGGAGTCAGGAAGTCCTAAGTTCAAATCCAAATTCAGGCACTCTCTATCTGTGTGACCCTAGGCAAGCCACTTGACCTCTAGCCTCAGTTTCTTCTTCTGTAAAATGGAGGTAATAATAGCATCTACCTCACCTCCCTTGGTTGTTGTGAGGATCAAATAAGGTAATATCTGTAGGGCATTTTGGAAACCTTAAAACACTATATAAATGCTGGTTATTATTATGAATCATGATTATTGCCAAATGAAGTCTACAAGTTACCACCATAATAAAATCCCCTTAAGAAACCGGCTAAGAATCAAAATAACTGAACAAATTCATGTGGGTGTCACCTGGAGGACATGTTCAACATGGCCTAAAGGGAACAACCCAGCATTCTAAAAATGATCAGATTGGATAGGAAACAAATTAATAAATTTAACAGTGAAAGAATAAAAGGTATTTTCCTTTGATTCTCATACCAAAGGACCTCAGTCCAGCTCAGCTGAGTGTACAGTTGTCCGATAATACCTAGTACTCTTATAGCATTTGACCACTTACGTAGTATGCATTACCTTATTTGGTCATCCATAATAATCCTATAAATTAGACATTATTACCATCTTCGTCCTTCTGCATACAGGTTAGGTAACTAAGTCCCACAGAAGTTAAGTGACTTGTCCAAGGTCCTGCAGCTAGTAAGTTGCAGAAGTGACTAGAACCAAGGACTTTTGGCTCCCAGTTCTTAGCTCTTTCCTCCACACCAGTGTTTTACAGCTTTGTGGATCAGTAGAATGTCTGAATTCTCTATAGTGAACCACTTCAGTCCCAGTATCAGCTACCAGTAAGTGGCTCAGGAGGTAAAAACAGGAATTTAGATAAAGGAGAAAAGGAAGAACACAGTGGGTAAAAGGGAGAAGCACCAAGGGGGAAAGAAAAGGAAAAAGAGTAGTTAGCTTAAAAAGAAGATTTTAAAAGGAAAGGACTTTTGGGAGAATACATTTTATGGATTGGTTTAAGTTTTCACAAAATAATTAGCAATTGGGAAGAATTGCCACCCATCCTGTTATCTCTCTAATTACTAGTTTGGCATGGAAGGTTCATCTGAGCAGGATGGAAAAGGACAAGAGAAAGGCAGCCATGGAGCAAACATAGTCATCATATCCACCCCAGATTTTCAGCTTGTCCCTCTGTCTGAATTAACCAATCAACAGGCATTTATTATGTGCCCAAGTACAAAGAATGAAACAATCCCTACTCTCTAGGAGTTTATATTCTAATGGGGGAAGAAATGAGTGTGTGGTGTGTGTATGTGTGTGTGTGTGTGTGTGTGTGTGTGTGTGTACGAAATCAATACAAATAAATATCAGATAGTTAAATACGAGGTAGTTTGGGATGGGATTACTAGCAGTTGAGGGTAACAAGAGATGCTTCATATTTTAGAAGGTGTTGCTTGAACTGAATCTTGAAGCAAGAGACGTATCCAGTGGAGCAGAGACAGGAAGAAGGAATACATTCTAAGCACGGAGACAGCCAGGGCAAAGGAAGGAAGGTGGGAGCTGGAGTGTATAGGGTTAAAAACAGAGAAACAGAGTTTAGCTGGATCATAGATTGCAGGAGTTTTGGGTTTTGCTTTTTGTTTTTGTTTTTAAGGATAGGGATGTTGCTCTATTTCTTTCTGAAATTGAATTGAATATCAAAAGGAGAATCTGATCTAGGAATCTGAGAAAACTTGTTTTTGTTGTTAGATTGACTACTGGATTGAAGGTTTAAGGAACTTCTTTGCCATGAATGGTTAACATTTTTCAAATGTGACTTGTACTATATAAAAGATACAGAAGATGATACTGACTTGGAGATATCCCAGGATGAAAACCAAAAGACCGGCTATTGCATAGTAACTGGCAAATGTGGTCATCTGACTTTCAATATCCAAAAACCTTGAAAAGAGGAAATATTTTAAAGATCAGAAGTGCTGAGTGTCAAGCTACCCGGAGTGAATTCAATTGATGGGTAGACATGATAATCAAATTTATTTTCAATCAATCGACAATTATTTTAAATATCTGCTATGTGCCAAGTACTTTTGTTAGGTATTGTTGATACAGATTTAAGGAAAGAAACAACACTCACTTTCAAGCAACTTAAGTTCTAATGAAGGAAGCAACAAGTACGTAAGTAACTATATACAACTTAAATGTAAAACAAATAAATCCAAATACCTACAAAGTAAATACAAGGGAGTTTGGAAGGTAGGGTGCTCATGCTGAGGGGGAGGGAACCAGGAAAGGCTTCATGCTGAAGACGGTGTCTGAGCAGCACATTAAAGGAATAGAGGGACTCCTTGGGGCAGAGATAAGGAATGAGTACCTGTAGGTGGTACAGTGGATAGAGTGCCAGCCCTGGAGGCAGGATGACTCATCTTCTTGAGTTCAAATCTGATCTCAGACACTTACTAGTTGTGTGACTCTGGGCAAGTCATTTCACACTATTTGCCTCAGTTTCCTCATCTGTAAAATGAGCTGGAGAAAGAAACGGCAGAGCATTCCAGTATCTTTGCCAACAAAACCCTAAATGGGATCACAAAGAGTCAGACACAACTGAACAACAACATTATTGTTGATGTGGATGGCCAGTGCTAAGTCCCTCAGAAGGAAGGTAGAGTATTGTGTATGAGCAATAAAGAGAAGGCTAGTTTGGCTGAATCACAGAGTAGGGGAATGGAAGAAATGTCCTATCAGGCTGGAAAGATAGATTGGAACCTAGTTTCAAAGAACTTTAAAAGCTCATGACCAAAACTTCTCAAATTATTCAAAAATCAGCTTTATCTCTGTGGCATTACAATTGAGTCACTGAATGACTTCAAAAGGCTCACAGTAACAACCAGTCAGCAAACACAGATGCCTTCGTGATACAAATTGAGAAACTGGGCACATAAAGAGGGAAAAATGGTGCGAATGATAACTAGTGTATTGTCATACGATATCTTCTTAAGATATGGGACCGGGGTCCCTGTGACCTCTCCACTCATGCTCAGCATATAATGATAATTCTATATAGAAAGAAAAGTTTTCAAATCCCAAACAGGCTGTCTCCAAAGACCCCTGGGTAGAATAATGTGAGCTGTAATTCAGGAGGTTTAATGTCACTTCCTCCAGGAATCTAAAGCAATTTTATAGCTCTTCCATCTCAGGGTGATGTAAAAAATGTTCCTGTCACTTTCCCACAGGGAAAAAATGTGTTTCATTAGCTTTTTCTTTCTTTATGCTGGGTACACACCATGTAGTTCCATTCTCTAGGATCATACTTAGTGCTACTGCCAAAGGCATTTGTAGTAAATAGCATGGAAGGCACTTAAGCATGTTACCAATGTAATCACCAGCACTGTGAAATAAGAGGAGATAAAACATTTAGGAATTACTTTCAGGTGGCAAAGAATTAGGAAACAAACCCACTGCCCTCATGACAGCCCCATTTTTCAGAGAATGGACAGAATGACAATAGACTTGCCACTCTAGGAAAAAGAAAGATCTTAGAGTTATTGAACTTTACCACTAGAAGAGACCTTAGTGATTATCTAATCTAATTCCCCTTTATGGGCGGGAAAACAGGTGCAAAGGGGTGAAGGGATTCTCTCAAAGTCACAACAAATTAGTGCCTGAGCAGAGACTGGAATGCAGTACTTCCAACTCCTGGTCCAGGGCTCTTTTTACTAAACTATAATTAACTTTCCTTGTTACTCTCTCTAACTTTCCTTATTCTATACTCTGTCTTCTCCTGGCAGGTTCTTTCTTTGAAACCCAAGTCTAAAGAGACCTTTCACTCTGTCCCCAGCATCCTTATAGCTATTGTCTATGTGGACAATTAACAATATAAAGGCATTCCCAAATGAATGTTATTCACAGTGTGAAAACAAAACAAAATAAGACACAAGACCAAAAAAAAAGTTTTGGGAAGTTGAGTTACTGTGGGAACAATGTTTATGCACAGAGTAAGTAGTGAAGTGAAAAGAGGCAGGTAGACCTGAGCCCCAGTGCTAGCTTGGATCATCCTTATTTAGCTGATTTGCATCACATGGAAAGCGTACAACGTGTGAAATCTGGAGATCTGGGTTCAAATCCCAGCTCTGCCCTTTACCACCTAACATTTAACCACTCTGGTTCCACGTGTTCCTACCTGTAAAACAAGGAGGTTGGACGACATTACCACTAAGCTGCTTGCCGGCTTTCAATCCATGATCTTAGGATCTAATCAGTCCAGCAATATTATAATGGAGTTTCACGATGTCAACGGTGGTGTTTGTATATGATAACATGATAATGATACTAAGTTAAGGTAATGTAATGCATGTTTTGCCCATATGGCCTTGTTAGACCTCTTTTATTGCCTCTGAATTATTACTGAAATTGTTTGTTGTTAATTAACTTTTCATTAGTTAATTGTTAATTAATTTTATATTGTCTCCCTACCTGCATTAAAAGTCCCTTGAGGGCAAAGACCATGATTATGCTTCTTATATCAGAATGCCTGCTAGATAGCTGGGCATAGTGGATAGAGTCCTGTTCTTGAGATAAGGAAGACTTGGTTTCAACTCCTACCTCTGGCAAATCCTAGTTGTGTATGTAATCAACCAGTAGAAGTTAAAATGCAAACTGCACAGAGGTCAGCCAGAAAGCAGCCTTTAATCAACCGCTTCTTTTTTTAATTTTATTTTTTTTAATTTAATATGTTTAGTTTTCAGCATTGATTTTCACAGGAGTTTGAATTACAAATTTTCTCCCAATTTCTACCCCACCCCACTCCAAGATGGCGTATATTCTGGTTGCCCTGTTCCCCAGTCA